>OY998182.1:49496654-50696654 GCA_963921935.1 Galeruca laticollis | reverse complement strand
ATGTATCGTTCGCACAGCCTCTCTAAAGTCTTCATTGAAAACGATGTGAGGCTAATAGGTCGATATGCTTTTGGGATGGAATGGTCCATTCTTCCTGGTTTTGGTATGAACACGAGTTTGACTTCTCTCCAACCTTTTGGAATATACCTCAGTGCCAGTGAGGATCTGAGGATTCCTACCAGGTGCGGCATTAGGTCATCCAGGCCCCACTGAGGTAGAGCTGGATAAATGCCGTCTGTTCCCGGGGATTTAAAGGGGGAGAAGCCTGAGATGGCCCACCTCAGTCTGTCCGCGTCGACGATCTGTCGTGGTATACGCCAGTCGTCGTCCTTCGGGTGGTGATTCTTCTCATCCTCCCAGGCTGCCGAATTTGTGGTTTTGGAGTCCGGGAAGTGAGTTGACATCAATAATTGAATAATTGAATTTCCTTTAGGTTGGCAGTTTTTGTGCCATCCTCTCTGGTTAGTATACCGATATGACGGTGGGGATCTTTTGAGGGGACTTTTTGGAGTCTAGCTGCTTGGGGAAAATCCTCGATTTCCTCGCAATAGATTCTCCATGCTTCTCTTTGTTTTTGTCTAATGACTTTTTTATACTCCTTGAGGTGAGACTTGTATAAGTTGCAATCCTCATCGAGTCTGGTTCTTTTAGCCTTATTAAAGGATTTCCTCGCCGTCCCCCTGAGCTGGTCAATCTCATGGCACCACCACGGAGTGGAGGATCCATCAAGATCGACCCGCCTGAGTGGGCAAGATATCTTATAGGCATTAATTATGGAGATTTGAATGGTTTTAGAATAAGTTTCCAAATCTCCTTTATTGTTGGGCAGCACATCCTCAAGTCCTCGCAGATCCCCTTTCAAACAGTGGACATATTTTGTCCTGTCCGTTTTCCTGGGGTCGCGAGTGATTGTAGAGGTTGTGAGCGCTAGTTTTATTTCGAATTTTATCCAGCGGTGGTCCGACATTGAAATATCGTCAGATACATACCAGCCGGAGATTAAATTCGAAGTGTTTATAGTAGATAGGGTAATATCTATTCGCGTTTGACTACGAGAGTTAATGAAAGTTGGTTCAGTACCTCTATTTAGAATACAGAGATTCTTGTTAGTTATGTAATCATAAAAACACTTACCTCTAGTGTTAATATCTTTGCTGCCCCAGCTTACATTGTGAGAGTTTGAATCGCAGCATATTACCAGTTCAAGCTTCTGGGTGAGACAGTGTTCCACAAGGTCCTCCAGCTCGTTAGTTGGTGGTGGTTTAGCTACGTCTGAGGGGAGGTATGCGGACGCCAGTATTAACACTTTCTTTTGACCTTTCTGTGCATATTCAACCTTCACTACCGTTAGGTCGGAGGACGAAAAATGCGTCAGTGGGTAGGTCTTACAATTCCTAGGAACATATATGGCCGTCCTAGGTTGCTGATTGCTTGCTGAAAATTAAACCTTGTGGATTATTTAGACCCATGATATAAGTTTGTCTTATCCAGGGTTCTTGGATAAGTGCTATTGTATCCTGCATCACATCCAGGTGGCGGCATAAAGTTGCCGAAGCCACTTTTTTGTGTTGAAGGTTACACTGAATAAATCTTACCTTTTCATTGTCCATCTCTACTTGATGGTGGTGAGATGGGTTATGATTCGTTTTTAGGCCATCTCCACTTCCTCACTTGGAGGTGGGTTGACGTCGCCTGTATCCTGGCTTAGAGCTGTTAGTTCCTCCAGGAGACTGTCAGTCCCCATCTTGGAGGATGGCTCGACAGTCTCCGCAGTAGCAACAGCTCCTTGGGGTTCCTCGGATGGGAGAGGAGGATCCGTGCTCGATCTCCTCCGTTCCGGGTCAAGTTTCTTTGTTTTTACAATCAATGAGGTGAACGCGTAGCTCATCCTCATTGATCGTTTTTTTAGGTCTCCCATTTCCTCATCTCTTATACCAAAGACGAATAGGTGTCCTTTGGGATTGACCTTCGCTTCGTGGTGGAAGGAAAACCATGCATCCACCCGAAGGTCTGGGTTTTGTTTGCCCAGCCGGCGCAGCACATCCTCTTTGTCACCCAGGTCAGCGTGAGCTTCGCTAGGGACCCAGAGGGTGGCTTTCGTCAGTTGGGGGAGGTTGTCGACGTGCACCACGTCGAGCTTAGCCTCCTTCCATAGTTTCAGTGGTGAAGCCGTGTTCCTTAGGCACTCTAGCGTATCGTCATTATCGCAGGTGACTCTGATTATTTCGCTAGAGTGCGACCATGACCTAAAGGTAGGTGGCTTTTTCTGACTGCCGGAGGCGGACATAAGGGTTTTGTCCAAAGCCTCCATTAGGTGTCTTTTGACAAGATCTCCATTATCGGTAATTATTTTACCGTATGGATCGGCCTCGTCCATAATAGCTACCCGTAGATGGCTGGTAGCTGCTTCGCTGTAGCTCTTTGCATTAGCATCCATCCGTATCCTTTTCCCTCGGGTAGAGTTTTCCTCCGAGGTGTTGGAGCGGATGCGCTTCTTTTCGTGGGAGGCGACGCATTCCGGGCCTCTTTTGGAGGAGGAACTGTCATCGCTGCTCTTGTATTTTTGGCCGCTGGTGCCAGGTTTAGATAGGGAGGGGCGAGTGTCGCTGGTGGTGTCTGTAGAGACACCAGCCTGCTGCCCCGCTTTCCTCGTTCTCTTTGCCTCAGCACCGTGTAGACTCTTTTACCTCGACGGTGCTTTTGAGTTGGAGGTGTGCGGTCTCGCTCATCCTCCGGTTTTTGTTTTTATTGTTTGTTTTGTTGATCCATTTTCAATCCCACGAGTCGCTAGGAAAAGGTTTGTCGTTCCTGGCAGAGCCGTGCATACCAGGGAAAGGTTATATGCAAGGGGGTAATGCCTGGTACCCCCAGGGGGACGTTCACGGTCGCATTCCCTGCGGTCATTCAGCCATCGGCACGTTCCTTACACCTTAGCTTGGGTTTCGTTGGAGTGCCATTTGGTTGATCAACACTGATGTTTTTGATGATCAACAGTGCTAACGTATCCGGCGGTGCCACGAGGAGGCAGATTCTCGATGGTTGCATTTCTCCATTGGACTGCAGAAAGCTACCCACAAGCAGACAAGCAAGCGCATGCAAGCAAATAAGCAAACCAACTACAAAGCAATGGCCAACTTACAACCAACCCCGCCGGAGATTTATTATATTGAAAGTTATAAATTATTAAATATAATTAATTGTAATCGTATACCTTTTAAAATAATAAATCTTCTTTCTTGTATTAGAACCGTTTTACACGTACCAGAATTATTGCAAAATTTACTCTGAAAATAATATTGATAAGTAATCAGCTGTTTTTACTTTAGATTAGTTTGGTTATTTTGTAAAAAAAATTTAAGTTTTCATATTATATTACTTTGCAATTCAATTGGTATTTCATACAGCCATGCCTGCAAGACAAAAAGAGTTGCTGCAGCAGTTAGCTGTTATTTACTATTGTAACGATTGGTCGACGAGGTCTGCGACAGCAGAAACAGGACAGCAGCAGAGATTATCATTTTTGACATAGATATAAAAAGTTTGTCATTTTGTTACATCATATTATTCTTTATTCCTGCGTAATTATTTAATGTTAATATATTATTTCGTTAGTTAAAGTGTTCCTTTCAAAATATGTGTGTGTAAGACAACCCGCAATTAAACACTGATCACTCGACCTCTCCTCTGGTCGGTAAAAATAACCCGGTGCATAACACGCATCAAGTTTGGCGTCCCAACGTGTGGCCAGAAGAATTGTTCGTGTATGTAACGTGTGCTAATTGTTTTAAAATTCTAAATAGACTCTGATCGGCTCGTCAGTACTATTTAGAACGTTTGTTGTTTCATTAACACTCCGTATTTCATCACTTCAGGAAATAATTTTGTAGGAATTTTCGGTAGTGACTATTGAACTCCCTGTTGTTTTATGTTTTGTAATGAAATCAAGCCGTAAGAAGCAAGACAGAAACATGACAGATTCGATTCAGCAAATAGTAATGTCACCCGACATGTTGAAAACTCTCATCGAAAGCATTTGTATCAACATAAAAGATGATAATCAAACAGTAAGTAGTGCTAATTTCTCTGCATGCAAAGCTAGATTTGACGGATCTTCAGGAGCGGATGTGAATGCATTTATAGATGCAATCACAACCTACAAAGAATGTTTGAAGATTTCAGATGAAAATGCTATCAAAGGTCTCAGTATGTTACTATGTGATGCAGCAGCTACATGGTGGCAAGGGATTAAAGGATCCATTACTTCTTTTGATGAAGCAACTAAGGCTCTTTTACATGCTTATGGATTTGCTAAGCCCGCATACCAAATATTTAGAGATATATTTTCCTCTGCTCAAGGTAACGAGAAAACAGATATATTTGTTAGTCAAAAACGTGCCTTATTTTCAAGATTACGAGGTGATTCAGTTGTCTCTGAACACGTACAGATAGATATGCTGTATGGATTGCTTAATCCATTGATTAGAGGTAAAATCTGTCGTGATCAAATTAATGATTTTCGCGAATTTATTGAAGCAGCGCGAAATGCAGAAATATCTTTACAAGACAACGGTGCTTCAAAACCTGTTACTTCAAATCAGAACTCACACAATTATGTTCGAAAACAAAAACACTGTTCATATTGTAAAAATTATGGACATAATAAAGACGAGTGTCGTAAGCTATTAACCCGTGAGAAGAAAGCATCTACTGACACTCCTAATAATCAAACCATTTCTGATAATAATAGTTCATCCAAAGTTTTAATTTGCTATGGTTGCCAGACACCAGGGTATATACGAAGCAACTGTCAAAAATGTTCAAAACCATCAACGTCAACTCGACCAGCTGAATTTCTGTGCAGCTCGTTTCCTCAAGCTTCAGGTAACTTGCGTCCTTTAGCATATATTACAGTTGAAGGTCATACAGGCGTGACATATCTTGATTCAGGCGCTCAATCCAGTATAGCAGGAGCAAAGCTACGGGAAATTTTACTTAATGACAAGATTCATTATACTACTAGACCCATGGAAATGATTCTAGCTGATGGAAAAGTAAGCTTAGTAACGGCTCTGTTTTTTGAAGTCTCTGTTACACTTCAAGACAGACAACATAATTTAAATCTAATTTCAATTCCTAAGCATACTTCTAGTAGAACGCTACTCGGCTCTGACTTTTTGAAATTACGCAACATTGTATTAGATATCCCACGTGGTTGTTGTTGTTATGGGGATGCTCCAGAGATATTGTATCCATTTGTAGAGGAACCTCTCAACCAGTATTGTACGTTGAATGCTATAAATCTCTCAGAAGTCAATCTAAGAGATTCCGAAGCGACTAATTTAACTCCTTCTCAAAGAACTGACCTTAACAATGTGTTGCAAGGAAATAGAGATATCTTTGAGGAAATTCTAGAGTCTACACCATATGCTGAACATTCCATACAATTATTGGATGATACACCTATTACAGTCCCTCCATATAGGCTCTCGGAATATAAGAAAGAATTACTTCGGAAGGAAATCGATAAATTGCTGTCCATGAATATTATCGAAGAGTGCGACTCTCCGTATGCAGTGCCAGTGGTATTGGTTCCCAAAAAGGATGGTGGGGTAAGGCTTACCGTAGACTATCGTAAACTTAATTCAATTACCCGCAAGGATAAATATCCTCTGCCTCAGATTGATGATATAATTCACAGTACGAAACAACTCGAGTATATAACTACTCTGGATTTAAAAGCTGGTTATCATCAAATTCCTGTAAAATTTTCTGATAGAGATAAAACTGCCTTCATTTGCCCATATGGTATCTTTAGGTACACTAGAATGCCATTCGGTCTCTGCAATGCGCCAGCGACTTTCCAACGTCTCATTGACCGCTTCCGGTCTGGCCTTCAAGACGTTAATATCCTGGCATATTTGGATGATCTGATCGTGTTTTCATCGTCTTTTAGTAATCACTTAATGGACCTAAAAACAGTATTTAATCGTCTTCGCCATTTCAAACTTCACCTAAATCGAAATAAATGCTCTTTTTCATGTGATTCTGTCCTGTATTTAGGTCACATCATTTCAACTCTAGGATTTTCACCAAATTATGACAAAGTTAATGCCATAAATAATATACCAGAACCTAAGAATGTGCAGAACCTAATTTCATTTCTTCAAACCTGTTCTTGGTACCGAAGATTCATACCTGGATTTGCTGATATAGCCCAACCATTGTCCATGCTCACTAAAAAGAAAGCAAAGTGGTTGTGGGGTCCTCGTCAAATAGAGGCATTCAATCAATTAAAAGCTAGGTTAACCACCAGTCCTATCTTGCGATAAGCTGATCAATCAAAGCCTTTCATTTTAAGGACAGATGCCAGTGCCTACGCACTTGGAGCGTGCTTACTCCAGGGTGAGACATTGGAAGATGAGCGTCCTATCGAATATATTAGCAGATTGTTGACCGCAGCGGAAAATAACTATTCCGCGACAGAAAGAAAAGCGCTTGCTGTCGTTTGATCAGTAACCAAATTTAGAGGTTACTTAGAAGACTCTACAGTCATTATCCAAAGTGACCACCAGCCCTTGAAATGGCTCATGTCTCTCAGATCACCTTCAGGTGATACAAAACATATTTTTTGAAGGTCCGGAATCGAGGAACCCTACTGCCAAAAAAATGCCTTTTTGTATGAAGTAAGTTCGCTGGTCCGCGAACATAACTATGATTTTAAACAAAAAAGAAATGTCAGGGCCGAACAGAGAAGTATTGCATAAGGAAAACAAGCCAGAGAAGAATGTGCACAAGCCTACGGAAAGGCACAAGAAGCAGAAGCCAGAGAAGACCAAGACTGTACACAAACCTATGGAATGACACAGGAATCGGAAACCGGAAACGACTATTTAGAAACATATGGGAACGAACAGGAAGCAGAAATAGTTCCTGAAAATCACACACGTGTTGCAGAGCACACAGATCATAATTATTTCTGTAACATTTGAAGAATGAATAAAATATAATAGAATTTACCTTTTGTTAAATTTACAAGGGGACTCCTAATATTGAAACTTGGGATTCTATAGAAACTTAGTTATCGTATCGTACTTAATTATTCAACTCAGATAATGGTTAAGTTGCATATCACATTTTGTTTAATAAACTGTATAGTTTTATTTTGCCATTAGTTGTGGACAAAAATAAAGAGAATCATGCCTCAGTTTCTCTAACACGGGGACCACCGAGCTGCACCACTCCAGCCACTTCAAAAATAAATTGCAATGTTCCCCAGAGTCAAACCAAAAAAGTATTAGGTAAGTTCATTAAGTAGGTTAAAGTTGTACAATGTGTCAGTCACTATGGTAAATTTTGCAGGACCACGTAGGAGCAGAATAAAGAAAGGGGTGCCTTTGAAAAGAGATGATCTTTCATATTTAACTGAAAGAAATACACAGGAGAACGAAATAAAATCAAAAGAATTAGAATTGGAGAAGAGAAAAATGAGTGTGGAAGAGAAAAAAATAGTTCTTGAGCAAAAATTATTAGAATTGAAAGAAAAAGAAATGGATCTTCATCATAAAGAAGTTATGACTAAACTTGAGATTGAAAAAAAGAGGGCTGATGTTGAAGTGGAAGAAAAAAAGTTAACAAATCAATTGATGCAGTCGCAGCAAAAACTGATCGATCAATTATTCCAGAGACTCGAGACAGTAAATGCTAGAGGATGAAATCAAAGATTGCAAATTATGAAAATGTTTATTTTATTTCTTTTTCACACAAATTAAATATATACATATATTTGTAGAAATGTAGTCGTTCTATTTTTAAACGCCAAAATATGCTTCTAAGGTTGGGGGTACAACATTAAAATATGTTGCCGTTTGGCTGCCATAAGGACAAGTATAGCAATTAGTTAGAAGCACTGCTACTTCGTACATGGATTCTATATCTTGCATAAGAAGTTTTTGATTATTTCTAAAGTCTAGGAAGGCAAACTATGCAATGACTTTTTGGAAGCCCCACTCGACTGAAACTATTAATGTTTTCATTGATTGATTAGACTGTTGTTGATGAGGTTCCTAATTTTCAGGTCTGCCTTGAAAAGGAGAGAGAGCAATAGCTCCCTTAACCCATAGGCCTGATCTCCATATATACGAAACTTGTGATCCTCTCCAAAAACAACTACTTATTGCTCTAGCTCATTATACAGCAGCAATGATTCCCTAAATATACCAGCATCGTGTCTTCTGCCTGGATAGACTCCTTTAAAGCTGGCAATTATTCCATCTGGACACAGAAGGGACTGATATTTAAGGCAATGATATCTTTTATATCCTGAATAATAGTGTTCTTGGTCTATTGATGAGCGACATATCTGTCTGACTGTACCATCAATAAAGCCCCAACAATTTTTCATTGCACCTCCTTTTGCATGAACAGCCTAAAAATTAAAAAAGTCCCCGTTAACATAAATGAGTTGAAAATGCATTCACAGTTGAAAAGAAACAAGACAGATAAAAGCTTACTTATACTTTGCAAATAAAAAATAGGTAGAACTGAACCAAGAACTGAAATTTTACAAAACACTTACTTGTGAGTAATACATCATTTTATTTCTGTCTAGCCACTGCAAATTTCGTAGATTATTCAATAGTCCTGCATTATTTGCCATAATAATATCGATTATTGTTCTTATTATTTCTGATACGGATTGAGGAGATAAATGAAATAATGGACTAATATCTTGCAATCGGTTAGGATAAGCTAATCTAAGTAAAATGCACATTGCAGTTACATCTGAAAAAGTTAAATATACACAGTGAAAGAATCAAATAACAGAAATTATATATTTTATAATTATTTATACATACTATGAACTCTAATCCTTCTCGGTGTCTTCACTTCCTCTGGTATACCCAAAATGTTTGCCAATTGTGGAATATCTTGCCTTCTAAACCGAAATAATTTTTTTGTTTCTTCATCAAAAAAAACATCCAAAGTGAAATTGTTAGCAGCACCTTGATTATTTTGATTTCGTACATTGTCCCTGCCAATTAGGAAATTTTTTACTATTACAAACTCTATATCCTCGTCATTTGCACCCCCTAGAATGGCAGCTTATAATATTTCTTCCATTATTCGAATCCCCGTGAAGATCACCAAGAGGTTCCAAAAGTAAAATATTTGTTAGATAAGTTGATAAACATAAACAAACAACGAAGCACAAACCACAGAAATTTGAGGTTATAGGTAAAAGCATAAAATAAAAATAACCACCACCCACCGCAAAATTATAAGTGCCATATCTCACTTTTCACGATGAAAATACTGACGCCAGTATATAAATAAGACCGATCAGTAATAGTGACGATCAGTATTTTAGAAAGTGCCATAATTAACGGCACATGACACAATTATTATTTTAACTTTATTTATGGCTTCTGCATCGATTCTCGCACACTTTCTAAATTATTGCCATTAAAATATAAAACTCGTTCTATATTTTTACTCTGAAAATTTTGGCAATAATTCTATGGCGTGTAAAACAGCAAAAATTATTCTTACGAAAATTTTCAGAGTATATTTCGCAATAATCCTAGTAAGTGTAAAACGGTTCTTATAGGTTTAAAGATAAAAAATGTATGCCGTGTATCAATCTTTATAATGTATGAAGTATAGAGATTATTTTAGCAATACAGGGTGTTCCAAGCAGGGCCGATCCTAGGGTATTGGCCGCCCGCGTGCAAATACCAGATGTGCCGCCCCTCCAGAGATTTTTTTCTTATTTTGACTAATATTTAACGTTGACGTTATAAACTCATCTACCTGTATAACGTCTATTTCACAGTTTCACACACAACAAGTTTGGACATACTCAGTGCGTATACAGCTTTGTTCCATGGGAGGGAGGGAGGGCGAGTAATTTGTGGCGCGGGGCTGACAGAAAGGAAAGCGCCGCTTGCGAAATTTTTTTCTGTTCAAGGTCAAATGTTTTTAAATTGATAGTTAGGTTGCAGTTTTGTCATTTTTCAGTTTTTAGGAAAAAATAGATTAGATAGTTACGTATTTTTATCGTATTAGTACGTCACAATCGTTGTGTGTGAAATAAGTGTAAAAAGTTAATCATGAGTAAAAATACAAATAAAATTTGAAAACTCTATTTTTTTGGCCACCATATAAATAGGTTAATAGCAACAAAATACTTTATCAAAATAAAAAACATACAATAATATCACCTTTGCATAAAAAAAGTACCAACTCAACGATAAGTATATATCAGTTGTTCTACAGTCTACAGACTAGGTACCTAATAATTATAATTACCTAAGTATAAAATAACCTTTCTGGCTTTCTGAGTGGCAAATTTATCAATAATTTCCGTAAAATCTATCTTTTCAAAGATATCGGATTCAATAGAGATGATGGCCAAATCTGAAAGCCTTTCTTGTGTCATATTATTTCTCAAGTAATTTTTAATCATTTTTAATTTGCTGAAACTTCTTTCTCCTGAAGCCACAGAAACAGGTAAGGTTAAAAAAAATTCTTATTGTTAGAGCAAAATTAGGAAAACAGGAAATGAGATCATTTTGACTATGATTTCTAATACCTCAATTGGATGTTTCTTACCTGCAAAAATATCTTAATGAAGTTATTTAATTAAACAGTTGTATACCGTCTATATATTTCACGATACTTCCTTCCTCCTGTATCTGTAACTTAATATGTAAGTCCATGCAGGCTTTCATGAGATCATCACTAGAAATGTTGTGAAACTCATACAGAAATCAGAATATTGAAAAGCACTCTGATAATAATGTTAATATATGATTTAACGAAGAGATCGCGTGATCAGGGATTGCAAAATATAAAGAAGTCTTGAATTGCTGGAAGGGATTCAAAAGGGGTTCTTCACTGCCCTCGTAGTCAAACAAACGGACCTTTTTCCTGAGCCTCGAACTTGGAAATTCGGGATCAATACCTAAATCTCTAGCAAGTGTTGTGGCTGATTCGACAAATATTTTGAAATTATCGTCTGATCTTTGTGAAACAAAATATTTTTTTAAATTATCTAAGCCTTCAATGCATTCCGCCATGTTTAATTTATGATTTTGAAACATTTTACTCAGAACATTAATTCTTGATAATAAATCATGCAAAATCAAAATTGAACACAAAAATTTGAATGATTCAAGATTTTTAATTATTGATTTTGCACTATTTTTTGTTTTCGCGTCTCTGGTGGAATCTTCAATTAAGGCATTTAATGCGGTAATAATGTTTTAGGGGTCTTCCTTTAGAGGTCTAATATCATTGATACGACTTTTCCACCTTGTTTCACTTAATGGTTTCATAGTTAGACTTTTCACGTATTTTTTTAATAAATCCCATCGATATGGGGACGCAGAAAAAAATTATATACCTCTTGTACCATATCAAAAAATCCAGAAATTTCACCACTCCAGCTGGCAGCATCGTTAACGACGAGGTTTAAGGTGTGAGCCGCACACGGCCCGTATAGTGCTCTGGGATTGATATCGAAAATCCGTTTCTGAAGCCCTATATGTTTCCCTTTCATGTTCGATCCATTGTCGTAGCCCTGACCACGTATATCTTTAACTTCGAGCTGCAGACTAGGTAATAGCTTCTCTAATAGAAAATTGCACAGACCTTCTCCAGTGGTATTAGTTACTGGAAAAAATCCTAGAAAAAATTCTACAATATCTACTTTACTTTCACCATCAGTAGTGTTCACACGTCTAATTACAAACGTTATTTGTTCTGTATGGCTAATATCGGGCGTAGAGTCGAGAATTATAGTGTAATATTTGGCTTTTTTGACAATGCGTGTGATCTCATTACGAGTAGATTCGGCTAAAATATGAATTACTTCATTTTGAAAATGCTGCCCTAAGTAGTGTGGAATACGTGTATCGCCGCTAGTACCTCCTTTAAAATTTTTTCGGCCGTTCCAACTGACATTGACATCGTAAAGACTATACGTACATAAATAAGCTGCCGCGCCGCAGGAACCAAACATACTCAGTCGTGTCAAAAATATGACCCTTGGTTTTTTATAGAAATTTCAATTTTTTATGCTATATTGCCGCCTCTGCCTTGAATTTTGCTCTCAAATGAAGAATGTGTGTAGACGAGAGTAGGAGAAGATACTAATTACTAATGGACAATAGACCAACACACAACACAATTGAGCACTAACATAACGTTTCATTTTTCTTCTTTCAAAAAATAGCTGATTGTTATAACAAAATGCGGCCGCCTCGCGGCCGCCCCTTAGTTTGGCCGCCCGCATGCGGTGCACGCAATGCACACCTGCTAGGATCGGCCCTGGTTCCAAGATGTTTTTAACAGCCTATAACTAGAAGTAATGAATATTTTTATTTGAAAATTTGGAAATATCAATTGGACCTATAATACTATCATTTGGGGTATAATTGAGATCTGCGACGTCATCATAGGCGCTGTGACGTCATCACAATGAAAAAACTTAATTATATCAAAGTGGTGAAAGTTAGCTCAAATGAAAGGGTTTCTTACCCCGAAATCAACGATATACTACAATGAAGGTATTAATGTTATTAATGATGTAAAATGTTTATTTTCAACAATAACCAATAGCTTTCAAAATGTAAAATAATCAAAAACCCCCACTTCTTCAACCTTCAATAAACAATATATCTCGGTAAATGTAAATATAGCACATATCGTCGATCTTTAAGATACAAATTGCCTAAGTCCATTTTTGATGAAGGGTTTAATACTATTTTTAAATAGCTTACCCAGTCACATTACTGTAGAAAGTCTAGTAGTAAGCTTTATTTAGAGCCAGTTTGGACCTCCAAATTAGAACTGTACAGGCTTTATAAAAACGATTGGTGTACCGAGAACAACTTATTAGCATTATCTGTTGCATATTTTTCAAACATGATTGACGATCAAAACATCACGTTATTTTCTCCAAAGAAGGACGAATGCTTATAAAATTATAATCAGCAGAGAAGTATTTGAAGAACATCAAGCAAAAAAGAAGAAGCGCGAAATGAATAACAGAAAGACAAAAAAGCAGACAATTGTAATGTATACACGATGGATTTGCAGTCGGTATTATTATGTCCGAAGTCCAATATTTCCTCCCTATACTACAAGACAAAATTAGTTGTCCCCAATTTTACAGCTATCAATATCAAAACCAAGGACTGTTATTGCTACATTTGGCATGAAGGACAAGGAGGACTGACAGCGAACATTTTTGCATCAATATTGTACAGCATCGTCAGAAACTATGTAATTCACGAAAATGAAGTCGTAAGCAAGTTTATTTTTTATAGAGACGTTTGTACCTGTCAGAGCAGGAATGCATTGCTCTCAAGTACCCTTTTAAACTTATCCCAAGAAAGTGAAATAACAACTGAGCAGAAATATCTTGAAAAGGGGCACACGTAGATGGAATGCGATTCCATGCATCGAGTATTGAAAGGAAGCTTAAAAAGAAAATTCTAAATGTCCCAGATGATTACGTAGAAGTATGCCAATCAGCCCCCCTCAAGCCAAGACCATATATTGTCAAGAACATTTGTTAAAAAATTTGAGAAAATGCAAGCTCTCAATTCAATAAGACCTGGAAGAACTACAGGGGATGCAGTTGTCACTGATATCAGAGGCCTGAGATATAGCCCATCATGTTTAAAGTTCGTCACTCAGAAGAATGGGAGCCTTTACCATATTGTATTAATAAAAATAAAACCGTTTCATCGTCTGAGGCCCTCCCCCAACTTTACGATGCAGCTATACCAATTCAAAAGGAGAAATTTAAACATTTAATGGATTTAAAACTGTCTTTGAATAGAGACTATCATGCATTCTAGGATAGTTTGTCTCGCTTATAAAATGTAAATATTATTGTTAAAGTTATAAAAGTATTGAATGAAGTATTTCTTTTCAGAATCCTTATTATTGGTTTTTATTAATAAAATAGATCATAGTGCAAATCAATTGTTTAAAAAGTGTTTCATTGATTATCTGAAAAATGAAAATGGCCCAAGTCCTAAAATAGTCAAAAAATAAATATGCAAATTGCCTATATCCATTTAATAGTAGTGAAACATAAAAAGTACAATAAAGTTAAATATAATGTAAATAATAAATTCAAATAAAAAACACGAAATTTTGAAAAATATTTGAATTTGATTTGCTTCTAATTAAAATTTACAACGTTTTTTGGCTTTCCTGTAACACTGCCATTTCGTGAGTTAGGCAATTTGCATCTTAGAACGACGATATATGTTATGCTGCGGCTATCTCGTCAAGGTCACCTCCTCCCCAGGTACCATCTCTATATCAAGCTATCATTATGCCTTCTATACCCAACACTGTACTATTAAAGCAATAGGAAACATTGTATCTCTCAAAAACATACACTTCGCTTACAGAATATCTCATAGCCGCATATGTATCTATTTATCATCTACCGCTCAAGTCGACGACCTTCTGAAATCTAATCAAAACATCTTAGTTAATTCCAATGTTATTTCTATTCATTTCCCCCAAAAAGAATACTTACGAGTATTTCCAATGTCAGTCCATCGATTCAACATTCCGTTATTGAAACAGCCCTTCATGACCTATGATGAACACTTACCACTCCTGTTTCATACGTCAAATGTAGCTCGCCCGATGATGAATACGCACATGTCCTGAGCTTCCGCCGTGTTTCTACCGACCAGTAATGATTTCTCACTACAAACTTCGATTCTTATTACTCATGAAAATACATCACACAGAATATTTATTTCTAGCGATAAACATGAATGCTTTCTTTGCAAACAGGCTGGACATACCGCTGAATCATGTCCCAACACTTCCACTTCCCTCGACCTTCCCTCCCTATTAAATACATCCGTCAATTTTGAACTCTCCACTTCTGATTCCATTTCAGACATTCCTGAATTACCCACGTAAGTGCCACTCAGCGCCGCCCTTAGCCCTGGACTTGGTTGCGGGGCCTTTTTGATTGAATTCGTGTCGAAATGGGGTACACAATTTTACCTTGGGTAACCACGGGGTGCACTCGTCATATATGTGTTGATTTTATTCTTCCCTTTACTAAAATATAAATCGTCATACTTATACGAGTGCACCCTATGATTACTGATTGAAAAATTGTGTATATTCATTATGAACAACAAACATATTTTGTTATAATTGTATGTATTGTTTATTACACTGAAAAGTTAATCATGAGTAAAAATACAAATAAAATTTGAAAACTCTATTTTTTTGGCCACCATATAAATAGGTTAATAGCAACAAAATACTTTATCAAAATAAAAAACATACAATAATATCACCTTTGCATAAAAAAAGTACCAACTCAACGATAAGTATATATCAGTTGTTCTACAGTCTACAGACTAGGTACCTAATAATTATAATTACCTAAGTATAAAATAACCTTTCTGGCTTTCTGAGTGGCAAATTTATCAATAATTTCCGTAAAATCTATCTTTTCAAAGATATCGGATTCAATAGAGATGATGGCCAAATCTGAAAGCCTTTCTTGTGTCATATTATTTCTCAAGTAATTTTTAATCATTTTTAATTTGCTGAAACTTCTTTCTCCTGAAGCCACAGAAACAGGTAAGGTTAAAAAAAATTCTTATTGTTAGAGCAAAATTAGGAAAACAGGAAATGAGATCATTTTGACTATGATTTCTAATACCTCAATTGGATGTTTCTTACCTGCAAAAATATCTTAATGAAGTTATTTAATTAAACAGTTGTATACCGTCTATATATTTCACGATACTTCCTTCCTCCTGTATCTGTAACTTAATATGTAAGTCCATGCAGGCTTTCATGAGATCATCACTAGAAATGTTGTGAAACTCATACAGAAATCAGAATATTGAAAAGCACTCTGATAATAATGTTAATATATGATTTAACGAAGAGATCGCGTGATCAGGGATTGCAAAATATAAAGAAGTCTTGAATTGCTGGAAGGGATTCAAAAGGGGTTCTTCACTGCCCTCGTAGTCAAACAAACGGACCTTTTTCCTGAGCCTCGAACTTGGAAATTCGGGATCAATACCTAAATCTCTAGCAAGTGTTGTGGCTGATTCGACAAATATTTTGAAATTATCGTCTGATCTTTGTGAAACAAAATATTTTTTTAAATTATCTAAGCCTTCAATGCATTCCGCCATGTTTAATTTATGATTTTGAAACATTTTACTCAGAACATTAATTCTTGATAATAAATCATGCAAAATCAAAATTGAACACAAAAATTTGAATGATTCAAGATTTTTAATTATTGATTTTGCACTATTTTTTGTTTTCGCGTCTCTGGTGGAATCTTCAATTAAGGCATTTAATGCGGTAATAATGTTTTAGGGGTCTTCCTTTAGAGGTCTAATATCATTGATACGACTTTTCCACCTTGTTTCACTTAATGGTTTCATAGTTAGACTTTTCACGTATTTTTTTAATAAATCCCATCGATATGGGGACGCAGAAAAAAATTATATACCTCTTGTACCATATCAAAAAATCCAGAAATTTCACCACTCCAGCTGGCAGCATCGTTAACGACGAGGTTTAAGGTGTGAGCCGCACACGGCCCGTATAGTGCTCTGGGATTGATATCGAAAATCCGTTTCTGAAGCCCTATATGTTTCCCTTTCATGTTCGATCCATTGTCGTAGCCCTGACCACGTATATCTTTAACTTCGAGCTGCAGACTAGGTAATAGCTTCTCTAATAGAAAATTGCACAGACCTTCTCCAGTGGTATTAGTTACTGGAAAAAATCCTAGAAAAAATTCTACAATATCTACTTTACTTTCACCATCAGTAGTGTTCACACGTCTAATTACAAACGTTATTTGTTCTGTATGGCTAATATCGGGCGTAGAGTCGAGAATTATAGTGTAATATTTGGCTTTTTTGACAATGCGTGTGATCTCATTACGAGTAGATTCGGCTAAAATATGAATTACTTCATTTTGAAAATGCTGCCCTAAGTAGTGTGGAATACGTGTATCGCCGCTAGTACCTCCTTTAAAATTTTTTCGGCCGTTCCAACTGACATTGACATCGTAAAGACTATACGTACATAAATAAGCTGCCGCGCCGCAGGAACCAAACATACTCAGTCGTGTCAAAAATATGACCCTTGGTTTTTTATAGAAATTTCAATTTTTTATGCTATATTGCCGCCTCTGCCTTGAATTTTGCTCTCAAATGAAGAATGTGTGTAGACGAGAGTAGGAGAAGATACTAATTACTAATGGACAATAGACCAACACACAACACAATTGAGCACTAACATAACGTTTCATTTTTCTTCTTTCAAAAAATAGCTGATTGTTATAACAAAATGCGGCCGCCTCGCGGCCGCCCCTTAGTTTGGCCGCCCGCATGCGGTGCACGCAATGCACACCTGCTAGGATCGGCCCTGGTTCCAAGATGTTTTTAACAGCCTATAACTAGAAGTAATGAATATTTTTATTTGAAAATTTGGAAATATCAATTGGACCTATAATACTATCATTTGGGGTATAATTGAGATCTGCGACGTCATCATAGGCGCTGTGACGTCATCACAATGAAAAAACTTAATTATATCAAAGTGGTGAAAGTTAGCTCAAATGAAAGGGTTTCTTACCCCGAAATCAACGATATACTACAATGAAGGTATTAATGTTATTAATGATGTAAAATGTTTATTTTCAACAATAACCAATAGCTTTCAAAATGTAAAATAATCAAAAACCCCCACTTCTTCAACCTTCAATAAACAATATATCTCGGTAAATGTAAATATAGCACATATCGTCGATCTTTAAGATACAAATTGCCTAAGTCCATTTTTGATGAAGGGTTTAATACTATTTTTAAATAGCTTACCCAGTCACATTACTGTAGAAAGTCTAGTAGTAAGCTTTATTTAGAGCCAGTTTGGACCTCCAAATTAGAACTGTACAGGCTTTATAAAAACGATTGGTGTACCGAGAACAACTTATTAGCATTATCTGTTGCATATTTTTCAAACATGATTGACGATCAAAACATCACGTTATTTTCTCCAAAGAAGGACGAATGCTTATAAAATTATAATCAGCAGAGAAGTATTTGAAGAACATCAAGCAAAAAAGAAGAAGCGCGAAATGAATAACAGAAAGACAAAAAAGCAGACAATTGTAATGTATACACGATGGATTTGCAGTCGGTATTATTATGTCCGAAGTCCAATATTTCCTCCCTATACTACAAGACAAAATTAGTTGTCCCCAATTTTACAGCTATCAATATCAAAACCAAGGACTGTTATTGCTACATTTGGCATGAAGGACAAGGAGGACTGACAGCGAACATTTTTGCATCAATATTGTACAGCATCGTCAGAAACTATGTAATTCACGAAAATGAAGTCGTAAGCAAGTTTATTTTTTATAGAGACGTTTGTACCTGTCAGAGCAGGAATGCATTGCTCTCAAGTACCCTTTTAAACTTATCCCAAGAAAGTGAAATAACAACTGAGCAGAAATATCTTGAAAAGGGGCACACGTAGATGGAATGCGATTCCATGCATCGAGTATTGAAAGGAAGCTTAAAAAGAAAATTCTAAATGTCCCAGATGATTACGTAGAAGTATGCCAATCAGCCCCCCTCAAGCCAAGACCATATATTGTCAAGAACATTTGTTAAAAAATTTGAGAAAATGCAAGCTCTCAATTCAATAAGACCTGGAAGAACTACAGGGGATGCAGTTGTCACTGATATCAGAGGCCTGAGATATAGCCCATCATGTTTAAAGTTCGTCACTCAGAAGAATGGGAGCCTTTACCATATTGTATTAATAAAAATAAAACCGTTTCATCGTCTGAGGCCCTCCCCCAACTTTACGATGCAGCTATACCAATTCAAAAGGAGAAATTTAAACATTTAATGGATTTAAAACTGTCTTTGAATAGAGACTATCATGCATTCTAGGATAGTTTGTCTCGCTTATAAAATGTAAATATTATTGTTAAAGTTATAAAAGTATTGAATGAAGTATTTCTTTTCAGAATCCTTATTATTGGTTTTTATTAATAAAATAGATCATAGTGCAAATCAATTGTTTAAAAAGTGTTTCATTGATTATCTGAAAAATGAAAATGGCCCAAGTCCTAAAATAGTCAAAAAATAAATATGCAAATTGCCTATATCCATTTAATAGTAGTGAAACATAAAAAGTACAATAAAGTTAAATATAATGTAAATAATAAATTCAAATAAAAAACACGAAATTTTGAAAAATATTTGAATTTGATTTGCTTCTAATTAAAATTTACAACGTTTTTTGGCTTTCCTGTAACACTGCCATTTCGTGAGTTAGGCAATTTGCATCTTAGAACGACGATATATGTTATGCTGCGGCTATCTCGTCAAGGTCACCTCCTCCCCAGGTACCATCTCTATATCAAGCTATCATTATGCCTTCTATACCCAACACTGTACTATTAAAGCAATAGGAAACATTGTATCTCTCAAAAACATACACTTCGCTTACAGAATATCTCATAGCCGCATATGTATCTATTTATCATCTACCGCTCAAGTCGACGACCTTCTGAAATCTAATCAAAACATCTTAGTTAATTCCAATGTTATTTCTATTCATTTCCCCCAAAAAGAATACTTACGAGTATTTCCAATGTCAGTCCATCGATTCAACATTCCGTTATTGAAACAGCCCTTCATGACCTATGATGAACACTTACCACTCCTGTTTCATACGTCAAATGTAGCTCGCCCGATGATGAATACGCACATGTCCTGAGCTTCCGCCGTGTTTCTACCGACCAGTAATGATTTCTCACTACAAACTTCGATTCTTATTACTCATGAAAATACATCACACAGAATATTTATTTCTAGCGATAAACATGAATGCTTTCTTTGCAAACAGGCTGGACATACCGCTGAATCATGTCCCAACACTTCCACTTCCCTCGACCTTCCCTCCCTATTAAATACATCCGTCAATTTTGAACTCTCCACTTCTGATTCCATTTCAGACATTCCTGAATTACCCACGTAAGTGCCACTCAGCGCCGCCCTTAGCCCTGGACTTGGTTGCGGGGCCTTTTTGATTGAATTCGTGTCGAAATGGGGTACACAATTTTACCTTGGGTAACCACGGGGTGCACTCGTCATATATGTGTTGATTTTATTCTTCCCTTTACTAAAATATAAATCGTCATACTTATACGAGTGCACCCTATGATTACTGATTGAAAAATTGTGTATATTCATTATGAACAACAAACATATTTTGTTATAATTGTATGTATTGTTTATTACACTGAAAATGTATTAACAAGTTATATGGTACCTACTAAACATAATAAAAACAATACACAATAACTGGAGTATCGTAAAAAACTGAAAAATAACCAGTTCAAAGTCTCATTTACATTACAAAGCAAAATTCACTTTTCTTGATTTCCGCTTAGCGAATTCGTCAATGAGGGTGTCAAAATTAATACTTTCAACTGTATTGTACTCTATTGATAGAGTTTCGAGGGATAACAGTCTTTCTTGGGATACAGTCGTCCTTAAATAAGTTTTGATTTGTTTCAAGCGAGAAAAGCTCCTTTCCGTACTTGCGACTGTAATGGGAATGGTCAACAAAATTCTGTACACTATTTGAAGGTTAGGGAAAGGATTCTTGATGTTATGAAGATACGTGAGAGCTTTAATTGGACTGTCAATACCATCTGGAACAATTTCACGAAACACTTTTGTTTCAGTTAACAGCTCAGATCCACTTATATCTTTGGACACATACTCGTCTTCATGATATACTGTTACAGGACCATTCCAAGCAGTTAGATCATGTTCTATTTGCAGACATTTTTCTTTCAATTCGCTGTCTTGCAGTTCATTCGTTTTGGCCTGTACAGGAAGCCGACAATCCTAAAATATGTCTCAAACTGTGAGAATCTCTCATCCACTTTTGCTACCACTACGTCAATGATAGGGTAAAAGTAATCTATTTTGTACTTCTCTTCTGCAAACTGCTGATTATCTGTGCAGACATCATCGTGACCTTCGTATTCAAATAATTTTCTCTTCCTTCTGGAGCGTTTTTCTTCAAACTTTGCGTCTATTTCAAGAGTTTCCACGATTTCATTTGCAGTAATTATTGCACTGACAAAGCCTTGTTCGCAGAATTTCTTAAGAAAGTTTATCAGTCCCAAGATTGATTGTGACGCTGCTTGCAGATCCATGTCTTCAGCTTGAAGAGTTTTGCTTACTGCGTTGCAAGCAAAAAGAACGTCATACCAAATCACAATACTTAGGATGAATTCATAGTTTCGTAGTCCATGTACGGCAAGCGATTGTGCTTCACATTTTGAATACTGATGAACCTACATCAGTACTGGAGTGAACTTCGAAAAGAGCATTAGATATTTCTTTAGGTTAATATACCTAATAGCTTTAACACTTTCAACTCCGCTTTCCCAACGTGTGTCGGAAAGCTTTTTTAATGTCAAGCTTGGGACATGCTTCAGTAGTATGTCCCATCTCTGGGTTGATGCTGAAAATGAAGCAAATAGTCTTCCAACGATATCAAAAAATGTTACTGCTCTTGGTGTCGATTTTGCAGCATCACATAGAAGGAGATTTAAGCTATGACTCGCGCATGGCATAAAAAATGCTCTTGGATTTATGTTAAGAAGCCTTGCTTGAACTCCACTGCGAACTCCTGTTGAGGACAAAGCATTCAAAAAGCCCATAAAATGCTCTTCAACTGTCACATTGTCATTTGAAATATGCACATATCGAATGATAAGAGTCATTTGCTCTTTATGTCCAGCATCTGGTGTACATCATGACTAGTACTTTGCCTTTTTTGCAGCAGCAACAAGGGCTCTATTCACTTCTGATGCCATAAGGTTTATCAACTCATTTTGAATACTAGGTCCAAGATAGTGGTCATGAATCTCTTTACTTCTAATTCTTCTCAAATGTTTTTCCATAATTGGGTCAAATTCAGCTATCATTTGAATCAAGCCAAGAAAATTTCCATTATTTTCTTTGTACAAAACATTGTTTGTACCACGTAACGCAATGTTGTGCTGTGTCAGATATTTAATGACCAGTATAATTCTACGTAATACTTCTCTCCAGCGCTTTCTATCTTTCTCGATCGAAGTTAGCTGAGCTTGATTTATGCTGCATGCGGAAATGGATACCTCAGAAGTGGATTCCCTTCTCTTGGCTCTGGCACAGCTCTTCCACCAGAGTGTCCGACAGTGTGGAGAGCTGCTCTGCTTTTAGGATGACCCCAGGATAATCCTTGGGCATTATTCCCACCCTAAATACCTTCTCTGTTTTGACAGCTGCTGCGTAACCAGTGGCTTGCCCGGTAACCGTTGCAGCTGTTTTTGGTTTCTTGTTTAGAGGTCATTGCGGAGGAGTAATATTCTCCGGGCCTCTTTTAAGCTTTGTCTTCCCCGTTGGTGGTTTCTTCGGGGGGGTTGGACGCTGAATAGCCTGCTTCCTGGCCTCTTCAGGGGATACTCCCTGATTGAGAAGTCGCAGGTACTTTCGCACCCCTGCTCCACTGAGGCCTTTTCTCAGTGCGTCCTCTATGCCGCCCGGTTCTCCCAGTTTTGGGAGGGCGAACGGCATACGACCTTTGTGCCGGTTGGCCTTTTTTCGCTCTGTGAGGTTTCTCCACTACTTTTCCGGTGGAAGTTTTACATTCTCTGTGCATAAATGGTCCCACGAGAAGCTAGGGTCATTACGGTCCGCCGCTGCAGAGCCCCGCATGCAGAGGTAAGGAGTTCAATACAATGGAGTTCCGCGGTGTTCCAAGGTCGAAACCAGTAAGGACTATTCTTCTATATAGCCACGCATTCTTCGGCCTGATTTCCCACCTTGACTCTAGGTTTTTAATGACGTTGTCTCCTCTTGGTCCGGGCATTAAAGCCAAGACGTCCCTCATCCCACTGGCCCGCGAAACTTGACCACAGACAGCCAGGAGACATTGGTATAACAGGTGATTTCGAGGTAAGCTCGAAATTTCACCCGGCATCGTAATCCTGTGTGCAATCCCTTAGCCACGATACTACAGCTGGGACAGGTAAAGTTGGTCCGCGGCAGGGTATTCGAGAGCTGCCAGTCGAGTTTTTAAACACAACGAGCCCCCAGATATTTCCCCGCAGACCTCCTCCTCATATAAAATCATCTCATAGGCCCTTCTCACATCCGCCACCTGGAGACGCGCCGGGTTGGTGCACATCAATAAATATCCCGACAAACAGCGACGAACTACGTACATATCTACTGATGTGGACCCGGTGGTGTCCTTTAAGGGTTAGTATAAAATTCTACTCTATTCATCCTCACAATAAACGAGCTATACTACAAAGCTTTCCTGCTCACATAAAATATGTCCAATATGCTGATGATCTCATTGTTTACTGCGGTGGTAAATCGATCCTATCCACATGTAAACACCTTGAAAACGCAGTAACCTTGTAGAGGATAGATTTTTTCACTTGGGATTATTCTTATCCCAAAATAAATACAAACTAAATAAATTCTCAAGTTGAACGTATTCTCCTCTACCTCACATTTTCTTTAATAACTCCCCTTTGCCCGTGGTAACACAATGTAAAATTTTCGGAATAACATTTGACTTAATTGGAAACACCATATCCATGTACTCAAATTCATATGTTTAAAGAGATTACACATAATTAAAACCCTCAGTCACCATCATTAGGGTTCCGACGAAATTGTACTATTAAGAGTTTACAGAGCTCTCATTCGTTCGAAGGTTGACTATGGTTGCTTTATCTATATATCTGCCCCCAAATCCGTTACAGATTTATTGAACAGATGCAACGCCATGAGGATTCAACTGAACAGTGGATATAGTGAGAAGTATGAGAAACAGAGATGGTGTGACGATTGTTAAATTTATCTCCAAAGTTTTGTTCGAGTGAATCGGCAACTACTTGGCTGTCGGAGATAACAGCATCATGAAATATTAAAGCGGGCATTTTAATATTAGTTTTCTTGCCTTGGATCTGTGCGATTTTTTCCAGATTTGACTGGGAGCGAGGATTTTTGCTTTGCTTGACTATGAATTTAGCTTTAGCTTTGATCTTTTTATGTAGAAGACGGTTTTGTTATGTTCTATTTCGTTAGAACCTGTTAAGCTTGAAGTCTCGGATAGCATTTTCACAAATTGGATTCCATCAAGGCACAATTTTTTGTGCATAAGAAGTGACTATTTTATCGATGTGATTCTCGGCAGCGGCAAGTATATTTTCAGTAAACATTTTTTTAGAGTGTCATTTTTATTCGCAGAAATAGCTAAAGAGGATAAATAGATTTCGGAGACAGAAGTAAACTCAAACTAATTTGCGATTTTTAAGTGACAGAAGCTTCTAGTGATAGTGTTCACAATACCGCTCTCCGCCTCTGCCTTGGTGCTGTCCGCTCTAGCCCTGCTGACAGTCTCTATATTGAATCTAATGAACCACCCCCCTCCTTAAAACGACAATCCCTTCTCCTTTTATATGCTGCATCAGTATTCTTCAAGCAGCTCAATCCTCTTCAGTCGCTTTTCGCTGCTAATTTTCCTACTAACTCTCGAACTATAAAAAATCTATACCCCAATTGCTCACACCTTTATTCAAATATACTGACCTCTCTCCCCGCTTCCTGTACCTTCTTCTCCTCCTTGGGCCCAAAATATTCCTATAATCGATACCTCACTCGCCATTTATAGTCAGCAGGAATCTCCCAGAGCACTTGTAAAGAAAGTATTCCTGGAAATACTACAAAAAAACTCTTTCGATTTAATACTCTATACCGTTGCCTCCAAAACTGAGTCCAGTGCTGGTTGTGCAGTTACCTCGAAACATACATTCGTAGGCTCCTTCTTTTTTCTCTCAACGTGAAGGGTTCAGACGGGTGAACTTTACAGCCTTCTTCAGGATTTCAAATATATCTGCCTTTCCCACAAATTATGTACTGATTCCCTTTCTTCGATTAAGCCAATTAAAACCATATTCACTGACCATCCAATTGTGTATAACATACATGACTTCTATCAAACTATCTTTGCTCTAATATGGCTTCCATCCCATATTTGTATCACTGGTAACTAAACTGCGGATCACCGCGCCAAAGAAGCTGCCTCTAGCAACAATCCAAAATTCATAGATTAGCTTGCAACTGACCTCAAGTACCACTTCAAAAACTGTATGCAAGGATATTTGGCAATTGTGGTGGTTACTTAGTAAGTGTCCCTCGTATACTTTACGTTTACCATAAAGGCATATTATCTTTGAGGAAACCACTTACCTAGTAACCGGTATTCGGGAGTTGAATAAACGACATCACTTATACAAAATCACTGGGCTGTTTAATACATTTAAAAATACACAAAATATAATATCAGTTGACTTATTCAGACTACCAATAACAATTAATTCCCCTGGTTCGTTATACTTTCATTTTATAGGAAGTGTACGTACGCTGTACTACATGCCTGACCTTCGTCTATTAATTGAACGTGTCTGTTTACATTTTAACTAGAACGTGCTTCCACGCATAACTAGCATTGACCTTCCTAGATCAACGCTCGCTAAATATTGTAGTTAATATTAACCTAATTTTTAAATCTTATTTCTAAGCTAATGTCCTTTTACCGTTACCGTCCTTTCGGGATCACTACACAATATCTATGGCACAGTATGATAGCACTTTACGATATCCATCCATCCACTTCTCCTCTCTCCCTGAACTTTTCAACAAAGAGGCAAGCTACTATAGTAAGAAGACTTCGGATTAGCCATACTAAACTAACACGCGGTTATATGATGTCTTCAGGAAGTCGTCCTGTTTGCCGTAGCTGTAATGCTATATTGACAGTTAAGCACATACTCTCTGACTGCAAACAATTTTCCGCTACGTATTAACGATATTACCTACCCCTAACCTCAAGGGAATGCTCCACTGCTCCACAGAGATCAAGAAAGTTTTACAGTTTCTCGAAGCTACAAACCTCGACCATAAAATATAATTTAAGAATAGTAATAGTTGTTCATTAGTCCATGCAAATATTTGTAATTATTCTTTTGTGCTAATGACCAGCACTGTCGAGGCACATTTAGCTAAAATAAAAAATATATATATTATCTAAGTGTATTCACACATATTTGAAGATAATCAAGTAGTAATTGCAAGAAAAACATTTCCGAATATGTATACAAATACATATTTACTTATCGGGTTTGGTAAACCCGGTGCTATCAAATTTGTATTCAAAATAGGCCCTACCACCTCGGGGTTAAGAACCGGTATTTGACAATGTGCTCCCCCCCTTCAGATTTACTAACTAATTATAGAGCGAGAAAAGGAGTGATTGGATATTCCGATCCTTCAATTGGAATCGCAAATAAATTATCTGCAGAAATTTTTAACTTCTTAACAACAAAAACAGAAAACAATTAAGCTTGCCAGTGCCGTATCCGCCTGGTGATAACAGAAATTATATGAAAATTGATTGGTAAAATATAACACATCAATTACACGACTATTCTATTATTCTATTTTATTCTGCTGGACCGTCAAATTATAATTATTGAGGACCATATACCATTCATGTCGAAGGACCGTTGGGGCGACCGTATTAAATCCTTTCGCGGGACACAGGTCTATACTTTGTCCATCTGTTACCTAGATACTGAGCACAATTCGAAAGAGCACTAAACAAAAACAAACAGGCATACAAATGAAAGAAATGTACTGGTGGCTTAGAAGAAAATCATTAGAGAACAATATACAAGACAGTAATCATTTCGTAATGGACTATGGGCCTATGTCTAATTTAATACAGTAACCTAGAGTCTAAGAAATCATAATTAAAAGCCTTCAAGCTATGTGCACGTATCAATATAAGTTAAATGAAAATTTTGTTGTATTTCGTGTAAATTTTAATAAAATTATAGAATCGTAGCAAAGCGCTTTCGACTGTCAAGTCATCATCAGTCCTTACTCGTCAGGTAATATATACTAGGATGAATCCACAAAATTGTTCATACAACGAAAAACAGTTGAACATATTAAAATACAAACAGTTGAACATATTAAAATACAAACAATTAATTAAAACTGATTATCTAAAATCCATTCCTATAGGGGATTAATAAAGATTAAAAATTACAGATACAACGTGATGTGGTAAAGTCGGCAGCCTGCCCAATCGAATGATGTGTTGCTTTCAGTAAGTCTGTGTAAAGATTTGCCTATCTTTCCAAAATTTTGAAGAAATTTCTGGTATATGTACAAAGACCCAAAAATTGACGAACCTCATGTTTATCTTTTGGTTTTGGCCAGTCTTGAATCGCTGAAATTTTTGCCGGATCAGGTTTTATGCCCTCTACTGACACAACGTGACCCAAACATAAAACTTCACGTTGAAATAAGGAGCATTTCTTGGAATTCGATTTTAAGTATGCATTTTTCAGTCGGCTTAAAACTTCTTCTAGATTAGTGTTTTAAATGAAACTCACTGTTTCTAGTTAATTCCACAATATAATAAAAGTTATTGAAAATTCTAAAAAATTGACAATTGTTCCGATAACTGAATATCATCGTCAGAATGACAGAAGTTACATTTCATTTGATGCCTACCTGATGTTTAGTAACTATTTTTGGCTAGACCAAGAAGTGACCTACCTTGTGATTGACTTAATATATGTTAATAGAAAAAAGAAGATGTGATACTACAAATATTGAAGCTTAGATAGGTATTATTAGCCCTATGGTGATATCCTGGATATCATTTTTCCAATTAAGATCAGTATAATTGTGCAATGATATAGAAAACCAGGAAAGGTATATCTGCTGATCTTTACAATTATCACTTAAGAAGACAGTTTAAAAGTAGCGAACTCCCTAGATTTATCTGTTCATTGACGACTTCATATTGTGGGTTTCTTAAATGTCTTCCAAATTTCCAATTCTTCAAGGAAATCCAATTCTAGTTTCTTTTCACAAATATGCAGCACTTCTAGTTCTGTGTTAGGTGTTAATGCATGATTGGTGTCAAGAATCCTCATTGTCCACAATTATATGGAAGGGTTAAATTACATAAAATGACGAAACCAATTAGACCTGTAGTTTCTTATGTTAATGCTCCTAATAATATATTGGCAAAGAGGCTTAACAATATACTTAATAGTTACGGATATGCATCTCAGTACTCAATTAGAAATTCAATAGAACTAATAAAAAAGTTGAAAGCAATCAACTTGCAAGATAACTATAAACTTATTTCGTTTGATGTTACTAATATGTACACTAAAATTCCTCCTAAAGAATGTCTAATACTTGTAAGAAAATTACTAGAAGATAAAAATATCAATCCAGGAATAATATCAGATATACTTAATTTATTTGAGGTATGTATTAATCAGAATTATTTCACTTTTCACAATAAGATATATATTAAAAATGAAGGTTTACCAATGGGAAGCCCTATATCACCTATTTTGGTAAACATTTTTATGGGCAGTTTAGAAAGAAAGATCTTTGAAAGTAATATTTCGAAAAATGTTTTATTTTGGTATAGATATGTAGATGACGTATTAGCTTGTTTTATGGGTAGTGAACGACAATTAGATGTATTTTTCAACCACATTAATAATTTACACCCAAAAATTAAATTTACATTAGAAATTGAAGAAAATAGCTCAATAAATTTTCTTGATTTAAAAATTCAAGGAGTTAAGAATGTACTTGATTATTCAATTTACCGAAAACCAACACACTGATGTGACAATTACATATAGTTCCAATCACCCCATGTCACATAAACTAGCGGCATATAATTCAATGATACATAGAGCTTTTTCAGTTCCTATGAACAAATTTAATTTTGTTAGAGAGATTAATACAATTAGACAAATAGCAACATACCGTAGGATGTTGCTATTGTCTATTTGGGTCAGACCCTTCGAAATTTTGAAATCCGATACAGTGAACACTTACGAGCATACAGATTAAAACAACCAGATAAATCCCACTACGCGAAACATCTACTTGACACCAATCATTCATTAACACCTTACACAGAACTAGAAGTGCTGCATATTTGTGAAAAGAAACTAGAACTGGATTTTCTTGAAGAATTGGAAATTAGAAGACAATTAAGAAATCCACAATATGAAGTTGTCAAAGAACAGATAAATCTAGGGAGTTCTCCACTAATAAACTGTCTTCTTAAGTGATAATTGTAAAGATCAGCAGATATAGTTTTCCTGGTTTTCTATATCATTGCACAGTTATACTGATCTTAATTGGAAAAATGATATCCAGGATATCACCATAGGGCTAATAATATCTAAGCTTCAATATTTGTAATATCACATCTTCTTCTTTTTTCTATTAACATATATTAAGTCAATCACAAGTTAGGTCACTTCTCGGTCTAGCCAAAAATAACTACTAAACATCAGGTAGGCATCAAATGAAATGTAACTTCTGTCATTCTGACGATGATATTAATTTATCGAAACAATTGTCATTTTTTTAGAATTTTCAACAATTTTTATTATATTGTGGAATTAGCTAGAAACAGTGAGTTTCATTTAAAACACTAATATGAGTAGATTCCACAAAGTAAGGGTCGAGACAGTTAATTTATTCTAGATTGTTTAGATGTTCGTCGAATGTTTTTCCCATTATACTGATGTCATCTAAATAACACAGGCAGGTTTTCCAGGTCAGTCCTTTCAACGAAATTTCCATGTCTTCCAAAAGTGGCTGGAGCATTGCATAGACCAAATGGAAATACTTGAAATCGATAGAGGCCATTTCCAGCAGAGAAGGCTGTTTTAACGCTATCATAGAGATGAAATTCAACTTGCCAGGTTCCGTCTAATGTGGTAAACCACTGAGAACCGGATAGGTTGTCCAGTGAATCGTCTATACGTGGCAGGGGGTGGCTGTCTTTTACAGTAGCTTGATTTAATTTGCGATAGTCAACGAAGAATCGTTTACTTCCATCTTTCTTAGTTACTAAAACAACTGGAGAGCACCACGGTCCAGATGAATCTTCAATAATGTTCTCATCCAACATGTCTTGTATCATATTCGCTACATCTTTTTGTTTAGCGAATGGAAGTCTCCTGTGGTTTGACGTATCGGTGGTGCATCTCTTGTATTAATTCTATGATGGACCAAGTTGGTTCGCCCTGTAGATTTTCCGGTTTCGAAAAGGCTAAGGTGATTCAAGACAAATTTCTTTGCATTGATCGCTTCTTCGGATGTTAGTTAGTCAAACTCTTTGATGAGTGTCTCTATAAGTTGGTCGTCGACTTTATTTTGTGGTTTTTTTTCGGGTTTGGGATTATCTCGTAAATTCACTATGCTCTTCACTGGTTCACAATATCCCAATTCGTTATTTTTCTTTAGTTCAACTGGTCTCCTAGATGTATTGGCAACGCTAACGGGAATTTGCTGTTCTATTTTTACCAGACATTTGGCTACCATTACTCCATCTTCTGTCGGTTCACGTGGTTCAATAAACCCAATAGTCAGATCTTTAGATTTATCTTTAAGATGAGCCATGACACTGCTTTCTGAATTTGCCGGAATTCTTATATTTTCATCAACTATCACTTTCATTTTGTGCAATTGATCATTTTCACCACTGAGGATTATTTCTTCGTTGTAGATGGATAAAATTTTGTTTTTCAAATCTATTACAAATTTATCTTGTATAATGTCTAAACCCAAAACACATTCATCCATAATGTTTGCTACCAAAAATGTATTTCTTCGATCATTTCATGTATTAAAAATCAATCTGTTGAGTTACTACTTTGCTGATTTGTTTACAATTTTAAAAATAATTATGGTGTACACATTGCAAGAACGTGTTGAGCTGGTTAGCCTGTATTACCAAAATGAAAATGGTGCCCGAGCGGCTGCAAGTATATTTAACCGAAACCATCCTGCACGTAGGTTCGCCATAGGTACGTAATGGAATTAATTTCAAAATTTGTTGAGACGGGTTCAGTAATGAATAAAAAAAGAGCACCCAAATTGTGAATGATGGAGGAGCAGCTGTGGCGGTATTGGGCCATGTCCAACTTATGCCAAACACGCAATCTGTCCGACAACTTTCTGCGGTTTCCGGTATTAGCCAATCTAACGTTTTCAGAATTTTACATAAACACAAGTTCCATCGGTACCAAATTATATTAATTCATGAATTAAATGATGATGATTTGGATCGAAGGCAAGAGTTTTGCGAAATTATGGCCGAGCGCATCAACAATAACCCAAATTTCTTGTACGTTTGCTTTTCTGACGAATGCACTTTTTTACTTAATGGAGAGGTTAACTGTAGAATTTGGAGCGATACAAATCCTCATGTATTTCGAGAAGCTCACACTCAATATCCGGAAAAGGTAGGAATTTTGGGAGACCACCTAATTGGACCTCTGTTTATTCCTGGTAATTTAAATGGAGAAATTTATCTTGAAATGCTGGAAAATTTGATTGATCCGTTAATAACAGAAAAATTAGAAAACGATCCTCTACAAATTGAACAACAATTGCATTTCCAACAAGACCGAGCTCCTCCTCACTACGCCGCACCAGTTCGCCAATACCTCAATTTATAATACCCTGGTCGTTGGATTGGAAGAAGAGGTCCTGTGGAGTGGCCTGCCGGTCTCCTGACCTGAACCCTCTGGACTTCTTCTTGTGGGGACATCTTAAGTCCAAGATTTTTGTAACTCAGCCTGAAAATGTGGACGAACTACACCAACGAATTGTAAATGAGTGTCGTCAAATAACTCCAATTATGCTGGACCATGTTAGAGACGGTTTTCAGTCAAGATTGTATTATTGTATGGAAGTCAATGGAGGGCAATTTGAACATTTGATTTAAAAACGCAGTTTTGATTTTTTTATTGTAAGCATGATAAAACAATTAATTTTTTTAAGAATGTGATTTTTTTCATACACCATTGTAAAGAGGCTTCCAAGACCTTACAAATAAAGTATCACTCAACCCCTCTTCCCTATTCAATTTTGAGGGGTTGAAGCACCCCCTCTTAGGGGGTTGCTTGTTCAAGCCTCAAATATACGTCAAAAGATGTCCCCCAAAGAAAACCATCCGACGTGTTTCCGGAAATTTTTACAATCACTATGGGATAAGAAATATACGGGGTGGCTCGTCTGAGATGGAACACCCTGTATGTATTGAGAGTCTAAAAAACATTTTCAACTTCTATGTTGAACAAGAAAAAAAAACTAAAATATTTATTGACATATAAGTTATCCCAGGAACACCTTGAATTATTTTTAGGAGTTATTCGTAGCAAGGGGGACTATAATAAGAACCCTACAGCAAGACAATTTGAGGCTGCCTTCAAAAGGCTGTTCGTTCTCAGTGATATATCGACGCCAAAAACAGGTAACACTAGTAGACTTGCAAAAAATTTCAATCCTCACATGCGGCTCAGGTAATTTACTGAGTAGGTTAGATGATGGGGAACATTTAGAAGAATCTGAAGACTAAAACATTTTTTAGTCAAAGTAAATATGGACATTGCAGAATTTTTTCATGTCGCCATCTTGGGACTTAACTTTATATGTCCAAGATGTTGTATTATATATTGCTGGTTTTGTAGTTTAATCATTAAAAAAATGTATTACTTGTTCTAAGTGTGTCAATATGTTGGAACCGGGTACAAGTTGTTCAAAAAACTGCAAGTAAGAAAAGCTTATGGTAGATATAAAAATCAAAGTGATATGGTAATTAATATGTAAGGCTGGAGAAAAATATTTCAGATTTTTTCATAAAACTCATGACTTATTTGATAAAAATATTAAGGGTTTGTTAAATTTATTTAAAACCATTAGCGTTTTACCATAAAATGTATTGGATTTTTTTGGTCATCTTTGTGACGGTGATATTTTAGACAATCACGATATGGAATTAATGAAATTAATTCTCAAAAGTTATTTCACCATTAGAATCCATCATGAAACCACCAAAAAAAAATAGATTTACTGAGAAGAAACCGATCAAGAAGTATTAATCCAAAGCTAATTTTATTTAGAAATGTATGTAAATATATGTTTTATTTAAACTGAAAAAACGAGTATTTATTTCACCCTTAGAATAATTCCAAGTTTTTTGTTTTATCAAGTCCAAAAGTTTCTTATCACTGAAAGGTACCAAATTATCATTTTGTTTGTTTTAAGTAATATATATTTTTTATAAACTGAAAATAAAGAAGTATTCTTCTACCCTTAAAATTGTAGATTTTCATATTATTGAAGCCAAAAGTACTTAAATCCAATAAGTTAAATTAATATGTTTTATCAACACTGAAAGATACTCTAAATGTTTTACATTTTTTTTGGACATTGAAATTTCAAATTATCATATTGCAAAGTTATAAAATTATATGTAGAACGAAATTCAAGCTATAGTTTAAAATTAATTTAAATTAATATTTTTGTTTGTTTTTATTTCCTTTGTATAAATAATTGATTTTGCGTTATTATCTATTTTATTGCTACTTGTTTTTTACTCACGAATTAATAACCTATACGTATTTAATTTATTGGTATACGCCACTGATTGTGTTAGGAGCGCACGTAAATCTTCTTCTCTAGGCTTTTGTGCAGCGTTGCCATACGAGTTCCAACTTTGGAGTCACTCTTTATTTAACCCACTTAAATAGTATTTTGTTTTTTTCTAAATGTGCAGGTCAAAACAAATATCAATTTATGAATGAAATGCTTTATCTACCGTGTATTATATATCTTTGATTACAGCAGTGTCTGAAGACTCAAAAGTAAAATTATAACTCTGAATTCCTTGCTGGAGTACTTCGAAGAGAAGGCTTTTATCTCTGATAGATCAGAATCAACCATAGTGGTAAGAATTTTTTTTAAAATGAAGGATGTTACTGAATTAATTTTATCCACAAGACGATGACTGCTAGTGAAGTTTGTGCAATTTTTAAAGAATTTTGTCTTTGTTATTAGAAAAGAATAATCTTACTATTAAATTCATACATAGCAATATGTCAAAAAGTGTGAGTGAATATCATTTGAAGTTTATATCAGGACCAGCTACAGGCATCTCTGAGAGAATTATGAAAGGATCAAGTACTCAAAAATTATCAAAATAGTACGCCACTGGAAATTGTATGATTCCATTTACACAGCGTTCCCAGACTAGGAAAATTGATGTATTGTTGTCCTTTTCTAGCACATTGTTAGAGAATTTAATGATGGCTCGAAAACAATGCCAATATTATGAATTAGATGTTAGGTCTATTCTTTTTCTACGTTTGGTTTCTTCAGAATTATTATCGTCTGAATAAATTAATCTACTTATAAGCAAGACGACAATCGATTTGCAAAAACAGGATGTGATAAAAACAAAAATATCTAATTAATCAAAAAGATTATATTTTCCAACTTGAATAAAACAATAATTTCTTTTAATAAAATATAAATTATATGTTCGTATATATACTAAAATATAGAATAAATATTACTAACTATATTATAATATATTAGTGGTATCAACAAGATAACTTAATATTTTAAAATATTTTTTCTACTGCCATACATCAAAAAACCAATTGAACATTTGTTTTACACCATTTAGACACCGATTTTATATAAAATTAGAAACTTTATTACATAATACATTACAGACAATTGAAAAGGTGAAAATGAAAATTATTTTATTTTGGTGCCATTTGGTTCTTTATACTAAAGCAGGTTACTTTATATATACTGATGCCACTGTCAAAATAGAGTTGAGATGTCATAGTCATGGAACGTCTTTGCTTTGGCGGGAAATTTCTCCCCATAAAGTAGGAAAGTTTCGTTTCCCGACTTTTGAGAATGGCAGTAGACAAAATATTGTGTACAATGACTATTAAAAGATCGGCCAACGCTTCAGATTGTGAATTAGTCATTACATTATTGTTATATAATAATTATTATAAAACATACGGATTATATATGGTTCTTTATTTTTTAATATCAACAATGTTCCCCTAAAATATAAAAAAATATGTAAATCTATGCAATAAAATTAAAATGTAAAAAATTATTGGTTATCACATACCCGAATTTACTTTATTACAACTAATATCTTTGTATATGTCAATAATGGTATATATTATACAGTATGTCTGAGAAAGTTGGCAACATATGTTACGGAAAAAAGTTATTCTTTATAATGTAAAATGCAAATATCAGTTGTCAATTTTTTTCATTTGTATACGAGTTTTATAAAAAAAATACGAATTTGGTACAAGAATAACGTGACAAAATAGAAAATATCTAGGGGATCATTCATTAATCACGTGAGGGTCCTAAGGAGGAGGACGGGTTTCCAAAATTTCTACATACCCTTATTTCGGGGGGAGAGGGGTCAAAGTTATTGTTACGTTCTTATTTTAGTTTACTGTAAGAGAATCATTAGGTGAACCTCTAGAGTACTGCTTATATGAGCGTGTAGTGAATTTAATTTGGAGAAAAAAACTCAAATAAACTAATCGTCCCCTAGCAAACCCCAAACCCCCCCCTCGCCCTTACTATGGCTATCTCAGAGACGGTTTGAGATATCAATTTCCGGCCTCACAATAAAATCCCTTTTGTGACGGTTATTGAACCAGAATATAGTGAATCCCTATATAATTAATTTTAGGCATTATAGAAAGTGAAACATGAAGGTCATAAGACGATTAATATTTTAAATTAAAAGTTATTGGAAGCATATTGTAAACAGCACGCGATAACAAGTATATACAAACCAAGTCATAGTTAAGGAAACACAGCGTTCAGCCATGGAATTCACCTTGGGTGAAATCACTCACCTTGGTCTATATAGAATAACCGTTGACCAGCTGATTGTGGAGATGTAGTGATATATACAGTAATATAGTAGTTAAAAATAGTAGACGTAGGTTAGTGTTGCTCTTTATGTATAATTTAAAACCCGAATAATTTTTATAGTGATGTGTTAGTAAGTGTAACGTATTCCGCTCTATGCAAGTACCAGTTTTAGTCATAATAAACCAATCAATGATTTTGTATGAAGACATTTTATTGATTCGGTTCCTGCTACGAGGCTCAATGGTAGTGACACGAACCTATTCTCTTGGAGAATTGGTGTCAGCATTTCAGGGCACATTCACCACATTACAAGAAGGTCACTAGTAAACTTAGTAAGGTTAATCAGTAAGAGCGAACCACGATTCTTTAGGAAATACGTTTATTTAGGTAACTAATAAAAACACGTTCAGATTAGAACGTTACTAAAGTGTAAAACAACCGAGTCGACAAGGTTATTATCGATAAGTGTAAACAGGGCCAACGGACCGAAGTATATCGATTCAGCATGTATATATAGTTTAATTCCGTATAGTAAGCATTCATTAATCACTAATTATTTGTTGTTATATTTCTTAGTCATAAGTAGACTGTGTCATCGACTTTGTTGACGATTGTCATGGTTAATTGTTATTAGTTGTTTAAACATATCATAACCCAGTGATAAAACATATGGTGTTATTTCGCTTCCCACCAATTGGAGGTAAGTATTGCCCTAATTAATGGTATGGAAGATAAATTGTTTAGTATGTGGAACGTTTACTACTACTTACTCACCCCTCCAATTCAACTGATCCTCTGCAACTGAAATCAACTTTTTTATTATTCAAGTTAGCTCAAAAATAAAAAATGTTACTGAAAGAGAAAATTTCGACTTGTGCATAGGGCCAATAAACAGATTTTTTGATTTGAAGAATTTTGCAGGGAAAAATTAAAAAGTATTTTTGCAAATTTTTTTTTTCGAATTTCCAGAAACTAATATGTCAGCGTAAGAGATCACGTCAAACCCTCTTCAAAAACATATAACAAAACTTTCCGCTCCCACTTTTTGGGGGGTCTAGAGATGGTCAAAAACCGACTTTTTTCAACTATAACGCGAAAAATCGCCCGCCCGCCGAAAATATAATCCTCCATGGGTCGTCGAAGCGAACGATAGCGGAATCAAATATATTCCTGTGTGCTCTGGTAGCCATCACGTTCGAGATAATCGACATTTTTCCCCATCCACGTGGGTAATTTCCGACTGACGACCAGGCCAGTAGGACCCGTTATCAAGGTAAATGTTTGAATATTTTCTCGTCGTTAACAAATTTGTAGGCATTTCAGGTAGTAATTTAACGTTTTGAATCGTAGATTGTAGAAATACGTAATCTATTGTGTGAAATAGTTTGGTACAGTTCATAAATTTTATCAAGTCAATTCTGTTATTGTTTCGGATATTTTTTGGAAGTATATATCACGGGGGCTGAATAATATTCAGGGATGTGTACGGAAACGTGGTTTTTTTATAGTTTTTCTAGATATCGTAGTTGTATGAATAATTGCGGGTTTCAGGTGGTTATAATATAATCGATATAATGGAATGGTACGGGAGAACGTCGGAAATTTGACTGGGGTAAAATGAAAAACCCTACGTGTAGGCTAATTCGTTTTTCTATTCTAGGGGAGTTTTTATGTTGATCTATGGTTTTATCCTGATTGAGGACCACTCACCGGAACCAGTAATCAGGAGGGCTGGGACATTTGGAAGCGGCGACTTCAATTGCTGTTCTGAGAGAGGAGGATCCCTCGTAACGGTCATTTTCTTCATTAATTTTATACGTTGATACATTTTCAATTCACCCATATGTGCCAAAATTTCACGAGATTTTTTATGTATGGTATTTTATATGCCTATTTCTTGCATTGGTTAATTAACTTTTTGAATAATATTTTGTAGCTCTCTTTTTAAGTACTTCGGTACAAATTTGGTAATAACCTTTTAAAATATTGAATTGAATATTTCTCCTTAAATATTGCGGTAATTATGCATTATTTTTTGTACAAAATCTTGTAATAACTTCGTAAATACTGAATTGTGGACTTGAACGCTGGGTATACCACGGTATGTACCTGGGTGCTGCGTTAATTTAAATAATTTCTGTCTTTGACGTTTCTTTTTCTTTTATGTAACTAATTTTGCACCTTACATAATTTCAATTTATTTTTGCGCATTGTTAAGCTCGCCCGATTTTTGCATAGGCATTTATATATTTATATTCGTATAAATTGCGAAAGTGTGAACCCATGTAACTGAGACATTTGTAGTTTTGGTATTAGATTGTTCACTGTATTTGATAAATTGTACATGAACCATTTGTTCGTTTCCTGTAAGAGTTTCGTTTGAAGCTAGTAAATTAGTTTGCGAATGAAGTTTTTTTATGCAGATTTCGGCCTTCAGCTTAACTGCATGCTGAATCTACAGCCTTCGGCTGAGTTCAGGTATTAATAGTGTTCCTTTTTTTGTAGACTTTGTAATAAATACTTTTGAAAAGAGACATACGTTCCAAGAGATTAATAAACTTCAATCAGGGGATATTTGCTGACTTTTATTTCTCTTTAGTGATAACTTTCCTATCAGTTTAACCTTTCAGAGTGTGTAAGTAGTGCTGTTAACCCACTGAGGAGTTGTGGGCTAACTTAAGTCTTGGGTGCTTGCCAAAACTTCTCTGGCGCCCTTTTTAGTAACTATTAAATTTTGAAGAATCCACCCCTTCTTCGACTCGAAGCTAGTCGACTGGCGAGCACGGGTTGTACTACAGGAGACAACCCGCACATCTATAGAGAGCACTGAGGTTTAACGTTTTCTCGTTCTCGTTTGGTATGTAGGGCTTGGGGCTTTTTTTTACTATAAACGATAGTGGAAAATTGCCAAATACGTTTTAAAGAGAATAACCCGATAGGTACATAGGACATATGAAAATGGGGGTTAATGAGGGAAAATATACAGGAAAAACATCACAATTTAATTTGATTTTTTTTTTGGAATTTTGGGTTACACGTATGATGGGCAATTTGTCAGGTCAAACCCTTTACGATGATATATGGGGGCACTCCCCTCCCCCCTTTTTGGAGGGTACAGCATTCGCTATATATTAATGCTGGAATCGTGATTTTCGAGGGATCTTCCGGATTTGGTGTGCCTATAGGCGACATATTTTTAGGGGCCCCCAGCAGTGAACAGAATTCAACGTGGAAGTTGGGGATGATGTTTTTAGGCATATTCCCATCCGGTATATAGCTACAGTGGTCGAAAAAAAATGTTAACCTCCAAATTTAGCGCGTCTTATAGCGCTCTTTTTCGATACAATGATTAAATTATATATACCAATCGAAAGAGAAAAAAATTCGAATTTTCCCGAGTATAAAAAGGGTTGTGAAAAAATTATTTCGAAATTTTTTAATATCGAATTTTCGGAATTATTCGGCAAAGTATACTCCTTTTATAGGGGCTAAAAAATGTCTATGCCCATGTCTAAGCGCCCTCTACATTTTTAGTCCCTAGAATTTTTTTGACATCGCGCAAAAAAATGTATTTGTCGATCAATTTCATTGCAGTTAGGGGGACAAGCTTTCTCCATGGGGGGCATATTTTTTTTGTGAGGTACCTATTATGGACTATGATACTCCACAATCAAGTACACAGCAAAAACATTTTTAATAATATTTAGCCCCCTTAGATTTTTTAGAGGCTCAATTTCTACGTCAATGCTCATTATTTTTGATTCTATACACGACAGTTTTTTTAATTTTTTTCTACGATTTTTCCTTCCCCTTCAAAAACTCATGTTGCCGTTTAACTTAGTAGCAGACCCGGCTTTAAAGGGCAAATTTTCAAAATGCTCTGATTGATACGAAATTTGGTACGGGGGGTGTAAAATTGGCCCGGGAAGACGGACCCGAGATTTAAAATTCTCCATAACGAATTTTTAGCTTGAAATTTTCGCCAGGATCCATTAAGGGGGGGGGGGTATCGGTAACTTTTATTCTGCGATTTGGATGATAATCTAGGCAAAGGGGTTTTCGGGGACGAGAAATACTATGAGCAAATCAGTTTCTATGTCAGACCTATTTGACTGGCATAAAAAAAATAAAAACAAAAAATCGTAATAAATGCGAGTTATAAAATTAGTAGTTATGACGCGATTTTCATAAAAATTTGTAATTAGAGGTTTTGACGAATATAAAATATAGATAAAATGTCCGTAATGCAGCAATGTTTCAGGTCGTACAGAAAATTAAAAGACAGTTTCAAAAATTAAGAAAAGTTCTCTATTTACATGTTCCACTAATTATGAACAGAATATTTCCTTTTTTAATATTCAATTTTATTTACATATGATTATTATAAAAATTTGTATGTTTTATTATCCTAAGTGTACATTTTGAATAAATTGTATAAATGATAATTATACTACATTTTATTTAAATATTAAACTTATTTCATTTATTTGTAAAAAATTTCTCTCCACTAAATGTTTTCAAGTCATTTTAAGATTATTTGAAATTTTGTCTAAAACAATAATTGAACTTTTCCCAAGACTGGATGAATAATTATTTTTTTATAAATTATTATTTTTTAATTATATCGAATTATTAATACTAATTGATTCTTTCCTAACGTCATTTACGTATAAAGGTAAATTTCGGTGTAATCTTACATAAGAAGGAAGAGGGGAATCCATGAAATATTATGTGTCCTTACGTAATTAATGAATAACTCCTATCGACAAATAAATAAATAATTTAATAAAACCTACATAACAATCCATTAAAAGATGTTTTAAGATAAAAGATACTTATTTATCCGCTTACGACTAACAAAATATTTAATCAGATGTAAAATAAGTTATGACAATTTTATAATCAATATTTTTGGTAGGTACTTGTGACATCAATTCAGGAGAACGAGACGAAATTCTACTGTATGCCCGGTATAATTGGTTTCTTTATAATACTAGGAAAACGATATTTTATTACAATATATTCATGATTTTTTGTGCTTACGTTGCAAAAAATATTCGATGTTAAAATGATGCGGAGGAGAACTTCTTTTACTGTAGAGTTTATTCTGTAGCGTTCGGATAATCGGTGTTTGTTTCTAAAGTCGTCGAAGGAAAATCTAGTGATAAATTATGTCTCTTCCTTCTTCTAATTTCTGGTAGGATAGCGGAAGTGTTGAAATATGGAAAATTTCTATTATATTCTTTGTTTAACCTTTGTATAAATTCTTCTTTCAAAAGACGAAGACACCTAAAATATACATTGAAAAGTCTTTAGATATATACACGTCAAACGTCAAGTGTAAGAATTCCACAATACTACATAACTGAAAAAAATAGAGTAATGGAGAAAAAATTACAGTAGAAGTTGAATTAATGGGCTTATTCTGTACAACTATCAGTAACAGCTGTAAATTTAAAATCGATGTAGTTAAAATCGCAATGTTAAATCAAACTCAACAGCACGGTTAAAAATCGTATTCTGAACAATCCGATGTAAAAAAGTTATTGACAGCACAATATTACATCGCAGCTAACTTCACTTATATTATGTTGGGTAGTAGAATTTGCCTAATTATTAGGTTATTGGTCGGATATTGTAAAGCAAGAGGCCAAGATACGAGAAGAAGAAGAACTTTTAGGTTATCGTTATATGTATATAGATACTTTATTAGTGGGTTTATTAATATTTATTATTTTTATTAAAAATGGATGAATTTGCTAACACATCATGTGAACAGTAAGTACTTAGATAATATAATTTGTAAAATAAATTATTAAACAATTAACTATTCTATTGTAGACAAGCGGAAAAACGAAAAAGAAAGACATCTGATGAACAATATGAATTATATTTGAATGAAATGGAAAATTATTATGTATTTAGAAGTGAACAATTAACCCACCTTTGGGTGAGAATTACATAGAAAATAAATGGAAATCACTCGTAAAGAAACTAAATGCAACTGGTAATGGACCGCAATTGCCTATCGAAGAATGGAAAAGGGTATTTTTGTTAAAAAAAATCTGTATGTATGTTACAGATGATTTAATTTACAGAGGTTCAAAGATTGGAAGTACTCTACGCGTTCTAAATACAGGAAAATCCAAATAAGCAGGAACGCAACATGTGGAGGTCCACCATCCAACTTAAAGTTAACATCATTAGAAGATAGGGGTTTATCTGTTTGAGGAAGGGCTACGGTCATTGGATTTGAAGGTGTTGAGGAAGGTGGGCTTCCAATAAGTTCCAGTGAAATGATGCCTGTTGTGGACCAAGTAGAACCAACAGACTTGGAAGCAAATGTTACAGAGTATGAAGTGTTAAATGAAAATAATAGCATACTGTATCAGATTGGCGATATAGCAAAGTTTAATGTTAAAAACAAAAATGTGAAGAAAAAAGAAGATAAAAACAAACATAGGCGACCACCTCCTTTGAATGAGATCGCAAAAAATATTTTGGATGCATTTGATAAAAGCATAAAGCCAAATGAAAATATTGCAGCCTCAATTGAAAAATTGGCATAAACTTATAGTCATAGAGACTGAAAAATTACAAATTGAAAGAAAGAAACTAAATTTTGAAATTCAAAAATATAAGTTTGAACACCCGAACTTCAACATGAAAGATTGATAATTTTTTTTGCGAGTCAACCTTGTTGGTTTTTTTCTTATTTTGTTTTAAGTTATATCCAAAGAATATTATTTATTTTGTTATAACAGTATTATTTCTTTTGTCATTAAAACGGTTTTATTTATTTTGTTATTAAAACAATGTTTATTATTTTCGTATAAAAATTTATTTAAAAATTACAATAAACTGTTTATATAATATGCCCTAGCTGCTCGGCCAGCTTCCAATAAATCATTATATTGTACATTTTCTGCAACAAAGCAAAATCGTTTTCATAAACAGCTCAATTAAAAAGTTAGAACTAAAATCCTTACCAACGTTGTCTTCAAATAATTGTTCCTCTTGATTTTCATTGAGGAGAAAATCATCGAGGGGCAGTCTGTGATTTATCGCAATGTTGTGCAAAACACAACAAGTGTTAATGATCTTTCCAGCCTTTTCAGGTTTATAATGAAGTATTCTTTCTTTTGAAAGACATCGGAATCTCGCCTTCAAAATACCATTAGTTCTCTCAATAATATTCCTTGCACTTTTAAATCGAGAATTAAATTCTGCTTCTGGAGTCCCTTCATTCGGATTGGTGGAGGCAGTTAAAAGCCATGGTTCTAAAGGATAGCCACTATCACCTAAACATTTTTTTTAAATATAACAAGGAAATCTACTGCATGTATACCTACCAATTAAAAATGAATGCCTATGGCCATTGGAATATTCATTCAGTAAATAATTCCGGGTGTTAGACATTGACCATATAGCTGAATCGTGAACTGATCCAGAGAACCTAGCATTTACTGCATAGATTTTACATTCTGAATCTGAAGCCTTTCAAACTATCAAGTAAAAAACAACTTTTATGATTATTGAAATACTTACAAGCATTACATTTATAGAATGCTTTCCTTTTCTATTAATAAATACAAAAGGAGGATTCTGTAAATCAGTAGTTGGTGGTGCAACAATTTCCACATGGGTGCCATCTATTGCGCCAATAATTCCTGGCAACCCCCACTTATTGTTTAATCTATAAAATAAAATATATATTACGAAAATTTGTTGGAAGTTACACCACAACCTTTATAGCTACAAATAACCATTTTTACTAACCCAATCTTCACATTATTTTTCATTACCAAAGTAGATGGAAATTTTATAATTTCGGGCATGTAATGTTGTACGATCAATTCACTTATTTCAGTTACACATCTACTAACCGAACTTCGACTGATATTGGTCCAACATGAGTTGCCTATCGGTATTTGGTAAGATCCATTTGCAAAGAAACTCAAGGCAGTGAACAGCTTAAATATAAACCTTATTGATTATTTATATTTTAATATATCAATAGAAATAATACCTTTAATCCAAATGGTAAGGCACTTGCATTTCCTGGATTTTTTGCATGTGGCTCTAAGTCACGAATTAATTCAGTAACAATTTCTTTGTTTAGCCTGTAATAGGTAATGAAGAGGTCTTCCGGTATATCAAACGGATTTTGTGAATCAAGTAATATTTTCCTTCCTATACGCATATAATTCCTAAAAACATATTTCAAATTATAACCTTAAAATTTGGCTTATTTTTTTGTTTCAATATTGCTAATATACACACTTACCGTCGGTAATCTGCCTCATGTAAACCGTATGCCAAAATTGGGATCATATTGTTTATTTTGATTTATTTTTTGAAAATTTACAATTCAACTTATGACAAACAGTGTTAAAACACTACTAACGTCCAATGTTTTGGTCGGAGTTATTTTAACAGCGAAAGTGTTATTATACATTGATGTAAGTTACATTAAAAGCGTACAGAATAGCATTTCGATAACATCTCTCGACCTTGAAAATTTACAACGCTGTTACCGCTAACATTTTTGTACAGAATAAGCCCATAAGATTGAAGAGTAGCAGTGAGCGTACTGTATATTTAAATTTACTTAATGATGAATACCATGGCCAAATGTACCAATGGTACTACTACAACTAGTGTTATCAAGTACAGTGTTGCCCTCAAAGGGATCAAGGCAGCCGTGGTTCCTAAAAACTTCCCAGAGACAGCTGTCTCGGAAGATCAGGTAGGTACTATAAAAGAGAACCGAACCAAAATGATCGACGAGGTACAAAAGGCGCCTAGGTTTGAAGCTAGTCGATACATGGACAGCTATGATTACGATTAAAAATGTCTTTATTTACAATAGTTTTTCCAATAAAATTTACAAAGATAGTATGAAAAAATAAATAAATGTGAGGCCGATGTTCTGGCATTTCCAACTACCCTTGTATTGCCATGGAGTGGTAGGTACATGGTTCCTTGCTTCGCGCATTACCCATTTGTTTTGGTTGATTTGAATAACTTTGTCCCGCACATACAAATATGACTACCTAGATTTTTCGACTGTGTTGTCCCTGGAAACCGGTTGAAAAACAGGGTTTCAAAATCGAACAGTGTGTTAATTTATGAGGGGCAGCAACATGACAGATTTTGTTTAGGATGTGGTATTTGTTGAATGATTTGAGGAATAAGGGATATGTTAGTCCCTAATTGGGATGTTTTGATTGTTAGGAGATAAACAACTTATTATGTGAATAGTGTACCATGCAGAAGCCTACACCCACTATCAAGGGTGTCTTCTGCGCGACTAGCGCCTCTCAGCTTATCGCGAAGATTTTTAGGGAGACAGTAGTTATAAAAGTTTGTGGATATTTTAGTTATGAAGTCCTTGATAGTAGGTAAGTCTGCTTGTTCATGTAACCATGTATTTTTGGGAAGTCTTGGGTAGACTGTTATGTATTTGATAGCCATGCGAAGACACTTGTTCTGTACCACCTGCAGATTGTTGAAGTTGTGTTTTGTGGCTGTGAAATATGCCGGTGCGGCGTAAGTTAAGATGGGTCGAATGATATGTTTGTATGTTGTGATTTTATTTGCGGTTGAGCAATTATGAGCTATTATGGCTCCTTCAACATAACGAGGGACTATATGACAAATAAAACAAATTGGAAGCTCATCAAGAGTGACGAACTTCCTAAACAGCAACGAATCTTCGCCCTACTTTCAAAGACAAAAAAAGAGGATCTAAAAGCGGGGTTAAAGAGACTAGAATAATAAAACCCAGGGTTGAAGGTTGATTATTGAATGATCCTCGGCTCCGGGGACTGCATTTAATCTCCGGATTGATGAGTTAATGAAAGAACTAATCCGGTCTCAATGGAAAATGTACTACTTATTCCAGCGAGCCAGCTTTAAGACCCTGGAAGACATGACTGAATAGGAAACGGGGATTGATCAAGTACCTGCTTCTTAGAACATTCAATGTGCTACAAGCAAATCTGCAGCACAAAAGGTGGCAACTGCTGTCCTACATCGAGGAGTTGTGGCCGATAACATTGATATCGTTCTGATCCAATAACCTTGGATAAAGATCATTTCGTAAAACTAGGTGATTGGAAACTATAGCGTAAGCTATTTCACTTCATTGTAGAACCATAATTTGGAATAAAAAATTTAGAAATACATTAACTCATGTATGGAATCGCAACCTCAGCGACACGCATATGGAGTTGAGTCGACAAGTAACCAAAAAAATTAATGAAGAGGGGAAAATATGGAAACCATCGATGGGGAATGGAAAAATTGGATAGAGTAGAGTGGGTCCAGCCGGCGTTGTGGAACCACGCGGAGTTTATGCGACCAGCGCAAATAACTAGCAAAAGTGATTGCTCCTTCTGTTCGTTAAAAGAAAATCAACGTCATTTATCAGATTTAGTTTTTTTTTTTTTGTTTTTAGTCTAAGATCCGGGATTAGAAAAATATACCCTCATCTGTTATTTAGATGAAACAATTTTTTATAAGCTGATTTCAATATCATTAACTTATAAAAACAACCTCTGCCATCAAAGCCTGCTGCAATTAATAGTAATTAATTAATTAACAACTAATTTATTTTTAATTTTTACTTTCTCATGTAAGTTACATGTAGTATGTTGAAACCGTCAATATTTTATATTATATACCTCACTGTAGTAGGCACCCATCTCTATGACTGCTATACTTACCTGCAGCCAGGTGAGGAAAGGTAGATAAATGTAGCTTATTTCCCTTACGTGTTAATTAAAAAATCCAAGTACAATAATAAACGGCGTCGAATTCTAAACATAATAATGTTTGGCTATCTTATAAAAGGCTGATGCAGCCAAAGATAAATAATAAAAATAAAAATTAGCGGCAGCGATGGGAGCTCATTGCGAAGAGAGAGATTGAATAATACATATTCCTTAAACGAACATAGGCAGCGTAAAACTCATGCGCGCGCACCACAGGTTCATTTAAACGTACTAGAATAGAGAAGATGAGAATTGGAGTATAAGAAAGATAGACAGAAATATAGCTCTACATTTTTACGAAATTTTTTGAATTTTCGAAATAGTGTGCAATATTAAAGAAAATAAACTTTTGAGAAAAATTACCGAAATAGTTTACACTTACCGTGAAGTTTTCTTAATGCTTCAATTACTAAATTTTTTTATAAATTTCCTTAATTATAATTTTTATGCACCGAAATTAATTTTAAAAAAAGTTTTAAAACAGAAGGTTTAAAATGTTTGTTGTATTTATTATTATGCAAATATTGTATACAAATGAAAAATAGAAAATTAAAGCAATTACATTATGTTGAAAATAATTGTAAGTCAAAAATCAATTATTCAAATCTTGGACCGACTCATCTGAAGTAGCAATGCAATCATCGAGATCTCGGTTATCGCACGGCGAATTTTCTCCACCATCATCATCTGAGTTTTTTGCTTCATTTTCGTTATCATCATCATCATTATTTTTGCAGGTATCTTGTAAAATATCATCAATTTGGAGCGGTGTTGCGTCTCCAACAAACCATCGAGGTTTCAAGTGATTTTCCTTAAACCAACCACACTCCTCCGGATTAAGTTTAATGCAGTCCGCATCAGTCGCATTTAACCACATGGAGTTAACAAATATCGTTCGCCAAATTTTTTGTTTTAGCGACTTCCTGCATGGTGGTATTAGCGTTGAATCAAAACTTTTAATTTTCCTTAAAAATTGATTATCACGCCAACTCGGAACAGCTAATGCAATTAAATTCTCTGTTATTTTGTTTTTTAGACGATGAGCCAGCTAACCAAATTTTTTTGTCCGGAACTTCATGTATATTCCCCCAGAAAAATTATCAATACATCGGTATCCGTAGCCTTCACTAATATTTTCGAGTTTTTTGGTGCTTTATAAATATGAAACATAATGCGGGTGTCAGTTTCTTCATGGTGACAAAGTAAATCGACATCTTCTGATTTGATTACGTGATTATTACTAACACAATAGGAAAAACATTTTTCTTCAACTGTTATAAAAACTTTTTTGTTTCCTAAAGCCGTGATCAGTAAATCATTATCCCAATACTCTGACAGAAACTTGACAATAGCATTTTTGAAGTGGTAATTTTTCATGTGTCCCAAAAAATCGTTCGGCCTGGGCTGAAGTGGACCTTTAATTGAATATGGGATGTCAAATTCTTTACGGTTTTCGCGTTCACAGCTTTTGACAGAATCTGTTAAGTACCTATCAAATATAATATGAATTTCGGAAGCACTTGTTGAGCAAAGCTTGATAAGAATCGATTCTGCCACTTTATCAAATGTTTTCGGCAAACTTGTTCCAATTAGATGTAGAAAGTAGAATCCATCAATTATTTCAATATCTACGCTTGGAGGTTGTGTCTGTTGAACGTTTAGTTTCAAAATTTTTGCTAAATTCGATTTCTCTGTCTTAAACATTTCACCAGTGCAAGAAAAAAGGGCTGGTGGTAGTGGTGCTAAAGGAAATTTAAAGCAGCGTTCAATATCTATTTTTTTTTCAAGCGATAAGGCTAATAATCTACCAAAAATATCACGCTCCATCTTCAAAATGACTTTTTTGCTTTTATCTCTATTTTTTTGTGATTTAGAGACACATAAAGGCTCAAAATTCAAAATTTTATTCTTCTTTATACTCTGTTTAAATCGATCGGGATTAGACGCACACTCAGGCACAAAATTTAATTTTTGTTCGCTACCCATAGCTTTTAAATTTAGCAAAAAGTTTGCAACCTCAGGAGAAGCAGCTCGGCCACTCGTTACATTGAAGAGAATTTCTTTATCTAGTGTAGCGTCAAAGGGGTTGAGTGTATTTTTTATTCCTTCAATAATAGCATCACGGGAACTTTTTATTATAAAGGCTGCAGATGATTTCAAGGTAACTGCCACATCTAAATAAATTCAATTTTTTTTTAATTTTCAAGTCATGCTCGTAATTTTTAATTAACATGTGAGGGAAATAAGCTACATTTATCTACCTTTTCTCACCTGGCTGCAGGTAAATATAACAATCATAGAGATTGGTGCCTACTACAGTGAGGTATATAATATAAAATATTGACGGTTTTAACTTACTATATGTAACTAACATGAGAAAGTAAAAATTAAAAATAAGTTAGTTGTTAATTAATTAATTACTATTAATTGCAGCAGGCTTATGATGGCAGAGGTTGTTTTTATAAGTTCATGATATTGAAATCAGGTTATAAAAAATTGTTTCATCTAAATAACAGATGAGGGTATATTTTTCTAATCCCGGATCTTAGACTATTTGTTGTGTGCAAATTCTTTGGGTCACTCTCTCCACACTCCACGTCTGAGGGGAAGAGATTTCGTCTCCGGTGAGTCAATTAATAATTTTATTTAACAGACTAACCATTATTTGAGGGGTGTACATGCAGAATCAGGAAATATAGAAATTGACTAAGAGTCGTCATATTATATAAACTAACAACCTTCCAATACATTGCTTCTCGCTGTCGACATAAACTATCAATCAGATCGTCGAGGTAGTTAGTTTACTTAAGGGGTAGAATAGATGGTGTATTGCTAAGTCTCGCCACCGAATGTCATAAAGAGGCAATTAACAGGAGAACCCGTAAGTGGCGATATTTTGCAACTGCCACAAAAGAAATTTATCTCAACATCTTTTAATTAAGAATTAGGGATTAAAGACCAATTATTTTAAATGTTACCGAGGAATATCTCTGCTTAACACAGTATACAAAGTCATGACATCACTTTTAAGAAAGGAAATAAACAAATACGCAGAACAGAAACGAGGGGAATATGGCTTCAGAAGTGGTAAATCAAGTATAGATGCAGTGCATGTAATGACACAGACGATAGAAAGAAAATATGAATATGGAATCGATTTACATATATTGTTTGTAGATTTTAAGCAAGCATTTGATAGTATTAGCAGGCGTAAACTATTAGCAGGCGTAAACTGATAGCAGACATGAGGAAAATGGGTATTCCAAACAAGTTAATTCGACTGACAAAAATGTCAATGAACAACTCGAAAACCAGAGTAATAACTAGTGAGGGCTATAGTGAGAAAATCGATATGGTAGATGGTATGAGGCAGGGAGATGCATTATCAACGGTATTATCCAATACAGCATTAGATGGAGCGATTAAGGCGATAGAAACAGGCACAACAATAGCCCAAAACATGACACAAATAATAGGGTATGCAGACGATCTGGTATTTATAGCAAGGAATAGGAGCAATTTGGATAAAATGGTAGATGACCTGATCGAAGAAGCAAAAAAGCAGAGGTCTGGAGATAAACCCAGAAAAAACTAAATATATGCTAGTCGGCAGAGAAACAACAGAGAGTATAAAAGAAATCACAGTACAGAACCAAAAGTTTAAATAAGTAGCATACTTCAAATACTTAGGCGTTACGATAAACGAGAAGAACGACAGAAATATAGAGGTGGCAGAAAGGGTTAAATCAGGAAACAAAGCATAATGGAAATACAGCAAATTTCTTAAAGAAACATCTAATCTAAAACACTAAATTGAAACTATATATAACCGCTATCAGACCAACAATGACATATTCCGCAGAGACAATGTGCTTGACAAATAAAAACGAAGAAACTTTAAAGAGTGTCGAAAGGAAAATATTGAGGAAATTTTTTGGACCAGTCAGAACAGAAGAGGGCGACTTCAGAACTATGATGAACCATGAAATTAGACAAAAAATGGAAGGACAGGATGTTGTAAAACTCATAAAAGCCCAACGATTAAAATGGTACGGACATGTACTCAGAAGGGAGCCGACAACAATAATAAGAAGAATAAGTGATTTGGATAGCACAAGTAGCAAGGCCAAAAGGAAGACCGAAGGCAAGATGGGAAGATCAAGTTAAGGAAGATATGAAAAAACTGGATATAAGAGATTGGAAAACAGATATCAAGGACCGGAAAAAATGAAACAAGATAACAGAAAAAGCAAAAAGACACGACAATCTATAGGAAAAAAACAAAAAAACGCGGAGTGACTCCTCGCAAATAAAGAAGACTAAGAGCTCAAAAGAGTGAACATCCTGTTAAATGTTTGTAAGGTCGGTATATAAAATAAACCGGGCGCAAATTTTAAATAAATTCAGTCAATCAGACAATCTCAGGTAGTTTAAGTCCATTCACGTTAATTTAACTTAGAAAATGGTATTTAGCAGGTATCAAAGTTTCTCGAATAGAGAGAGGAACTAATTCTCAGGAGGTCATGTTATTTGGTGTAATTCGAAGTATATTTATTTTCCAAAGAAATCTAAAGTGTTGTTTCAATTTTTGTCTATAAATTGTTATTATGTTCAATTTTACCAAATTAAACTGTAATTTCCCCGATTTTATCAATTGTATTTTATGAGTCAATTGCGAAGAAGCTAAACCATCAACTTTCTATATTTTGTTTTGTTTGTTGTTAATTATAATTAATAAGTTTCGTCCCACTCGTCTTTTCTAAATTATAAATCTTTTGTTTGATTTTGGCAACTGAAATTTAAATTAATTTCTGATTTCGTTAATTATAAATTGTGACTAACTTATATGGGAATATATTTATTAAGTGAACTCGGCTTTTCATTCAAAGTCACTCTAACCTTAACTCTACAAGTAGAACAAATAGAGTCCCCCAAAATTAAATCCTCGTATTGTAAACCGAGATTGAACTTCAAGCTCTTTTGGGAAGAACAGCCTTAGTCCACTCAAGAGTATTAATTCTTCTTGTGTTGATTGATAGTGACAGAAACGATAGGTAACTAGAACAGCTGCGCATTGGCAGAAGTAAAACTTCCCTGAAATAATCATAATTATTATTAAAAGTAACAAAAAGGTCTTTAACGACCCTAGCAGCGTTACATTATCCCACACCTCCACCAAGCGTAAAGCTAGCTTGGCTAAGGTAATAGGTGGATTAGGTAACGTTCTAATGTTTATTACAATATCTACCTATCCTGGTGAATGTATCGATAACACTATGAATAGATGTATTACAAAAAAGGGTTAAACTCTCTACAAGTAGCCTTAGAATCAGGTGACTGGAAAATTGCTTACGATGAAAACAACAACATAAATAAAATAGCAGAATTTATTAACATGACCTACAGTTCTCTTATGAATCAAATTTTCCCATTAAAACGAATCAATATCAGGGACAAAGGACCAGTGACATTTTTTAATGACAAATTAAAACAAATGAGAGAAAACCTCCAGGTGTTAAATAGTGTTAGCGCTGCAACTGGAAGGCCTGAACACCACAACGCATCCAAAGTTTATAAAAAGCAACACCAGAGCGCCATACAAAATACCAAAAGAATTTCATATGATAATTTCATTAATGAATCAGGTAACAAATCCAAGGACGCTTGGAAGTTAATTAACTATGAGCGCAATTTAAATAAAAAACTTTCAGCCTCAAGCAGCATTTCCCCTGATGAATATAACATCTTTTTCCCAAATGTAGCAAAAGAAATTGTAAAATCTCCACCCTCCTGCAACATTAATGCTCTAACCTACCCCTATACACTCCCCAAAACGAGCACTTCTATCTTTCTCAGTCCAGTTACTGAGCTTGAAGTTAAACAAGCAATAACTAAATTAAAAAACTCTGCTTGTTTGGACATATACAACTTAAACAGCAGAATGATTAAAGAAACCATACACCTTGTTTCTGGTCCATTGACTTTTCTTTTCAATTGTTGCCTCTGTGAAGGACTATTTCCAAACATCTTTAAGACAAGTAAAGTTATATTTAAAAAGAGCGATCCAAATATTCCTGATAACTATAGGCCCATATCTATCATTCCTATCTTTGGTAAAACTTTTGAGATGCTAATTAAAAAACGATGAATTTCTTTTTTAAATGCTAATTTAATACCTAATAAAAATCAATTCGGATTTGGGTAAAACAAATCAACTACCCAAACTATGATGGCTATAGTTGAGTCAATAATAGATAATATAGAAAAGGGCCTAGTGTCTGCTCTAACTTTATGTGATCTGAGTAAGGCTTTTGACAGTGTTAACCATGACCTCCTATTAGGCAAACTGGGATATTATGGCATACGTGGCACAGATTTAGAGCTAATGAAGACCTACTTATGTAGGAGAAAGCAAGTTATTTATACATCTGGAAGTTCTACCTCATGTAGATCTATTTCGCACGGTGTACCACAAGGCTCCATACTAGGACCAACTCTTTTTGTGATATACTCGTATATTAACGATATTTTCAATTTCTTATTTCCAAGCTTATCATTTTGCTATGCAGATGATGTATGAATGGTAGAAGCAGACTCAAGTGTTAACGACTTAATGGACCTATGCTCGAGAACAGATAATAACGCTGAAACTTGGTTTGCTTCAAATTATCTCAAACTATATAGGGATAAGACACAGAAAATTATAATATCATCAAATCGACAAATAACAACGAAGCAACATGTAGATTTATTGGGGTTTAAAATTGATGGCATGTTAAATTGGGAAGCACATATTGCTGGTTTGTGCAAAAAACTTTCTACACAACTGTTTGTACTAAAACAGCTGAAAAGGTGTCTTAGTAAAAGTATGGTATTACAGACATACTTTTCTCTTTTTAACAGCCACCCAACATATGGCATACTTTTATGGGGTCAGTCTCCACAAGCAATTAAAGCTTTTCGAATGCAAAAAAAAGAAATCAGGATCATAGCCAATGTTTCTTACAGAGACCATTGTCGTCCTTTATTTCAAGTACTTAAGATTCTTCCACTGCCGTGTATCTTCATATTGTACAATTTCTTAGAAGTACACATAAATAATACCACATACCTTACAAACACTGACTTTCATAATTACCCAACTCGAAGAGGTGTACAACTGAGGCATAAATTTTATCGGCTGGATCTATCAGCTAGAAATTCACTCAACTTGCATTTATACAATAAAAAACCAGCAGATATTACTGGTTTGAGTCATAACCGTTTCAGGGTTATAGTTAGGCACTCGCTATTGAGGCACTGTTTCTACTCCATCGAAGAGTTTTTGAATTGTGAGATATTGCTCTTTTAAATTTTTATTTTTGACTTTTAGAAATAACTATTTTAAATGTAATAAGCGTGTATCAACTGTAACTAGCATATTTACATTACTATGTCTGTTTGACTTGTCACTATTGTACATTTTTGTAATTAATGTGATGAAATAAATCTATCTATCTATCTATTTATGATAATAGTATGAAACAGTAAACGAAGATTGTAAAGATGATATCACAATGGATGATGATTTTTATATTTATGAATTTCCAGAATAAATGTATAATTATCATAAACAGTTATTTAATTAGTTTTACCTTATTTAATTTTCTAAATAATATAATTTCCAGCAGAAATAAACCGCAGTCAAATAATAGTTTTTATTATCTCCCTTAAAACTACGGTTAAATGCTATTTTTTCATATAATCGAAATACTTTAATTTGAATAATTAAACTTGAAATTTAGTTCGTATCCTTCAAATCCAACTTTTACTTACAGCCTATATACCGAAGACGTTCTAAATCTTCCTAAATCGTAACTGGGAGTATGAGGCTTATGAATAATAAATACATCTGGTAATACGACGAACGCATAATTTTGTGCTTCTAGTTCCATTATATGTGAGACTTTGTTCCAGCCAAAGCCTATAAACTTTTCATCGTACTCCACCACATCGCTTCTAACTACTATGTAAGGTTCATAATCCACTTCCCATTTTACCTATAAAAAAATGACTATGCGGTAAACAGGTAAATTGAACAATTAAGATAATGGAGTATTAATAAATAATTAAATATTTTTTTTATTGATGCCTCATATTACCCATTTTAAAACACGCCTCAGCGTGTTTAAACCGAACTTTCAAACACGCGCGTTTTTTAAAGTCCCTATGGTAACAACAACTCGAGAAACGTAAGTATCAATGACAACTTTTTTATTAGTTTTTAAATTGTATATTTTCATTGTGAACCAATGTCTTATTTGGTTTTTTCTGCAAAATTTATTTATGTATTCATATATACATTGTATCCTTTTAAATATAAATAAACTTTTTGATTATTGATCTGACAGCAGTACCTCGTAACGTCAAATAAAAATAAATACTATTAGGATGGACTTTCACGAAACTTGGCTGGGCATCGAAGGCGGACTTTTATGAAATTTCTTGGCTGGGCATCGAGGACGGACTTCCAATTTTTTTGTAGTAATAATATAATAATAATATTTTATGATTTCAAAGTGCACCAATAAAAAAAATAGCGTAAAGTATTTGTGGATAACTGGTCTTTCAAACACTTGCTCTATTTCGAGCACTCCGGCTGCGCCGTCGTGCTTGTTTGAAAGACCTCTTTATCCACTTATACTTTAATATACTATTTAATTACATAGTTTTCTAAATGTGACCAATTATTATCGAATGTACTATAATACTTACATTATAAGGTTTGGTACTATTTTTCCAAATATCGTACATTGTTGGAGTATGACCAGGTGTCCAAATATTCGTCAAAAAAGGTATAATAGATTTTTCCTTCAAACCCATCAACAGTTGGTTTTTATCGTTTGGTATTTGGTTAACATATTTTTGTATTTCAAACGCAGGTACAATCAGAGCCTAAAATACAAAACAAAATAAAATAAAAAGCCTTTTACGTCCAAAAAGCAAGGTCTAAGTCTAAGGAAACTAATTTCGTTAAACAAATTTCATACAATATGAAGTTTCATGAAACCAATAAATTCAAACAGCAATTTCATGAAACTTGTAATTTTGGTTTCACTGGTTTTGTCATTCTGAGTGTAGTGATTAGCTTTTATTGATTGAATTAGTGTCTGTTTTCGTTATGTATGGTACAACAAACTGCACTAAATGATGAAACCTGGGTGGTCATTCTGTAGAAACTTTGGAATTTTTCCTCGTCAGCATTTAATTCCTTTGTAACTACATAACTACTGTGCTGCCTATCTTAATTGAATGGATGAACCCTGCAGATATTTATTTCGTAACCACCAATATACCATTTTCGCAAATCCTTGTCGAACGACATGGATGAAATTAAAGATTGATTTTATTGATATGCGGCAATTATGAAACAAGTTTCATAAAATTTGTGTCACGAAACTAGTTTCTTCAGTGAGGTCTGAAGTACGAGATATCTTTTTAGTTATGCATACAGGGAGATCAAGAACGACACTAATCAAATGTGAGAAGACCATGGTAAGTGTACTAAATGGAACAATCACTAGTATTAAGCTTTGATTCTTTTTTATTAAAAAGCGCAGTTGAATATTACTAAATCAAGTAATCGATTATTTGTGTTCAGTATAGTATTATGTTGATCAGAACCAGTAAAATTTATCCAATTTTACTTTGTTACCAGAATTATTAATATTAGTAAACGTAGGCACATTAAAATCGCCTATTATTAAGAAACTATCACCCCAAATGTACTCCAAATTTTCAAAATAATCAAATATGTACTCATAAATCTGTATGCTGCTAGCTGGAGGTATATTCAAAAGAAATACATATAATTTATATTTAATTGTTGTTAATTTGCATCCAACAATATCAACAAATGGAAGACTAGCATGCAAAGCTGTTAAGTCTAAAGCTAACATGTTTATGCAACTTTTGGTAGCTAATAGTACACCCCCACCGCGGGAAACATTATTCGCATTTAAATTCCGATCACAACGATGAATATTAGAATACATTGGAGGAAATAGCTCTTGATAAAAAATGTCACACTGCAAATTAGTTTCGGTCAAACACACTATGTCCAATTCATCACAACAGCTAAAGAATTATAGAAGTCTGTCGTTTTCGTTCGTAACCCCCTAACATTCAGGTAATAAACAGTAACATTTTCAGCAATCGGAATGGGTGCAGTTTTCATTTTAAATTAGTAAGTATATTTGGCACACAACTGAAAAACTTTATGATGGGATTCAAGTCTTCTGCTTGATTACGTTCAGATAATTGTTGTTGTAATACCTTATAGTACTGGGTTTGACTTGACATTGAAGCTTTAATATATTTATGTACCAAGTTTTCATTGCACAAAGTATTTCTGATCAGCCGAGTCTTCGAGTTCTTGCCATTGAACTTTCTCAAACGATATGAATAATGGTCTTAAATTTGAGTTATTTTAACAGCTGTATAAATCTAAACGTATATATTTACCTTCTTTTTTAAGGATCCGAACGTCTTAATATGTTTTATTAAAGATTCATATAAATCTTTGGATGGAAGAAAATCAATGTCGGCCAGAAATACAAATGGAGTTTGCACGTTCTTCAAACCGATATTTCTTAATATATTTATTGGATAAAAGTCCTGAAAGAAAATAATTATATCGTACTGATAACATTTTAATATGAGTATATCTTGTACTTACTCCATCTTTAAAGACAGCGTGGTAAGCAACGTTCCACCTATTTTTCAAAACTTCCGATGACGTTATAAACTCTAAGCTTTTCATTAGTTCGGGATCAGATACGTACAAAGTTAAACTTATTGGACCTAAAAATATGAAAATGCGTAAAATATTATATGGATACATAGGAAAACTGATTATACAGAGTGATTCATAACTATTGGGACATAGGCTAAGGGCAGGTTATTTGAACCAAAATGTATAACACAATGAATAACTAGGTAATTCCATGTAAAATTTTCAAATACTCGCTTGCAACATGTATATCAAAATCGCGTATTAGCCAGGTTTACTTTTCAAATTATACAACTCCCAATCACTGAATCCACTACTCTATATTACCAATACCAAATAAAAATATTTGACATTGTATACTAATGATTTAGATGCGGTGATAACTCAGGAGGAAATGGAAGACGCAGTTGCAAAAAAGTTGGGCCGGGGGATTCGAGATTAAATGGCTGAACGAAGTATGTATATGCAGGATATAAATATGTTATAGCTCGGGAAAATTAAAATAGGTTGGACCTTCTGTCGTATACGAGAGAAGATTGTATTCGAAAAATGTTTCAAATACTGGAGATTTGGCCACCGAGCTAAGGACTGTAGAGGTCTGGATACGGAAAACAGGTGTAAGAAATATGGAGGTTTAAATCACAAAATAAAGGAATGCCAAGACAATGATGAATACTGCTGGACTTGCGAAACTAAGAAACACAAATACATTCAGTTCCCGAGATACAGAAGAGCCCTGCGCGGATTGAAACATTTTGGCAGATGAGGAAAAGGAGAAACAAATCAGAAAATTATTTCCAGAGAGTAATGATTCAATCATAATTCGAACTCCAGTCCAGAACTGTCCGCCAATTACTGATATGGAAATTGTGTCCGCGGGAGAGAAACCAAAACCAAAGAAATCACTAGGTCCAGATGGCCTAACCCCAGAAGCTATTAAAGAGGTGATCAAGTGGAATGCTAATACGGTCAAGAACATCATGAAGACCACTTTAATACAACAAAATCTGCCCAAAGCATGGAAAGCTACTAAGATTAGTTTTATACCAGAGGGAAAACTTGATGAAAAAGGCAACCCAATATTCCGGCCAATTTGCCTAATAGATACCTTCAGCAAAATCTTTGAAATTATTCTCAGGGACAGACTAGAGAGGGAATTAGAGGAAAAACATGGTCTTTCTGATAGACAGTTTGAATTTCGTTAAAGGGAAATCAACGATACAGGCAGCAGAATACATATTCCATAAGTTATCTAGCAAAAAGTGGACCACACTTATTGCCATCGACGTGAAAAATGCTTTCAACACTGCCATTTATCCATCGACATGAGGAGATCGAGGTCAGTCAGTACATCGTTCAACTGATCGAGAACTACTTCCAAGGAAGAGAATTAATAATTAACCAGTCAAAGAAGACGAAGACATTTATGGGAGTACCTCAAGGTTCCGAAATTGGCCCAACCCTATGGAATGTTATATACAACTCAGTTCCGAGAGGATGCTGCACCGTAGTGTATGCTGACAACCACGCCATAATAGATAGCAACAGCAAACACTGCAGATGAGCAAATCCAAAAGGCAAATATTACATTGCAACTCATTGCCAATTGGATGAATACTAATAAACTGAATATAACTTCAGAGGTAACCGTGGCGATTATTCCAAAAGGCAAACGAAATATGAGAAATGTCACTTTTAAAATGGAAAACGCATCTATAAATCCGGTAAAATCGATTAAATATCTCGGATTCTGGCTTGACGACAAATTAAGATTCAAGACACATGTAGAAAAAACGGCCGAAAAGGCTACAAAAGTTGTAAGCAACCTTCAAAAAATAATGCCAAATGTTAAAGGACCAAGTTATGGCAAAAGACGTCTATTGAATGGAGTAGTGAATTTGACTATACTGTAAGGATCATCAATATGGGTTAATAGCCTGAAACCAGCCAGATATAGAGATCTCCTGAAAAAAGTGCACAGGAAAATGCTTCCGAAAACATGTTCACCCTTTAAGGCAACCTCCACAAAGGCTCTACAAGTTAAGGCTGGAGAATTGCCAATATAGTTGTTAGTACGGGAAAAGGCTCTAAATTGGGAGCATAGAGAAAACTACTCATTGTCAAGAATAGTGAGAATAAGAGCACAGATGATGCAAGAATAGCTGGACAAGAGGAATCAGGAAACTAGAGTTGATCAAGCGGTTAATACCAACTTAGAGACATAGATTGCATACAAGCACAGAACTACTATCTAACCCAAGTACTATCAGGACATGGAATTTTCAAAAAATACTCACGAAGATTCAAAAAAAGCAGAACCTCCAGATGCAATTACTGCAATGAAATTGATGATGCCCAGCATTGCATATTTGAATGTCCAAAGTGGGAAGATATAAGATATTAAATCTACAAAGAACTGGAAACACGTCTAACACCAGATAACCTAATTCAGTGCATGACACGAGTAGCAAAAAACTGGCATATTTTTATGAAAAGTATAGAAAAAATAATGGAAGCAAAAGAGACTGACGAACGAATTGCAATATTACCACTAATTTTAAAAACAAATTAAAAAACAAGAATCAACAAGGTAATATTAAATATCAGAATATAACAAAAACCAATAAATTTTCAAAGCAAAAAAAACATCTGAAAATATTGAAAGCGGAAACGTCTAATATAACTACTGTTATTATGATGTCACAAGATTGTACTTATAAAATGATGAAACAACTGCAAAGAAATTGTCTAATGCCATAGCCCAATTACATTTAATGAAGGTCCTTTGAAATACTCTCCAAATTTCAGCGGCCAGTCTAATTTTAAACCTTTTTTAGAGCAAAAACCAGACAGTAGGATCGTACTAAAGGGAAACATGTCAGAAAAGTTTGAAGTGAAAAAGGGATTGAAATAAGGTGACCCCCTATCTAAGTTATTGTTCAACTTTATTTTAGAAGCTATATTTAGAGAGATTGGAATAAGGACAAGCGGAACAATCTATTACAACAAAAGCCAGATATTGTTTGTTAAGGAGCTTGGCTGTACAGCAAAAGTGTACGGATTGTACATTAACGAGAAAATGGGACTTGAAGCAAATATTCATCACACCATAGAAATCAAAACTGAGCAAGGCAGAGAGTAAAGCATCGAGAAGGTTGAGGAAGTCGAATATCTGGGGGTGACTATAACGACTCGGGGAGTCGAGGTAAAGGAAGTGGACAAGAGGTTAGAGAAAGGAAGTTGAGCAATGGGAACAATAGCAGAAAATATGGAAGTCAAGAGCTACTAAGCTTAGACTATATAGGATGGTAAACTAGCCTACTGTCCTGTATGAGTGCGAATATTGGGTATTTAATAGTAAGAAGAAGACAAAATTAACAGATGGGTAACAAGAATCCTTAGAAAATCTTTGGAGGGGTGACGGCAGAAGATGGAAGCTGGGGAAGAAGACTGAATACTGAATGAACTCAATTATATGGGAAACTGGAAATTTGCCGATTGGTTGGTTGGGCCATGTTGTAAGAATGCCCGGCGCAAGATGGACCAAAAATGTGCTAGAGAGAGAAAGATGCCATAGGAGGAGAGATAGACCCAGAAGAAAGTGGATTGAAGCCTGTGAGGAGGATCTACGAAGCAATGATGCCAACTTCAGGGTTTTCTCCCTAAATTTAGGGAAACATATTTTATAGGGAGTTTATTAGAAGACAAAATATTTTGGGGGTATTTTTAGGGATATAATTTTAATTGTGTTAGTTTTTTTTAAATTGCACTACTGTACATACTTATAATCAACCAAAGTTTATAAAAAAATCAATATTTTAATTTATTTTATTATATTGAAAGTGATAATTACACGGTTTGGGAGTTTTAGTTTGAATTTAAAGGATTTTGTACTATCTTTAGGGGGAGTTTTCAAACAGTTGGCAACACTGCTACGAAGTGACGAACTGGTGAACAATCATTACTGACAGAAAAAAGTGAAGAAATTTATTGAAGATGTTTGAAGCCATGGGTCCCTAGGGCCTGAAGAGTTGATATATCAATGATAAAAAAAAACATACCGTCGCCGTAAAGTCAAAACCTCGTATCTCGAATTTTGCCTGTTTTGAGTTAGTAGCGACATCTGAAACTTTTCAATACGCACGTATGACAAAACCTTTTATCTCGATACTGGTGATAATTCAGCAGCATTTCGTTAATAACATTTACTTTTAACTCAGCAGCACGGTGCAAACACTCATATCTCAGTGTGGTTTTCATTTAGTGTGTTGTCTTCTGGGGTTTCTCAGTTATTAGTGTATTTTCTTCTGTTTAGGAAGGTTCTGAGGAAATTATTTTGAAAAATATGGTAAGTACTTAATATTTTTCCACAAGATGAGTTTTAATTAATAATCTTATCCAAAATGATGCAATTATAACTAATAATGTACACAGTAGTACTATCGTTTATCCGGAAATTCCTTCAACAAGTGGCATTGATCTCCATGACGACATTATTGATGAGGAGGATCCACTTGAAGATTCGGGTTCAAGTTTTGTACCTTCTAGCGATTCAGAGTCATCCAAAGAAAACAAGCACCAGTGTTAAAAAACTGAAGCGAAGTTTTCGAGGTAGAGAGGAAAATCATAGTAGTGAGGAATATATAAGCCCTCATGAAGTGGAATTCCCAAAGCAAAAACAAGAAAAAAGGTAAGCCGTATGTGGTAGAAATTAATGGAGGAGGTGGATCTATACATAAAAAAGAGAGAAATTCGAGAGAAATGAAGGAAGAAGGCTGCGTTTCGAAAAGATGTCTGACTTCAAAGGATAAAAGACTTTGCTCAAAAATTACAAACGACCAAAGAAGAGAAAAATTCCACAGGTTTTGGTCTGATTTAGACTGGAAACAGTGAAAAATGTTTGTTTGTATTTTGGTAAACCAACAACATGTTACAAAAAAGAAAACTACGAAAACAGTGTCTAGACGTACCAGTTCTTTACACTACCATTTAAAAATTAATAACGAAATGAAACCTGTGTGAAATAAAAAATGTTTTTATCTACTCTTGGCATTGGAGAATGGACTGTCCATAACTGGGTAAAAAACGCACATTTTTCAGGTATTGTGAAGTCACTTGAAAATTTTCCTTCTAAAATAAAAGCTATTAATGCTGAATGTAGAAAGAAGATTGTTGAATTTTTTGAAAGGATTCCAAAGTTACCCTCACATTACTGCCGTTCTTTCGCAGACAAAATCTATTTACAGACAGTCTTTCACTCGTATTCGGAAGTGTACCAACTATATAAAAATGAAATCGAACCCACCTTTGTTACTTCTATAAACGTTTTTCTATCAGAGATGAGAAAGTTAAACATTGATCTATATCATCCCAGAAAATATTAATGTGATCTTTGTTTCTCCCAGAAAATGGGAAATGTAAGCGATGAAGTTTATAAAAACATTTAGCTTCGAAAGAAAGAGAAAGAACATAAAAACAAACGGACAAATTGGAGGCCAATGGAGGAAACTTACATGCTTTAACAGTAGATGTTCAACTAGTACCACAAGTGCAAACTGTAACGGTATATTTCAAACAAAAACTGGCTTGTTATAATTACACCCTGTATAATTTGAAAACTGACAAAGTAGTTTGTTACGTGTGGTACGAGGGAGAAGGGGAAATGGATGGAAAATGGTTTGCATCATGTTTGACTCATTATCTTGAAAAAAGCTTGAAGATGGTACCGGTAAACCTATAATTATTTACAGTGATGAATGTGGCGCGCAGAACAGAAACGTTACATTATCAAACACTCTTCTACACTTTGCGATTATTAACCAGACCGTAATTATTCAAAAGTTCTTGGTTAAAGGGTACTCGCAGATGGAGTGTGATAGTGTCCATTCAACCATCGAGCGGCGCATGAAAAACCGGGATATCTATTCACCATCAAATTATGTAGAGATCATTAAAGAAGCCCGACAAAAGAAAAGTCAGTATCAGATTAAATACGTGAATCATGAATTTTTCAAAGACTATTCTGCAATAAAACCCTACTCGTCTATTCGTCCTGGTAAAAAAGTTGGTGACTCTACTGTTAATGATTTGAGAGCCCTCAAGTATTGTCCGACCGGCGATATTCAGTACAAATTAGATTTTGATGAAACCACTTCTCCGACGCAATAGCAATAATATTGGTGAAATCAGAAACCTTTATAAAGGACCATTGCCCATAAAAGGAGATAAATATAACCATCTACAGTCCCTAAAAGCGGTTATACCGGTCTATTAGCACGGATTTTATGACGCCCTTGTTCACTGACTTCATTCAACTTATTTAAGTTTAACATACAACATAATATTTACGTGTTGTTTGATTTTTTTATGTTTTAAAAAAATAAACACTATTTCTTTTACATTTTTTATTAATTTTAATAATTTCATTCACTCGTATGTCAGTTATTATTAAACTTTTTAATATTATAAACCCGTATCTCATATTTTTTTTGCAAATTTAACTTAAAAGTTAAAAATTTTCTTTCAGCTACTCATTGTTTGTGGAAAAGATCAGTTAGGTAACAAATAAAAAGAATATTAATGACACGTTTGTAATAAACTTCAGATTATATAGTTTTTTGTGTTTCCTCTAAAATTGCATTTTTAGACTTACGAGGTTTTGACTTTACGGCGACGATAAGCAATTTAAACAAAATATATAATTTTTATAAATAAATTGCAAGTATATATCTATGAATAATTTAGATAAAGTGCTTCTTTTCTATACATTAAAACTTGAATTTCAAAAATGTTACTAAAAGTTTTCATATATAAACAAATGCAGATGTTGAAAAACCCTTCCTATACAAAATTACGACAAATACAACATTGTTCTTTCATGTACTTGGGAGATCGTACACAATCGTCTAATTTTTTAACAGCTTAGTTATTTTCTTTTCAATAATTTCTTATTCCGTTATTTTGAATACATAAATTTACACTTGGTGCGAAGATGTTAAGCACCGGGTTATTTTTGCCGACCAGAGGAGAAGTCGAGTGATCTGTGTTTAATTGTGGGTTGTCTTACACACACATATTTGAAAGGAACACTTTAATCTAAAGAAATAATATATTAACATTAAATAATTACGCAGGAATAAAGAATAATATGAAATACCAAAATGGCGAACTTTTTATACAAATGACAAATTGACAATTGAGAATGTCTGCTCTTCGTCTATTTCTGCTGGCAGAGGCCTCGTTGACTAATCGTTACAATTCTCCCCCTCTGCTTCACGAATCGTCTCGAGAGTAGAAGCAGGGAAGTTGGAGGTCGCTAAACAACAGGGGCAACTTTTGGGTTTAGCAATTCTTCTCTTTGGAGGACTTACCGGATGGGTCTGAGCCTCTTCTTCCGAGGCATCCTCTTGCGGCATATCTTTCGGAATAGGGGTAGCGAAGATAGCTGAAGCTGTGGGAGTCGATATCTCAGTTTCCGGTAGAGTCGTCTCTGATGTATCCAAAGGATTATTACGTGCTCGACCTCTTTTTCGGATTGGTCGTACCGGCATTGGAGCATTACCATTGGCGAGGTTGTGGTATGGAGTCAACGCTAATGTATGATATTTTCCAACCATTTCAAAAGGTTTGCTAACGGTACCAACCTCGTAAGTTGTCGGAGTAGCCATACGGTGAATTTGGTACGGTCCATCGCGACGCGGAGCGAACTTACTAGTATATGAGTCCTTGGATTTACTAAGTGCGTGTACATCTACGAGTACAGTATCACCTACTTGGAATGGCACGATCTTGAGCTTTCTCGTGATTTTCTCGGGCTACACTTAAGGTTGTTGCTAAAGTCTGTAGATATGGTGATATCTCGGGTACAAAATTGTCACAATCCAGGATAGCACGAAGGTCGCGATTAGCGTCATCTGGCGTTCTTAATTCGCGCCCGAACGTAAGGTAAGCAGCACTAAAACCGGTTGATTGCGACTGTACTGAATTCATTGAGAAACGTATCGCCGGTAATTTGTCTTTCCACTGAGTAAGATCCTTTTCTGTCAAAATTGACAACTGACACTTGAGGTCGCGGTTTTTTCGTTCGACCGGATTAGCCGCGGGGTGATACACAGGAGTGAGAATTTGCTTGAAGCCTAAGACATGGGCTACTTGTTGCATCACTCCACTTACGAATTGCATATCATGATCACTAATAACTCTCCTTGGAGTTCCATATCTTAAAATTATTTCATCGATTAAGCATCGAGCGCACCTTTCTGCAGTGGCCTTCTGTAGAGGGAATAGCTGAACCCATCTACTGGCAGTATCCTATTATGAAAATAGTCTTCGGTAATGGCCCAAACAGATCAATTGATAGGGTTTCAAACCTTCTAGACTGAACAGGTTTTTGCAATTGTCCAGCTGGTTTTAAGTTATTTGCTTTGTAGCGCTGACAATACAGTTTGACACATACTTTGCAATAGTTGTTCGCATTCCTGGCCAATAATATCGTTTAGCAATTCTTCGATAAGTCCTTTCAGCACCATAATGGCCTGCCAGTTCTGAGTCATGATATTCTGCTAAAATGGATGAGATTTGCTTTTTGGGTACAACCTGCTGAGCCTCTTCTTCATCGGCTTCAGGAACATATCTGTACAGTATCCCATTATTCATCACAGAACCTCTCTCTAGCCATCTCTTGAGGTCAAGGTCATTATTTGATAGGCTCTCGAAAGAGATGATAATTTTAAGAAGATCTTCATCTTCCAGTTGCAGTTTGCGTATTTCGTTAACTGGCTGTCTGGGCATATCTACTGATACCAGGTTAGTCTCAGTGGCTTACGCCACACTTGGGCGAGACAACATGTCCGCTACAACATTTAATCGGCCTGGGGTGTATTCAATTCTTAAATCATAAGATTGCAAAATTGAACTCCAACGTGCTAAGCGACCTGAAGGTGATCTGAGAGATATGAGCCATTTCAAGGGCTGATGGTCACTTTGGATAATGACTGTATATTCTTCTAGGTAACCTCTAAATTTGGTTACTGACCAAACGACAGCTGGCGCTTCTCTTTCTGTCGTGGAGTAGTTCTTTTCCGCTGCGGTCAACAATCTGATAATATATTCGATAGGACGCTCATCTTCCAATGTCTCCCTCTGGAGTAAACACGCTCCAAGTGCGTAGGCACTGGCATTTGTCCTTAAAATGAAAGGCTTTGATTGATCAGGTTGTCGCAAGATTGGACTGGTGGTTAATATAGCTTTTAATTGATTGAATGTCTCTATTTGACGAGGACCCCACAACCACTTTGCTTTCTTTTTAGTGAGTGTGGACAATGGTTGGGCGATATCAGCAAATCCAGGTATGAATCTTCGGTACCAAGAGCAAGTTTGCAGAAATGAAATTAGGTTCTGCACATTCTTAGGTTCTGGTATATTATTTATGACATTAACTTTGTCATCATTTGGTGAAAATCCTAGAGGTGAAATGATGTGACCTGAATACAGGACAGAATCACATGAAAAAGATCACTTATTTCGATTTAGGTGTAGTTTGAAATGGCGAAGACGATTAAATACTGTTTTTAGGTCTATTAAGTGATTACTAAAAGACGATGAAAGGACGATCAGATCATCCAAATATGCCAGGATATTAACGTCTTTAAGGCCAGACCGGAAGCGGTCAATGAGACGTTGGAAAGTCGCTGGCGCATTGCAGAGACCGAATGGCATTCTAGTGTACCTAAAGGTATCATATGGACAAACGAAGGCAGTTTTATCTCTATCAGAAAATTTTACAGGAATTTGATGATAACCAGCTTTTAAATCCAGCGTAGTTATATACTCGAGTTGTTTCTTACTGTGGATTATATCATCAATCCGGGGCAGAGGATATTTATCCTTGCGGGTAATTGAATTAAGTTTACGATAGTCTACGGTAATACTCATGGACAGAAATTTATCGATTTCCTTTCGAAGTAATTCTTTCTTATATTCCGAGAGCCTATATGGAGGGACTGAAATAGGTGTATCATCCAATAATTGTATGGAATGTTCAGCGTATCGTGTAGACTCTAGAATTTCCTCAAAGGTGTCGCTATTTTCCTGAAACACATTGTTAAGGTCAATTCTTTGAGAAGGAGTTAAATTAGTCGCTTCGGAATCTCTTAGATTGACTTCTGAGAGATTTATAGCATTCAACGTACAATACTGGTTGAGAAGTTCTTCTACAAATGGATACAATATCTCTGGAGCATCCCCATAACACCAACAATCACGTGGAATATCCAAAACAATGTTGCCTAATTTCAAAAAGTCAGAGCCGAGTAGCGTTCTACTAGAAGTATGCTCAGGAATTGAAATTAGACTTAAATTATGTTGTCTGTCTTGAAGTGTAATAAACACTTCAAAAAACAGAGCTGTTACTAAGCTTACTTTTCCATCAGCTAGAATCATTTCCATGGGTCTAGTAGTATCAGGAATCTTGTCATTAAGTAAACTTTCCCGTAGCTTTGCTCCTGCTATACAGGATTGAGCACCTGAATCGAGATATGTCATGCCTGTATGACCTTCAACTGTAATATATGCTAAAGGACGCAAGTTACGTGAAGCTTGAGAAAACGAGCTGCACAAAAATTCAGCTGGTCGAGTTGACGTTGATGGTTTTGAACATTTTGGACAGTTGCTTCGTATATATCCTGGTGTTTGGCAACCATAGCAAATTAAAACTTTGGATGAACCATTAGTATCAGAAATGGTTTGATTATTAGGAGTGTCAGTAGATGCTTTCTTCTCACGGGTTAATAGCTTACGGCACTCGTCTTTATAATGTCCATAATTTTTACAATAAGAACAGTGTTTTTGTTTTCGAACATAATTGTGTGAGTTCTGATTTGAAGTAACAGGTTTTAAAGCACCGTTGTCTTGTAAGGACATTTCAGCTTTTCGAGCTGTTTCAATAAATTCGCGAAAATCATTAATTTGATCACGACAGATTTTACCTCTAATCAATGGATTTAGCAATCCATACAGCATATCTATCTGTAGGTGTTCAGAGACAACTGAATCACCTTGTAATCTTGAAAATAAGGCACGTTTTTGACTCACAAATATATGTTTTCTCATCACCTTGAGCAGTGGAAAATATATCTCTAAATATTTGGTATGCGGGCTTAGCAAATCCATAAGCATGTAAAAGAGCCTTAGTTGCTTCATCAAAAGAAGTAATGGATCCTTTGATCCCTTGCCACCATGTAGCTGCTGCATCACATAGTAACATACTGAGACCTTTGATAGCACTATCATCTGAAATCTTCAAACATTCTTTATAGGTTGTGATTGCATCTATAAATGCATCCACATCCGCTTCTGAAGATCCGTCAAATCTAGCTTTCGATGAGAGTTTTCAACATGTCGGGTGACATTACTATCTGCTGACTCGAATCTGTCATGTTTCTGTCTTGCTTCTTAGGGCTTGATTTCATTACATAACATGCAGTTAACTATAAAAGTTATTAAAAGCAACAGGGAGTTCAATAGTCACTACCGAAAATTCCAACAAAATTATTTCCTGAAGTGATGAAATATGGAGTGTTAAGGAAACAACAAAGGTTCTAAATAGTACTGACGAGCCTATCAGTGTCTGTTTAGAATTTTAAAACAATTAGCACACGTTACATACACGAACAATTCTTCTGGCCACACGTTGGGACGCCAAACTTGATGCAAAGATGTTAAGCACCAGGTTATTTGTGCCGACCAGAGGAGAAGTCGAGTTATCAGTGTTTAATTGTGGGTTGTCTTACACACACATATTTGAAAGGAACACTTTAAACTAAAGAAATAATATATTAACATTAAATAATTACGCAGGAATAAAGAATAATATGAAATACCGAAATGGCGAACTTTTTATAAAAATGACAAATTTACAATTGAGAATGTCTGCTCTTCTTCTATTTCTGCTGGCAGAGGCCTCGTCGACTAATCGTTACACACTAATGATTAAAAATTCATCTTCAATGTCAAACCTGCATAATTTTTACAATTATAAAATTAAAGATACTGAATAGACTCAAACATTTATGCTTTGTCAAATGAAGTGAAATTAAATCCAGCATCTTTTATAGTTTTTGAATGATGATGGTTTAAATAACATGCAGTATCTAATAAAATGTTTACTGACTAAATTTATATTATACTGTGTGAAATACTAACCAGGCCAAGCTTTGACTAGTTCTTCGATTGTCTGCAATCTATCATAAGATAATTGAGCAACGAAAGTAATATCATTTTCCATTACAGTGTGCTTATATTCCCTGATAAATAATAACGTCCTCCAATGAATTTTAGCTAGATTACGAATGTCCGAACATACATCATCAGAATCGTTCTCAGCCACTGTAACTGTTTGACTGTTACAACCGTATAATTTTTTTCTCAACAAATTTCCGTTATGTTCTTGAAATCCAATAGCGACGCTCTTGAAATATTCTCCATCTTTATTTTCAACATTGTATTTTTTCGGCGAGTTCCAGTGAACAATCTGAAAGTATCAAGTAACGTTATAATAGAAAAATATTAACTTTCCATTCCTATTTTGGCAGCCGAGGAGTAAACATCGCTTATCGGTACTTAATAGATAGTTTTTCTGAGTATTGTGAAAAAGTAGAACAATCACTATGTGAATTTTTACAAAACTGGTGATTGACCTTAGGAACAATTAAACATAATTAATTCCAAAAGTATCAACTATTGGGGACATTTAATTCTACCAGTGGCGTAACATCAAAAGAGTAACCTGCTAGCTACCAAAGAGAGCAGACGTGATTTAGTGAACTTTAACAATAGTCCAGGAGACAAAACATCACCATGAGCAGTTCAAGTGATGGAGAATACTCAGAGATGGAAACTGAGGACAATGGAACATGGAGAAAAGTGCGTCACAAAAGGAAAAGGCGAGGAAACTCCCCTACATCGAATAACCCAAAACAATTTATTCCTGATGCTGAAGATATCCACAGAGTGATATTTGGCCTCCCTACTAACAGCAATCTAGCAAAACAAGCTGAACACCAAATACACACAAAAAATTATCAGCCAAGCAGAAGCAATATCAATAAAAACATACATGAAGAAAGCTCAATGGAAAATACACTGCAAGACAAAAACAAGGCAAAAAATGAAACAAATCCCACAAACTCACTATACATACCAAAGTTTTCTGCAAAAATGAGGGAGATCACAAACAAACCATTTAAATACTTATTCTACCTTAAGGCCCCTGAAGACTTAACACGCAAAAAATTCTAGACGTATGGGACACATTTCATCCAAACACAGAGGACGTAATACTTTCAACAAAGCAGGGCTTTCTGCTCAAGTCCAATCTAAACAAAACAACTATAACAGACACTCTTCACCAACTAATTTCCGATCAAAAATATCAAATTATAAGGAAACACAAGCATCACAAACACCCACTAAGAACTTACCTGACTCTGGTGCTTCATATAGTATCGTGATAGATTCGGTCGGACACGACTTTTCCGAAAACGAAATTAGTGAGCACTTAACAAAATGCAAAATAGAACATCGTTATTGCAAACGAATTATATCAAGAGCAACAAACAAACCAACATTAATGATTAGAGTAATCGCACCCTGTTCGGAGGCATCAGAAAAGTTGCTGGTGGAGGGGATGTTCTATAAACACAGATACTACCCGGTTTATCCAAGCAACCCATCGGCACCGATCCCACAACAATGTCCTCGCTGTCAAGCATTCACACACGCACGTGAACACTGCACAGCACCTATAAAATGCATCAAATGTGTAGGAGGTCCTTACGACTATAGCAAATGCAACAGTCATCTACCACCAAAATGTGCATCATGCGGAGCTGAAGACCATTCAGCATGGTCCTTGAAGTGCCCTCGTAGACCAACTAAACTAATCGAAGGAATTCCTATAAGTCAGATCAAGACACTCAACAAGAAATCCCACGAAATCGACCCGAAAATAACCAAAAACTCCAAAATACCTTCAGCAGTCACAATTCACGATATGATTATTGACACATATGTCAACAAACTAAATAAAATAAATAGCACTAACAGAGATGAAATAATTGCAAAGCTGAGGAAAAAATTCGTCGCCAAATACTCAATAGACACAGTTGCGCATTTCTCGGGAAATAGACTCCATATTTTGATGTTCGACTTGGAGTAACCTTCGACGACTTCGCCCACTCAACCTATCCAAGGGAATAATAATATTCAAGTTCACATCGACACTTAAAATCACGTACGTCAATCTCAACAGTTACTCACCGAGAAAACACCTTATCAACAACATTATTGAGAGGCATAAAATAAACTATGCATTACTTGTGGAAACAAAAACAAAAGAAAATAGTAACATAAACTACAAAAACTGGAACATTCTACAACTAAATGGAAACATAGTAAACACTAATGTGTGTGGTAGAAGTTTGATACAGGCGCATCCAGGACTAAAAACGCTAAAAGAAAAGCCTTCCAAAATGAATAACCCGCTTAATGAGGTGCTTCACTTTTCAATTCCATTTCTATGAGATAAACTACACATTTTTCTTGTATATATTCACACAAATGCACTCATCGAACAAACGCTTCTCAACAAAGCCTCCCCTTACAAATATGCTGTGATTGTAGGAGATCTAAATGTGAATCGGAATAAAAGCAGACAAATAAAGGATTTTATCAATACTGCACCCTTCGAAATGGTGTTTACTCCTCCAACCTTTACAATGGCCAATAGCCCAGACTCTACACCAGATCGTGTAATATACACGAAAAACCTCAAAAATAATATAAGTAACAGTAGAAACCCATCCAGATTTAGGAACAGAACATGATGCAATAGAAATAACCATCGACCTACAAAGACTAATCATAGAGCCAGAAATAATAAAAAAGAACATCAAGAAGTGTGATATAGACAAACTTAACGAAAAGTTGGAGGAGTACATTGATCATATGGGAGACGATCCGATTGATAGAGGAAAAATTGAACAATTCAACACCACACTAACATCACTCACAATAGAAAACAGCCCAAACCTGAAAATAAAACACTACATCCACGAACTACCACCATACATTATCAAAATGATAAAAAACAAAAGAAAATGCATAGGGATTACCTGAGAGATCCCAATGTTGAGGCAAAAACGCAACTAAACAATTACAATAAAAATGTACAAGCCGTAATTAGACAATACAAAGAACACAAATGGGTTACAGTGTGTACTGAAATAAACGCTAGCAAAGATAAAGATTACTGGCAACAAATTAGAAAACTAACAAACTACAAAGGAATATCAAAATCACAGCCAATTGAAGAAAACAACATTGTATATGCCACCGATGAAGAAAAAGCAGAGGTATTTGCAAATTACTACAAGGAAACGTTCAAAGAAAACCATGAACCCCAATACGACCAACAAATATATGATGAAATCGGATAGTGGTATGATGAATACTTTGAAGGGGAACACGGAGCACACAACAGTAATATACACATTACTAAAGATCTATTACGAAAACTGAGTGAAAAGATACACAGATATCTCATCAATATATATGAGTACTGTTTGAAGCATCACTACTTTCCTAGTGAGTGGAAGCAGGGATCCATTATCACCATTCCTAAACCTAATACGAACCATCATAGAGCAAAAAACTACCGTCCTCTCACTCTTCTTTCAGTTTTGGGAGAGCAACTCGAAAACATCATGAAATGTCTGTTACAAAATGAAATCGGAAACAAAATTCCTGATTACCAATTCGGCTTTAAACATCAAACTACTACCATTCACTCAGTAACCACTTTAATATCCAACACTCAAGCTAACCAACTAATGGGAAACTACTCTGTAGCCCTATTTCTTGATATAAGCAAGGCATTTGATAGTATTTGGCACAAAGGACTGCTCTACAAACTAATGACACTAGAATGCCCTCGATATTTGATCCTGCTCCAGAAAAACTATCTTGAACAAGTCAAAATCAACGACCAATACTCGGCAACATTCCACGATGAACAAGGAGTTCCACAAGGATCGCCATTGTCTCCTCATCTATATAATGTTTACTGTCACGACATATACAACTACAGTCATCAACAAGACTACTTCAATAACAATCGTTACATTTTGCAGTATGCTGATGACACGGCCTTGACTAGTCACAACAGAACCCTCTCGAAAACCGTTTAACATCTACAACTATTGTTAGACAGGACCCTGATCTAGTTCAACAAATGGAGGCTGAAAGTTAATCCAGACAAGTCACAATATATAATATTTAACAACAATAATTCACCAAACTCACCTAAAGTAAATATAGATGGCAAAGACATTCACTGCGTAAACTATGCGAGGTATCTGGGGGTAGACATAGACCACAAATTGAACTTTAAACAACATGCTAACAACATAAAGAGGAGGAAATGTAACAGTAGGAGCAAACACTTTCGGAGTTTAACATTCAAGAATTCAGGGATAAGTAAGAAAACAGTTGCACATATATATATATATATATATATATATATATATATATATATATATATATATATATATATATATATGTACCCAGGTATCTTACTCGCCTCCGTATACACAACATGCGTTCAAGCCTCCCCTTACAAAAAATGTTTAGAAATGTATAAAACTATGTGCTATAATTAATATGGTAATTGGCCTCCGTTACACACAAGTAACATAATGTTACATTACAGGCGAATATGACTCCAGCGCTGTTGCCACGTTTTTTGAAGCCGCTGTTGAATATGAAATGTGCTCTGTTTTACCTAGTACTAAGATCGATAGTTATCAGATAATTTTCCGTTGTTGATTGATTCAATTTAGTTCTTTTTGCTTACTCATCTTATTTATGTAAATACTTGAAGCCTATTCATATAACTATTCTGTAATGAATTAATTTCTTTACAATTCTTGATATACTTTTATATTGAGCGTAGAAGATTGGATTATAATTCAAAAACTGTGGCATAAGAATTTATGCAATTTTTTTATAACTTTCCAATACCAATTCAATTATATCAAAAAGGATTATTACAGTTGAGATGTAGTAGGCACCAGTAGTCGTATTATTGGTTTATCAAGAGAAATAACGAATTTATGCATTTTACAAAAATTTGTATATAATCATTTATCCCATATAGCAACTTTTATTCTATCAACTCGATTTTTATTGAGGCTCGTGAATAAATTACACATAAATATTACTATAGACCCAAAAAATTATTTATTTTCATTAGCACATACAAATTAGTGTGTGAATTATCAAAGAAATTTACCTACTAATCTAAAATTGGAAAGACAATTTTCTGGCAGTTTTATAAATTTGTATCACAGTAAAAGTCGAGGTAAATGTGGGAAAATCTGATATTACAACAGTTAATACTGCATAAATTTAAGTAAGGATTTTATTCTTAATCACATTCATATAGTCTGTTAATTGCTCGTTCAGACTTAGTTGTTATTGAGTCTTGAGCAATCGCCTGTAATTACAATTAAGTGATCATATGTATATAGGGTTTGTAATATTGATTGATCGAAACCACAATAATTACTCACATCCATAACAGTTACATTAAATTTACGTTTCAGAAAAACGAGTACAAATGTAATACTCTATATATCTCACTTTGATAGCAAATTCTTATAAGGAAACGAAAAAACGGCATGGTTATGTTAAAGAATAAATAACAAGCCATGAGAAGCTGTCTTTTAAAATATGATTTTGTAATCCACAATGAAGTAATACGTTGACAGCTTATCAAACATGTAGTATTAGAAAGATACATAATCGGATAAAACATCACTCATTAAACATAAATGTGAGATTTGCGAAAGTTATGCTAATGCACACAAAGATCTTGATATTACTTCAATTTTCTGTCATTTAAAAGCCAATCAAAAGGGAAATTTGGACATGTTTGGAATTTTTATGATTGATGATGATTTGGATAAAGTGTTTGTAAAAAAATTTTTCGACTAACCGAGACATAGTAAAACGCCTTGTTGAAATGGGGCTAAACATAAATTACATTAATCAATGTCCGCACTTTCCAAAATAATTTACTGTAACTATATGAATGAAATTGTTTTACATTCTAAATATAAATAGAAACTTTAGAAGTACCTAGTAATAGTAATAAACAAACCATTTGCAAACATTTAAACAGATTTTTACATGATATTGTAAAATAGATAGAATAAAAAGTGTAATCAAACTAAACTCTTGCAGTTAAGAAAAAGAGCAGAAGTTTTTCCCATAGTGCAGAATATATTTCCGTTCGAGTTTTTATCCTATATTTTAGTATTAAAAAACATTCAACTGTTATTATTAAACACGAACAAAATGTTAATTAATAAATATAAGCAAACAATAATACATTATTAAATATGTTAAATTCAAATTTAAATATAAGTTGGCTGTCTAGAAATGTAGACATAATTAGAAATGTATCTGAGGCCGCCCCATATTTTCAACAAAACATTTTTGCTTTCGAGGTCCATACCTTGCACACCATAGCGGACATCTCTTTTTGTCGAGCTTTCAATCAGGGAAACAAACTTTATATGAACATTATGTGAGGATATAAATAATGGTTCATAAAAATAAATTCTTAAGTGTGCTGATAAATGTTATATTTAGAATTATTATTTTCTAGTGAATGTTTACCATTTGAAATTTGATAACAGACTCTCTTTTTTTATGTCTCCTCGAAAGTGAAGACCGACTCTTTTTTGCAGTCGACCCTTTTTTTTTGGCTGTTTCTTATTTGCAGTGTTCGACTTTTAAAATATATGTTGAGATGCTAATATCAAATAATTTTAGACTTTTAATAATAATAGTAAATGGAAGGTTACACAATGTCAAAGGTATCGAAATTATTATATTATTGAACATCACTTCATACAAGAGCTATGTAGCTCATGAATAATTGATTCTATCCAAATTATTATATACCTAGTAGTGTATAGTAGTAAATGATGTATTTTTGGAGGAAAAGAATATTTACGTTTCGAGGTGTATTTCGTAATTATTAATGACTTAATGAGTTGATCCTTGGCTCATCAGAATCAAAGTAGAAATATGTAGTAGTCCTCGTCAGAGCATATCACATATCACTGTAATTATGAACAAATACATTTACCTATTTAAGATTACCTATTTAAGTTTTTATCAGTAAACAAATGATTACTCTACGAATAATTTGGTTTTTAGATTGACCGATCCTGAAAAAATTACTCATCTTTATAAAGAGATAGGATACTTTGCGTCCCAATCTGACAAAAAAATATCATGATTTAGTACTCACTAATTTTTTATAACTATTATTGTGGGAAATAGGAATTAGTATTTATATTTAATAATAATAATTTCCTACAGTTTTGATACATCATATCAATTATCATGAAATTATTGAGGAAATACGCATTTCTAGGAAATCATTAGAAAATGAAAAAATTAGAGGCTGTTCAATAATCTGCAATCTATTCATTACCTCAATTTGAAGAAATAAAATTAATAAGACATCTTCTAAGTATTCCCTTCTTCAATTTAATTTCAGGTTCAACATTTTTTGCTAATCATTAATTAACGTTTTGATGAATATGAAAAAATGTGGTTAAATGAACTAACCTTTAGGGACATTTCTAAAAATTAGCTTGAAGTTATAAAAATTATCATTTTCTTCGAATCATTGAATTTTAAAAAGATAGAAATAAAGTAAGTATTCTTTCTACACATCAGTTTTATTGTTTTAAAGGTTGAATTATTTCCTTTTGAAACATAGAACGTTGAACATTCTTCATATTGTCTGGAGAAATTCAGTCGGAATTGAATGATTCAACATTTATTGTCAGATTACTATAAAAATAATTACATACCAATATTTATATTTTATTCAAACTTTATTTGAACTGTACCAGTAATTATTATTGAATTTTTAAATATACTTGCTTTGCAAATTCCTCGTATGTCCCATAATTGTCATTTTCATGGCATTTTGAGAAGAGTGGAGAGTTTTCATCAGTTTTAACAAATGATTTATTTTTTAATGGAAATAAATTTTATATGCGGCAAAAAAGAACATTAAATAATAGTGAGGAAAAATCATGCAATCTCATTTTTAGTAACATAAATATCTTTTGTCTCAATCAATAAAAATAATAAAATTTGTGAGCAACAAACAATTTAAATGATAAGAATCTTTTTATACAAATAAATTAGATTATACTCGATTCGTTTAGCCTGCGAAGCAACTTTACCAGAGTGAATGCCAAAAAAGGTTAATCTCCATAAACCATAACCCTTTTAATTTTATTAATAAACTGTGTCTTGGTCTGTAAACTCCTAGGAGCAGAGCAACAAGAAAAGTAAACTAAATCTCTGAATTTTGTGAGAAAAATGGCATCAACCACAAGTTTTAAAACAGAGAAATTTAAAAGCGCTACACATGTAAAAATAGTTGTGCTACACATGTATGCGCGAGCACCCAATGTGTACCATTCACAGTTTAGTTTCAAAATGTACCAATAAGACAGGAACTGGAAAAACTACTATTCACAAGGTATTAAAACACAGAAAATAAGGTTTACTTATGGAGCTTGCTAATAAGCCATTGGTGAAATCGACGAGGCATGTTATTAAGAATAAAAGTTCATTCATTCTACCTTGAGCAAAGGCAAGGTTTTATCAACACTTAGTGATGACTAAAATGTACCAATAATTAAGAGATCGAAAGTGTGTAATATTTTACATGAATACAATTTCATTTGGGAGAAGCCGGATCGTAGATCAACACCGGTGGAAAAAAATAAGAAATAGTTTGTTGAAGACGTGCGATCAGATGAAAAACGAATACCTATTTTATTTAGATAAAACGTGGCTGAATGAAGGACACACTTTTACAAAAGCATTTCTATCAAATGCTGGATTTAACTCCTATCAATTCCGTCATAGTTTTGGATAATTCAAAAGAACAGTTACCCACGGCTAACTGGAAAAAACAATGCATAAAAGACTGGTTAATTAAAAAGGAAACTACTATTAACAGCCATATGTTGAAGACACAAATATTGTTGGCTAGGCTATATACATCAGCATTTAAAAATACGCTATTGATGAAATAGCCAAGGAAAGTGGAATTAATGTTCTTCGATTGCCACCATATCACGAGGAATTTAATCCGATCCAGCTCATTTGGGCACAAATGAAAGAATATAATATAGCCCGTCACAATACAACATTTAAACTTGATTATATTCGGCTAGATTTACTGCAATCATTATTAAAAATTACAAAAGAAAATTAGCTATAGAACACGTAATTAAAGATGAACAAAGGATATGGGAGCTTGAAAATATGGCAGAGGAAACTATAGAACCACTTGTTATATCTTTTGAAATTGATTAATCAAGTGCTGATGAACCTCGACTAACTAATTATAAATATCAATATGTAGGGTAAGTTATTTGATTCATTTTTTATAAAGGTTTCTACTTTGTATAGGTAGGATAATATTTAAATTTTTAAACATCATTTGCACTATTAAAGTATTCATTATTCTGCCCCTGAACATAGATTCCAAAGTTTAAGTGGTTGTATTGTTAATGTACTCAAAAACATACAGACTTATGAAGATACAAGGTGGTCAAGCTAAAATGCCATAAAACTATATAAATGGGTATTATATACGAGTATACATTTATTTTAGAGAAAGCCACCTCGTGTCAAATTGTTTTGCATTGCCTTCAGTCAGTCAATTTGCTTCGTTGCTAGGCGAATGGATGAAACGCTAAAGTTATATTGTTTTATCTGAAGATTAGTTTCCTCTCTTAAAAAAACTTTTGAAATAAGAAATTATTCCATAATAATAGAGAATCACATAACAACAGGAATTTTCCGTCTATACTTATTTAAACATTTAGATCCCGGCACGTATCCTCACTATTCAAATGTTCAGAGAATATAATTTTTTACAGAGCTGTCCAACACTTTTTGCGTTGAGAGCTAACAAAAACTTATCTAGGTATATCAAAAAGTATTACCGACTTCAAAAGCATTTTACGAGTATCGAAACAAAAAACTGTAACAGTTTTTATGAATGTGTGATGAGTCGAGCGAAAGCATATTGAGATGTTGAGAAGAATATTTCTAACAAAACTTTCTGTAAATCAAGCTAACCGTCCCGTCAAATGTTCACGTCTTTAGTAATTATTTCTGGTCAATGATAACAGTTATTATTATTGCAATTTATTTTCGTTGAAAGTGTGTGTTTTTCTAGTGCAAAGTTACCTGAGAAATCTGTGTTCCCTCAAATAACTACATAATAGTTTATGACTATTGTAATCCTTTATCGATTCCCTGAAATAAGATCTTTGTTTCAAAATACAACATGAACAGGTAAGCATTTTTATGAATTTGTTTATTATTATCGCATTACTAGCTTAATTTCATTTTTATAATTATTAATTAGAATCTTTCAATTTCATTCAAAGGAATTAATTATCAGTTCAGTCACTCAATTTTTGATCAGTTTATTCAACAAAATAATTATTCCTGTGTCTTAATGAAAAAAAGTAACATTCAATATACAATATAGAGTTTTTTTATACCAGGTGTCCCACTTAACTTTTCGGGGTTTTGATCGCTTACCTATTACTCAAATAGTTTTGGGAATAGAAATAACGGTTTTCGCCAATATTATTGAAATTTGTAAACGTTTTTTGTCAATAATGGATCTTTTAAGGGAATTTCGGTTTGACCGGAAAGTAACACGGTAGTTTTTAGGATTAGGTCAACTTTGTTATTTTAACTAGAACACCCAGTATATTTTTAGCGAAACACAAATCTCAATCTTTAAGCTTTCTGAACATATATAGTTTGTGCTACTTTCGCCGAAAATTATGGCCTAAAATTTAAGTACAACTTTGCATTTTGTAAGATAACTTTATTATAAATGTCACTAAAATTAACAATTTTGAACGTAAAGACATTTAACACAAAAGAATATTATAATAAATTTTTGAAATGGTGCCACATTCGTCATCTTCTAATTTTCGATAACTGTTAAAATCTCTCTAGGAATACTTTTTCAATCACATTTATTACGTTGGTCTTTAATACCTCCGAGGTTGTAAACTGCGATCATTAATGTAATCCCAAAATAAAAAACCGATACCGTTAAATCGGGTGATCGCAGTGGCCACCCTACTGGACCTCCTCTTCAAATCCACCTTTCACCAAATGTTTCTAGTGACAGGAGTTGCATAATGCGAACTAGCACCATCCTGTCGAAAGTAACATGTTTGTCGTAAAGTTATCTTGCTGAAGTTGCGAAAAAAAGAATAGTTGCAGCATACCTACATAATTTACTGCGGTAACGATAGATTTACTAAAGAAAATGGACCATAAATTTTTGTAGAACTCATGGCACACCTTACAGTTACTTTGGGTGAATCTACATATATTCTGTAGTTGTGTGAAGGTTCACTGAACCTCAAATGCGACAGTTGTGTCTATTTACTTGACCATTTAGGTGGAAGGTTGCCTCGTTAGACATAGTAAACAGAATTCTGTAATTAATTCTTGTGAATAATCTTAAATCTTGGCGGCAAAAATTAACGCATCTCTTTCAATTCTTGCACCAAATGAAAAATGTAAGCCTTTAATTTTAAATGTTTCTTTAAAATCATATGAATTCTGCTCCTAGAAAGACTCGTAGTGCTAACCATTTTTCTTACTGATGTTGAATATACTTCTACAGCTTCTTGAACTTGAATAACTCTATTCAATAGATTGGCCTGGTTAGCCTTTCTTTTAGGATGAGCAAGTGTGACTGTGTCCCGTAACTGACGGTACCAACTTCTTATTGCTTTATGACTAGGTGGTCGTTTATTAAGCATTTTTTGAAAATTTTAGTCCACAACAACTGATTTCGTTTCTACAAAAATTATTACACACTTTCGGTTTTCAGAATAAAATGAACATTTTCCGAAGAGAAATAAAACTAATTGTGTAAACTGACAGTTCCCATAAAACAGTTATCCGCTGTCACCAAGCAAAGCTTACTTAAAAAAATATATAAATTTACTTCCAAATGCTCCGCTAGTTATTTGAGTAATAAGTGCCAAAGCCCCGAAAAGTTAAGTGGGTCACTCGGTATGAAAATGTTTACAATAAATACCGAAAAATAAAATGATTTATTTTTATACAGTAATTATGGTCTTTACGAATATTCTTGTCTAAATCTTATATTTTTCATATCAATGTAGTCATAGAAAGACAATTGCAAACATGAAATTCTATGACAATGGAAATATTTTAAATAAACTTTTCAATAATGAATCAATCATTTTTTGTATACAGTTTACACGATTTGTTTATAATTTCTTTTTATTTAAAATAGAATAAATAAATACAGTAGCGAAGTAACAATGTTTTTTTATCCAATTATTAACATAGAAAAACAAAATACTATATTTTCTAATCTATTTTATTGTCTTAATTAGTTTCGAATCTAGAAAGACAAGCAGTCAGTTGAAAAAAACAGCTTCATCAAATGGAATAGAAGAAAATCATTATGGTAAGTCGTGAACCGCTTGAATTGAATTCAGATTCCACAAATTTTATTTAAAAAAATGTAATTGTATTTTATATTTATCTAGAGCATGCTAGTCAACATAACCCGTCTCCTTCATCATCAGATGATCCATTTGTATTTGATGACGATGATAGGGATCCTACATTTGATTTATCTTCGGATTTATCACACTCATATCAGTCAGAGGTAAGATTTGGTTATTTATTATTTTATTCATAAAAAAATCACAGTTAATAGTAGACAAAAAAAATGAAAAATTAACTAATACTAGACATTAGATGAAAACCTAATACTAGACAAAACATATAGACATTTTTTCAGTTATTCAAAAAGTTTTGTAAATATTCAAACGATATTGAAAAATAGAAGAAAGTAGCAAATTTAATAAAAGTTACGATTAAAATTAGATAATTTAAAACAGGAAACAATTTCGCTATATTTATTAATTTTATTTTAATCAATTTACTTAAAACAACTTTGTCATTTCTAAATGCTTAGTTGTGTGTGTGTAAATATATGTATATATAGGATACTATTTTTTCAGCACACTGAAAGTTCTGACTCAGATGAAGCCATGGTTGTAAAAAATATTGTTGATTCCAACAACAAAAATGCAATATCACAGGATTTATTACCAAACGGTGATGCTCAAAATGTTCAAAAAATAAAGTTTCAGTTATCTACTTACATGAAAAATAAGCGTTCAGGAAAGAAAAAAACAAACTGTAAATTCTGTCAATCACAAGTTACAAATTTTGAACGTCATCTAACAAGGCATCATTCTGATACTAAGGAAGTCAGAGATTTTTTAAGTCATCCTAAAAAAAGTGCGGAGAGAAAGAATATAATTAAGTTAATACGAAATGATGGAAACTTTAATGAATATTTAAAAGGTAACGTCATGCCCATTTATCGAAAAAAAAATGAGCCAAACCATGAGTACTATCCTTGCGGATTTTGTAAAGGATTGTACAAGAAAAAATTTTTGTATCGACATTATAAGAACTGCGTAGCAGCTGAAGTTCATAATAATTTTCAAAGAGTTAAACACATGGCAGCCTCTCAAACTCTCGTGGCTTGCGCACTCGATACAAGCAATACTTTAGACAAATTATGTGTGAAAAAAGAAGTTTTTTCAAGAATGAAAGCTGATGAGATTTCTATGACGGCCAAAACGGATATACTAATTTATCGTTATGGTGAACGTTACCTGAAAAAACATAAGAAGAAGCAAATGTTTACTCCGTGTTCAAATAAAATGAGAGAGCTGGCAAGGCTTCTCATAGAACTTCGAAAATTACAAAACGACAAAAATTTTAGTTTATCTGACGCTATAGAACCAACTATGTTCACGAAAGTAGTGGAATGTGCTAAGAGGGTGGGTGGGTTTAATGCACAAACAAAAACTTTTGACAATGCCCCTAGTTTATCAGCTCACCTCGGAACAACTCTCCAAAGAGTTTGCGATGAATTGATTTTTTTAATTGAAACAGGAGATCAATGTATTACTTTCAGTGACCCTGAAGCGAAGAGTAAAGCAGTAGAAAAATTCAAAAATTTAATAGTTACTCAATGGACAACTGAAATCAGCAGTTTAGCACACAAGGACTTGAACGAAAAAAAATGGAATAAACCTATTATACTCCCATTAACAAGAGACGTCATAGAATTCAAAAATCATGTGACTCAAATTGCAAACATAGCAGCCGCAAATCTTAAAACTAATCTAAATAATCCTCAAGAATATAAAAATTTGGTCAATGCGACACTAGTTTTAACAATTTTATACAACAGAAGACGTATAGGAGACGTACAATACACCAAACTTAAAACATATCTAAACACTTTTACATCTATAAATCAAGAAGAGTGTTTAAATGCTTTGACAGAATCAGAAAAAGCATTGACAAAATATTATAAGCGGGTCGTTACTGGAGGAAAGGGTACTCGGGCAGTAGTCATTTTGTTTCCTCGAAATCTTCAAGAGTTTGTGAATGTCTTGATTGATATTCGAAATAAGACAACACTTGTACCAGAAAGTAATGAATATCTGTTTGCACAACTCGGCTCCAATTTCTGGGTAAAGGGTGATAAAGCTATTCAACAGTTTGCCAAAAAGTGTAATTTAAAACACCCTGAACACATAACATCCAACAGACTCCGAAAACAAATAGCTACTGTTATGCAAATCCTGAACCTGAACTCTGAGGAAACAGACCAATTTGCACAATTCATGGGTCATACGACCAAAACTCACAATGAATTCTATAAGTAAGCGATTAAAAATAATTTATTTCAACATTTTTTGTACATTTATAATACTTGAATTGGACTAATCCTAATATACATTAACTTTAACTTTCTGTAGGTTACCGGAAGATGTATATCAGACTGCCAAAATATCCAAGTTGTTGGTTCTGATGGATAAGGGTGAAGGACATAAATATAAAGGGAAGTCACTGAATGAGATTGAGATTAATCCAGAAGTCGATTTTGCCGATGAAGAAGAATGTGAAGATGATGATCTTCCACAAATTGAATCTCCACAAGTGAGTGATATTATGCAGTTCCCAGAACCATCTACATCTACTAATAATCCGAATAATCATAAAAAATTGAAGAGTAAGTAATTATGATCGCATTTTAGATTTCGTATATTTCATAATTTCACGAATTCTTTTAATTTAAGAGTTTACGAAAAATAAGCATATAAATATGAATAAACATAAACACTTTCAAATTACTAAAACTCAAACGAAATAAATTCAAATTAATTTATATTTAATGCTCAAATTTATATTAATTTCCTATTCTTTCGACTACACTAAAAATTGGTATGCTACAGAGATTAATATTTTTCAAATTGAACTAAAACCAAATAAATTTATTGTTATACAACAACAAAAATAATTGAATATGTGAAATTACTGTTTGTTTTTCAAAAATCTATTCAACTCACAATTGAAAATTATCAATTGTCTTTTTTAGCTTGCACACAAACTGGCAGAACGCCATGGACTGAGGACCAGATCAAAGTTGTAAAAAATTATTTTAAACATCACATAGAGCGAAAACAAGCTCCTAAAAAAGTGGAGTGCGAAGAGCTGATTCGAAATTATCCCAATTTACTCAATAATAAAGACTGGGTGCGGATCAAAACATATGTGTATAATGTTTATCGAAAAAAGTAGATATTTATAAGGTTTCTTTTATGGCCTTAATCAGGGTCTTTACATTTAAATCGTATAATAAATTATACAACAATACGAAATAGATATAATAAAATGGTTGCTATTGTATCACAATGTGTTTTTTAGATATATTTTTTTAACTCTTCATAAAACTCTAACAAACCAGGGAATATAAATAATAACTAGAAATGTTGCCTGAAAAACATCTTTATTTGGTCATAAGTTAAAAAGATGACGTAATAAAGGCGATATCATTAAGACATCTCAAATAACTTAAAGAGTGAATTGGGAATAATCTATTATACTATTTCAAATAACAGGTACCAACAGCAAAAATTTATCCATAACAAAAATGCAGTTTTAAACATATGTATGTATATTGAATTCAAATTTTTTCTATTTAAAATCAAAATTTTAATTTCCCCGAGTGTTTTACACCTATCACTTCACCGTCGGTATTTAGTATCAGGCATTATCTGATCTGATGGGTTCGCGATGGGAAGCTTGGCCACGCTCGGCAGTCGTCCGACACTACTTTTCATAATTTTATTATCAGAGACATAGATTAAAAATATGTAAGGGACTCTTTTTCTGGCTTCGCGTGAGGGTTTAAATAATACTATTTTTATTATAGTTTTTTTGTGGTGTGGTTTAGTTGGTTTTCGTGGTAGTACTCGCAGGATGATTTCGCACAGCTGTACAGTTTTTTAATATCTACTTAAATAAACCGTCTAGAGGGGGTGGCAAAATATAAAAGATCATCCTGGTTATTTGTAGTAGTATGTACAGGTATTATTTTTGTTTGTAAAATAAATGCCTAAATTTGAATGTCTCTATAAATCTTCTTTACAAAGACCTTAATAAGATATCTATTACTGGTCATTATCGAGAGAAGTCTTAACGACGTCATAAAAGCACGTCTTAGAGCTGTCACATTTTGACGTCACTGGGAAATAATATTTAATTTTGTTAAAATAATACGTTTTTGTTTATTAAATAGAATATTAATGAAAAAAGTACTCCAAATAGCAATACAATAATAGTTGATTTAAAATTATAAAAAATTTCATTTAAAAATTAAAACAAACAAAATGATTTTTTTATTGAACTTCTCAATTTACTTTAACTATTCAGCAAAGTCCTCAAATTTATAATACAAATCATTTATCAACTTTATTTTACACAGTAAATAATAAAGAAAAAGAATTTAACTTTACATTTATTATATATTGAATTTATATCATAAAATCATAAAAAAGAATGTAAAACACATGACATTGAATTTATCATTGAAATTAAATAATTCATAAAGTGAACAAAATGTTTATTGGATAAAGAAAAATTCATTCATTTTTCTCCATCAAGTGTTTGAAGGGTTGAATAGTATATTCTTCAACGAGCGTATAATGATGGCTATTATTCACTAGGATGAATGGCAAAGTGCCGTGAGAAATGATATTTCTCACAGTGTGAGCAATATATGGTTTTGAAATTAAGTAAGCTATGACAAATCTGCTACTTTTCATAGCAGTTATAGAAAAAGATTTTTATAGCATACTTGGTTTATTGAGTTCAAATTGAGTATTACACCCTACATGTCTAGGCCTACAAAAAAGAATGTAGGTTGGTAAATATTATCTTATTAAGTCAAAATTTATTGATAATTTTTAATTTTAGGTTATTTCTAGTATTACTTTGAATTTTTTGTAGTACAATGAGTATTTCTAGACACAAATTTTAACTTAAAATGTATTCCTGGTTTTGAAATAATGAAAAGGATAAAATAAAATTCTTTCATTTGTAATAAAAGAAAATTGGAAATGTTATAAATATTTAAAAGAACATAGAACCATCAGTTCAAACATATTGTTAATCTAAATGTATTAGAGATCTATTCATGATCAAACGTACACGGTTGCCAATTCTAGGAGGCATAAACGACTGTAGAGCATACGGAGGCGAATACTCCCATGACACGTTAAAAAGTGTATATGAGTATTAGTCGCTTGCGCCACCATTTGTCAGATCGGTGAACTCAAATGTATAACAGTGGGTGTGTAACGGTAAAAATGGCCTCTTTACGAAAATTTGCTAGTAGGGCCCCCCACCCTTCTACAATGAAATACTGAACTTATACACAGAGATTCGTAGTGACCTCCGATTTTACGTATTAGCCTCCGATTTCGGAGGCTACTGAGCATACAAGTCGTTTTATACAGAGGCGAAAACGTATACTGGGCATATATATATATATATATATATATATATATATATATAGTTCAATATGCCGACATATCCTAAAATACTGTTGCCCAATATACCTTACTGCGAAGACTCCTACCATCAAGACACTTCAAACTGCAGAAACCCCTTCCTTGAGAACCATAACACCACAGAAATCCTCTGCACAACCCACCCAATAACCTACAGTATGAAACAACAGGAATTTTCCCCATAAATCAACGCATACACAACCTCCCTAAAAAGTTTGTACATAAAGAACACAACCTAGAGATACTAAGCCGGTTCTGTACGAACAGGAATCAAGAAAGAAGGCCACACAGAAAATACCCACTCAATACCATATGAGAGCACATTCAAAATTTCAATTTTTAAGGAATAAGAAGACCACATACCAATTTTTTTTGTTTTTTTCCTCTTTACATATATTTTTAATCCAATGCTATTATCTAATAATTATACAAACCACAATAAAGTACACTAATTATTATTAACTTTCTATCACTGTATATGAGATGTATTGATTGTTTTCGGGCTAATTGTTAATAATAAATAATATTTTAACGGTTGCTTTGCTAATATAATTGATCAATAATATTTTAATAGTTACTATGATAATATCATAAAATGATGATGAGAAAAAATATTTGCAACCGATAGAAGTAGACAAAAAATGTTTACCTTTACTTTGTAATTTTTATAACAACTTTCACTTAAAGTCCGATCACTGAGCTGAGTATTCCACACACAAGGCACTTCGTATATTATTTCAGGATGTTCCTTGACAACGGCGTTGATTATATCTTGATCTGCTAAACGTGTAGAACCATATAGAAGAGTGTCTCGTTTTGCAAGATCCGACCATAATTTCGGCCAATTCAGTTTTTTCAGTAGGTACAGATTGAACATTATCACTCCAGAATTGAAACTAAAAATAAATATTTTTCAACTAAATAGTTAAACGAATGGTGATTGATATTACCCTCTACCGATAGCAGGCCAAACGTTTAATCCCAAGTAGTAATCGCTTTGGTTTTCAACCATTCCTATCGCCTAAAATGATAAAACACCAAATTCAAATGATTTCTTCAATTTTTTAAGCCTTTTATTGATAATTTAATTAATAAATTTTCTTAATTTTGGGTCTAAATTATTATTACCAAAATATTATAAAAGAATTAGTGATACAAATACCTTTATTTGAGGTATAAAGGCATTTAACTTATTGTCAAACGGGGTAAATTCAATATGGCGAGGTAATTTCGACTGAAGATACAATTTGACAACACGTGGTCAGTGTTTTGATTGATCAGGCTGAAATCCGCCATTAATCATCAAATTTTATTTGTTTACATTGTGTTTTAGTTGTAATCACGTCGTATTTTATATCAGATCTTTGTGTACAGCTAAAGTAGAGTGTTTCTTTAATTTGTTGAGTTAATTTCATTAGTTCGTTTGCAAATTTTTCTCCCTGATCAGGATTTTGAACCATACCTATTATAGTTTGCAACTGTTGAAAAGAGTAATACCTAAGACCTACGCTGCGGTTTTGGTGTGTTGCACAAATTATACAGCTGTAATTTGTGTGTCGCTGTTAACAAATCATCATATTTGTCGATAACAAGGTAGGTACAAAAAACTACAATTTCAAATGAATGTATAATATTATATAACTACTGTCACTTGTTTTAGAAGCAGTGACTGGAAGTATGACGGTTTATTCAGCATTGAGCTGCAAGTATTGTTCTACAAAGGGATTTGTAATGAAGTATTCCCCAAAGATCCTACTCCTAGAAAGCAATGCACTATTAAAAGGAGAAGGGACAATTGGAAACCAATGAATGCTTCAGCACTGTGTTAGGTAAAAAGTGTATTGATTTATTTTTATTAAGGAGAAACATATATTAAAGAGTTATTGTAATTATTATTATTAACATGTAACTTACATATACATACTATTTATGATAAAAATTTAAATCAGTTACCTGATGAACTAACTACTCAATAGTTATTGAAATGTTTGGCATTTTCTTAGATATTCTCGAAAATAATTATTGTGTTATTATTACATTCTGTAATGAATTATATCTGTATTTATGTTTAAGGTACACTTTGCCCCAGAAATGCGGAAAAAACTAGGCACGATGGTAGTAGGAAATTAAAATGAACAACAGTCCCTACAAAGTTTACTTTTATCAAGGAAAACAGAAAGAAAGCTTCTTACCAAACGACAAATAGAATCCCAGCTGCCTAGAGTAACAATTCCAGAAATTATCTTGTAAATTTCATGATAATTATGATCACTATTTTTTAACATATTTAATATTCACCGCCTCAAATTCTGTCTTCCCTAAAATTGTAAATATAAGAAGTATTGTTGTACACATATAAATGTATGCTTTATCTTATGTTTTTTTTATTATTTTCCCTTTCTTCCCAGTAATATAACATAATAATATGTTACTGTTTTAAATGAAACTAATTGTTTCTCGATAACTCCACAATATATTGATAAAATGTTAAAAATTCTAAGAAATTTGACAACTGTTTTGATACTAAAAATATCATCGTAACATTTGTCAAATTTCTTAGAATTTTTAACATTTTATCAATATATTGTGGAATTATCTAGAAACAGTTAATTTCATTTATAACAGTAATATGAGTAGATTCCATAAAGTAAGGGTCGAGACAGTAAATTTCATAATAATATGTAATAGTATAGAAGAATTTTGTATTAAAACCCAACCAATAGCAAACATCATAATTATATGTGTTACCTATTTCCTCTTCAAAAATTAAAATTACATATTTAATGACTACAAAATTTGTTTTTTTTAAATCAAATTATTTACTCTAGCTATTTTTATCATGGTTCATTTGGAAATGTACTTAGGTATTGAAATCGTCTATCTACTTATACCTGTAACACGAATTTACAAATAATTTCAAAATGAGTGATTTAAATTAGCAAAGAAAAATATTTTTCATAGTTCAATTAATAGTCATGCCATAGTATGCATTATAATTACATTTTATAACTGATTTGCAGCCATAAAATAAAATTCAATATCGATATCAATGTAAAATCCCTATTACGGCGTTTAAATTTTGATGATTAATGGCGGATGGGCGGAGCTTAGGCTCTATTGTCGCCACTGTCTTGTATAAAGGCACTGTAACTTTGAAATGAATTAGCTAGTGTCATCTGTTGGGCATTAGCGAAAGTTTCCAACTTATTAAATGTCAAAATATAGTTTTGAAAGTTGCCTTTAGCATAGTAATTCACAATTTTTATAGATGGCAAGTGTCGTTAATTTGGGTACAGAAACTGTTGGTCTTTTATTTACATTTATATATTGTGCAAACAAACTGTTGCTGAATAGAAACGGTAAGTTTTTAGGTAATATTTGTTATTGTATATTGAAACATATATATCTGTTAAGGAGTTGAAAGTAAAATAAAAATGATGAAATAAAACAATATAGTTTGTTTAAATCTTCATATATTTGAACGAATGTTCAATTTAAACTTGTTGACGCGTTTCACTAACACAGTAGCTTTGTCAAAACGAATGAAGGTAAAATATAAAAATGTCTTAATATATACAGTGCTAAATCTATTTACTAAGGTTAACAATGGTATTAAAAGATATTACCTGGAAATTCATTCACTACAAACATTCCTAAGCTATCTTCTAGGTAAAGAGGTTCAATAAAGGAGACTGATTGATATCTATTTGGTCGTTAAGGAGATTACCTGAATATTTATTTTTGTTAATCTCTAGGGCTTCTAATAAATTTAAACTAAAGGATTTACCGACTACATGGAGAATTTCAAAATTTGGGTCGAAAATGTGTTGGTTTTCTAATAAATGATTTGAATAGTTTGAATCTAATTTTTTGTTGTCATAGCTACGTTTGTGTTCCGAAATTCTAGTTTTAAAATTTCTAAAAGTTCTACCGATATAAATTTTATCACAATTGTCATTACCACATTTTAATTTATAATCTCCTGATTTGTTTAATTTTGAAGATTTATTATTTTTAATGAATTTGGATAAATCGTGATCAGTTTTAAAGGAAATATTCATGTCTAAAGTTTCTAAAAATGATTTAATTTTTAAGGATGGTGTTCCAAAGTATGTTAAGCTTTTAAATTGTCTATTATTTTTATCTGAAGGGAATACTTGTTCTAAAGTCTGTTTTTTTTATCTTTTTATTTATGATATTGTCAATTAAATTTGGATCGTAATTATTATTAACTGCTATTTGTTTTATGATATTTAATTCTTTGGTATAATTATTAATATTTAATGGGACTGTTAAGAGTCTGTGTATCATACTATTGAAAGCTGCTAGTTTATGACTGAATGGGTGGACCGAACTATTATGAATTGTAATATCTGTATGTGATGGTTTATGAAATATAGAAAAATCATGTTTATTATTTATATTTGAAATTGTAAGGTCTAGAAAGTTTATAGACTTATTTTGTTCAAGTTCTACGGTAAATTTAATATTATTGTGAATCGAGTTTATGTAAGTAATGAAGCTCTCTAATTGTCTATTTGTACCGATGAAGCTAGCTAAAATATCGTCCACATATCGGTGCCAGTACATACATTTTTTACTAAGGGGGTGTTCATGAATTATTTTTTCTATATTATCCATGAATATTTCTGCTAGTAGGGGGCTGAGAGGGTTGCCCATAATCAAACCATATTTACTGCTATAAACCTCTCCATTGAAATGAAAATAATTTTGATTCAAACACACTTTTAATAAAGTAATGATATCAGAGTGAATTATAGGATTAACATTATTGTATGTGAGCAAGTTATCAACAAGAGTTATAGTTTCTTTAGGAGGTATACCAGGGAATAGATTTGTTACATCGAACGATATGAATTTAGAATTATGGGGTAGTATTATATCTTGAATATTATTAATTAATTCCGTTGAGTTTTTAACTGAAAATTAAATATTAATAATTATACCAAAGAATTAAATATCATAAAACAAATAGCAGTTAATAATAATTACGATCCAAATTTAATTGACAATATCATAAATAAAAAGATAAAAAAACAGACTTTAGAACAAGTATTCCCTTCAGATAATAATAATAGACAATTTAAAAGCTTAACATACTTTGGAACACCATCCTTAAAAATTAAATCATTTTTAGAAACTTTAGACATGAATATTTCCTTTAAAACTGATCACAATTTATCCAAATTCATTAAAAATAATAAATCTAAATCTTCAAAATTAAACAAATCAGGAGTTTATAAATTAAAATGTGGTAATGACAATTGTGATAAAATTTATATCGGTAGAACTTTTAGAAATTTTAAAACTAGAATTTCGGAACACAAACGTAGCTATGACAACAAAAAATTAGATTCAAACTATTCAAATCATTTATTAGAAAACCAACACATTATCGACCCAAATTTTGAAATTCTCCACGTAGTCGGTAAATCCTTTAGTTTAAATTTATTAGAAGCCCTAGAGATTAACAAAAATAAATATTCAGGTAATCTCCTTAACGACCAAATAGATATCAATCAGTCTCCTTTATTGAACCTCTTTACCTAGAAGATAGCTTAGGAATGTTTGTAGTGAATGAATTTCCAGGTAATATCTTTTAATACCATTGTTAACCTTAGTAAATAGATTTAGCACTGTATATATTAAGACATTTTTATATTTTACCTTCATTCGTTTTGACAAAGCTACTGTGTTAGTGAAACGCGTCAACAAGTTTAAATTGAACATTCATTCAAATATATGAAGATTTAAACAAACTATATTGTTTTATTTCATCGTTCAGTATGGATCTTCATCAAGTAAAAGCCTCATCTATTCAATTTTTAAAATAAAAATTTTGTACAAAAAAATATTTGTTATACGGCCATATTTATAAAAAATTGTAAGTGTGTGGGTTAAATTCGATCAGGGTAAGAAACTAAAAGAAGGTTGGGTTGGCGGGACACTGCAAATATGATATAAAAACCAAAGAAAATCCATGGGGTCGAGGGGTCTGTTCCCTCTCGCATTCGACGTAAAGTTGAAAGGGAGAGGGAGGCAGAGACCAGCGGATAGGTTTTGCACGGAGAGTCCTAGAACATTGCACCTCTTTAAACTGTTCCAGGACCGCTGGGTACTCCCAAGATGATTGGGAGTGTGTAATCATAGATTACACCCTTCACGTGGTGGCCCTGTTGCAACTGAACTCAGCGGATCTAGACCGGGAGGTCGATAAACGTCCCCTAGCCCAAGGTGTCAAGCGACCCGTGCCAATGGGTGCATGGCGGTGGAGGGGCACCGTCGCTACGGAGCCTCTGGGAAACCGGGCGACCTCCCAGAGTATTAGCCTTATTCTCCCAAACGGGTCACTGGGAGGAATGGACCGCACTAACCCGGTACTCGTGGGAACATATGGATGACCCGATACTAAAACAAAAAACTCCTGAATTGGAATGTGGCCAAGAGACCGCAGGCATTTCTATTCAGTTAACAACAAGCAACAATTCTCCTACAGCGATGGAGGAGGACAAGTTGCTAAGTTCTGGGGAGGAGGGCAACACCTCAAAGAACCCAGGTAGGCAGTCGCCAAAGGGAGAACCAAAAAAGAGGCTCTCTAGAGGCGAACTGAGACGTCTAATGAGAGAAGAAGCCCTCGCTAAAGGCGAGAGGATTCTCTCCAGAAAAGAAAGACAGTTGGCGTGGAAGGAGAAGCATGGTGCTCCGGCTGAACCACCCCTTAGCAAATCCGGTTTCCCTGGAACCCTGGGCGCGGGGGTGAAGCCGAGGCAATGTGCGAAACCAGAAGCCCAACCGTCATTATCCAAACACGTAACTACAGGAGGGAAAAGGTTGCACTCGCAGCGAACTCCGGAGGAATCTGTAAGGATGACAAAAAGATCTAAGGCAGAGGGAATCTCAGCGAGAACCTTAAAGGCACCTGAGTCCTTCGCCGAGAAACTGATGGTTGAAAAGATGGCAATTGTCTATGTGAACCATCCAGAAACAAGGCTGGACAAAGAAACAGCCTTAAAAACAAAATGGAGCTGGGGAGACGTGCCCTACGGGGCGAAGACGTCAGAATATCCAGCTGCCACCCTGAGAACGGTGCAGTAGTTGAAGGCTGCGCAAATTCTATCACAAAGGTATGGTTAGAAGCCCAGTTCAAGCAGCTGAATCCGTTTGGCGAGATTCAGCTGAGACTGGGCCCGGCCAAAAACCTTGTGAAGATCTGCAAAGTCACAACTTTTGTACCACGATCCACGGGAGCGGAGACCAAGGAAGACGTGATGCTTGGTCTAAAGAGCCAGAGTGGATTAAACACCGAGCACTGGGCTGTTGTGGGTGGTAATACCACGCCAGAAGGACAGTTCCTAGTTATCCACATTGACGACGAATCCCTGCAGAAGCTGAGGAAACTTGGTATGCGCCCATTCGTAGGAGCGGAAAGAGTTCTCTTCAAGTTGCAGGGGGGATCACATAAAGATAGCAATGATGACCGCAGTGCTGCAAATCAACCTGCATCACAGTAGAGCGGCAACGGCGACGCTCTGCCAGAAGATCCTGGCTGATGACATAGGAGTGGTTCTTATTGAAGAACCATGGACCGTCAAAGGCAGAGTAATGGGAATGAGCGCTGCGAAGGGTAATTAATCTAAGACACTGATAATGCAAACCCAAGGGCATGTATTTTTATCAGGAATAATATCAAAATGTTGAAATTAACGGATTTATTTCTAGGGACACTGCCGTGACTGAGGTACACCTGCAGGCAGGTGATGGAAACAGCAGAATCCTGCTTGCATCAGTGTATCTGCCATACGATTCCACAGAAGCACCTCCGTCCATGGAAATGAGGAGGATAGTGGAACACGGATCAGAGACGGGGAAGCACCTCATCTTGGGAATGGACGCCAATGCCCACCATCTGGCCTGGGGGAGCTCAAATACCAATAAACGGGGTGAGTACCTTATTAATTGCCTAATAGAGTCGAATCTAACTTTATTGAATCAGGGCCAAAGCCAACTTTCCAACAAAGAAGGGGGAATTTGCTTAGGGAAGAGGTTCTGGACATAACTTTGGCCAGCCACTTTGTGGCTAGCAAAATTAAGGACTGGTAGGTATCACACGAAGCCTCAGCGTCGGATCACAATTACATATCCTTTACTATTAAGTCGACCTATAAAAAAGAGACTTATAGAAACCCAAGGAACACAGATTGGGAAGCATTTCGGAAGGAATTGGAAACCAATCTAGCCTCACTTGACCCAGTCTCAGGGCAAGGGGTTGAGAGAATGACTTGTGACATTAACAATGCCATAATGAACTCATATACCGAGACCTGCCCTGAGACGGTCAGAACGACCAACAGAAATGCACGTTGGTGGAACAGGAAGCTCGAATCGATGAGAAGGAACGTTCGAAGGCTGTACAATCAGTGCAAGCGCACAGGAAATTGGGACAGTCATACGAAGGCGCTCACTGAATTCAATAAAGCAGTGAGGAAAGCCAAGAGAAGCTCATGGAGAAATTTCTGTCAGGACATTGAAAGTGTCTCTGACTGTGCAAAACTCCACAGAGTCATGGCTCAACATCCAGTTAACACTCCAGAGACCGTACTCAAAGAAGACGGCTCACACACGGATGGACCGGAGGAGACACTGGCAGTAATGCTCAGTACGCACTTCCCGGGATCCACCGAAATACAAGTCGAAGCAACGAGCGAAGTCAGAGAAGAACGGCAAGTTGCCCGCGGTCTGGCAACTCGTGATAGCTGGACTTGTGCAAAGTCCATAGTCACATATGGGTCTGTGACATGGGCTATTCAATCTTTCAATCCCTTCAAGGCGCCTGGAATGGAAGGAATTTACCCTTTACTACTCCAAAAAATCACCGACATAATAACTCCAAGACTTGTGAGTCTGTTCAGACTAAGCCTAGCCACAGGAGTTATACCTACGGTGTGGGAAATCTCCAAGGTGGTATTCATACCAAAACCTGGAAGACCCTCTTACGATACTGCAAAGGCTCATCGTCCGATAAGTCTCTTGTCATTTCTTTTTAAGGCATAAGAGAAGATGATAGATAGGCATTTGGGGGTCACGGTGCTGGGCGTCAAGCCGCTGCACCCCAATCAACATGCCTACCAAAGTGGCAAATCTTGCGAAACAGCCTTGCATAGCTTGGTGAGCAAGATAGAGCGAGCCATTACTTACAAAGAAGTTGCACTGGCTGTGTTTCTGGATATCGAAGGAGCATTTGACAATACGAGCACTCGCTCAATATTGTCAAAGCTGGAATCCAGAGGCACAGACAGGACAATCACCCGATGGGTAGAGAACATGCTAAGCAGCAGGAGAGCACAAGCATCCCTGTGTGGTGTCACAAGAGAGGTGAAGACAGAAAGAGGATGTCCACAGGGAGGTGTTCTGTCACCAAAGCTGTGGAATGTGGTAGTTGACGACCTTCTTGTCTCACTAAACGAGCAGGGGTGGTATGCTCAAGGATATGCTGACGACATCATTATTCTAATACGGGGAAAACACGTGGGCATCTGCCTGGAACTAATGCAGAGGGCAATGTCCGCAGTGGAGAGATGGTGTGATGCGGAGGTATTGTCTGTCAATCCCTCGAAAAACATCATGGTACCATTTACAAAACAGCGAATCGCAGAGATTACTAGTGTGCCAAAACTCTTCGGCAATCAGATAAAAATTGCCAGGGAGGCAAAATATCTAGGAATCCGGTTAAATGACAAGCTAACCTGGAACAGCCATCTAGCGAGCATCACAAGTCGTTCTCAGATTACGCTAATGACGATGAGACGAGCAATTGGGTGCACCTGGGGACTAACTCCGACAATGGTAAACTGGTTGTACACCAGAGTTATCAGACCAATGATGGTGTATGGTGCGATCGCATGGTGGCCTAAAGTTCAGCAAAGAACAGCCGCCAAAACGCTTTCTAAAGTGCAGAGAGCTGCGTGTCGTGGAAACTGAGATACCATATCGTGTCAACTTGAGTGGCAGATCCGAATGGGCCCAGGGAGAACCTCAACGCATGTTGAACAGTATCACCTGGTACACCGACGGGTCAAATACCCTAACGGGTACAGGAGCAGGCGTTTACGGCGTCAGACCCAGGCAAAGCATAAGTGTTTGCCTTGGCAAAATGACCGTACTTCAAGGAGAAATAGCTGCACTAATCGAATGCCGCGGAACATGCATAGACAGGAAATATAACAAAAAGACCATCTATGTGAACACGGACAGTCGGGCGGCCCTTTTGGCCTTAGCAAGCCACAGCTATAAGTCGAAGATAGTGTGGGACTGTCACAATACCTTGAAAACCTTGGCAAAAGACGATACAGTAATTCTTACTTGGGTGCCAAGCCATACAGGGGTAGCTGGAAATGAGGGAGCTGATAAGTGTGCCAAGAAAGGAGCTCATCTCACCCTTATGGGACCAGAACCAGCATACGGCGTTTCATACAGCGCCATACGAAAAATTGTTTCCAACTGGGTGTCGCTTGAACACCAAAAGCGCTGGAACAGAATCACGGGACATTCTCAGTCCAAAAGAATGCTAAAAAGACCATCGAATTCCTACGCAGCAAATGCTTTTAGACTGGGTAGGAAAGAGATGCGAAAAGTGGTAGGATTAATAACTGGCCACTGGATATTCAACGCACACCTAGTGAAAATGGGGATTGAAATAACAAATCCCATTTGCAGGATGTGTGGAGAAGAAGAAGAAACCGCAAAGCACGTGGTCTTCGATTGCCCTGCCATGTGCAGAAGGCGAGCCTCCTGTCTAGATATCTTCCTAGGCACAAATCAGGAGGGAATGCAGGAAAACATAGTCCGACGAATCTCAATGTTCGCTAAGAATTTAGGATGGGACTCTGCTTAATACCTGTGAGTGGGGGTGCACAATAAGCCAATCAATCGCTGAGCGGCAACAATTAGGGCACCTGAACCCTAACCTCCTCGTGACTAAAAAAATAAGAAAATGCATTAGAAAAAATAAACCAAGGCTGTATTAGTATACAAAGAGCATCTGAAAAATATGAAATTCCATATGCAACGCCCAATGATGCCAAAAATAAACGGCATGTCTTAAAACATGGTCGACCAACGGCTTTGGAGACGGAGGAAGAAAGGAAACTGGTTGAGGGTCTCTTGACTTGTGCCTCTTGAAGTTTTCCCTTGAAGTCGTCAGATATAAAAATAAAACTCAAAAACTATTTACACATTTACAGATTGGTTCAAACAGTTCGTGAAACGTCATCCAGAATCAACCGTAAGATTCACTGAAAATATAGAAAGAGTACGTGCAGAAGGATATCACCATAGGGCTAATAATATCTAAGCTTCAATATTTGTAATATCACATCATCTTCTTTTTTCTATTAACATATATTAAGTCAATCACCAGTTAGGTCACTTCTTGGTCTAGCCAAAAATAACTACGAAACATCAGGTAGGCATCAAATGAAATGTAACTTCTGTCATTCTGACGATGATATTGATTTATCGAAACAATTGTCAATTTTTTAGAATTATCAACAATTTTTATTATATTTTGGTATTAACTAGAAACCGTGAGTTTCATTTAAAACACTAATATTTCCTAAAAATCATGGTATTTCTGTTGCGAGACTGTTTTATAAAATTGTACTGATATTTACCGAATTATCTGAACGCAACCCGTCACACAGATCTAGTACACATATCGCCAAAACCACATTTTATTTGACATAGCTAGACCGTAACATATAGAGTGACTTCCAGTAGTGATATTTTGTAAAATTACACAGAAAATGGTAAGTTTTGTTGTAATAAATATTAGTAGACTTTTTTGGATGTATTTACTTTGAATAGAACCTGTTTTAGTGACAAAACATCAATTTGTTTTCACGTTTTAGCTATTTTTCAGTTAGTATCATATTTGAGACAACGGTTCATAAAGGGAGTTTTGCTGATTTCCCGCCTATTTCAAATATGGTACAATGGATCATAATGGTTCTATGCTTTTGTCTCAAATTTATAACAATCGTAGGTAATGTAATGAGTTATACATTATTTACAGATGACTAAAAATAGGAGGAAGACTAAAGCTCTTGTTCCTCTAAGGGACAATGATGGCAGTTGCCTGGACAGTGATGGCGATGATTCCGATTTTTATCCAGAATCTGTTTTATCCAGCAATCAGAGTGCAGAAAGTGAGGATGAGGTTGGTCAGATTTAGAAGGAGATGCAAACAAAAAACAGAAGAAAAAAGGTCATGACCGGAGGGAAATAAAAAAGGAAGATAGTCCTAATAATATACCTGTTTGGTTGGACAAATTGCCTGGAGATGATAGAGCTGTTGACACACCAATTACATATTTTGAAGAAGTGTTTAATAATGATATGATACAAAAGCTTGTAGAGCAATCTAACTTATACGCAATACAAAAAAATTCAGAAAAACCACTATCTATCACTATAACAGAAATGGAGCAGTTCATAAGCATATGTTTATATATGTCTATATTTCGTTTACCACGAAATCATATGTACTGGGCACAAGCAACCAGGGTAGCTCAAGTTGCTGATATTAAGAGCAGGAATAGATTTCAACAGATAAAAATGAATTTACACATGAATGATAATTCAAAAATTGATCAAAATAACATAGACGGTCTTTTCAAAATAAGGCCTTTGATGAAATCCCTATTGAAAAATTTCAGAGCTATACCCATGCAACAATTTTTATGTGGTGAAGAACAAATTGTGTCCAAGGAAAAATCTTATCTTCAACAATATAACCCTAAAAAGCCTCATAAATGGGGTTACAAAATTTATGCTTTATGTGACGCCAATGGTCTGATTCACAATTTTGAAATCTATACAGGAAAATCAGAACACAACCCAAGTTTTCCTTACATCGGTGTCAGCTCCAATGTAGTCCTGAAAATGGTCCAATATGTTCCACACAATAAAAATTTTCTGGTATTTTTTGACAATTGGTTTTCTTCTCCAGAATTATTCGTTCAGTTGCATCAAGTAGGAATCTTTGGTTTAGGTACAATTCAAATAAAGAGGTTTCCTGGTCTTACTTTCACATCAGATCAGGAAATGAAAAAAAATTGAAGAGGTTCTATTGACGAAAACCAAACCACAATAAATGGTGTTGATCACAAAGTCATAATATGGTTAGATAACAAATCTGTTGATTTGGCCACTTTGCATATGTAAAAGATGACCTGGTTTAAAACAGTTGTGAGTACAATTCTGCAGTTTGTAGTACATAGACGTGTTTTACGGAGTGCGATAAAAAGTAGTCTTGAACAATAAATCCAATTTACATTTAAAATAAATAAGTTGAAGTAATTTTAGTTAGTGAATAAAAATAATGAGTAACCAACGGTAATGTAAAAAAAATAAGTCAACTTTAAACAAAGTAAGTAATGATCAAATTAGTACATTTTTTGAAAGTATTACAAAACATCCAACTGATAATAAAAACAAAGTAAACAAAAGCAAAAAACAAAACCATGAAACTAATTCCAATACAATAATTAGTAGGACACAAAAAAGAGAAATATACTTATTTAAATCTACAGACACAGGCCCGTATTCATTATATAATGAAAACATTTAGGAAAATTGCACTGGAAAATTAAGTGTTATGAAAATTGGAGAAATAATTTACAAATATCACAAATTAACAACCAAATAAAATCAATAGAATCCATAGGTAAAAATAGAATCAGAATAAATTGCAAAGATTTTAACAGTGCCAATATACTAGTAAAATCTTCAGAGCTGTCAAAGAGCAATTTAGTTGCATACATCCCAAGATTCATGTTGCACAGAAGAGGCTTAATTAGACAAGTTGAACTAGAGTATTCAGATGAATACATTCAAAATAATATCAAAGAACACGATTTGCATTGTAGGTTCAAAGTAGAATAAACAAAAAGGTTATCCAGAAAAGTGATATTGCCGGATCAAACTGTCAAGTATGTCCCAACTGGAACGATACTAGTCACATTTAAATCGCAAACTCTGTCTAAATATATCAAAATTAATCACGTAATATGTGAAGTTGAAGCATATCTTGAGAAAGTAGTTTTGTGTTATATTTGTTTTAGATATGGTCATTTGGGTAAGCACTGTAAAGGATCGATGAGATGTTTAAAGTGTAAAGGTAATCATCCTACAGATAGTTGCACAGAAATAATAACCCCTAAATGTTTCCACTGTAACGGGTCACACTATACCAATGCTACTAACGAATGTCCCGAATTCAAACGACAAAAAGAAATTAAAAAATTAATGGCTGAAAAAAATGTATCATACAAAGATGCTGACAATCAAACTCCAAAAAGAACATTTGCAACAGTTACATCGAATGATCCATCTCCTCCAAAAAGGCCATCCTATTATACTCAAACAATAATAAAAACTAACAAAAGAACCAGACCCAGTTCACCAAACCTCACATTAGAAGCACATAATAAAATTATAGCTCCATGCAATCTACCCTCCACTTCTGGGGGAATCTCTAAATCAGCTACATCACAACATCAAGATATGGATGAAGAAGTAAAGGAATTAATAAATACACCACAATTCTTGGAAATAATCAATACAATAGCTGAAAAACTTAAAGCCAAAAATACATACGATATACAAGATTAGATTTGTTTAGTATACTCAAAAACGAAAAAGAACGAAGCTATAATGGGCCTATCAATGTCAGAACTTAAGATCTGCCAATGGAATTGCAGATCTGCAATTTCTAATAAAGAGAATTTATTCAACCTTTTGAGTGAGACTAATGCAGACATAGCATTACTATCAGAAACTTGGTTTAAACCAGGGGTCTTTGTCAATTTTCCCTTTTATAATATCCTTCGTTCCGACCGTCTAGACGGAAGGGGTGGGGTATCTATACTTATAAAACAAAATATAAAATTTAGAGAAGTATTTTTACCTGTTTTTCCTGATATACCAAATAAATGTGTAACTATTAGTTGTGATTCATATAGTATTACTTTTGTATGCTTGTATATAAAACCTGCTACATATATTTATGTAAATGTATGGAATTCCTTTTTTCATCTATACCTCTTCCGTTTGTTATTGGAGGGGACTTTAGCTCTCATAACCAGGCGTGGGGATGTGAGTGGAATGACATTTATGGAAACACACTTTTAAGCTGTTTAGAAGACAACAATCTCATTTGTCTAAATGATGGATCTCCCACTTTAATTCAATACAATCTACACTCAAGAGCCAGTGCCATTGACTTGACAGTTACTAGTCCACATATATCACACTTATTCCAATAGAAAACACATGATGATCCTTGTGGTTCTGATCATTTACCAATTATAATTGACTGCTTCATTAAGCCAAATAGTTTCAGTTTCAACAACAGCAGAAAATGGAAGATATTAAAAACAGACTGGAGTAAATATACAGAAACTAGTGAAGAAATATTCTCAATCATCAATGAGGAACCAACATATGAAGACGTAATTCTATCAATAAAATAGCATCAACAACGATACCCCAACAATCAGTCAAAACAATCAAATCAAGAGGAAAGCAGTGGTGGAATGACGAATGTGAAGAAGCAGTCCAGAAAAGAAAACTAGCTTATAACAAATATAGAGAGAATCCTAACCTTGAAAATATACTGGAATTCAAACACAGTGACGCTATGGTTAAAAAAATAACAAAAAAACAACGAAAAGAGAATCTTGGAAGAATTACTGCAACTCTATTAACAGCAGTACCCCTATTAAAGAAGTGTGGCAGCGAATAAATAGACATAGAGGTAGAAGGCAGGAAAATTATCAAACTATTGACGTAGATGATGAGTGGATTCCCAAGTTTCATAGTAAACTGGCTTCAGATTGAGTACCACAAACGGAAGCTGATATGGAATTACCTGAAGCACCAAATGATTTTCTGCATAGACCATTCACGATAAACGAACTACTTATAGCTCTTAAGATTAGTAACGGGAAAAGACCAAATACACTACCCAATGTTAGCCAATCTGAGCAGAAACTCTCAAGAACAAATCCTCAGGCAGTGTAATCATATTTGGACCCACCAATCCCCAATACCACAAGACTGGAAAGATTACATAATAATACCAATATTAAAAAAGGACAAACCACCTGATAATTACCAATCATATAGACCCATATCTTTGGCATCTTGTGTTTTGAAGACATATGAACGGCTAATAAAAAATCGCTTAGAATTTTGGTTAGAAAAAAATCAATTATTACCTAAATCACAATATGGTTTCAGACGGGAACGATCTACACAAGAAAGTTTAACCAATTTGTCCACTGATATCCAAATAGCTTTCACTAAAAACAACTCAATTTCTGCTATTTTTCTAGACATAGAAGGAGCATACGACAATGTTAACCTGGATATCTTATATACAAAAATGATGGCTCTCGGCATACCAAAGACAATTATAATAAATATTTTAAAGATATATTCAACACGTCGGCTATATATCAGAACGAGTAGAGGCCTCACTGACATGCGACAGACACAGGTAGGTCTACCCCAAGGAAGCATCTTAAGCCCACTCCTTTATATAATATACACACAGGAATTAGAAAATTTATTAACAACAGACACTAAAATATTACAATTTGCTGACGATATATGGGTCTATGCAGAATCAAAACAAATAGACAGCTGTAATAACACCATTTCACAGAATATTGCAATTATTAAAAAATGGACCGAGGAAGTTGGTTTAAAAATTTCAGAACAGAAATCCAACGTTTGTACTTTTACAAGAAAACGGTACAATCCACCTCGTTACATTAAACGGTCATCGTTCAATATTAAATATGAAACAAATGTCAAATTCCTGGGTATATATCTTGATATGAAGCTTAACTGGAAAAAACACATTAACTACATCACAACAAGGGCAGCAAATGCAATTAACATTTTAAAGTCAATACGTGGGTAAAAATGGGGAGCAGAACCTAATATAGCAATTTTACTTTATAGATCGTTAATAAGATCAATATTAGACTACGGTTCATTATTCTATTATAACATCGCCAAAACCCAACTAGAAAAAATTGAAAAAATAGAAGTATTCGCATTTGCGGTGGATATCTGAACAGTACACCAATAAATATACTTGAGGCTGAATTTCGAGAACCACCAATGGAAATAAGAAGGGTTTTACTGGCAGGAAAATTTACATTAAAACTTATAGCTAAAAATAAAGGAACATCAGAGAAATTGCAAATTTTATCTCAGTTATGCACTAGTCAGAAATACTGGGCTCACAAGAAAAAACCACTATTGATAGAATCATATAATCAGGTCAAGGAATATAAACAAACCATACATCAAACATAAAGCTTTGCAAGTCACATAACACAATATGAAATATTTGATAACCCTCCAATCATTGTCATAGAAAAACCACAAAATGACCAGAATATACACATAATAAATCAGGAGATAAATTCTAAATGGACAAATTATGAACAAATATACACAGATGGATCAGTCAGTCAAGGTAATACTGGATGTGCTGTATATTACAAAAACATAAATAGAAATAAGGCATTCAAACTACCAGAGCACTCTTCAATATTCCCAGCGGAACTCACTGCTATGAGAGAAGCATTAAAAATGTGCCTAAACTCATGTAAGACTAACTTCGTCATTTTCAATGATAGCAAAAGCTCACTGGAAAAAATAAAAACCACAACAATTACATTAGTTAAAAATCACATAATAATTGATATACTGACTCTTCACCGCCAGATAAAACTTGACAATAAACATATTTCTTTAGTATGGATTAAGGCACATGTAGGTATTACGGGCAATGAAAAAGTAGATCTGTTAGCAAAATCAGCTGCAGAAAACGGACAAAAACTAGTAGGATTTAAAAGCCCATTTACAAACTATTTTTCGATACTCAGAAAACAAACAAAAGAAAAATGGAACACAGGTTTCCACGAAAGCATCAAAGGTCGCTTTTATAAAACAATACAACCAAATATCCCAAATGAAGTATGGTTTAAAACAGGAAAATCATTACAAATATAAACAGAATGAGGAGCAACCATGCCATGTATCCTGAGTATCAATTTAAAATTAGACTAGTAAATAGTCCTGACTGTACATGTGGTAGCATAGGAAATCTAAAACATGTCATCCTAGAGTGTCGCAATAATACCTTACACATCAACAAGCTCTTTCATCAGTTAGTCCAAAAAAAATCTCACTACCCATTAATCTGGAATATCTACTAAGCAATCAGGAATGTTTCACTGCATTACATCAATATATAAATGACGCGGGTATAAAATTGTAAATGTAGAATAAGTCTGTGTTTCCCATTCTTATGTTTACCCATCCAAGGATTAACACCTGTGTAAGTCTACACCTGTCCGGGAGGTCCTCCGGCAATTAAATTTTCCTAACAAGTGTATATATAAAAAAAAATTAAAAGAAGATTAAAAAAACAAAATAAAAAAGAATATTAAATTAAAAAAAGGCTATAGAAGCATCTAACAAACTGAAAGTGCCTATGTATTAAAAAAAATAATGAATTAAAAAAGAATATTAAAAAGAAAAAAATGTGTGCAGAAAAAAGTGAAAAAAAAATTGTAACAGAAAAACAGTTGATATTATCTTCCATACTGGGAAAATTGACGAACCATAAGCTAATAAAGACTAATGAAATTGACTGTCTCGACCCTTACTTCGTGGAATATGCTCATATTAGTGTTTTTAAATGAAACTCAAGGTCTCTAGTTAATTCCACAATATAATACAAGTTATTGAAAATTCTAAAAAATTGACAATTGTTTCGATAAATCAATATCATCGTCAGAATGACAGAAGTTACATTTCATTTTATGCCTACCTGATGTTTAGTAGTTATTTTTGGCTAGACCAAGAAGTAACCTAACTTGTGATTGGCTTAATATATGTTTATAGAAAAAAGAAGAAGATGTGATATTACAAATATTGAAGCTTAGATATTATTAGCCCTATAGTGATATCCTGGATATCATTTTTCCAATTAAGATCAGTATAACTGTGCAATGATATAGAAAACCAGGAAAACTATATCTGCTGATCTTTACAATGATCACTTACGAAGACAGTTTATTAGTGGAGAATTCCCTAGATTTAACTGTTCATTGACAACTTCATATTGTGGGTTTCTTAAATGTCTTCTAATTTCCAGTTCTTCAAGGAAATCCAGTTCTTGTTTCTTTTCACAAATATGCAGTACTTCTAGTTCTGTGTTAGGTGTCAATGAATGATTGGTGTCAAGTAGATGTTTTGCGTAGTGGGATTTATCTGGTTGTTTTAATCTGTATGCTCGTAAGTGCTCACTGTATCGTATTTCAAAATTCCTAAGGGTCTGACCCAAATAGACAGCATTACATTCTGGACATTTCAGTTTATATATACCTGACTTCTTTAATAGTGGTATTTTTGTTTTTACATTTAACAATTTTGTACTAACGTTACTTTCTGTTTTAAAAGAAATTGTTGTATTCGTTGCTGAAGATATTATCTTTGAAATATTATTAGAAATATTTCCTGCATATGTGATGGTTTTATAAGTTTTAATTTCATCAGCTTGTTTAGGATATATTAGTTGTAATGCCACTTTTTCCTCTTTTTTACTAATTAGCTTATTTATCATATCTAATGGATAACCGTTAGATGTTGCTATTTGTCTAATTGTATTAATCTCTCTATCAAAATTACATTTGTTCATAGGAACTGTTAAATGTAAAAACAAAAATACCACTATTAAAGAAGTCAGGTATATATAAACTCAAATGTCCAGAATGTAATGCTGTCTATTTGGGTCAGACCCTTAGGAATTTTGAAATACGATACAGTGAGCACTTACGAGCATACAGATTAAAACAACCAGATAAATCCCACTACGCAAAACATCTACTTGACACCAATCATTCATTGACACCTAACACAGAACTAGAAGTACTGCATATTTGTGAAAAGAAACAAGAACTGGATTTCCTTGAGGAACTGGAAATTAGAAGACATTTAAGAAACCCACAATATGAAGTTGTCAATGAACAGTTAAATCTAGGGAATTCTCCACTAATAAACTGTCTTCTTAAGTGATAATTGTAAAGATCAGCAGATATAGTTTTCCTGGTTTTCTATATCATTGCACAGTTATACTGATCTTAATTGGAAAAATGATATCCAGGATATCACCATAGGGCTAATAATATCTAAGCTTGAATATTTGTTATATCACATCTTCTTCTTTTTTCTATAAACATATATTAAGCCAATCACAAGTTAGGTTACTTCTTGGTCTAGCCAAAAATATAACTACTAAACATCAGGTAGGCATAAAATGAAATGTAACTTCTGTCATTCTGACGATGATATTGATTTATCGAAACAATTGTCAATTTTTTAGAATTTTCAATAACTTGTATTATATTGTGGAATTAACTAGAGACCTTGAGTTTCATTTAAAAACACTAATATGAGCATATTCCACGAAGTAAGGGTCGAGACAGTCAATTTCATTAAAAAATCTCCGAGAGAAGATTTGACCCGACTGTACCAGAAGTTACTACAAAAACGTTACAAAGCATCACAAAACATTTGGTTTAACCAAGAATGCCTTAGAAAAAAGGTAATACCAAATTATGTGAATATAAAATGTCACACTAAAACACCACAAGCACAAAAAGCTATAAAATGTGCTCAACGAGTTTGGATAAAATCTGAATGTAAGAAATGGTTCAAAGTTAGAGACTCCTTAGACAAACTACTAAACATCAGGTAGGCATAAAATGTGATCTGTGAGACGTCCTGAACAATATTCAATCATAAAATTGGGGATTTGTTGCACTCCGGAGGCTGTATCATTCCAACAAGACCATGTTACGAAAAGTGGCCGATGATAACGACGACGACATACACACAGGATTTTTTTTCTAAAAACCGTTTTTTCGTGTTGTTCTTCTGATAATGATCAGTCAGCTAATAACACCCATGCTATGATCTATCTGAATAAAATAAAGTATCGTTTGATCATTTTAAAATAGTATTAACACCATACCTCAAAATACCAGCGTCCTATCATATTTTCTAAAAATTATATAAATTTTTTTTTGTGGTTTTAGTACTTTAACTAAAACTGTTTACTAAGAAACTACCATTTTTGAAAAATATTTAAAGTTTATACTTAATGGGATAATGTAAATTATGCTGGTAAATAAATAAATAGATAGTTAAATAAATAAGTGAATAGATAAATATACTAATACAGTTCTATTATTCCAAATTTAATTTATGCAATACTTCCGGAAAACCCTATATTGTCTATAAAATCAATATAGTTGAAAAACCCTGTATTTGTAAGATTTTGCAGATCATTTAATTTCTGATGACATTTATTTGTCACAATTGAACAATGCATTTAAGGTTAAAGAAATTAGAAGACATTACAAGGTGTTTAGTGATAATAAAAGTATTCCAAATCTTTGATATAAAAAAATAACAAATTTGGCTTTTTTTTCAGAAAAAAGGAAAGTTTGTAACCACAGTAGAATGTGGTTATTTATTTTAAGAAAATCAGTAGTTGAATTTGAGAATCCGAACGGGGAACATCTCTTGTGAGATCTCTCCAAAAATTTTATAAAATTAGTATTTGAACATTGTAATTAATTAATATAAGGTATTATTCGGCAAATTCAAAATTAAATTCAGTGCGTGTAATTTCGAAAATTAGTGTTGCAGTTGAACGAGCTTGGCAGTTTTTTCTCTACATCCAGATTTCTGGTGAGTTCGCTCCAGAATTATCTTACATTATTGAACATCAGGCCTTGATACAAAATTAAATTAAAAGTAGATGCATATAAATAATGAGATTATATATATTGAATTCAATTAACTACGAAAAATAAGTATACTTATCGACCAATTTAATAGTGGAAGAAATTAGCAGAAAATATCGTGTATTTGACATTCTCCAAGGAAATGAGTGACAATTCAAAATTCGAAATTTTTTTGAAAAGAAATTGGAAACTTTTTAAATTAGTTTAGGAGGTTATTTAGTTTGTAGGTTGTTTTAATTTTAATTTAGTCGTTAAAATTACGATAACATTATTTGTTCTAGGAAGAAAGTTAAATGTGGTATTTGCCTATTTGAGTAAATTTACAATTGTTAAAACGTATTTTGATTCGAAATTATATAGATCATATAGGAATTTTATTTGAACATTGAAACTTAGTTAATCATTGGTGACAGACAATCAATTGAGTGATATTTCCAATCTTAAATACACATTCACAGGAGAGAATATTGAACCAAATTATTCTTATAAATATTTAATTCAGAAAATAATTTAAAATTTATTACAAACTGCTATATTAGAGAGTATTGAACCCAACTGAGAATAGAGTCAAGTAATTCAAGATAAAATAAACTCATCTTTCAATATTGTAAACAATTTTCGTTATTCTGCTAGCTGGAAAATTTTGACAACTATTGTCAACTTTGAAATATATATCATACGGTGCTTAAGCTGTGTGTACAATATTGTCGCTGCAATCAGGGATTGTACAATTTTGTTTTTTTTTTAATCGTGGACAAATAAAAAAATTTATTGGTAATATTCATTAAATTAAAGGTATAGTAAATTGTACCAAATTGTCACCCAACGCGGGGCAATTACAATTATAAGATTGTATATATAACAAATTATCACAACGTGGGGCAATTACAATTTATCTTGATAAGAAGGTTTAAAAAGATTAAAATTAAACAATTAAAATTCCTCACATCATATTTGAATATATAAAAATACATATTGTGTTTTTTTATTATTGTAAGAAAAATATTTCATAAATAATATACTATTCTAAAAATAATTAATAAAAAAGCTTATTGTGGTTCTTACTTGTTTCTTATTAAATTTTTTGAACATTGCCCAAAGTTCATATATGTCTCCAACTACTGTCATATCTGTATCCAATACCAAAATCCTGTCTGTAACTTCTATAGGAATTATTTTTGGAAACAGCAATTTCAATAAACCGTGAATACCTGAATAATGAGTATTAGGTACCCACCTTATTTCTGATGTATATTTGTTGAGATCGTAAAATGTTGTATTTACTAAAACATTATTTAAAAAAATAAATTGTTAGTAAAAATTTTACTTTGAATATAATGTTAGAATTAACTACTTCACTCGTAACTTATGACGACCATTATTTATTTTTATTCTACATTAACTTCTATACGCTATTAATTTTGGGGTCATATCTTGAGGCAAGATAAGCCAAATAATTTCTACTTACAAATTATTCACCCTGTATATTTAATTATTGCGCGAAATTATAGTAACTAGCAACAAAAATTGACATGACTAGGAGAAGATAATGTATGACTTTATAAATACACGATATAAGTTTTTTATTCAGTCATAATAATATAAAATGTAAATTAATAATTTGAGAATGTTTCTCCAATTAGTTTTTGAAAAATTCATAATCAAAAAATAAAAATTTCACACTGTAGGGGATAGAGAAACAGTACCTACAACAAATGCTTTTTGAAATAAAAATTTTTATAAAAATGATCTTGATAGATTGCAAATTCTTTTTCAGTGTGGGAAAAATTTAATACATTGATTAATTTAACATTTTTTTAACTAACTAACAATTCAATTGATATAATTAAAATTTACATCATGAAATTTGGAAACATTAACTTTTCTAACAACAAGAAAAACAACTGTTTTATAGGTTAAGATAGTATTTGTAAGAATTACAAAAATTCAAATAAATGATAAATTAATCATGATTGGTCAAGTTTACAGGATCAATTATACAAACTACCTAAAAAATTAATTTAAAGATATGCGATGTTGCGAAGTTTAACTCTACCGTCAATTGGGGTGACTGGCCAGTTTTGAAAAAAGTTTCGAGTCTCAATATGTTTTTTTGTAAGTTGAACATTTAAAGCTTTTATTATTACAATAATGAATATTTCTATTTATCCGCTCCACTTCCGTAAACAACAACGTGATTTATGCTTGATTGAACATTACTTTTCATTAGCTCTTTGTCATTAGGGGAGAGTAGGGATACTTGTAGTGTTGTCGCGAGACGAGACGAGAGAAGGCCCTCTCTCGTCTCGTCAGACGAGAGAAAATGTGTCTCTCGTCTCGTCGAGAGAGGGTGAGACGAAACGAGAGACGACCTTCTCTCGTCTCGTCTCGCTTCTCTCGTGATTAAAACTAAATATAGTAAAAACCAAGCTAAATTTTAACGCGTTGAGGTTAGGTTCTACCATATTTGACATAAATTGTGTGTAATATATGTCAAATATAACAGAGCCTAACCTAAATGCGCTAAAGCTTTGTTTGTTATTTACTACAGGGTAGCCCATTAGTGCGACAAAGGTCGATATCTCCTGCACCAATAAAGATAGTAGGAAAACGTTTGACGAAGCTTATTAAGGGTTAAGAGGTGCCTGTTATAAAATTATTTTTGTGTATACAGGGTGCTCCAAAAAACCAGCACGGTAAAAACTTTCCATCCTGCATATATTCAAATTTTCAGATTCTATCCGCTATCTTTAATGGTACCGGAGATATTGACCTTGGTCGTACTAATGAAGCACCCTGTATCTCAAATATGAGAAAGGTAGATTCAGATAGTAGCAAAGAAATAAGATATATTTTATATAAAATATCCCGACGATGTAATAAAAATGCTGGTAAGTTTTGCATAGCCTTATATTTGTTCCTAAAAACCCAAGTGAGGTGACATTTATTATTAAGTTCGTACCTACTATTTTCTCACTTGGACAAACATGGCAATAAACCATTGTATTCATGTAAATTTTCATTAGAATTAACCATGAGAAGATTTGAAAATGAAAAGAGAACGCCAAACTTTATTAAAATTTACTAAACATTTAAGTGACGAAAGCGGTAGCGGTAGTGAAATTGAAATGGACGATAGTGACAATGTTAAAGACTACATACACATCTATACAAGGAGCGGAAAGTAACAGTGACATGTACGAAAGGGATCGACCCTCAACTTATAAATCAAAATCAAAACGTTCCAAAATTGTTGAAACGACGGAGATCAAACAGAGCAATATAATAGGTAGTGCATCATCGGGACAAGGACAATCAAAATATTCGCAACACTTTACTATTACTTTTTTGTCAAATAACACTAAAGTGGCTTCATGTAATTTATGCAAAAAAATTAATACTGAGAGCGACGATATAAAAATGTGCCAGTCAAATGCTTCTGGACTAAAATGGCACTTAAAAGCAAAACATCCACAAGAATTTGCTTCACTTTTTCCGTCGAAGATAAGTTTCGTCTGTGCAACCGCAACCGACATTGGATGACATATTCAAATCCAAAGCTAAAATGGTAAGTACCTACAGTTAATTATTTTTATTGTTTTCTTCATATGAATTTACATGAGTTGCAATTTAGGGGATTGTTTTGATTATGTTAATTGTTTGTAGACTGTTTTTGATAGTTTCGCTATTACTTATTGATTTTATAAACGTTCTGATATTTGCATTAAATGATTTGAAAATGTGTAGCATAATCCTTTATCTCTTTGCCCTGTGTGATGGCGTGGACTACACCGAAACGTTGGCGTTGATTTAATAAACAAAATTTGTCCAAAAATTTGAAATCTGACCTTAAGTTAAAAAAGCTACTTTCCGTATTTCATATTATTAATCTTACCATTTAGCTTTTTTGACGATGAACATACTCAAATTTTCTTCAAAAAATTAAACCCCAGAGCAGTGCTCCCAAAACGAACCCTTAGAGAAAAGGTAATGAAAACATTTACTTTGGTTCCGAAACGGATATTAGAAATTTTAAAACAGAATAAATCGCAAATATCTTTCACAATCGATGGATGGACCATTATGGAATAACAGCACATTTTATTGATGAATTTTGGAAGCTGAATTCAGTAGTAATAGATTTTTTGCCATCTAATGGTAATCATACTGGAAAAGACATTGCAAAATATTTTACAAATGTGCACAGGATTATGGAATTGTTAATAAACTGCAAGGAATCACAGTGGATAATGCAGTAGCAAATACAACTTTTTCAAATGAACTGGACAATTTAATTAAAAAAGATTGTTCAGATCACTCATTCAACATAGAAGATTCTCATTATAGATGCTTTGTACATATTTTAAACTTGGGTGTGCAAGATACATTAAAACTATTAAAATTGGAAAATGAATCCGTTGAAGAGGGCGACGATGATGATTTGGCCGAAATTAACCAAGAGACAGAATTACCGCCTTTGACGAAAGTAAGATGTTTGTTTAAAAAAATTGAAAAATCTGAACAAATGCAGAATCTGTTGAAAACGTTATGTGATGCTGCCAACATGCAATATGTGTCAGTAAATATAGATGTGTCCACAAGATGGAATTCTACTTGCGATATGTTAAATGTAGCGATTCGTTTAAAAAAGGTCCTAAACAGTTTAGTTCAAGGTAACGAAGATTTCAGTCACTTACTTTTAACCGAAGAGCTATGAAAATAAATTGGCATAGTATGTCAATTTTTAAAATATTTTACATCACTTAGTACTACACTTTACACTTTGTGGAGAAACCTACTCAACATTACCCTTAGTTATAGTTGGTTTTAACATATTTCTAGACAAATTGGAATCTTTTTAAGTTTCTCTTAATGATATAGAAGCCACAGATGTGGGAAACACCAAAATAGAAGCATTTCAAGCAGGAAGAGACAAAATGCTGAATCATTATTATAAAACGAATTGGGTTTATTGCGCGACGTTAGTATTAGATCCGAGGCACAAAATAGAGAAATTTAGTTTAATCCTGTGGGGAAGACAAATTGAAGAAGGATCTTTGAAGAAATTTGACGAAATCTTTTCATTTAACGTAAAACCAACTGCTACTATCGCCACTGCGACGGAAACAGAAACAGAGAAAGATTCATCATCAACAAGTAGTGACGAGCATTAACATCAACAATAGTAGCAAGAGCCGAATATCAAAAATATATAGACCTAGAAAGTGCTGGTCGAGATACCAATATTTTAAAATGGTGGGGTGACCATGAGGAAATATTTCCAAATCTTGCTGGAATGGCTAGGGATATATCGGCCCTACCTGCTACCAGTGTTCCTGCTGAAAGACTATTTTCAAAAGCAGAACTGTTGCAATATTTTTTCTGACTCTTCAGAATAAAAATTAATTATTAAAATTGGCGTTTTACTATTTTTGATAAGATTGCATTTTTCACCGTACTCTTATTTCGCATTTATACAGTGTGGTCATTTGAGTGTGCAACTACAATTATGTACGTTTCAACAAAAATTATAGGTGATCAAGAATTTTTTTTAAATATTTTTAGTACCTACGCCTATGGTTGCTTCAAATATTATGTTTTTTTCTGTTTTCTCCTGCAGTTCATTCTATCTCAAGCAAAAATTGAGATAATATTTAAAAAAGCCATAAGTCTACTGAGAATATTTAAAAAAAATTCTGATAATGTTTAATTTGTGTCGAAACGTACATCATTGTATTTGAGGTAATATGTACTCAAAAATTAATATGAAAAAATCTTGGTCCGTATTTAAAAATATGAAGTTGATCATGATATATCAGAGACTTATAACAAGTGATATAAAAAAAGGTAACGGTAGTTTGAAAAAATTAAAAGAATACAAAGATTTTCTTTCAAGAACGTTGTCCTAAAATTAAAACCTTTCTAGTTGAAATGAATTAATTTTAGAGGTTTTTTTACAAATCATCAGTATCTCAGAAAGTGAAAACAATTTTACAACGCTGTTAGTGAATACACAAACATTTTTATTGAGCTAATTTCAAAGATGCATGCATGTCACGAGTTACTTGACTGCAAATAATTTTATCCAGCGATAAAACGTCATAATAATAATATATTTGCAGTCGAATAACTCGAAAACCGCTGGTCCAAATATAGACATTATATATATATATATATATATATATATATATATATATATATATATATATATTTGCAAAGAGGAATTTAAGAAGATTTCAAAAATCTCAAAAAATATAACATTTTTTGCTCGAGAGAGATCGAGAGAGACGAGGATTTCTCGACGAGAGAAGGTACTTCTCTCGTCTCGTGAGACGAGAGAAAATGGGTCTCTCGTCTCGTCGAGAGAGGGCGAGGCGAGACGAGAACCTCTCGTCTCGGCGGCAACACTAGATACTTGATCCCCATTCGAAATTCGTGCCGTGTTCAGCCGTTAGTGCATCATTTCATCAGTGGCGCTTGTTTTGGTTGGCAACATAGTCCGGAAGGTAGAGCTATAGTTGACCAAGTCATTTCATACCGGCTGAAAATCATAACTATAATAGTTTTCCCCTAACACATAACAGCTCAGAACGTCAGCTGCTCCGATAGCGGTGGAGCTAAAGGAGACAGCATGAAAAAGTCATTGGAAAAAATCTGCTCCGATGATTTTTATACCAAGCGAAACTGTATTAAATTATTGTTTTAATCATATTTTTTCAAAAAATTATCGTCACCTGCATTGACGAGGGGGGTTCAATGTCAGTCACGTGCATAAACCTTATTTAAAATTTGACAAATAAATTTATTTTATACCTTATGAAATTTATATATCTCAATTTTTATACTTTTAAAATAATAAAGAAAATTGTCAGCTGTACTTTTGGCGGGGGTAACATCGTCAGTCTGCGTGATAAACATGTCGCGCGCTCAACGCATTCGAGCGTTGCATAGTATCTTTGGAACATAAACTGACGATCTTTACACCCACAAACAATCAACTGACGACGATTTTTTGTTTCTTTAACATGTAAATTATCTTATACTTAAAATTCAATAAGTATAACATCAATTTCATATAAATAACACCACGGTATATTTATTTATTCCGTGTAGGTTCCAAATTACTTTAATATGTACTCTAGCATCAAGGAATTTCAAGCTGTAAAAGTCTCACTACTTCAACGTACCTTTCCTAAAAACTCTTATTCTGGCCTCCAGGTAGAATATACCTTGTAGAAATAACCTCTGGTAGTAAGTATACCTTAATGGAGTGAGACATACTTATATGAATAAAAGAGAAATACTACCTCTGCTGCAGAGATTTCGACTAGTTCATTCCGTTCTGCAGGTCTGCATAATCATCGAATCAAAAAACATTCCATTCAATTAAAAAATTTAATTTCGCACTTAAAAACAAAATAATCCTTTCTCTGATAACTACGACAAAAATTACTTATTTAATATTTCAACGGGTTAAGCAATTGGAGAAGAAACATCAGAATTTTTGCATAATATAGAAGCAAGAGGAAATGAACTTCGTGAAAAATGCATCACAGAATGCACTACAGATCCTCATAGATTTGAAAGAACAATAATTCCTAGAACGAAAGTGTTAACTTTTGCCAATGCTGTGCCTAAGATGAAGTTAGCTATTTCAGGTAAATTAGTAGAAGTACGAATGCAACGTGATTTATTTGCGCAGCTATTAATAATATGACTAGAAAAAACCTTAAATCTCGTCGCAGTACTGACTTACCCATTAACATCAGTTCCACTAGCACTGTGTCATTAAGATGGAGCCATTTGTAAAACGGACAAATCAGCATTATTAAAAATCATTGAGAAACAAGTAGTCACTTCTCCTCCAGCATCGTGTGATGTAATGATTTATGACGGATTCTTTCTTTTACATTCAATGACAGAAGTTCCATTATCATTTGGAAATATTTCAAAGAAATTAATCACAATGGTTACATCATCGGGTGCACGCATTTGATCGCTACTTCGTTCTATCAATAAAAGACCACGAGTACACCTTGAGAGGCATAACAGGGTCAGAATTATCATATTCACAGTTCTGATCAATTACGACCGGCTAAATTCTCCCATGAATTAAAAAATACATATTTTAAAGAGGCTTTAATTCAATTTATTTGCCAAGATTGGAAAAATGATTAGATGGCGCCATTTATAGGAGAACGAACAATTTATTTTAATCACGACGTATGCTACAAAAAATAGAGAGAAGCGTAGAGCAGGATTTAAATTGTACAGCTCATGAAGAAGCGAATACAAAGATAGTTTTCCACATTTGTCAATTAAATACCGATGTTAACGTAGTGATAAGATATTTTGATGATTCTCTTGGAGAATATGAATCATATTCAGAGCAACCTAAAAATGCATTTGTTACTCGGAACTGGAAATGCGCAGCGTTACATCGATGTTACTCAACTGTACGAAACATTAGGACCTAGCTTGTGCGCATCGTTGCCAGGATTTCTTGCATTCACAGGATGCGACTTTAATCCCGCTTTCTATAGAAGAGGGAAAAAGGCCATTTGGAATTTTAAGACAATCAGAATCATTTATAAAAGTATTTACCGATATAGCAAATATAGACGACTCTAACATACATCAACTCCAAAAAAAGATCGAAGAATTTGTATGCCGAACGTATGGTCTGAAACAATCGGTAATGTCAATACAGCACGAGTAGCAACCTTCATGAAAGACTATAAATGAATGACCAAAAAGCCAAATTCAGCCTTAAACATACAATCGACGGTGCAATGTTCCCTTCATGTCAATCAGAATTATACCAGCATATAATACGTACATATCTATATCATTATTTTATAGTTTTAATAGTTATATTTTAATAGTTGTATGAATATAACAATATAAAATATTATTCGTCGACGTTTTCACAATTTGTGATTGTAGCGACACTATTGCACACACACATTTAGCAGCGTATGTAACCTAATTTACTTTTGACAGTAGTTGTCAAACAATGCCCGGCTAAGATAAATATTAATTTCTGTATTTTGGAAAATAAATTAATTCACAATTGACTTAATCACTCTTGTCTCAGGGTGGGATCAAAAATTTTTAAATAATAATAATTCAAAGTTTATAATTTTCAAGTATTATCCAAATCAAATATTACTTTATATTCAGAATCTCGAGTAACTGTTTAATCAATATAATAAAAGGCACTTGAATTATCTTATGACATTTACAATTTTACTGTCACTGGAAATTAAGCAAATGTCACTAATTAAATCAAAATTTCTATAGCATGCAAAATGTTAAATACGATGAAAATAGATACTGAATGAATACCACAGTGAGTTGGAATCAAAATTATATATTATACGATCAGATAACAAAATTACAAAAGTATTTATTTTTTTCCCAAAAATATTATAAACGAAACAAAGATAATATACTATCTACCAACCTTAATATTAGTACAACCTATTCTATAAATCAACTAATTAAAATTTTTAATCAAAAGTTCAACTCGTCTAATATACACTTGACGTGTATCAATGTCAAGTAACGCAATTTTTCGTTCAAATTGTCTATTCAAAAATTTTTCACTTGATGTAAAATCTTATATGTGTAACGTTAATTTGGTTTAGCTCAAATTATGATATAGATGCATCTATTTTCGAAATGTATTTGAAAGGCCTGTTAATTCTCGAGAAATAATTTTATACTGGAGTGGACTCACCAAATAGGACAGGAAAACTCGTACGTATTCTAAATGTATTTAGAATTCTGCAAAACAACTCTTATTACGATGTTGTCTCGTGGGGGTTTCAAAATCAACTGCCTAAACTTTTTTCAAATAAATAAATCTCTTCTCCTGTGGTTACGAAAAATTCCTTTTTTTAAAAAAAATACTAATTTATGTTTCGCTATAACAAAGAGATTTGAATTCTTTTATTACTATTGTAATTCTTCTAGCAGACATCTGCATTTTAAAATTTCAAATATATTTTCCAAATAATAATATATTCTATCTACCTATCATTAGATATATTATATCAGAAATTAAAATGTCAAATTTGATTTGTATACCGAATCTTTCAAAATTATTGATTATACATATAATACAGTGTGTATCGAAAGTATTGCATACACATATAAATAATTTTCCTTATTTTAAAGTTTCTTTTAATTTTTAAATAGAGGAACTATATTAGCGCATCTTTGGAGCCATGCTCATTGGTCAGTTCCATCAGTATCATCACCCTTACACTACGGATGGACGGAAGAAAATACTAAATACACATTCAAGTGGTTCGATGGTGACCAAGTTCCACCATCAGTAACTGGAATTTCAATTATCGATGAAAATCTTGCAGGTATTTATCTATAGTTTTTACAACACATTGAAGTTAAATAAATGTAATTTCGATAAACATATGAAATTTACATTTTCTTTACAGAAAAAGTCGAAAGTGATGTTGCTGAAACATCAGAAAATATGGAAGAAGATGATGCAGAAGAATTAGAAGAAGCGCGGAATCTTATCGTCGACAGCACCGATGATAGTTGTGAGGAAAGTGATGGAAACGACACAGACACAGCAGAAGATGCATATGAAGAAGTAGAATATTTTACGTATTAATAGAAATCTAAGTTTTTTGTCTTATTTAAGTTCATTACAAAAAAGTTTCTTCAAGTAATTATTATTTTGCTTCTAATAAATAAATATTTCTGTATGTAATTTGGAACCTACGCGGAATAAATAAATATACTGTGATGTTATTTATATGAAATTGATGTTATACTTATTGAATTTTAAGTATAAGATAATTTACATGTTAAAGAAATAAAAAATCGTCGTCAGTTGATTGTTTGTAGGTGTAAAGTCGTCAGTTTATGTTCCAAAGATACTATGCAACGCTCGAATGCGTTGAGCGCGCGACATGTCACATTCTAAGCTCACTTGCGAACACTTCCACTGCTTTCCCATATTTACAAAGTCTCTTTAGTTGCAGGAAAAATGAAATTAGAAGTTTAATTGAAAATGTGTTAAAAAGTTATGCAAATAAAAAAAAGTCATACTAATATATGCATTTGAGTCGCTATTTTTAAAATTAATTAATAATACTTGAATTTTATTTAATAAAGGCATATTCTTATATAAATTTTAAATAAGCATTTGTTGTATGCTTAGATACCTTTATGGTTATAACTAAAAGTGGCAGCATTGCTCAAAATTTCAGTACCTGTTTAATGTGTCAGTAGTAATCTATTTAGTAGTTTTGTCCTTGTTTAATTACCATATAAAGAGAGATGCAAATATCGTAAGACTGTGATCGACGATCATTTCGAATAGGTCGAAGTATTGTAGTAAATAATGTCAAACGTGGTTTGTTTATACGAGCGTCATTACGACTAGAGATTAAACATTTAGTTCTTTCGTTTTGATGTGTTTTTCAAAACTTTTTGTGACAAAATAAACTTTTAAGTTAATTAATTCAATGTTTTTGGATTATCATGGTTCGTCGGTGCCAAGTTTGTCAGAAAAACAGCCGAAATTACAAAGGCCATGTGTCTACAATGCCATCCCCACTATTTTGTAATTCATTCATTATTTCACTAGTGGCGTTTAGAATTGTTGGCCGCAAAAATAAACGTGTTCATGAATGAATAGCCCTCTCTATGTTTATTATTACTCTAAGGTATTGACCTATTATTGCTTTCGCTTTTCCAGCTAAGCGACTTTGAATTATTATTGAACATTATTTTGTACGCTACATTTAAGAGAGTTATACCTCTGTAGTTTACGCACTCCTCCTGATCCCCTTTTTTGTGTATTATGACAATTTGTTCAACCTCCCATTCTTCGGGCATTCTTTCTTCTCTCCATATTTTCTTTATTAGCCGATATATTCTTTCGTGCAATTCCTCTCCGCCATACATGATCAATTCCATGTTTATTTCGTCTTTGCCCGGTGCTTTCCCATTCTTACTTCTTTTAATAACTTCTACTACTTCATTTTTTGTTGGTTCCTATGATATATTTTCTTCTTCATCTTCTTCGCTTTCTTCCTCTGTTGTATTATCTGAGAGTGCCTCAGTTAGCAGTTCCTCAAAATACTCTTTCCAAATTTGTTTATAATGAGCTTCTTCTTGTATCACTTCGCCGTTTTTATTCCTTATACCTTTAATTTTACCTTTATAAGTCTTATTTTGTTCATTTATTTTTTTATAATAGGCTTTTGTGTTTTTGTTAGTTTTTTGATTTTCTATTTTTCTTATTCTCTCATATTCCTCTCTATCTTCTGGGTTGTTTGTACTTATCCATTTTATTCTAGTGACCCCTTTTGCTCTTACAATTTCTCGACATTTTTCATCATACCATTGCTTGTTTATTTCGTTTTTTTCTCTCCCCAATTGACTTTCCACTGAACTCGGTAAACATTAAGCGCCATTACGACTAGAGAGTAAACAATTAGTTCTTTCGTTTTGATGTATTTTTCAAAACTTTTAGTGACAAAATAAACTTTTAAGTTAATTAATTTAATGTTTTTGGATTATCATGGTTCGTTGGTGCCAAGTTTGTCAGAAAAACAGCAGAAATTACCAACGCCATGTAGCTACAATACCATCCCCACTTTTTATAATTCATTCATTATTTCACTACTGGCGTTTAGAATTGTTGGCTGCAAAAATAAACGTGTTAATGAATGAATAGCCCTCTCTCTGTTTATTATTACTCTAAGTTATGGACCAACTATTACAACTCTTCGAAAGTTAACGTTCCAAATGGCAAAAAAAATAACAAGAAGTTTCCAACTTGTTGGGAAACAAATCAGTCAGCTGGAAAACAATGGGCCCGTGGATTTCTGGAAAGAAATAGAACTCTCTCCTTGAGAACGCCGGAACCTACTAGCCTAAGTAGAAGTACTGCATTCAACCGGCACACTGTTAGCGAGTTCTTCGAAAATTTAATAAAAGCTTACGAGAGACACCAGTTTGTACCATCAAGAATATGGAATGTAGACGAAACTGGAGTGACTACCGTACAAAAACCCTGAAAAATTATTGCTGGAAAAAGGACCAAACAAATCGGAAAGGTTACCTCTGCTGAAAGAGGTCAATTGGTAACTGTATGTTCTGCTATCAGTGCATCTGGTAACCACATTCCACCGTTTATGATATTTCCACGGGTTAATTGGCAGGAACGAATGATCTATGGCGCCCCTCCCGGTACTAAAGGAGCCACCGACACGAGCGGCTCGATGACAGCTCCGAACTTCCTAAAGTTGCTACATCACTTTTCTCAACATACAAACAGCTCTCCAAGTAACCAAAAATTGATGATTATGGACAACCATGATAGCCACATATCTGTTGAAAGTTTGACGTATGCAAAACATAATGGCATTGTCTTCCTAACCATACCTCCTCACACGTCCCATAAGCTTCAGCCTTTAGACAGGACTGTATTTGGCCCACTGAAAACGTACTATAATGTGGCAGCTGCAGAATGGATGACAGTTCACCCTGGCAGACACTTAACAATTTACGATCTTGCAGGGTTGCTTGGGAAAGCCTATCCTAACGCTATGACACCTACAAATATCATGAGCGGATTCCAAGTAACAGGCATTTGGCCTGTGAATTCCATGATATTCACAGATGTAGAGTTTCTCACGAGTTTTATTACAGATCTCCCAAATCCAGAAACAACAGAACAATTAGATACCACAGTGGTAGAAAATTCTGAGCCGCTCCCGTCAACATAATCTGGACTGTCCTCGTCACTTCTCACCTGTTGAAATATTTCCATTCCCGAAAGCCCCACCGAGAAGTCGCAAATCATAAGTGCGTGGTCGAATACTCACAGATACACCGGAGAAGACCCAAATTGAAAAAGAGTATATAAAAAGAGAAGAAAAAAAAGCAAAGAAAAGTTCCAACCAGAAGCAGAAAAATAAAGTAAAAGCTGTGAAACGAGCGTAGATGGTTTCTAGTGATGAGGATGATGACAATTTTAGCCTGCACGATAGCAGCGATGACTCAAAGTGAGTTGTATCTCCACCCGAATCTGCAGAAGTTATTGACAATTCAACCCTAGTAGCTAATGACTTCGTCATTGTGCAGTTCAAATCAAAGAAGACTATTAAGAATTTCGTGGCAAACTTGAGAGGATCAGTGGTGATGAAATTGAGATCAACTTCTTGAAGAAAAAAGAAGAAGTTTTTCAATTCTTTTATCCTGAAATCCCCGATAGAAGTTGTGTTTCCAGAGAGGATTGTATTGTGAAGTTACCTCAGCCGTCAATTACCACTGGAACACTTCGAACTGCATGGGTCCTAATCTTCCCTCTACTTTATTGCAAATACTTTTAGTTTTTATCCAACCTACAATCATGTTATTAATGTTGAATACATGTTTTTTTCTATTCACAAACTATTTTATTCTGAAAAATATTCTCTAATAATCTTCCAATAATGTAAAATAGGAAGTCACCCTTAATTTTAAAAAAATTGACTTTGAAATGTATAAAATTACATGCAGCTAAGTTTCCTCGGCACATTTCGCCATTTAAAATATCAAAATCTGAAGAATTGTAAAAAATTTATATAAAAGTATAAAAGGGGGATCAAGTATCCCTACTCTCCCCTACCTCTTTTTGTTTGGTTCATTCCAAAAATCAGATCGGGGTCAGGTCCCAATTGATCCGGATTATTGACGCTTACTGTACCACCAAAACTTCCTCTTAACATATTTCTAAGCGTTCAACTTAAAATCATATAAATAAATCAATTAAATACTATTCAATTACCTTGAGCGACATTCCAGCTTTCAAACAACTTTTTCAATATCTTTTCTGAAACCTTATTAGACATAATATGAAAATGTAGTGGATTGACTCTATGAAAATATATGGATTTAAGTAAAGTGTGAAACATTAGGTTTGAGTTGAATCCCGAACAAACGACTCCAATATGAATAGTTTCGCAGGGATCATCTCTTGGTGTTCTTTTAGTATCAACTTTCATGAACGAATCTACTAGTTGTTTATCCTTTTTAATAGAAACATTTCGTTGTGCTGAAATAAAATAGTTAGCATTAAAATATGAAATAGGGTATTTCATAATAAATTATATGGATAAATACACGAAAATTATTTTTTTAACATTAATAATATTAAAATAGTTCTGAAACAAATTTAATATACAATTTAACTATTTCATTATTTTCCATTAATAATAAAACATATACAGTTAAATACATTGAACACGAAAAATCTTAAGAAAAAATATAAATAAGTACTATGTATTTGCATACATTTTTTTCTCTTAACACGAAACAAAAATCGCTTAACACATTCGCTGCGGTTTAAGAAAATTGTAATACTAACAAGTACTAAAGCATTTTTTTTCATAAAACAATTTGATTTTTTTATAAAATAGCGCACTAGTGTAGTCCCTGAATCCGACTGTCTAAACCATGTATGAAAGTTAAAATTTTGGCGGATGCGCCGTGAATTCTTAGAACTGTTTACGATTTTTTTGTGACTATCTTATCTAGACATTGTTTTTGTGATCAATTTTATCTAGAAAATTCCAGGGAGCCGATTGTTTTTGTATAAGCCGCAATCTAGAATTATCAAGTAAAAAAGGCACTAATATATAAAGAACCGACCAGCGGGAGAAGTCAGTTTATAAAGTGATCTCGTGATACAAACAGCGAACAAGTAAATAGTCTAAGCAGTGAAGTGTATATAATATAAATTAGTGAATAGTGTAGTGATTAAATAAATTAAATTAGTAGACATAACCTGTGTGTATAAATGTATCCAACCCGTAATAAAAACGTTTAAATAAATAAGAAAAACATTACATTGGTGTCAGAAGTGGCATAATACAAATAAATAATCACGTAATTATGGCCAAGAGACTAAGTGACCTGAATGTGACGGAGTTAAAGGCAGAATTGGAAAATCGTGAGTTGGAAACGTACGGTAAGAAGAGTGAATTGATAGAAAGACTAAAAATGGCACTGGAAAATGACGGCTTAGATCCAGAAACATTTTTATTCAATTACGAGGCTTCCACCTTAATCTCGTCAATTTCTGTCATAAAGAATGATATTTCTGCTAACATAGACAAGATGTCTACTAGTATGGACGAGAAGATTTCAACAATGAAAAACGACATTGCCACTGACGTCGAAAATAAAATTTCGTCACTAAAATCGGATATTGAGAATAAGATGTCAATGATGGAAGACCAGATGGACGAGAAAATCACGGAGTTAGAAAGAAAGATGACAGATTCAAGAACTCAAGATACGCCTGCGGAAGAAAAGAAGACCGAGCAAAAAAAACCTTACAAGCCAGAAACACCCCCTAAGTTAGAAGATATTAGCAGTTTTGCCAGAGTCAACGCTCCAACGTTCGACGGAAAGACATCGTGGACCAATTATCTGAAACAATTTGAGGCAGCTGGTAGAGTGAATAATTGGTCCGATAAGGAGAAGGCAGTAAACTTAACCATCGCGCTTCGGGGAGATGCCTTAGATGTACTTCAGACGATATCTCTGTAAGAAACGGATGACTTCGAGCAACTGAAGAAGAGGTTGAACATGCGATATGGCCACGAACATCCAGAACATTTGTACCAATACCAGCTGAAGAACCGAAGGCAGAAACGTGATGAATCCCTTCAAGAGTATGAAGTGGATAATGCCTGACTAGTTCGATTTGCTTATTCCATCAGCACTAGAGAACATGATGGAATGTCTGGGCATCTAGGCCTTTATTGATGACTTACGTGACCCCGATATGCAGAGGACGCTTCGTTTAACCCATCCCAAAACAGTCGACGCATTGACAGCTGCTCTTGAATATGAAGCAGCAACGGAGGCTTCGGGATATAACAAAATTAAGACCGTCCAAGAAGAAGATGACGAAGACAGATCTGACCAGTTCGTCTGTTTAATATAAAGTATGGATAAGAAGTCGAGAAAGATCAGATGCTGGAATTGTGGCGAGCTAGGGCATGTACGTAGTTCGTGTAAGCGCCCCAGGACTCCAGTAAAACCAAGAACCCCAATCACAGGAAAACTACAACGGGTCGACTACGAGGGGGCAGCACCGACCCATGATCGTTCCAAAGAATCTCTCATACTGATAGTTTCGCTCAAATGTCGCAACGATAGTGTATATGTAGATGGCGAAGTGAATGACAAGAGATATACTCTGCTGGTAGACACTGGAATAACTAGAACCATTAAACGACCAGAAATAATAGACTCCAAGAAGAAGCTTTTACCAACGAGACTGCGACTGCGGACCGGCACAGGTGAGAGTGCCAACGTTCACGGTGAGGCACAAATCCAATTGGGAATTGGCGCAGAAAAGTTCACGCATACGGTAATCGTAGCTGACGTTAAAGAAGACGTGATTCTGGGAGTGGACGTAATGAATGTACATGGTTTCCAATTGGACTTTAGAAACAGAACCATTAAAGTGGATTTCGAGGAGGTATTATTTTATATATATGAAGGCAGCGCGGTGTTGGTAGCTGTACAGGAAGATACCGTTCTACCTGCACGAAGTGAAACCATGATAGTAGCACGGCTACAGGGAATCATGGAGGAAGGTACATCGGTTATGATGGAGCCAAGGAACCACGACAAAGAGGTTGGCAAAGGTGTACTAATTGGAAAAGGATTGGTTACGTCGGCGAAAGAGATCCCAGTACGTGTGATAAACGTGAATGATTACCCAGTTACCATCAAGAAGGAAACCAGGATTGGCTCCTCCGTACCAGTGACGTCTATAGTTCGTCAAACAACGACCACTGACAATTATAATGCCAGATTCGAACAGATGTTATCAGTAGCTAGTCAATCCTTGAATCGAGCTTAAAAAAAGAGAATTTTTTTTTTCACTATTTATTGACAATCAGAATGAAATACAATCTATAAGTCAATTTGCTGGCTAGTACAATAAAATTAACAATACATATTGTACATCTGTGGCGTGGAGAGGTGGGGCATCCAATGATGCTTCCTCAGTTTACTCGGAGATCTAGTGGCCAGATTCTTCTGAGTCTTCTGTTGAGGGTAGGTTGTAGTAGTGGTTGTAGCATTGGATTTGGATGGTCTTCTAGTCTGTTGTGATGCTTGATGTTATTTTCTTGAATTACGTCTTTTACATATGGAATCTTGAGGTCGTTATGTAAGGTTCTGTTTGACACATACCATGGTGCATTTGCCATGGATCGGATTATTTTTGACTGGGCTCTCGGGATGATGGAGATATTGGAATTACTTGCGCATCCCCAAAGCTCTGCACCATATGTCCATATTGGCTTTAATACCGTTTTGTAAATCAGTAGTTTGTTATCTATTGAGAGTATGGAGTTTCTGCCTATAAGCCATTGATTTCTTTAATTTTTAAGTCTAGCTGTTTCCTTTTTTTTACTATGTGGTGTTTCCAGGTAAGTTTTCGGTCAAAGTGGAGTCCAAGGTACTTAACTTGATTGCTCTGGGGTATTCTCACTTGGTTAATGTTGACTGGTGGGCAGTTCCCTTTTCGGAGTGTAAATGTTATGTGAATAGATTTTGACTCATTTACTTTTATCTTCCATTTTTCCAACCATACTTCCATCATATTTAGATGGTCCTGTAGGTAGTTGGATGCTATCACTGGGTCTGAATGAGTTGCAAAAATGGCAGTATCATCTGCAAATGTTCCAATAGTAGTGTTGTCAGTTGTGGGTAGATCATGCGTGTATATTAAATATAGGAATGGTCCTAGGATACTTCCCTGTGGAACGCCTGAGTGAATTATCATATTGTCTGAGTTTTCTTCATTTACTTTTACTGTAAGCTCTCGTTGATGGAGGTAGGCTTCTATGGCTTTGTAATAAGGACCTGGGAGAATTGTTTTTATCTTGCAAAGTAGACCTGGATGCCAAACTTTGTCGAAGGCTTGGCTAATGTCTAAGAAGGTGGCTGTGCAATATTGTCGGTTTTCTAGGGATGCATTAATGGTGTTAACTATACGATGGCATTGTTGTATTGTTGAATGGTTTTGTCGGAATCCGAATTGATGACTTGGTAACCAATTTTGTGGGTTTAGCTCTGTGTTGATTTTGTTTAGAATAAGACGGTCGAGTAATTTTGCAATTGTTGATATTAAACTTATGAGGCGGTAAGAACTGACATCTGTTTGGTTTTTCCCAGGCTTCAGTATCATTATGATTTGACCAATCTTTAGTGGTTTTGGCCAGTAGTTTAGTCTCAGTATTGCGTTGAAAATATGTAGCAGCTTGACTAGTCCTTTTTTAGGTAGTTCCTTTAATATTTTCGCTGTTATTAGGTCTATTCCTGGTGCTTTTTTTGGATTTAATGTGCCAATAACTTCTTTTATTTCTTTTGGTGTAATAATTATTGTTTGATGTGTTTGTAGTGGTTCTCCAAGGATTTGGTCTACTTCTTGAACTGGAACATTATTTTGTGGTGTAAAAACTTCAGATAGATGCTCAGCAAAGAGGATGGCCTTCTCTTTATCACTTCTAGCCCATGGTCCTGGAGGTGTTGAATATTTCCGTTTTGGGGGTGATGTTGGTACAGGCTTTCTTTTGCCTTTTATTGGCTTCCATATAGAGTTGTCTTGCCTCTGTAGGTTTGATATATAGCTGTTAAACGATTCATTTTTTGTTTCAAGTAGTAATTTTAGTTTGTTACTAATTTGGTTATATTTTGTTCTATTTGCTGGAGTATGTGTTCGTTGCCATAAGGATCTCGCTTTTCGTTTTTCAGCCACTAGTTTTTTAATTTCTAGGGGTATGTTGTTTTGTTGTTTTTTTAGAATATTTATGGGTGTTGTTGTTCTGGCGGCATGCTGTAGTATTTTTATAAATTTTTCACAATCTTCTTCTATTTCAGTTGGTTCTTTCAATCTTGTTGAAAGGTCTACGGTGTCTTGAATAATTTGCCGGTAGGTGTCCCAATTCGTTTTCCAGTTGTGTAGTTTGGGCTTAGGGTCTTTTGTTATAACTGTAGTGCTTATTGTGGCTATTATAGGACTATGATCGGATGTCAGGTCATAACTTGGTATTATGTCTGTGTATGTTGTTGAGATTCCATTTGTTATTAGGAAGTCTAGTAGATCTGGGAGTTTGTTGGGATCAGTTGGCCAGTAAGTTGGTGTACCAGTAGAAAGAAATGAATAATTGTTGTTGTGTAGTACTTGAGCTAGTTCCCTTCCTTTTGTTGTTATAATTCTTGAACCCCACATCGTGTGCTTACTGTTGTAATCTCCCCCAGCTATAAATTTTGGACCTAATGTTTGGAGAAATTCCTCATATTGTTCTCTTTTTATATTGTGGCGCGGTGGACAATATACAGCTGTAATAGTGAGGTTGTATGGAAGTGTTTCGACTCTTATCGACGTTGCTTGAATGTGAACTTTCTCATATTTTAACAGTTCATAGTGCTTAATCTGGTTTTTGATTAGTATAGCAGTCCCACCATGGGCTGTACCATCAGGGTGATTAGTAAAGTATAGTTTGTATTTCGGAATATTGAAGTAGCTACGGTTTGTGAAATGAGTTTCGCTAATTAACAATACATCAATGAAATTTGTTTCTAGGAATATTTTTATTTCCTCTTTATGTTTTAGAAGACCATTGGCATTCCATTGTGCTATTCTTATGTACTTAGCCATTACTATTTAATTTTGTTGATGAGCGTGGTCATCATGCTGAGGACCATACCATTTTGCTGTATGAGTTGGTTGAATAAGTTCCTAAATTCATCCAAGAATTTGTTTAACACCATAGTTGTATCTGTCTCTTTCAATGTTTCAGCGTAGCTTTTGCCCGTAGTTGTTTGTTGTATGTTTCTGGCATATGTCTCGTTGTTGTAAATTGGAGGTACTGTTGATTGTTGCCTATTATTTTTAGTGTTTCCTTTTGATATTTTTAGGTAGTGTTCACAACCCCTATAGTTAGCAGGGTGATTTCCTCCACATAAGGCACATTTTGCCGGCGTGTCTCTGGTTTTACTACATGTAGTAGTATTATGTGATCCTCCACATTTTACACATATATATATGGTTTATTGCAGTACGATTTCGAATGACCATACTGCTGGCATCTTGTACATTGTATTATATTGTTTCTCTGAGTGCGAGGGGGTTCTATTTGTACCACCCTGTTTTGCAGGCCTGTTATTTTATAGATATCTTTATTGTTTTGAGCAGGTTCTAGATCCACAAAGAACAGGTTTAGCGGTTCTTTAGTTGTTCTATGTAGTACATTAGTAATATTTCTTACTGTATGTCCTAGTTGCGTCAATTCGCTTTTTATGTCTTCTAGATTTGTTGAGTGATGTAGATATCTTATAACTATCCTGTATGCTCTTTCTTCTTTTAGTTGGTAAGTATGGTGATATATATTCTTTTCTCTAAATTCCTTGACAAGTTTTCTGTAGGTGTCTGACGTTTTACAGTTTATCTTGACGACATTATTGACTAAGGTTTTAGTTTGGTAATCTTGTTTGTTGACTATTTCTTCGATTCTTTTCACCATTTCATTGTAATTTTGCACTCCGTGAACAAATATTGGTGGAGTTTTTAAAACATTGGTACTTGCCTCTTTTGCATTGTTTGCACCATCTGGTTCATTTGGTAATACTTGGAATTTATTGCTAAGTGTAATTGTATTTTCAGTTGTCTTTTGTTTATTATTGCACACTTTCTTTCTTTTGTAACTTCTTATTACTTGCCATTCATTGCTGTTTGTCTCATTTACTTCTTCTTCATCCTCGCTAGTGGATGTCATTCTTTGTATATGGTGTCCCCTCTCTTCATTGTTTGCGTGAATATTGTCTAACATTGGTGGTGGTCCCTGGTTGGTTGTAGCATAGTTTAAATAGTTTTGAGATGACATTGGTTGATTTATCATAACTGCATTTGAGGGAGTGTACATTTGTGGCTGGTATTGTATTGCATTGTTTGAGTGTTGTATTTGGCTATTTAATTGTGGATAACCCTGTATATTAATGTGTTGATGAATTGGTTGCCCGTTATTATCATATCCGATAAGGTTCCCTGGAGAAAACATTTTGTTGTGGTGTTTTTTTTATCACTAACACTTAAGAACTTGTTTTATTGTCTATTAATCACCGCAAAAAATTTCATTTATTATCACCGCAAAATTTAACATTATCGTTGTCGGATTCTCGCAGCGCTTCGAATATTTGTCGGTACGTCTTTACGCTACGAAATCTAAAACGAAACTCAAAAAAAAAGAGAATGAGAGAATTTCTCTTGCAGTACTACGTGATCCAATTGAGAAGAAGGCTGGACGATATTCATGAATTAGTTCGAACAAATCTTCAAGTTGCCAGCGACAGAATGAAAAGTCGGTACGACACGCAGGCCACAGAAGGCGGTTTTAAAGAAGGGGACAAAGTATGGTTACACAACCCGACGAGGAGAAAAGGATTTTCTCCAAAATTAGAAAAATCCTGGGAAGGTCCGTACTTAATCAAGAAAAGGATCAATGATGTTATATATCGCATAAGCAAAGTCCCCAACAGAAAACTAAAAGTAGTTCACTAAAACCGACTAGCGCCATTCGAAGGAGACCATGACCTAGAGAAAGGAGTAAACCATATTCGAGATGTGTCTGACCCTACCTTCGATGAATTTATGGGCGTGTATGGAGGTACTGGGAAAGCTAGATATGGAGTCACTTCAGAACAACGACAAGATTTGTTCACTCTCTCGGAAGATTATTCACTGGCATACAACATCCCCGCCCCTATCAAGAACGCACGAGGGTTGGCAACCGTCTTTCGAAAGAAGTTCGGGCAATTAGAAAAACTTGAAGACCATATTCCAGCCCCTGGCAAAACACTGAGACTGAAACACAATTCGCGGTACGTCTTCTACGTGGTAACTAAAAATGAATTTCAAGATCGATCTACCTACCGCGATGTGTGGGAAACACTTCGAAACCTCCGAGACCATGAATTGGAATCCAGTGTGAAGAAACTGGCTATGCATAAGATAGCGAGTAACCAGTTGGATTGGCGAGTCATCAGGAACATGGTAGAGGTGATCTTCCAAGATACCGGTGTCCAGATATTAATTTGCAGCTACAACCCCGTTATCAGCATCCGATGAAGACGGTGCTGTTATTTCCATAAGATCGAAAAGTGTAAAAATGAGGCCAGTTGCGATTCAAACACCCAGTCTCGGCTACACAAAAGTTCCAGGAGGAACTTCCATTTAAGGAGGGGGTTATGTTACGAAATAGCACACTAGTGTATTCCCTGAATCCGACTCTGTCTAAGCCATGTATGAAAGATAAAATTTTGACGGATGCGCAGGGATTTTTTAGAACTGTTTACGATTTTTTTTGTGACTGTCTTATCTAGACATTGTTTTTGTGACCAGTCTTATCTAGAAAATTCCAGGAAGCCGATTGTTTTTGTGTAAGCCGTAATCTAGAATTATCTAGTAAAAAAGGCACTAATATATAAAGGACCGACCAGCGGGAGAAGTCAGACTATAAAGTGATCTCGTGATATAAACAGCGAACAAGTAAATAGTCTAAGTAGTGAAGTGTATGTATAAATTAATGTGAGTGAATATACTGTGTATATAATATAAATTAGTGAATAGTTTAGTGAATAAATAAATTAAGTCAGTAGACATAACGTGTGTGTATAACCTTTGGATGCCAAAATATTTAATAAACTATATAGACCAAGCAAATGAGGGACAGAGCAATTAATTTTAAGTATCAAACAGTGTAAATACTGTATACAGGCTCAAACCAATATGGGCCAGCAAATATTTGATACAAAAAAACTAATCACTTGTGTTGGCAACGTTAATGAGCACTCGGACGAAAATAATACCTTCACGTTTGGAGGCCACACGTGAAATTAAGAGAAAAATTAAAATGAGAAACAATGTCAATAAAAGAAATAAACATAAAACAGATCGACAAGTAAAGAAAATAAACTCTAGTTTATCACAGGAAATGCTTCATCCTTCAGTACAATAGGCTGATGTTGCGTAACACAAATAATTCAAAAATTCATAATCAAATAGGACCTATCATGGATTGATCATTTTTTTTTCTCTTCTAACTATGAAAGACATCAATTGAATCTTAAAATTTTAAGCAATGATCTTTTTACAACTTTTGGAGCCATTTTTTTAACGTTTATGGTAAAAAATAATGTTTGACATTTTTTAATATATATTCTGTAAATAAAAAAATAATGAGTTGTTTGTTGTGCTTGTTATTATAGTTAATAGATAACATACTGAGTAAGCTGAATGCGAAATATTTATTTCCACTTTAAAAATAATTGTGAATTGTTATTTCACCTAAGTAAACATACCTATAAATTATTCATAAATTGCAATACAATACCTACACGTTCCAATAATTGCATAATGAAATAAAAACATAAACAATTTCATCAAAAAGATTGTTATATTTCAAATTTAGATATTGAAATATATTCAAATAAATGTGTAATGATACAGTTTTATTTGGGCCTTATTGACAAAGCAGTATCACATAAAGTCTAGTGATATCAATCTAAATTCTACCTACTTAGACTACAAAAACTCAGTTGACTGCAACTTTCCAATAGTAAATGATAACTGTTACATAAATTTTTTGTCTGAAAGAATTGAAAAATACTGCCCCAGGTCCTAATGATATTCTATCTTTATTTAAACCTTCCGTGCAATGCTAAATAAATTCATTAATAACATATTCTTGCAAGAAGAATTTCCTAATCTTTAGCATCAATCAATAGTCATACCTATCCCTAAACCAAACAAATTGAAGATCAACTCAACTTCAAATCGCATCTCACAGGTAATATATGCAAGCTTCTCAGAAAAATTAAAAACTATAGACTAACATGGCATTTGGAGAATAAGAATATCCTAATACCCAATCAAAGCGGGTTTTGAAGAGGAAGAAGTACAATTGACAACTTAGTAACACTGGAATACGAAATTCATGAGGCATTCCTAATGGATCAAAAATTAATAGCCATCTTTTTAGATTTATTAAAGCTTTTGACACCACTTGCAGATATCATATCGTAGACACTCCAAGAATGGAATATTCTGGGCCACATAATTAGCATTCATAAAAAACTTTTTAAATAATAGAGCCTTCCAAGTTAGAGCAAATGGTCACAAATACCACTACATAATGGAACACCTCAATGATCCATTTTAAGGCCTACTTTATTCCTCATAGCACTAAACAGTTTAGTTAAAGAAATACGCAAACCTGTAAAAGTCAATTTATATGTAGATGATCTAGTTATTTATATTAAAAGCAAAAATGTAACATTAGCATCGCAAATTTTACAAATGAGCTTACATAGCTTAGAAAATTGGTCTCTCAAAACAGGTTTTCATTTCTCACCTGAAAAAACACTATATGGTCTTCGATAAAAAGAAATATTTATATAATTTAAACATTAATCTAAATGAAAAGCCAATATCCAGAGTTGATTAAATTCATTTTTTGGGTCTCAATTTTGATTATATGTTAAAATGGGAAACACGCTTGGCAAATTTACAGCGATTGTGTCAACAAGAATAAATTTACTCAAAATTCTATCAAACTTCTGGGATTTCAGACACTGCAACCTTACTAAGTCTATGCAAATAATTGATAAGGAGCAAACTGGAATATGGAGAAACAGCCAATAAAGCTTGCTAAAAAAATTGAACTCCATCCAATCCACTGCCATTTAAGCATCACTAGGTGGCTTTCGGAAATAGCCCTGTATGTGCTCTCCTAGTATTAGCAAATGAGCCACCACTGCGCCTAAGCAAGAAAATGCTTTCCCTTAACTATCAGCAAACAACTCCAACTTATCATATTACTCAACAATTAAAAATATCACCATAAGGTAAGCACACTGGTAGCTGACAGTGTACCTATTCCTGACACTTTCTAATAGAAATCAGTATAATTAAAAGCCCAAATGCAGAAATATACTTTTTATGGCTTATTACACTGTCTAGAGGTTCCATCAGTCGACTTCAGTAGCAACTGTTTAAAATTAATCATTCCAATATGGCGATTTCTCATGAAAAGTGAGAACGTGTTTGGCGAGCTTTGTCATTTTAGTGATTTCTTATAAGATTCTGCCAAGGTAAGCATAACAATTATTTTGTTTTCTGATAATATATTTCCCAAGTCTGAATGTTTTAATATTGATATATACTAATGAATGATTAATTAATAATAATTCATTGTTAAATAAAACTAACCTCAAAAAACATGATAGTCACAAGCGTGTCAGCTTTAGGTGTCGAAAATTGGGTATATGTCCAGTACTTATGGGTAATGGTGCATGTCATTTTCTATGATGTACCTATAGCTGACAGATGGGATTTAGTCAACATTTTTAAAGAAACTCATGTCTTTTTTCAGAAGTCACCAAAAAAAAATTTGTAGTATAAAAAAGAAAACATGGTACAAGCTTTAGTCGCTTGCAAAAGTGGTTTGGCTATTGCAACAGCAGCTAAGATGTATGGCGTACCTAGATCAACACTTTCATGTAAATTTAATGGAAAATATCCGGAAAAAAGAAGAATGGGTCCACCTTCCCTATTTACTGAAGAAGAAGAAGGTGAATTAGTGGAATGGATTAAGTTGATGGCAAGAAAACGGTTTCCGATTTCCAAGAACAATCTTATCTTCTACGCCAGAAGATTAGCAAAGCAGTTGAATAAGGACTTAAAAGAAAATAAGATCAAAATTGGAAGGAAATGGTTTTTTGAATTTATGAGAAGGCATCCAGATATTTATTTATTTATTTATGACCTCAAATACAGTACAAAAAGGATACTGATAACAAGGCCTATACAAAAAATATAGTACATAATCAAATATAAAATATAAAACATAATGAAATAGTACATAATACTAGTCAGAGGATAAGCCAGAACCTTACTAAGAGTAGAAATAATGTTACGGAAGCTCAAATTAGAAATTGGTTTTCTGAAGTAGAAGTTTATTTGACTTCAAATTCACTGATGGACATTTTGGATGAACCAAGCAGAGTTTTCAATGCAGATGAGTCAGCATTTTTTTTTAAATCCCAAGGGTTTCAACCTGCTTGCTCCTAGAGGAGAGAAGTCAATTTATTTAGCTGCTAATAATGACGAGAAGGAGTGTTTAACAGTTTTACTAAATTGTAATGCTGGAGGAGTATTATCTCCTCCCATGATTATTTTTAGATACACACATATACCTGCGGTTCTTGCAGAGAGTGTACCAAAAGAATGGGGAATAGGCAGATCTGATAACAGGTGGATGACAGCAGAGGGATTTTATGAATATCTCACTAACACTTTCCATCCTTGGCTTGTGACAGAAAAGGTTGTTTCACCCGTTATATTATTTGTAGATGGACACTCCTCCCATATGTCTTGCATTTAAGTGTATTTTGTTCGAAAAATGGAATTATCCTTATCGTACTTTTTCCAAATTCGACTCATCTTCTTCATCCGCTAGGCGTTGCTGTTTTCAAATCATTAAAAACTTGTTGGAAAGAAAGTGTAGCCACTTGGAAGCTAGAAACGAATACTACTGAACTGAAACGACACAATTTTGCCCCACTGCTAAATAATGTTTTAAAGCAGCATGTCACACCCCAAATTTTACAAAATGGATTCAGAAAGTGTGGCTTAGTGCCATGGAACCCGAATGCTGTGGTATATGACAAAACTAATCAAACAGAAATAGACACGACACGACTACATGAAATACCTTAAAAATGTTGGAAAACTACATTGGGACAGAAAAAATTTCAAGCTTCCAAAACTGTACTAGCGATTCATGGAATGGAGATATCAGAGATACGTCTTTATATGATATTTGGAAAAAAATGAAACTCTTGAGTGCTAAGAACCTTAAAAATCATCCTGAAGTAGCAAAAACTAATAAGCATAGTCAGCAACTTGCAAGTATTGAAGAGATTGCTCATAAAATCCCTCAAAAAAGTAACACAGCAGATAACACAATTTTGGTACAAGCCCAGGTACATGCAGAAAACCAAACAGAAAACATAACACACTCAACCACTATTAGCCACCAAATTATTTATAACGTTACCATTGATCAACCTCAGTCACCAATTGTAATAGTTCCCACACCTTTTAAAAAGGCGCTATTTTGGCCAGAAGAGAAAGAAACTACAGGAAAGAAAAGAAAAAGTCCCATCTGTAATAACTTCAAGGAGTTGGCCAGAATATAATCTAAAGAAAAAAAACTGAAAAAGAGCAGAAAGAGAAGGAAAAACAGGAAAGGAAAATAAGACGTGAGAAAACCAAAGAAAACAAACAGAAAGAAATTCAAAATAAAAATAAAATAGTAAAAATTCCATATACAGATATTTCTACTAGTGAGGATGAGGATGAAGTATCATTCATGGAATCAGACGATTCTCCTTATTATGAAGAGGAAGAAACTGTTCCTCAAGAATTGAGGAAAGTAGTGGCTATTGAGGAAATTAAACAGGGAGACTTCAGTTTGGTATCTTTTCTTGGAGGAAAAATACGTAAAAGTTTAATTATGTCTGTATTATCCAGGACATAATTGAAGATGATGTTATAGTTATGGCACTCAAGAGTATAAACACAGTAAAAAAAACTTACATTGCCAAGGAAAACGATATTTCATTTGTAAAATTTACTCAAATTATTGGACTGCTATGTACTCCCGATATAGTCCGTGCTGGAGAACGAGTTAGATATGTATTTAAAAACAGCATAGCAGAAGTATTTGAAAAGTAATATTAGTATCATGTAACATCTAACCTAGTATGTACTTATATCTTAGAATTATTTTAAGCTATTATTTTTGCATTTCGTTAAAATCAGTGTTACTTTTTATAGATTTTTTAATAAGTATAGTTTGTGTACAAAATATTTTAAAATAAACATTTTGTCCCACATTTTTGTTATAATTTTTTGGTGTCAGGTACTGAAACCATCATAATGTCAGGTGTCGGTACAGTCCTTTTTTGATGTGTCAGCTTAAGGTACAGAATTCAACATAAAAAAAATTATAATTAAATAAGTATGTCTTACTTCCAGTACTTTTGCTTAAAAACGTTTTCCTCTTAGACCAAACATTCTAGTATTTGTCATAAATTAATCAAAATTTATCAGAATTTGAAAATATTTCTGCTTTTATATAAAATATGCCTAAACGTGTTAGGTACTAGTGCTGTTACCTTAAATTTTGCTAGCAACAAAACCTCAAAAAAGTTGCCGTCAGAAATGAGCAGTTTAAACATTCCCTGATATCAAAATTATATATTCCTTGATGGACCAATACCATATATAGAAACATCCCTAACATTCTATCAGGAACAGACCCCCCCCTCCCTCCCAGATACAAAATTCCTCTAATGAATTAGCATCGACATATTCCAAATTCTCTTTTAATTATCCAACAAAAAGACGAAATAAAGTCTTTTCTCCAACACAACTTTATAGATATTTTACTAATAAGTGAAACACATTTCACTGATAAATCTTTCTTCAAAATCCATAACTACAACCTATATTACACCAACCATCTGGACAATACGGCATATGCTCGCATAGCAATATTAATAAAATTAACAATTAAATGCCACGAAATGCCCAAGTATGAAATACACCAAATACAAATTACCTGAGTGAAAGTTGTGACATTACCATACGAACTAACAATTACTTCAGTATACGCCACAACCTAAAAAAGAAGACTTCTTCAGTCTCTTCCAAATACTAGAACCAAAGTTTACTAGTTGACTATAACAGCGCAAAAACACACTAAGGGGCTCAAGAATCACCCTCACAAAAGGTAGAGAACTGGCAAATCTTTAACAAGAGAAAAAATACTCATTCATACCAACAGGCACCCCGACGCACTGGCTGAGCGACCCCAACAAATTACCTAACCTGCTAGATTTCTTCATAACAAAAGGCATATACTGATGAAATACCCAACTACGACCTTTCTTCAGATCATATTCCAATCATAGTAACTCTCATCGCATCCCCAATAAATGTCAAACAAAAGCTCAAATTATGCAACCATAAGACAGATAAGTATAAAGATGAAATTCAACATAACATAAACCTGAAAACAGGGTTGGGCTGATTAAAATCAAGTGATTATAATCAAGATTAAAATCACGATTCAAATCGCTTGATTTTTAAAATTAAAATCATTATTTAAAATCAATTTTTTTCTTTTTTATTCAGAACCAGATAACAGCATAATATAAAAGTTTTCTCTAAAATCAAAAGAAGTATCTGCTTTTAGCAAAAACAACAAAAAAGAAGTACATAATTCCAAATTCTTAAACTAAGTGTAACACCTAAATTTTATTACTGTATATTTTCAGTCTATTAATTTTCGTTAAACAATTTAAACAAAACACGAGTTTTCCTCTTTTTTCTATGCCTAATCTGTTTCTAATATCCGAGTGTACAAGACCAAAAGAGCTAAATACGCGTTCTACTGAAATTGCACACAGGAACTGTTTTATTATTGGCAACTGTTTCAAGATTTCCGGCTCATCATTTTGTGATAACCACCATTGTAGTCCGTTTACATTTTTTATCACTTCATCCGAAAACATAACTTGCTTAAATGGAGCACTGCGGGCATTTAACTTTATTACTAAAGGTAATAGTCCAGTGTTTTCATATAACTCGTTAATTGTTTCTAAAGCTATATTCTTTTCTTCTGGCATTAACTGGTATTTTGTTTTTTGTGGATTCAACATATACGCTATAAAATGATATGGCGTTAGTGCTTGCTTATATCGATTATTAAATTGTTGTGTTTTTTGTAATGGTAATTCCACAGATTCATCAAAGATATATTGTAAATGTTACCACTGCTCTACAGCATCTGCAATAGTAGCATTTTTCCTCTGCACAGTATCAAGAACAACTGATATAGGTTTTAAAATGTTTAAATAATCTTGCGCTACATGTTTAATCGCAATATTTGAAACTTTTTGGTAAATAGTGGAATCAATCTCCTTTTTATTTTGTTCACAGATTTTTAATATGATGTCCCACTGAGTGACATACATCTCTAAGCAGTCGCCAAGGCTATTCCATCACACATTGCTAAGAAGGACTAAAGCGCAGCCTCCTGCTTGACTGAATTTAGCTCTAGCCAAATGGTTATTTCGAAAATACTTAACAATTTGGACCACATGCTCAAAAGTTGTTGGACTTGTTGGTACTTTCGGTGGAGTTTTTCTAACATACGAACTATCCGTCATGAGTGAACTACAACTTGAGACAGATGATGTGCTAGCAAAACTGTCAAGCAACATTCGACTCTCTGGAAAGTGAAAAAACATAATTGAAAATTGAAACTGATTAATTGATATAGTATTGAATTATTGATTTTAAAATAAAGTGAAAATGTTCAATAGAGATGTAAAAGCAAATTTATTTTTTTAAGTTGAAAAAAATTAAGTAAGTATAGAATAGTAAAGATAATTTTTAATTAACCTGGGAAAGGTCGCGTTAAAAAAGTTACATTAAAGGACACGTGTTAGATTTCACCTAACATTTAAAAACAATCCTATATGCCTAAAATCTATATCCTAAAATATCTATAAATGAATACTTAAAAATGATATTATCTTTGTTAAAAATAATATCTATCAAAAACATTTTTAAATTATCTCAAAAATGTATCTTCTTCTTCTCATTGACTTTCAGACCTTCAAGGTCCATAGTCTCCCTATTGGGATTCCTAGCCTCATTTTTCCGTCAGCGGTGGCCACCCGCTAGGACAACCGTACTGCTTTTAATCAGTAGGGAGTTTGTGAATTCGGTGATTTAGTTTCTGCTCCGAAGTCTGTCCTTTGCTTCTTCTACTGTTCTTTTCCATTCTTTCCGGTCTTTTGCTTTGTTCTTCCAGTCATTTATTCTAATTTCTTTAAGGTCTTCTTCTACACCATCCAACCATCTAGTTTTCGGTCGTCCCCTTGCTCTTCGTCCTTGTCTTTTAGTTTCCTGTATTTTCTTGACACACCTTTCATTACCTAGACGTTGTACATGTCCTGCCCACCTTAATCGTTTACTTCTTATTTCATTTGTTATTATTGGGCTATTGGATTTTTGATTAACTTCGTAGTTTCTTAATATTCTCCATACTCCATTTTCTTTAATTGGGCCATATATTCTCCGCAGTATTTTCCTTTCCCAGATTTCTAATGTATTTTCCTCTTTTTTTGTTAAATTCCAGGTTTCTGCAGCGTAAAGTACGACTGGTCTAATTACTGTCTTGTATATTTTAATTTTTGTGTTTGTAGACAATATCTTCGATTTAAATGTGTCTTTTAATGCATAGAAACATTTGTTACTCTATTGTATTCTGTTATTTATCAAAAATGTATCTACTTATAATATAATACATATATATTTAAAAAATATTTCAAAATCTCTCAGAATATATAATTAAAAATTACACTGTTACTTAACTTATAATTAATATTTATGTCTCGAAACTTTCACTAAATTATCTCAAAAATAAAATATCAAGTGCTTGGAGAATCAACAAAAAACAAAAAATGTTAGGCAAAATCTAACCACGCGATCATTCCCGGGTTAATAATAAAAATCTTTATTAAATATAAATTAAATTAATAATTTAATCACCTGTATTCCTCTCTTGAAAATTACAAACATCGTGGTGTGCTTTAAGTCTTTGGACTAACCCTTCAATATCTTTCTTGCACTTTCTACAAATAGCCCTACACCCCAATTTATTTGGATTTGTTGTCTTAATATAGAACTGCCATATTGGGTCCTCTTTCCTTCCACTCATTTTACTTTATTTATATGTTTTCACTTAACTAACATAACTAGCGAAATGCGTGAAATTGTTGGGCAGCGTCAATTTATAGGTTGAGAAGGAAAACAAGCCTCGACAGGAATATTCTTGCAAAAAGCATAACAAACACGTTCGTGCCTCACTCGGCGCAGTACTCGGTACTGTATAGTGAGTGTATAGGACAGAAGGAAAACAAATCGCGACAAATGCGTTGTCACAAGTTTTTGAGCCGCAAATTGTATTATAATTTTTAGACTTATACATTGAAATAATCAACAATAATTTCAAAGAATCAAAATGTTCATATGTTAGAAAAAATCCACCGAAAGTACCAACAAGTCCAACAACTTTTGAGCCAGTCCAAAAAAGAAAGCAATCGAAACTCAGCCTACCATCAGTGGTTTTGTAATGCAGACTTCAACTGCTGAAAAACATAAAATTGACGAACAAATAGCAAAGGCTATATTTGCTACTAATTCGAGCTTCAGATGTATTGAGAATTTAGAGGTGAAAAAAGCCATTCAGTTATTAAGGCCTGGTTATACACCGCACTCGAGAAAAACGGTAGCACAAGTCTTTTGGACGAAATCTTTGAAGAGGAAAAAGAAAAATGTTTCTCCTCCCTGCCAGGACAGTCCGTAAATATGTCAATTGATGGGTGGTCAAACGTGCACAACTAACCAGTGATATGTGCAACGATAACCACTGAAGATGGACAAGCCCTCCTATACGAAACTATAGACACAACAGGAAATTCACATACTTCAGAATATTTAACTCAAATAGTTTGTGACCTGATTTCTTCATGTGAATTAAAATAGTGTACCGTAAAATCTTTTGTGACTGAAAATGCCACAAATATGACACTTATGAGAACATTAGAAGAAAAAACGAACGCAAAAGTTATAACTTATGGCGGCTCTGCACATATTTTTAATTTACTGTGCAAGGACTTTCAAGTTAAAGACGTAAAAGAGCATGTGGTCCAAATTGTTAAGTATTTTCGAAATAACCATTTGGCTAGATCTAAATTCAGTCAAGCAGGAGGCAGCGCTTTAATCCTTCCAAGCGATGTGCGATGAGATAGCCTTGGCGACTGCTTAGACATGTATGTCACTCAGTGGGACATCATATTAAAAAATTGCGAAGAAAATAAAAAGGAGATTGATTCCACTATTTACCAAAAGTTTCAAATATTGCGATTAAACATGCAACGCAAGATTATTTAAACATTTTAAAACCTATATCAGTTGCTCTTGATACTGTGCAGAGGAAAAATGCTACTATCTCAGATGCTGTAGAGCAGTGGATACATTTACAATATATCTTTGATGAATCTGTGGAATTACCATTACAAAAAACACAACAATTTAATAATCGATATAAGCAAGCACTAACGCCATATCATTTTATAGCATATATGTTGAATCCACAAAAAACAAAATACCAGTTAACACCAGAAGAAAAGAATATAGCTTTAGAAACAATTAACGAGTTATATGAAAACACTGGACTGTTACCTTTAGTAATAAAGTTAAATGCCCGCAGTGCTCCATTTAAACAAGTTATGTTTTCGGACGAAGTAATAAAAAATGTAAACGGACTACAATGGTGGTTATCACAAAATGATGAGCCGGAAATCTTGAAACAGTTGCCAATAATAAAACAGTTCCTGTGTGCAACTGCTTCTTCAGCTTCAGTAGAACACGTATTTAACTCTTTTGGTCTTGTACACTCGGATATTAGAAACAGATTAGGCATAGAAAAAGGAGGAAAACTCGTGTTTTTGTTTAATTGTATAACGAAAATTAATAGACTGAAAATATACAGTAATAAAATTTAGATGTTACGTTTAGTTTAAGAATTTGGAATTATGTACTTTTTCTTTGTTGTTTTTGCTAAAAGCATATACTTCTTTCGATTTTTGAGAAAGCTTTTATATCATGTTGTTATCTGGTTCTGAATAAAAAAGAAAAAAAATGGATTTTAAATCATGATTTTAATTTTAAAAATCAAGCGATTTAAATCATGATTTTAATCGTGATTTTAATCACTTGATTTTAATCAGCCCAACCCTGCTACCCATTAAAGCTTTAATAATGTTAACATACATATATAACGTCATATTCAGAATACACTACTGGCCCAAAGAAAAATCTGAAATAATCATTTCAAAAGCAGGGAAACGGCTACAGAAAGTCGCATCATACAGAACAATCAGCCCTGCTATCAACCTTATTCAAGGTCATAGAGAAGTTGGTATTACAGCATATAGACCCAATCCTAAATGTGATTCCAAATCACGAATTCGGATTTCGCCACAAACACTACACATTTCAACAGTGTCATTGAGTAGTGCACGCAATCAACACAAGTATAGAGGAAAAAAATACTGCTCTGCAGCGTTCCTGGACGTGAGCCAGGCTTTCGATAAAGTCTAGCATGTAGGTCTATTAAATAAAATCAAATTCTTTCTGTCTACCAAATTCAAATTTCACTCTACTTTAGTCAAATCTAACAAACAGAACCTTTAAGTTAGTGCATGGAATCTACTCATAGGGATAATACTATCTAAGCTTTAATATTTGTGAGGGGAGTAAGGGGTAGGATGCGCCTAATATAGCCTCTTCTATTCAAATGTCAACCTCACCTTCGAGTGGTGCTCCCTGTTAGGTGACTAACGAGGCTCTGACGACCGAATGATTGTCGGTAATCCCCCATTTACTGGTCAACAGCCACGGGTGGAGGACCCAGTGAATGGAAGGGCACTCTTTTGTCCTAGGGTTGGGAAACTGCAACGGCATAAGAATACGAAAGGCAACGGGAAACCACCGTATTAAGGATCTGTAAGATAGATATCCCAAGAAAACCAAAATGACCTCATTTACTCGAAATTTTCCGGAGGTAAAAATAGTTCCCCAATCGGATCTCCGGGGGAACAGTGTTAAATGATCAAAAAGTAGTCAGAGTAAATCTACGAAGAAAGATCTAAATTGGTACATGGAACGTACAAAGCCTATATGAAGCTGGGAAGTTGCATAGTGTAATACAAGAAATGGACAGGTTGAAAATATATGTCCTTGGGCTAGCAGAGACATGGTAGCCAGACCTAGGAAAATGTGTAACACAAGGAAAAGTATTTTTCTATTCAGGAAACCAAGACAGAAATCATCAGAAAGGAGTTGGAATAATAATTCCTGAAAAATTATCTCCGAGTGTAATAAACTTTTCCCACACTCAGATCACATGGCATTACTTAGATTGAAAGCAAATCCGGTTAATAACATAATACAAGTATACGCCCTCCCCCCCCTGCAGAGGCATCAGAAGACGAACTTAATGGCTTACATCTCTTTTCATCCCACTTCTGAAAAAGAACAACGCAACAAGATGTGAAGACCACAGATTGATCAGCTTGATGAGTCACACTCTTAAAATATTTCTAAAGGTCATTCACTACAGAATTTCCACAAAATACGAAAGCGTTATTGGATCCTCTCAATTCGGTTTTAGAAGGGGTCTCGGTACAAGAGAGGCACTAGTTGCAACCCATGTATTAATTCAGAACTGCTACAACCAGAGAAAAGATGTAGTGATGTGTTTTATAGACTATGAAAAGGCATTTGACAGAGTGCAACATCACAAGCTCGTTCAAATACAAAGGCGACTTGACATAGATCGGAAAGATATACGCTGTATTGAAAACTTATACTGGAACCAAACAGCTGCAGTTAGAGTTGACAATGAGGCCACTAAAGCACAGAAAATCCTTAGAGGTGTAAGGCAGGGTTGTGTCCTCTCCCCACTCCTGTTTAACATATACTCTGAAAATATCTTTCTAGAAGCTCTCGAAGGACAACAATTGGGCATCAAAGTAAATGTCATATTGATCAACAATATACAGTATGCAGATGACACGGTCCTGATAGCAGATAACATGAATGACCTCCAAAGACTTCTGGACATGGTAGGAATACATAGCCAGTTGATGGGGATTAACATCAATATAAAAAAGACAAAATTCCTAATAATCACCCGTAAATTACATGATTTCCAGAATGCAAAGCTATCATACAATAGTGAAGACATAGAACGGGTAAAAAAGTTTAAATACCTGGGAACCTGGCTATGTGAAGACTGGTCTTTAGACGTGGAAATTAAGTGCCAGATAGAAAAAGCGAGGAGCTCATTCATGAGATTCAAAAACGTCTTCACGAACTCTGACTTCCACCTCAATCTCAGAATAAGATTCACAAAATGCTACGTATGGTCCATCCTATTGTATGACATGGAAGGCTGGACTCTGAAGGTGAATACCATGAACAGACTGGAAACATTTGAAATGTGGATCTATCGAAGAATCTTGAAAGTTCCATGGACAGCAAGAAAAACCAACGAGGAAATTCTGAGGAGGGCAGGAAGAGAACGTGAGTTGCTGAACACCATAAAATGCAGGACATGTGATACGCAACGAGAGATATGAGTTGCTCCAACTATTAATAGAAAGAAAGATAGTGGGAAAAGGGGGAGTGGGCAGAAAGAGGATGTCGTGGCTCCGAAATATTAAACATTGGACAGGGATGAGAACCACAGGAAAATTAATCCCCACATCAGAGACAGAATGAAATGGTCAGAAGTAGTCGCAAACATCCATTAATGGATAGCAGAATAAGAATAAGAATATTTGTAATATCATATTTCTTCTTTTTTCTATTAATATATATTAAGTCAATTGCAAGGTAGGTCACTTCTTGGTCTAGCTAGAAATAATTATTAAACATCAGGTAGGCATCAAATCAAATGTAACTTCTGCCATTCTGACGATGATAGCAATATCAAAACAAATGGCAATTTCTTAGAATGTTTAACATTTTTTCATTATATTTTCTAATTATCTAGAAACAGTTTCATTTAAAACAGTAATTATAGTTATATGTTTGCATCCCAACACAACACACATACTTCAACCTCTAGATGTCAGTTTAGATTCCATAATGGCGTTAATGTGAAGAAATACAATGTACCTTGAGACTTCTTTAAAATATTATGGACAAAAATGATTTTAGGAAATGTGAGTGGTTTCAGAACATGTGGCTTAAATCCCTTTTCCTCGGATAATGTAGACTATTCCAAAATTACTAAAGAAGTGAAGCCTTACAAAACCAAATCACAGCTCACGGATATTTTAATAGACCAACAATTAGTTAAACAATCAGAAGTTGTTGCAGATAACCAATCATTAATATTGGACAATAGTAGCTTCATCAATACATTACATGTATCTTCTTCAATTTCAAATGCTAAATTAACAGTCCCGACTGCAAATTCAGATATTATTTATATGCCTAACAGAAACACCGTAGAAATATTGAGTAATATCATTATTTACCCCAGTTCAGAGAAATCAAAAGAAAAAAACGAGAGATTTTGCCTTCTGTACTAACATCTACAAAGTCGTTGGACATTACAGAGTCCAAGCAAAAAGAAAAAGAACTGGAAATAACAGAAAAAAACAAAAGAATGCAGAGAGAGATGCAAAAAGAAAAGAACTGCTCAAGAGAAAGGCATCAAATTAAAAATAAACAGAAAATAAAGATGAGTGAACTAGAGATATCACAAAATATTCAAAAATAATCAATGAAAGAAAAAAATTAAAAAAATTGACAAAACGCTTAAGGCAAAACCGAAGACGTTATAAACACTAGAACAGAAAAACGAACAACCTTATTCTGGAAAATAGGATAACATTTTTATGTGAATATAGAGATAGTAACACTATCTTATGTTAAAAATATGTGACGATTATTCTTAATAATTAAAATTTTACTTACGTGTGTATAAGCTGGGAAAAACGTTGACAAAAATAAACACAGCAGTAGTTAATATAAGTAGGATCAACCATTGTCTAGCAAATTTACAAAAAAAGGCATTTTGGCGTTTTAGTCGAATTTTTGTAAGCTAAAATAACGTAAGCTGGCCACTTTAAAATTATCTATAGAAAACCTTTGTTCAACATTTAAAAATAAAATAAACGGTCCTTCTTTGTGTTTTCTTTAGTTTAAAATAGGTACTTAAAATATACTGAAGAATACAAAACCATTTAAATCACATTATTTATCTGTTGTACTTAAATTGTTTTTGCGGTAAATTAGATATTATTCAATAGATACAGAAATATAAAATACACAATTGTATCAGCAAAATAAATAAAATTATAACCAAGTTATATCGTACAACTCATATCACAACTTTTTCAAACAGCTGACCACAGAAAACGGAATCGTCCGTATTTTATGCAGCTGACAGAGCTGTCAATTTCCCTAGCGGTTTTGAAGTTTTTACCTTTTTGACGTGACACTTAATATTCTTCTTCTTACTATAAATTTAGCTCCCATTTAATGGTTCATTCAGCTATTTGATCTAATGATGGTTTTCCACTAAACGGACAATACAAAAACAAAACGCAAACTCGTGTCGAGTACTTTTTAAAGACTGGCGTATTGTATTTTGCAACTGTTGCGAGTTTTGTATTTCGACATTTGGTAGCGGTAAAATCAGAAGGTTTCGAGTAAACCTGACAAAAATCACCGTCGCCGGGAGGTGAAGTCATCAGCTACAGGATTATCATGTCCTTCTTACCTTACTCCCCCTTCAATTTCTTTTCAGGCTCTTTTCTTCTTTTCTTTCTCTCTTACATAACCTAACAGACTTTCACTTTTACTTTGGAGCACTGTTTCTTCTTTCTTCTATTTCCTACTTGCCAACTATATCTCTTAAAACTTCTTTTCTCTGCTATTTCCTTCCTACTCTTTCTTCTTTTTCTTTCTTAGAAAACATCTCCATTTACACCCTGGAACATCAATTCAATTCCATGGCCACACATAGGGGAGGCAGCTATGTGGTCTTGCCCGTTGGCAAATCCTGCGTCCGGAGGCAACCGTGAAAAAAAGCCTAGAGGAGTAAACCTCGATAAAACAATCCGTAATCTCACCTGTAAGCCACCGTGGCTGTGTATGCGTGGCTGCACGAAACTCAGTAAGAAACGGTGCCTCTAGAATACCTGGCTACCTCCTAGAGTATTCTCGCCTTACCACCGCAAGAGGGGCTCTGTGGTGGCGGACTTACTTTCCCTAGCTACTCGTGGGACGGAATATGGAGAAAGAGAATATAAAAATAAACGGGTTTAAAGATTAAAACATACTTTTCCTCATCTGTGAGATGTCCTGAACAATATTATATCATAAATTTGGTCACTTGTATACACTTCGGGGAATGTATCGTGCTAAAAAACCGAAATTTCCCCAAAAGTAACCAAAAATGTAGTATATCTGGAATTATAGGACCCGCTGTAGTCGCTCTAGTCAGCTGAAAATCAATAGGGTACATCTGTGAGGCACCTTGAAAAATATCCAATTATAAAATTGGTCACTTGTATATACTCCGGAGGCTGTATCGTACTAACAACCCGAAATTTCTCCAAAAAGGATCATTAATGTGGCACTTCAGGTTCCATAGCACCTGTTGTACTAGCTTTGGTAAGCTGAGAATCAATAATCTTCATCTATAAGACGTCCCGAATAATAGTCAATCATAAAAGTCAATTTTATACACATGGAGGCTGTATCGTGAAAACAAACTGAAAATTCTCCAAAAATGACAAAAATTTGGTACTTCAAATACCATAGCACTCGTTGTACTGGCTTTAAAGAGCTGAATATCAACACGGTTCATCTTTGAGACGCCCTTAATAATATACCATCATAAAATTGGTCACTTGTATATACACCGGAGGCTGTATCGTGCTAACAAACTGAAATTTCTCAAAAAATGACAATAATGTTGTACTTAAAGTACTATAGCACCTATTGTACTGGCTCTGGTGAGCTGAAAATGAATAGGGTTAATCTCTAAGATGTTTTGAATAATATTCAATCATAAAATTGGGGACTTGTTGCGCTCCGGAGGCTGTATTGTGCTAACAAACTGAAATTTCTCAAAAAATGACGAAAATGTCGTACTTCGAGGACCATATCAATCGCTCTACTGGGTCTGGTGAGCTTAAACTCAATAGGGTTCATCTGTGCGATGTCCTGAATAATATTCAATCATAAAATTGATGACTTGTTGCACTCCAGAGGCTGTATCGTGCTAACGAGACATGTAACGAAAAGTGGCCGACGATCACGACGACGACATACACACAGGATTTTTTTTCTAAAAACATTTTTACTTTTCCGCCCAACCTATCTAATATGCGAGAAAAGTATTGGTTTACCCACAAGAAAGTTGAAATTTTGCAAAAAATGTTGGAGTTATTTTTACGTTTTCCATCAAGAACAACACGAAAAAAATGGTTTTAAAGATTAAAACTAACTTTTCCGCATCTGTGGCCCTGAACAATATTCTATCATAAAATTGTTACTTGTATACACTTCGGGGGATGTATCGTGCTAACAAACCGAAATTTCTCTAAAAGTAACCAAAAATGTAGTATATCTGGATTTATAGGACCCGCTGTACTCGCTCTAGTCAACTGAAAATCAATAGGGTACATCTGTGAAACACCTTGAACAATATTCAATCATAAAATTGATCAATCGTATACTCTTTGGAGGCTGTATCGTGCTAACAAACTGAAAATTCTTCTAAAATGACAAAAATTTGGTTCTTCAAGTACCATAGCACCCGTTGTACTGGCTTTAGTGAGCTGAATATCAATAGGGTTCATCTTTGAGAAGCTCTGAATAATATCCAATCATAAAATTGGTCACTTGTATCTACTCCGGAGGCTGTATCGTGCTAACAAACTGAAACTTCTCCAAAAATGACAAAAATATCGTACTTAAAGTACTGTAGCACCTGTTGAATAGGCTCTGGTGAGCTGAAAATCAATAGGGTTCATCAGAGAGATGTCCTGAATAATATTCAATCATAAAATTGGTGACTTGAACTCCGGAGGCTGTATCGTACTAACAAACTAAAATTTCTCAAAAAATGACAAAATGTCGTACTTCAAGTACTATAGCACCTGTTGTACTGGCTCTGGTGAGGTGAATATCAATAGGGTTCATCTGTGACATGTCCGTAGCAATATTCAATCATAAAATTGGTGAATTATTGCACTCCGGAGGCTGTATCGTGCTAACAAAGCATGTAAGAAAAAGTGGCCGACGATAACGACGACGACGACATACACACAGGATTTATTTTCTAAAAACCATTTCTTCGTGTTGTTGTTGATGAAAAACGTGAAAATAACAAAAAAAAATTCAACTTTTTTTGGGGTAAACCAATACTTTTCGCGCATATTAGATAGGTTGGGCGGAAAAGTAATAGGACAGGAAAATATGGATGAACGAAAGAAAGGAAAGGGAATTTTTAGTAGATCAGTAATAATGAAACGTACACCGGATAAGATGAGGTCGACGAGTGACGAAGATCCAAGGAGGGGAAAAGGAAGGAGGTATTGCTTCTCGACGATAAGGAGCAGAAGAGGAGGCAGAAGGAGAAAGGAAAGGCGAAACTGGAGATTGGAAAGGAGGAAGTGTGAGAGAGTGTAGAGAGATTCAAGGAGTCGATAAGGCAGCTGGAGAAGAGGGTCAAAAGACTAGAGGAGCAGAAGGCAGCGGCAGAGGGACGGATGAAGGAATTAGAGGTTGAGGACGGGTAAAGTGGCGGACGACAGAAAGGATAGAGGCCAACACGATGGGAGGAGGGGCAAAGAGATTGGGAAGGGTGGAAGGAGGTTAGAGATAGGGACTGGGATGGTAAACAGGGGGAGGGAATAGAAATAACATTGGGAAATCCAATGATAGGAGATGAAGGTTAAAGTGGTATGGGTCACCAAGGAAGACGGTGGAATGGAAAAGGGGATTCAGAGGTTGTTTAGGGATAGATACGCGATGTTAGGAGAAAAAGGAGAGGAAATGGAGCGGTTAAAAGAGGTACGCACTACGGAAATGGGTAAGGGTGAACGCGGAGCAGTTGATCTGTCGGATGGAGGGAGATTGTAGGGATGAGAGAAAGGTTCGAATTGATGAGTCGACTGATGGGGAAGTGGGGAGCGTGGACAGCGTAGGGCTCCACAGACTCGAACATGTGGGGGTAGAGGTGCTGAGGAAGATGGTGGCGTAGGTGAGAGGAGATGGGACGAAGAAGGTAATAATTTATACCGATAGGGAAAAGGAAAGGAAAGCGGTAATCTTGAAGGATATCGGGGAGATCAACCAGGAGGGGATTGAGAGGATCAAGAAGGGGCGCGGGGGATGAAAAGGGAGTGGGTAGACAGACTCCGGGTTTCAAAAAATAGTTCGGTGGTGATAGAGGCAAAGAAGGGGATTGATGTGAGGGAAATTTTAGAGGAGGTGGAAAGGGTAACAGGAACTAAGGCGGTGGAGGCATGGAGGGGAACAAAAACCGTTAAGATGGTAGGGATAGACCCGTGGATGGAAGACGAAAAGGTGAGGAAGGAAATAGAGAAGTTGACTGGGAAAGGAGCAAAGGTGATAAAGATGGTTAGGTAGAGGGGATGAAAATGGTGGTGGTAAGGGCGGAACGGGAAAAAGCGGAAGCCTTGCTTAGGAAAAGAGAGATTAGATTGGGATGGAGTAGACTGTAACTATTATAGAGGGTAGAGATGAGGGCAGATGTTTTGGATGTGGAGAAAAGGGACACAAGGTGGCAGGATGTAAGGTGAGGGGGGTTAAGGAGAAGAGTAAGTGCTGGCTATGTAAGAGAGAGGGTCACATGGCCAGAGACTGTCGGCAAGGGAAGCCAGGGAAGATGGAGTGTAGTAGGGGAAGGAAGAGAGTAGAGGAAGATGTTGAAAAAGAGGAGGGAAAAAATGAGACGGACTCGTCCACTCTGAACCCCTCAGAGGGGACGAGTTTGGCCAAACAGGAGGAAGGGGTGATCAGTATGCGGGAAAAAGGAATGTAGAGGAGGGATGGAGGGTTATACAGATAACTTTAGGGAAAAATAGCGCATGATATTTTAGATGAGGTGATTTTTAGGAAGAAAGTGGATGTGGTGCGTGGATCTGAGGTAAATGCTAGATATGTGGAAAAGCAAGGATGTATTATGGACGATACAGGAGAGGCAGGAATAAGAGTGGTGGGAGAGGGGCTGAGAGCGGATGGGTAATATGGTGGTGTACAGTGTATATACAAGCCCAAATGTCAGTCTGAAGGAATACGAGAGAAGCATGATAGGACTGAGTGTGTCAAAAGGAAAAAGCGGATCATAAGGAGAATTGTGACAGGATATTTCAACGCTAAAAACACTGCATGGGGGGGAGGGGAGAAAACGGACAGGAGAGAGGAGATACTGGAGGAAGTACTGGCATCCAACGGGTCAGTGGTGCTGAATGACGGACTCCTGCCCACCTTCGTGAGGGGTGACGGGGGTTCGTCATATATTGATATAACAGATTGTGATGAATGGCTGGGAAAAAGAGTGAGTAGTTGGAGGGTGCTGGAGGATGAGGAAAGCTTGAGTTTACATAGATATGTGGAGACGGATATAAAGAAGGGGAGAAAGGAATTATCGGAAGAGAGGGGATGGAGTTGGACGAACACCGAGATAGACAGTATGAGGAAGAAAGTGAGAGAGGAGATAGAAAGGGGACTTGGACATGAGGTAGATGAATTGTACGAGGTGATACAGAGCTGTAAAAGAGAAGGAAAGGGGGGTAATATGCATGGGAGGAGGTCTAATTACTGGTGGAATGAGGAAATAGAGGAGCCACGGAGAGAGTATAAGAAAGAACGAAGGTGGATGCTAAGAAGAATATGGTGGATAAAGGGAAAAGGAGGTTACAAGGAGAAGAAAAAGGAGCTGGAGCGTAGGGTGGAGAGGGTAAAAAGAGGGAAATGGGAAGAGCTACTGGGGGAATTAGAAAACAATGCATGGGGAAAGGCGTATGAGGAAGCGGTGAAAAGGATGGGGGAAAATAGGAATGAGGTGCTGGAGGAAGATTGGGAAAAGGAGATTATAGGGAAGCTATTCACAGGGGTAGAAGGGGGAATGGAGGGAAGAATTTGGGAAGTCGAGGAAATTAGAGAGGTAGGGAAAAGGGGGGGAATTAGGTCGATACAGAAATGGGAAGTAGAATAAGGGGGGAGAAACATTAAAATGAGGAAAGCACCAGGGATAGACGGCCTGAGTGGTGAAATGGTGAAGGGGCTGTTGAATGACAATGGGGAGTATTTCAGGGAATTATTTAACAGGGTGCTGAGAGAGGAAGAATTCCCGGAAAGATGGAAGGTGGCCAGGGTGATACTGGTGTGAAAGGCGGGTAAAAAGGGGAAGCGGGCGGGAGACTATAGGCCCATCAGCCTGCTGAGCGGTATGGGTAAAGTGATGGAGGGGATAATAAAGGATATGATTGAGGAGGATGTTGGTGGCAATGGGGGTTTTAGGGAAAACCAGCACGGGTTTATGAAGGGAAAATCATGTATCTCTGCGCTGGGCAGGGTGATGGGTTTGGTGGAAAGGAATAGGGAGGGTAGCTGGAGGAACATAAAATTGGCCCTACTCGTGTTCTTCGATGTCGGGAAAGCGTTCAACAGCGTCAGTAAACGTGCATAGTTGAGCGCGTTGCTGAAGCTTGTTGTGGGGGAGGGGTTGGCCAGTCTAGTAGAGGATTATTTGACGGGGCGAGTGATAGTAGACTCGAGAGGGAGGAGGTATGAGATGGAGGCTGGAGTACCTCAGGGCTCGGTTCTGGGACCGACGCTCTCCAGAGCGTCTTCAATGAGGTTTGTAGGATAGTATGTGAAGAGGGGTGTGAGATTATGGTATATGCGGATGACGTATGTTTGGTATGTACGGCAAAGGGGGAGGCGGAGATAGAGAAAAAGCCGGAGAGGATGTGTAGGAAGATTGTGGAGAAGATTGAGCGGTGCGGACCGGAAGTGGCTGAAGAAAAGGCGGTGGGGTTGCTGATTTTACCATCTTTGCCTAAGAGGGGTTCGAGAATTCTAGCCAATGGCCATTTAAGAGGGGGTTATCTTCTTCTTTAACTAGTACCATTTGATTTTTCCTTATCTTAGAAACAGGGACTAACCACTCAGGCGATTCTGAAGTAGACTATTTAGATAATCCACAGACCACCTTTTCCAAAAGGATTGTTGAATTCTGCTACAGAGCTGCCAGAAGGACAGTCTGTTAATAGGTATCTGGGAGATATCTTTCTCAGGGAAAGAGGTGAGAGCGGCGCCAATGAGAAAATGACCTGGGATCAATGGATGCAAATAATTTGCATCGTTAGATAAGGGGTATAGATGTCTATAATTCAGGATTGCCTCTATTTGTGCAATCACAGTACTAAATTCTTCAAAAGTGAGAGTATATGTACTTACAATGCGGTATTGGTGGTATTTGGCACTTTTGAATGAGGATTCCCATATTCCACCCCAATGTGGAGAACGTGGCGGAATATTCAATAAAAGTGAGGGACAAGAAGTTTTTGATAGATGTAGACTTTAATAGGAGCAATTCATAAAGCTCTTTGAGTTGATTGTTAGCCCCAAGAAGGTTTGTGGCGTTGTCACTGAATATAACCTGAGGGTTACCTAACTAGGTGGTGCAGCCAGGAAACGACTTAGTCGTCTCCTCAAGAGTGGGGTTCCTTACAAATCCGCCTTGCATCAAATTCTAGAGCAGCGGGAGCGGGATCAACCGCAAGAGAGGAAACATTCTTCCTCGGTGGCTGGTACCAGCAAGCGCTTACGCTCTAACGATGACTGACCCGAACAAGACGCAAAGAAGCCCTACTCGGCTGAATCAATGGTAACGTCAGGTGAAACTGACTTACAAAATCCCTCTTATGGGCAGGCTGTATCCGCAATCAAGGTGGGAATTTTACATCTTGAACATCCGACAGCCTCGATCACGACCAAACAAATGGAGTCCCTTCAGTATGCCATTATGGCCGCTGTAGAGGATATACCTGAAGGTGGTCCACAAGTACAGTTCCAGAGCTGTACTTTCCGGCCTGGATGGTTACAGGTCACCTGTGTAAATCAGGAGAGTGTCTCGTGGTTGACTGGCGTAGTCAATACACTTCAACCATGGGACGGTGCCTCCCTGAAATGTGTTTCAGGTAACCAACTCCCAAAGCCACACATTTTTGTGGCTTACATACCTGACGAAGGCAGTCGTAGACTTACTTCAGAACAGGTCCTCACCAGACTGAGGAAAATTAATCACGGTCTGTTTACCTTGGAGTGGACTGTCCTACACAAGGAAATTACAGGCCCTGGTCAAACATGGACTTTCGCCATTGACGATCGATCCATGGCCACGAAGGAGAGGATTGGATTCAAACCATACCTGGGTTTTGGACAGGTTGTTTTCCGGCCTAAAGCCCGGTCCTCCCAACTGGCATCAAAACCGGGTCCCTCCAAGAGATCCGAGAAAAGCCGTGGCCCGGAGCCGACCCTCCTCACAATAACAGGGGGAGTGTACCGCCGGCACGTAGCCGGGGCATCAGCCATCCCAAATGGAGAGCTGGCTTCCCCAAAAAGAAGACGGGTAACGTCTCTTCAAGGGAACCGGAAAAAGGAACTGGACCTGCTGTCCTGAAATCAAAGACCAGTATGGCATCGACGAAAGGACCAAAGCAATCAACTGGATCTGCTGTGGCGAAAGGTGACCAAGCCTCGTCAATGGCACCAACTACAGCCTCACCCCTGGGAGGATCAGATGGTGGCGCCTCAATCGACCCACCGTGTGATCTCCCCTAGGGATCTGAGGATACACAAGTTTGCCTGCGGCTACCTGTATTCGTCACTTTCAACTGTTTACAGGCAAACTTACAGCATGCCAAGGCCGCTTCATACATTCTTGGTAAAAGGTTCAAGGAACGAATCAATCGACCTTGCCTTCCTGCAAGAACCATGGACAGGAAACACAGACCGAGTAACTGGTCTCAGTAATATTCCTGGTGAGGTAGTAGTTTGTCCTGGGGTGAAACGCAGGGCTTGTCTCCTCATTAGGAAAAATATTAATTATTTTTTGCTTACAGGCTTTTGCACTCCTGATGTAGTAGCCATCCAAGTGTCCCTACCGGAGAAGAATGGTATGACTAAGGGCTCCGAACCAACTTTTGTAACTAGAAATAGATCAGAGGTGTTAGATTTAACAATCAGCTCAAACTTCCTGAGCAATAAGATACGGCATTGGGCAGTATCTACTGAGCCTTCGTGTTCAGATCACAGGCACATTCAATTCAACATTGAAATAGGTCCACGGCCAGTAGTGGAATATCGCGACTCAAAAGCTATTGACTGGAGTGGATATAGAAATTCCCTCCAACGGTATATTGAGGAAGGCTTCACTACAATAAACAGTTGTGATGGGATAGATACTGCGGCAGACAAGCTTCGGGAAGCAGTGATCTCCTCCTATCATGAAAACTGTCCACTCAAGACAAAAAGAGATAATCGCAACTCTACTTGGTGGAACAAAAGCCTAGATAAGCGAAAAAAAGAAGTTCGACGACTATTCAATAGATCTAAAGAGTCAGGTAACTGGGAACCTTATAGGACTGCTCTAACAACTTATAACAAAGGAATTAGAAAGGCGAAACGGGAGTCTTGGAAGAAGTTCTGTGAGAGTATATCTGGCATACCTTGCAGTACTAGAATACACAAGATTCTCTCTAAAGAGCCGATTGCCGAGATAGGGTCGATGAAACGACCAGATGGCACTTTTACGACCTCTAGAAAAGAAACGTTAAAGCTTTTGATTAAAAACCACTTTCCCGGAAGTTAAACTCTGGATAACAACCGACCTCCCCACTTTGAGGGCGCAAGGCGGCCCAAAAATAATGATTGGGAGGTCGCCAAGAACGTTATCACAGCACCGGCGATTGAATGGGCAATAAAATCATTTCAGCCCTTCAAATCTCCCGGTGAGGATGGCATCTTTCCAGCTCTGCTACAAAACGGACTAGAATTACTTATACCAATCCTCATTAAATTGTATAGAGCTAGTCTGGCGTGTAATTATATACCACCCAGCTGGTTGGCGGCTAGGGTAGTATACATACCGAAAGTGAGCCGCACAGACCCACACCCTAAATCGGTCAGACCAATTAGCCTAACATCTTTCCTGCTTAAAGGACTTGAAAGAGTACTGGACTACCATATCAGGCTGGTAGCTTTATACAGCTCCCCCCCTGAGCATCCACCAGTACGCTTATCAAACAGGCAAATCAACAGATTTGTCATTACATAACCTTGTTGAGAAAACCACACAATCCCTTAACAATAAGGAAATTGCGGTGGCAATTTTTCTCGACATCGAAGGAGCATTCGACAATGCACTACCGGCCTCCATTGGTTCAGCTTATTTGACTGAAAAGGGCATTAAACCAACGATTACCGGCTGGATATATGCCATGCTCACTAATAGAACAGCCACTACATTTATTCAAGACGAGGCCATCAGCTTTAAGGTTTCCAGGGGCTGCCCGCAGGGTGGAGTGTTATCTCCCCTTCTGTGGTCATTCCTGATGGATGACCTGCTTGGTACTCTCGTGGGAAGAGGGGTAGAACTGCAAGCGTATGCAGACTACCTTGTAATTCTGGCAAGAACCAAGTCAGGACGGGTTGCACATAATACCCCCCAAAGGACTTTGGACGATGTCTACAGTTGGTGCCAGAGGGAACAGATATCTGTTAACCCTGGTAAAACTGTAATAGTTCCCTTCACTAGGAGAAGGAATTTGACGGACCTTCCGCCACTTTCCTTTAATGGTGAGGTTATTCCATTTGCAGCGGAAGTAAAATATTTGGGGATCATCCTAGATAAAAACTTACTTGAAACGCTCACTTGGAAAAAGTCATCCATAAGGCCAGATTTTCCTTGTGGACATGTCGCAGGATCTGCGGAAAATCTTGGGGCTTGGGTCCCAAAAAAATCCATTGGATATATGTGATGATTGTTAGACCAATGATCACATACGGAGCCATTGCTTGGTGGTCAAAAGCTTTACAGAAAACGGCCCAAGCAAAGCTCTCTGGCTAGTTTGGTTATAACTGGTGCTATCGGCACCACACCGTCAGCAGCCATGGAAATCCTCCTGGACCTTCCTCCTCTCCATATACTTCTGGAAAAGGAGGCCAGACGGACAGCATATAGAATTGTGCATATTTCTAAATACACAAAACATGCTTATACAGAGCAAAGTAGAATGCTAGCGACCACCGAAAGTCATAGTGTTCTGGGAATGACCTGATATAATGCCCCCAACAGTAAACTATAATCTGCCTTATACCGTCCTATTTCCAAATAGAGATGAATGGTTCCTCCGCAAGGATGAACTCTCAAGAGCAGACATCTGTAGGTACACTGATGGATCAAAGACACCCTCAGGCTCTGGTGCGGGTGTGTACGGTCGAAGCCTAGGACAGAAATCTCAACCTCTCTGGGATCCTATGCAACCGTATTTCATGCGGAAATTTATGCCATTGCTACATGTGTGGAGAGTTTGGGGCAATCCAACCACACACACACACACACACACACACACACACACACACACACACACACACACACACACACACACACAGATCAATAAAAAATATCACGGACAGCCAAGCGGCCTTGAAAGAACTTAGCTCGAAATTGGTTCTAGACTGCCAAAAAAGACTCGCCTCAATAGGAGAGCGCAACAGGGTATCGCTGGTTTGGATCCCTGGCCACTCTGGTATGGATGGTAATGAGAAGGCTGACTCTCTTGCAAGAGAGGGTGCCGCTCATGACTTTATCGGACCAGAACCTACAATTGGCATCGCAACAAGTGTTGTCAAACAAACACTAAATACCTGGACTGCAAGAAGAGTTTTAGACTTCTGGCATAATATACCAGAATTGGTTCATTCAAAGGCCTTCATACATCCTTCGAATAAGGTATCCAAACAAATATTAGGCTATAATAGACACGATCTACGGTGCCTAACAGGCCACTGTCGTTTGAATCATCATATGCTGAAACTTGGAATGTCGGACCATCCGATTTGCCGTCTATGTTTGGAAGGTGATGAAACAGCAGAGCATATAATTTGTTCCTGCCCCGCCGTGGCTCGAATCAGGTATCTGATGTTTGCCCTCGGACCTGAAATATCATTCACTGAACAAATTAATCGGCTTCGTTAAGAAGCTGAATTTGTTTGGTGAACTTTGAATAGGTATGAGCCACAATAGACTCTCGCGAGTCGCAGTGGAGGGCCTCATTGACCCACTCATTTTAAACCTAACCTAACCTACCTCTTCTTGCAATGAAACGTTTCAATGTTGCAATGAAGGCCTCTGCTGAAAGGCTGGAAACTAGTTCCATGTGGACGGCTTCAGTGGCCATGCAAACAAACAAAGCTATATAGCACTTTGTGATGGGTGCTTTTTTCAGCCGAGAGCTTTTGATAACAAAGGGGCCTGCAAAGTCTACTCCTGTTTTTTGAAAGATACGATCGAGCCGTACTCTCTCCTTGGGAAGATCTGCCATTATTCGCTATGCATTAAACTTAAAACATGTAATGCAGGTGCGTGTTATTTTTTTACTATCTTTCAATCCATTTATCGACCAAAATTTAAGACGTTCTGCAGTTCGCTATGACTTAAACACGTGCGTTCAATGAGCATCATAAGATGTACAGTGTGATTTCGAGAAGGGAGTAGGAGAGGGTGTTTTTGCTCAAAAGGAATCAATGCATTAAAAAGTCTTCCTCCTACTCTTATCAAACCTTGTGAGTCAGAAAAAGGTTTTAACGCTAACATGTGCTTTTCAGTAGGAGGATGTTGATTCGTAAGCTCCACTATTTCTTTTTGAAAGTGTGTCAGTTATATTTGCTTCACAATGAACTCAAAAGCTTTGCGTAACTCAGCAGATGATAACGTTTTTTTTTTAGTTTTATGACTACGATTTCTAGTGTTGTGAATAAATCGAAACAAATATGCTATAGTACGATATAACCTACTGAAGTTGGAGAACGTAGCAACTACGTGTGTCCAATATACGGACTGTTCAATGAGTGTTGTTAATAGAACAACTTTTCTTTCTTTTGGCAATGAAACTATAATTTCAGAAGAATCTGTGGAGAGAAGTTGATCCTCTGGTGAGCTTAAGAAACCAGGGCTATTAAACCATAAATCAGAGGTTTTGTGAAATAACGTTCTCCTTGATAAAATATCTGCTGGGTTATTTTCACTAGCTACATGATGTCATTTAAAGTTTTTAGTGAGTTCTTGTATTGTGGAGACTCGGTGTGAGATATACGTACTCCACTTAGAGGGGGAGTGTGCTATCCAAGAGAGTGCTATCTTGGAATCGGACCATACCATAGATGAACAGAAAAGATCGATAGACGATTTACGAACATTTGAGATATGCGAGAAGCTAGTTGAGCCAGTAATACCATTCCACATAACTCTAGTCGAGGTTTAGTGTGTTTTTTCTTTAATGGGGCAATTCGAGATTTGCTAGCAACAAGAGTGCAAGAAATTTTATGGTCTTGATACAAGGATCTAATATAAATGATACAGACATAAGCTAGATTCGAATCGTCACGAAAACCATGTAATTTTATCACTATTTTATTTGGCAACTCTGTATGAAATAGAGAATTTTGGTAAAATGAGTCCAATCCTGAATGACCGAAAGATCTGATATGGGAGTATGCCAGTCTAAAATCTGGCTAACCAGAGTTTTTGTATGAGGACTTTTCCCAGTACAATTATAGGATTCACCAGCCCATTGGCATGGTACCAGGAACTTATTGCCGATAAAATTTTGCGTTTGGTGAGGGAATCTATTTGAAGAATGTTAGGTACCGTTATTTGCATAGAGTTTGTTATAGGGTTCCATTTTAAGCCTAGAATTTTACAAGGAGATTGGTTTAGATTTAGGTCGACTTCTTGGGTTGACGCCTCATGTTTTCATTTTCAAATGCAAAGTTACTTCCTCATGAGCATCAGAGATATTTATTAATTGTGATTCATCTGGGGTGTTTAAACCAACATTTTGGTATATAATACCAACGGTATCGTGCAAAGTATCCTTACCAGTCTTTATTTCCACAAAACGATCGAAATTTTCGAAAGCAACGCCGGTACAGAAATCTGGTAATTTTTTTTATTGTTTCAGGGCATAGACTTGATTTTTCTAGTAACGTATATGTTTCTTCCGTTTCGAGCTCTTCCACTCCTGAATAACTGATACAATACCCATATCTATGTATTATATCAATAATTTTGCGACTACTCATTAGATTTTGAAAGCCATTCCGAGCATAATGTGCTTTTATGTTTTTATTTTTCTATTGTAAATACCGTAGACGACGTCTTCACAGAATAACTTGACTTGACCGATACACTTAGGATTATTTTTACGTTTTCGATTATTACCGGCTATCAAAGTGAAGTACAACTGCAGAATATCTTGTGGCACAGATATTCTCCTTCCTCCAAATTTTTCGCTGTTATATATTATGTGATAATTTTTTCTATTTAGCTTGCAATACTGATTTTCTCAATAATAAAGCGGCTTTAAGTAAAATATCATCTTTTAAACTTTCAAATTATTGCTCATCAATAGCCACTAAATTTTTCGGTGCTAATAATTTTTTATTCTGAATAGTAAAATTTTTTATTTCTTTACCGTATTGTTTTTTAATTTTGGATTCTAAAATGTATGGTTTGAAGTCCCCTCCAATTTCTTTACCATTATTTTCTCCACTTTCTTCTAATAATCCCGTATAACACCGAAAAATATAAGTCAAGAAGTAACACCGTCCTTTTTAAGTTATATTTTCTTAGATAAAGGAACATAGTCACCAAAAGCAGCTTGATATTGTTGACGAAGATCATGCCAATCAGTTTTAGTTTTTTTTGTTTGATGAGACTTCATAAGAGAAATTCAATTGAGAGATTTTATGATAATATATTTTGGGGTGGGAATAATTTACAATTTTATCAATAAACTCCGTATGATTTTCATTTTGTTCTTTTACTTTAAGCGGCTTATAGGCGGGGAATGTAGACTGAAGTTACTGGCGGCTAGTACTTGTCATCAACATGTCGAATTGTGATGAAGAATATTGTGAAGCTTTTAATGAAGCTATCACCGGGTCCACATCAGTAGATATGTACGTAGTTCGTCGCTGTTCGTCGGGGTATTTATTGATGTGGAGGGGGTGAAGTACCAACCCGGCGCGTCTCCAGGTGGCGGATAGGAGAAGGGCCTCTGAGATGATTTTATATGAGGAGGAGGTCTGCAGGGAAATACCTGGGGCTCGTTGTGTCTAAAAACTCAACTGGCAGCCCTCGAATACCCTGTCTCCTGGCTGTTTGTGGTCAAGTCTCGCGGGCCAGTGGGATGTTTGGGGGGGGGGTCTTGGCTCTACTGCCCGGACCAAGAGGAGACAACCTCATTAAAAACCTAAATTCAAGGTGGGAAACCGGGCCGAAGAATGCGTGGCTATATAGAAGAATAGTCCTTACTGGTATCGACCTTGGAGCACCGGAGGGAACTCCATTGTATTGAACCCCTTACCTCTGCATGCGGGGCTCTGCAGCGGTGGACCGTAATGACCCTAGCTTCTCGTGGGATGACTCATGGAAAGAAAAAGTAAAACTTTCACCGGAGAAGTAGTGGAGACAACTTCCACCTCTTCATCCGGGCACCTCACAGAGGGAAAAAAGGCCAAACTGCACAAAGGTCGTATGCCGTTCGACCTCCCAAAACCGGGAGAACCGGGCGGTATGGACGACCCACTGAGAAAAGGCATCAGTGGAGCAGGGGTGCGGAAATATCTGCGACTCCTCAATCAGGGAATATCCCCTGAAGAGGCCAGGAAGCAGGTAACTCAGCGCCCAACCCCCCCGAAGGAATTACCAACGGGGAAAACAAAGCTTTAAAGAGGCCCGGAGCATATTACTCCTCCGCTTAGGCCTCAAAGCAAGAAATCAAAAACAGCTGCAACGGTAACCGGGCAAGCCACTGGTTACGCAGCAGCTGTCAAAGCAGAGAAAGCTTTTAGGGTGGGAATAATTCCCAAGGATTATCCTGGGGTCATCCTGAGAGCGGAGCAGCTCTCCACACTGGAAGACACTCGGGTGGAAGAGCTGTGCCAGAGCAAAGAGAAGGGAATCCACTTCTCAGGTATCCATTTCCGTTGTGGAATGATACTGGTGGACTGTGGGTCACAAGAATCGGCAGACTGGCTTATGAGGTCATCGCCGAAATTAAACTTTTGGGAAGGACCCGAATTGGTGGCTCGAAGTGGAGACGACATCCCAAAGCCGGTCACCGTAACAGTGTTCTTCCCAAGAAGCCAAGACATGAAACTGGAGAAGATCCTCCAACTTGTCGAGGTTCAGAACTCCAACCTCAGTACTGAGGCTTGGAAGATTCTAAACACTAAAAAAGAGGGACAGGGAACTATTCTCACGATTGGGATCGATCACCAATCTGGGAAGGCTCTGAAGGCAGGAGGTTACGCGCTAAACTTCCGTTTTGGGCGTATCCCTGTCTCGGGGCTGGGAAAAAAGAAGAATCCCGCGGAGGATCCAAAGGACATGGAGATACCCTCCACATCCGGAACCTCTGGAAAGGGGAAACAAGGCGAAAGCTTGACCTTAGGTCAGCCCGAGATCTCCTATGGCTCTGCTGGGATGACTGGGAATGCGGAGACTGCCTCTGTATCCCGGGAAGCTGGGCAGAGCAGCCTGGGGGTCGAGAGTCTGACTCGAGATCAAGAAACCTGCTCGATTATCGAGGGAGATACTGCCATGGTGGTCGAGGAGGGCCAGGGAGAGAGAAAGGAGGGGGATGAATAGAGGCTGAGTAACTCGGCCTCTCTCATCCATAATTATTCACCTTCACGTTCACGAATGTAGCTCAGATTAACCTGCATCACGCGAAGGGAGCTTCAGCCGTGACTGCAAGGTTGTTCGCTAGACTACAACTGAATATTGTACTGATCCAAGAACCATGGATCAACAAAGAAGGCCAAATCAAAGGTTTGGCATGTAAGGATTCTAAATTGATTTATGATCAAAGGCAAGTATCTCCGCGTGCCTGTGTAATCATAAGAAATAACATAAAATATATTTGTGTTTCAGAATACGTGTCACGGGACCTTGTTCCAATCATGGTTCACCTCAACATTGGGGGTATCGACCGAGACATCGTCATTGCCTCTGCCTACTTCGCTGGAGACGGGCCGATGACACCGCCAGTAGAGGTACAAGATCTAGTGAGACACTGCGATAGCAGACGGCTGCCAATTATAATTGGTTGTGATGCCAACGCACTCAATACCGTGTGGGGAAGCACCAATAACAACGTAAAAGGTGAGTGTTTATTAGAATATCTCTTAGCAAATAACCTTGAGACCTTAAACGTGGGGACAACCCCCACTTTTGTCACGAGAGCAAGAGAAGAAGTCCTGGACGTAACAATCGTTAATGTTGCTGCTAGGAAAAATGTAAAAGATTGGAGGGTGATGAGCGAGCCATCACTTTCCGACCATAGGTTCATCGAATTTAGAATAGAGGGAGATACTACCTCGATTCCTACAATCCGAAATCCTAGAAATACTGATTCGTCTCTTTACAAGACCAATCTGAAGGATTATTTGGAACACGTCGAAGTGAATGGGGTAAATCGCCCGAATTACGACCTGGAACAAAGAGTCGAACAGATCAGTGAGGCAATAATGGAAGCTTTTCATTCCAGTTGCCCACTATCAAAAGCTCGTTCAGAAAAGGATGCTCCTTGGTGGAATGAGAACCTGTCAAACCTCATAAAAGAGGTCCGTCGGCTCTTTAATAGAGCCAAACGTGACGGCAATTGGCAGAGGCACACTGAGAAGCTTACTCAGTACAATAAAGAGATTAGGAAGGCCAAAAGGCTTAATTTTCAAGCCTTTTGCGAAAAGATCACTTTCACTCACACTGCGGCCAGACTACAAAAGGTCATGGCAAATGGGGGAACTAACCCCACAATGTCGCTGAAAAAGCCAGACGGATCATACACGGAAGGTGAAGAGGAACGATTAATTCTTCTTCTTAAAACCCACTTCCCAGGTAGTGAACCAGCAACAAGCACCGAAATAGCAATGAACTACACCAAAAAATCCCGCAAGGAAGATTGGGATATTGCTAAGAAAATATTTACCAGGCAACGGTTGGAATGGGCAATAAGTACCTTTCAACCATATAAATCACCAGGAGTGGATGGAATATTTCCAGCACTCCTACAGCAAGGGAAAGAGGAGATTCTTCCTCACATGCTGAAGATTACAAGAAGCAGTCTAGCAGTGGGTCTAATACCTAGAAAATGGAGAAGGGCAAGGGTAACCTTCATACCAAAAATAGGGAAAAAAGATGGGACTGATCCCCGATCTTTTAGACCCATCTGTCTAACATTGTTCCTACTCAAAACATAAGAACAGAGAATCTGGAGAATATACCACTTCATAAATGTCAGCATGCCTACAGAGCGGGTCGATCAACTGAGACGGCTCTGTATCAGCTGACAGAAGTCATCTAGAGAACTCCGAACAACAAAGAAATCGCAATGTGCCCATTCCTGGATATATCAGGGGCCTTTGACAACACAACTCATGTGTCTGTCAAAGAAGCACTAAAAAGGCGAGGAGTGAATGAAACCATTGTAAAATGGATGTATGAGTTGTTGACAACGAGGATAGCTGAGACACAGGTGGGGAATCAAACCACCTCAGTTAAAGCCACTCAGGGAACACCTCAAGGGGGAGTGATATCTCCCCTTCTATGGAGCCTCGTAGTAGATGAATTGCTCTACAGGCTAACGGAGCTTGGCTTCGAATGTATGGGCTACGCCGATGACATTGTTTTAATAGTCAGAGGCAAGTTCGAGAGCACCTTGTGTGATTTATTACAAAAGGGCCTCAGAATCATTGAGCAATGGTGCTTGTCAGTGGGGCTAAACATTAACCCAAGCAAGATCATAGTAATTCCATTTACCCGGAAAAGAACACTTCCAGCCATGAAACCCATATCCTTAAATGGGGAAATCATAGAATGGAAATCAGAGGTTAAATATCTAGGGATAACCCTAGACAGTAAGCTTCTGTGGAATAAGCATGTTGAAATAACTGCTAGTAAAGCAATAAGAGCTTTGATGGCGTGCAGAAATCTAGCTGGTAAGAGGTGGGGCTGTAATCCAAAAATACTGCGATGGATGTACGCCATGATTGTGAGACCAGCAATTACGTATGGGGCAATAGTTTGGCACACGAAAGCAAGTCAGTACAGCACGAGGAAAATCCTCGATAAAGTTCAAAGGCTTGCCTGTGTGTGCATCACTGGAGCTATGAGAACGTGTCCAACTAGGGCACTTGAGATCATTACAGATCTCACACCTCTACATCTGGTGATAGAAAGATCTGCCCAAGAGGCAATTCTTAGAATATCTAAGGAAGGTTCAGGCAATGAGAGTATTAAAAATCAGGGAGCTTGGTCCTCTCTGACAAGATACATCTCATTAGCGAATCTTCCCAGTGACGAAATGATCAGGAAAGTAAGCATCGAAAAGAATTTCACTACGATGCTAAATACGAGGAGAGACTGGGAAAGGGAATACACCACCCAAACTCTCAAAGAAAACACCATTAGATGGTATACGGATGGTTCAAAAACCACCATCGGAGCAGGCGCTGGAGTATTTGGGCCTGGCACCAGATACTCATTATCGTTAGGCTCCTTCCCGAGCGTCTTTCAGGCAAAAATACTTGCGATCGAAAGATGCGTGGAAATGAACCTAGAAAGAAACTACCAGAAATGTGACATATCGATCCATTCTGATATTCAAGCAGCTATCAAAGCATTGAGCTCCCATGTCATTGACTCAAAGTTGGCATGGGAGTGCCGAAGAAAACTTGATGAATTAGGCAAGAGTAACATGGTCTCTTTAGTCTGGGTTCCCGGCCACTCGGGAATCACGGGAAATGAAGAGGCCAATACACTTGCCAGGAAAGGAGCACAAATGCCCTTTATTGGCCCGGAGCCTTTCTGTGGTGTAGCAAAATGCTCCTACAAGAAAGAGTTTCGGAAGAAAGAGGAAACCGAAAGAGAAGCACTCTGGCGGTGCCTTCCCGGGTTGGAACATTCCAAAAAGTTCCTGGGGAACTTTGACACTGCTAGGTCCAAAAAATATTTGGACCTCAGTAAAGATAAGCTACATCTCCTCACGGGCTTTCTTACAGGACACTGCCGCCTTAGGAAGCACTTAATGAGAATAGGTCTAGCAGAGATTGACGAGTGTAGATTCTGTGGGGAGGAGGATGAAACTCCTGATCACATAGTTCTGGAATGCCTCGCCATTGCAAGCCAACGCAAGAAATGCTTTCGACAAGAAACTTGTAGGAGTGAGTACCTAACCTCGCTGAAGCCGTCCCAAATACTAGAGTTCATTAGAACCTTGGAACTGGAAGGCGAGCTGTAGTAGTAGCGACAACAGCTCTGATGGGGGGCACAATAAACCTTTGGTTTCAGTGCACAGTAACCCCGTTAAAATCTAATCTAATGAAGCTATCCAAGATTGCGTTGTGCTTTTGAGCGAAGAATTGCAATCAGTTTTGGATAAGAAAAGAGTATGGGTGAAGAAGTGGGTCGACAGGAGATATGAACTTGGTGCATCTGCAACTCTTTTCTGTGAACTTGCAATTGAAGATCGTCTGGATTTTAAAAGACATTTACGTATGAGTGTCGAAAAGTTTGAGGAGCTGCTACATATGGTACATCCCATTATTCGTAAACAAAGTACTTCAATGCGTAAACCATTGACCCCCAGACAAAAGCTTGAAATAACTCTGCGCTTTATGGCTACAGGTGACAGTTTTCAGTCGTTATCTTTGCTGGTTCGTATACCAGCACCTACAATTTCGATTTTTTTACCTGATGTTATGACAACCATTGTGACCTGCTTAAAGAGCTTTATGGAGGTAAGCAGATTCAACACATTCTTTAAATTGCCTAGTGTTTAATGAAACATAAAATGTTCAGTTAAAAATGTACAAATTTGACACAACTTAGGCCTACGTATACCTCTAAATCCTAAGGTTTATTAACAGTAGTATAAACTCACTTTGCATGTGAAAATTTTATTTCAAAAATTTACTATACACAAGTTTGTTAGGCGAACTTAAAAGAAAGACAATGTATGAATTTTTAGATAATATTTATTGAAAGATTGATTAACGTACAAGAAATGTGAATAGAGTGAAAAAAATTTTTAATGAATATACATTTTCAGTTTAAGTCTGTATAAAATCTACCATCATCTTGGAAAATACTTTGAGAGTACGACTGGAGTTCAATGTCATCATTGTCGTCGTAGCTGCTGCCTGTCGACATGACTGGAAAAGGGGGTGCGTTCACGGTTTTGAGCCTTTCTTTAGTTATTAAGCTTTGGAACTGTTCTTGCAGGATAATGAAGCTTCTGACGGAAGGGTCCTTAACTGGGAAGCCACGTGTTGAGCAAAAGCCTCATATTTATATAGGTTTTTACTTGAAGAGGCTGTACTTGTTGTTCGGTTTTCTGCAATCTTTTGCAGTTTTGCAATTGATTGCTCGACTTTGGCTAACTTACAGACTCGTCGTTTTTTAATATTCTGTGGATGAAGAAACGTTGTTTTTACAACAGGCTGATCTGCATTTTTATCCAGCTGGCTCTCGATTTGGGTGTTATCATTCTCTTCCACCTCCACTACTGTTTCCACCATCACGTCCTGGTCCATGCTGTTATCATCATCGCCCAAACTTGTATCGGCCTACAACAAAAAATATTATAATCATTAGTGCAATGTTATTTTTGTAAACTATCTAATAAAAATGTTGTTTTTAGGTTCCACGCCCTACACAACAATATGAAAACATACAAATAAGCTTCGATGTAAAATGGAATTTTCCATCATGCTGCGGAGCCCTCGATGGTAAGCACGTCGCTATTAAAATACCACCTGGATCATGCTCTGAATTCTACAACTATAAGGGAGGTTACAGCATAATTATGCTAGCCTTAGTAGATGCAGATTATCGTTTTTTATACGTCGACGTTGGAACAAATGGAAGAGCAAATGATAGCAGCGTCTACCGGCTATCTTCACTAAAAAGAGCTATGGATGCAAATCAGCTTAGTTGGCCTAACGACTGTGTAATAGTCGCAGATGATGCCTTTCCACTCAGTACAAATGTGATGAAACCCTACTCTAAAAGGAATTTGACTTTAGAAGAGCGTATATTCCATTACCGCTTGTCGCGGGCTCGTAGGGTAGTTGAAAACGCGTTCGGTATTTTGGCACCACGGTTCAGAGTATTTGAGAAATCTATCGATCTCAACCTTCCAACAGTAGATTTGATTGTTCAATGCACATGCACACTTTACAACTGGCTCGGCACCACATCCTCCCCAACTTATTTGGATAAAGGAAGCGTTGATTTTGAGGATAAAGACACGGGGTGGCGGTCAAGCAACACTTCTTTGCCGTCGTTGACCGCTCAACAAACCCTGCCACCAGGAGTGCGTCTGGTAAAAGAGACAAGCGCTTGCTACCTACTTCATGGGTCCTGGTTCTGTCCCCTGGCAAAAGCAATCAATTGGAGTTGAATAGTTAAAAAATTAAGACAATCGTGAAATTCTTATAAACATATTGATTTCTTACTGGTTCATTAAAATATATACCATTGTAAATTTGTAGTAAATTATTAAAATTTACTTCCTTGTATTTATTATATATTTTGTATTTTATTTTTAGCTTATAGGCTTATTATATAGTTATTTAGTGTATTATATAAACATTAATGGGACTTACCTGCTTCGTCAGGTTTGATTTTGACGGACGTGTTACAACCACAACTCTCAAGAACGAGTCAGCAGCAAGAGTGTACCAGGTAAGTCTTGGTTCATACAGGTCATCCGTTCCTTTACCACTGGATTTCGATTCCTCAACTTTGACGCGTTCTTGTCGGTAAGTTATGTCTACAGCGTTATCAAGTGGGCACCTGTGAAACTGCATAATAGACACTTTCATACGATATTATATATTCTGTCTGAACACCATTTTAAATCATTCTTTGTATAACTCTCAGTACAGTCTTTATACATTTTTTGTATTATTTCTGCTCTTCGTTAAAATATATTTTTGTATAATTAATTTTAGTTCTTTTTAAAAAGACATTTTTCGTAAAGAAAAACAAAACTGGTACGTTGTTTTTATTACTTTAATTTTGTTCCGTAAAAAACAAATATCCGGTACTTCTACACCTTATTGTTTCTGAATCTCTTCCATAAACCTATGCATGGCAGATTCACGCTTTTGTTTGTCAACGTACTCACGATGATTAAAGTTCCATAGCAGTTCATATCTCTGAAAAGCCTCCAGAAACTTTGAAATTTCATCACAATTCCACTTAACTGCACTTTTCTTCTCTGCAACACGCTTTCCTGATATTTTCACAACTACACGAGACAAACAAATACCAATGCGATGCGTTACTTCACTTAGCACTGCTATACTGGCGGTAAGTGAGCGAAAGTTCGTGTTTTGATAAGAAAGTACTGGCTGCAAGTGGTCACGTGACCCGCTACTTGCCGTGGAGTGGCAAGTAAAAACAAACAGGTTTGTTTTTACTGACCGCCATTAATTACTTACCACTGGAGTGGGAAGTACCCCTTTAGACAGGGAAAGTAAGGGGTAAGTTGAAGAAGCAAGTACTGGTCGCTAGTAACTTTCCGTCTCTACTTTCCCTGTCTATAAGACGCTTTAGACAGGGAAAGTAGGGTGTAAGTTGAAGAGGCAAGTACTGGCCGCCAGTAACTTTCCGTCTCTACTTTCCCCGTCTATAAGCCGCTTATTTAGATAGAAAAACTTTATGGTCAGAGGAAATTAGAGACAATCTTTTAGACTTGTGCTTTTTAGTTTTTTGGTCATAGTATATACAAGTAAGACTGTTTTGAGTATTACTTACATTAGTATCATCCTCAATATCACTATCAGAAAGTAAATCAATATTTTCCAGGTGCTCAATAAATATGGTCTTTTACATTTGAAAAAACCGGTTCGACTAACTTAGGTAAAATAGATGGGCTAGGTATTGTTATAGGGTCAGGTATAAGAGAGGTTGTTGAATTAAAACCTTGAGAAGTAGATGCTTCTGGCTCAATACTTCGTATGTCTAATTCAACTGTCGTTGAGGATTCTACAGATGAGTTTTCAGCAATATTTAATGATTTTTCTTTCGAAGTAGTTTCCTCGATTGATTTAAATTTTGGTAAATAGTATTTTTTATTTAACCCTGTAAATGATTTATAACATTGTTTGTGATAACCACTTTCGAATAAATCACCCGGTAAAACAACGTCTTTAAATTTAAGGTTATGTTCTATTCTATGTGTTAAAACTACTCGACACTTTTTTAATGTTTCTTCCATTAATTTACATCAAAATCTTTACAAAAAACACAATTTGATGGAGAAGGCATAATATTTTTTCTAACACTGCAAATATTTTTATTTTTGTCACACACATTGTTACTGAAATCACAGCTACACTCAACAGACACAGTAGATCACTGAATACTTTTCCTTGAGTGAATTTAGCTGTTGGCGGCCTTGATATCGCAATCTGCCTCATGCGCGTGGATAATACTCTCGCGCTCCTAGCCACAGAGGTATTAAAATTAAGTTTAGGGGATGATTGGTCTCTTGGATCGGTCTGTCTTCTTGTAAAAGGTTTTAAAATAGTTGTCTGGCGGACATATATAAAAATGTATCATCAGAATTTACGTGAAGTTAAATAATTATTTTGGGAGCATTAAAGCGTCTGCAAAGCAATATGGTCGACGGAAAGTGTCTGGGTGTATTGACGATGTATTTTCGATATGGCCTAAAATATACGTGAAAATTTAATTACGTTCTGACATTTACTATATTTAATATATATGTCACCACTAATAAAAAAAATGTCACTGTCAAAATAAATAATTTATGATTGAATTAAGTAAATTGATTCTATCAAATAACTCCAAATTTTTCACAAATTACCTTTTACAGTAAGTTCCATTCAAATATATCTATGTGTCAAATCAACAAATCACAAAATAAACTAGTATTCTAATTAACCCTTTTTTCACTTAGGTTATTGGATGGAACGGTAAGTTTTTTATTGTTAAATATTTTTCTCGAAGGACCGTATATTGTATTCACTGTTGTAGGATGTTTGATTAAATGTTTTCTCGAAGAAATTAAACACTTATTTCACTTTCATGTTGCTATATTGCAGGAATTTATAACTTTTTCTTTTGCGTAGACAATTAAGAAATTCACTTGATCATTTTGATTATTTAGCACATAATCTGCTGGAGTAATGAATGTTTAATGATTAATTACACATGTTTTTTACCAGGACCAAATGCCGGGTGCTCTTATAACATGAGTACCATTATGTACGACAGTTAAATATGATGAGACAAATGTAATGTAGTTGACATATTTATATATCGGTTAACGTGGTTACGAGGAAGGAGAAAAATAATAGAATTTGAAACGTAACGGTCAGATACAGCGAGTGAAAATTTGCAGTGATTTTTTGTTGCCTGAAAAGGTTATATGTCTTGAGCAGAATATTTGAATTGTGTTATACAGGGGAAGTTGGAAGTAAAAATCACAGGAGAATTTGGTAATTAAAACAAATTCGAACAACCAGTTTTTTTCTTTTTACCAATTGCAACATCTTGTCTATACTAATACAAATTAATATTAAATTAAGAAATAGAATATATGATACCTTCTTTATGAAATTTTATAACCTTATTGAAATGATTAAACAAATTTCAAATTGTCAATGAATTTTACAAATGTCAAATACCCGAGCAAAGTCCTAAATTTGTTCAATACAGTATTTCCAATTATATGATTATTTATTATGTATTCTTAAATTTCCCTTTTTCATTTTGAATTCAAAATTTATATATCGAATATGTTTAGATGCATCTATGATTCATATTTTGAGATGTATCTCGTAGAAATAATGCATTATTTAATAACAATTCTAAATATTATTCAGAATTCAGGATCTCTCACTTTTAGGATTACGAATAATTTTCTTAAAAACATGCACTGAATTTATAATGATTAGGTACCGAATAACAACTTATACTATTACTAACACTTTTTAAAATACTAAATACAACTTTTCGAATATATTTGGAGAACTCTTTAAGTTTTAGATGTTCTCCGATCGGGATGTGTAATTGTGTAATCAGACTGAATCTATTTTCTCTATCAACAAAAACATTATAATTTAGCAACACCTTTCTTCCTTTTAAAAAAAACTAAATTTGTTTTCTGATCTATTATTTACATGCCATAATTTCTATATAAAATTATAAAATGAAATTTGTTTTCTTTTAGTATAATAAAATATCTACAGTGATATCTGCTTTTAATTTGGAATATTTCTTTACATTATGACAGTGGTTTCCAAACTTTTTGTACCTGCGCCCCCTTTAAAAAAATTGTTGCTCCCCCTTAATTTTTCTAACAATCTATTTTCATAAATACTCAACTGAAATTATAATTTATTTAATGGGTTACAAAATAATATACAATATTATGTAGAAATATACATAAAAAAATAATTATTTATTATAAGAAATAATAATTTTAAATGTAATAAAAACAAATCTTACAAAAATACAAAAAAATATATATAATTAATACATTATAAAAATTTAATGCTACGGTTGAGCTTGTTATTCAGCACACATTTTCTCAAACCGTGGTATCATTGAAGAAATCGCGGTTCTCAGTTCCTTTTCAATCACTAAGCGAGATCGATACTTTGTTTTTAAGACAGCTACTGTAGAAAAACCAGTTTCACATAGGTAAAATGTTACAAATGGCAAAATTTCTAAAGCTTTGTTTGTCAAACTAGGAAAATCGTCCTTTACTCGTAGCCCCCGCCGACGCTCGGCTCCAAACGCGAAAGCAAGATGTTTTCGTTCCAGCAAGAGTATGGATGGATGTTTTAGCATCTGTACCCAAAAAAATTGCGGCGAGAATTGTGGATTGCCTACGTATACCTATTTTGCTGATTCATTTTTTTGACACCTATTCGACTTTTTTGGTTTGTATTCGAAAATGATATTTTGGAAACAGCTGCAAGCCCCTCTTACAACAGTTTAGCGCCCCCAGGTTGGAAACCACTGCATTATGACATGACTTGTCGATTATTCAATATACTCTGTGTAAATGTCATCATGCCAAATTTGACATATACTGGGTAAATCAAACATTTTAAATATCGTATACAATAATGGGTATACCAAAAGTATTGCGACATATATAAATAAATGATTTTTTTTTTAAATTTTAAATAAAGGAACTGTATTAACATATATTACATATACTATACATAAGGTGAAATAAAAAACACACCAGTACCTGTATAAATGTGGACTAGTCCCCCTCAATGAACGGATTATTGAGTTCTCATGAACAGCTTTAATATATTCGGAAAAGTACAGCTCACTTTTATAGGGTAAGGGAATAAATGAATGTTTCAAATTTAATTTATTTATTTTATTTTTGTCAACACATTTGACAATATCCAATGTTTTCAGTAATCTTGTAAATAGAGGTTATGGTAACATTATAATAAATATATCTCTTAGAAAACATTCAATAACAAACAGCAGAAATTCGTTTACCGTGACATTAACAATTATAAACGGTTGAATTCATTTTATATCTTTTAAATTAGTTGATTCGAAACGCAACAGCAAACAAAACGAAAACTGCTTAAAAGAGTAAATTTATTTACTCTAACATTGGTTCTAAAATGTTCAATTTCACTTGTTGCTCTTAAAATTGCCTAAAAAATCGGTTTGAAGAATCCATTAGCGCAGTTTTAATTTATCATAGAAGTTCGGCCTCCTCCTTTCTCTAATACTTAATTTTACTTAAATCAATCTGCGGTTTATAATAAGTTTCCTCAAAATCAGGTGATATGTAAGTCTTGTCGAGTTCTAAATGTGGTATAGGTGGAAGAATTTGAAACACTTCTCTTTCCTTCATTCACAAACAGATTTTATAGGTGGAGTCAAGCAGAAAGTGCAGTCATTCGTATGGTTCATAGGCTCTCGGGACAAGGAAAAAATATGGATTGTTTTTTACCATTTTCAAGCCATTCTCTAAATGTAACTGAACAAGACATGACATACCTTTAACTATATAATTGTAATGAAGTTTATATGCAGTTTATATTCGTCGAGTGTAAAAGAGACAGGTCACGTTTTATTGTTTTATATGCTCTTGAATATAATAAAAAATCGACAGTTTATAGTGTGCTTTCTACTGGAATTTAGTGTCAAAATGTGGCAATTTTTACAATCTATCCAGTGATCTAACACATGTTACAATTTTAATATATATCATATAAATCATCTATTCGCTGCAATTTTGTTTAATTTATTAATTAATACTAAAGACTGCCCTGCCTGTAAGCAGATATCGCGCCGTCCGAGCCAGTTCTAGTTTTAAGTTGTTGATGCTAGAGAATAAACATGTACAGTTCATCAATTTGAAGGGTTTTTATTTAACAATTGGGAGCAACTCGCTGTTTCTTCGAAAACACAGTGAATATTTGGTCCTACGAATCGGATAAGGGCTAATTAAAGCAAAAAATTAGTAAACAGACTCTAAATAACGAGTTATAAAAATTAAGTGCGTTCATTGGCAAATTTGTAAGCAGAGCAGATGAAAATATCAACAAGAGAAAGTGGATCGGCGACGTAAACATCGACAACGGGTGAAGTGTTTTATCGAGACAAACGAAAAGAACTTGAGACCAGGTGTCGGATTGCAACAAAAACTTGGGTGAGAACATTCCTTTAAATTTTTTCCTTCCTTTTCATAACACAGACAAATTAATAGCTTGGTCTGTGTTGTTGCATGTTCGGTTCATTTTAATAATATATTTAAATTTCTAACTCGATGGGAGTTTTTTGACTGTTTACAAGCAAATATAGAAGGCATATAAATAAAGAATTTTATAGATAAAAATAATAATGTGTGATATAACAAGAGTTAGTTACGAGAAGGGGAGTGATTAAATCTCAATTAAGTCGGTTTGAAACATTTGTTGCTAATATAAAAGACGAACAAATTATAGAGTTGTCTCTTTGCAAAAGGAAATGTGAAGAATACTGGGTTAATTTTGAAGAGATTCAGTTGACATTGAAATGCTGGATAATTCGAGTAAGAATTTGAAAGAAAGGGTTAATTTTGAGGATGGCCTAAGCTGATATTAAATTGCATTCAGATTTAAATTCATCAACTTCTGCAAGTAGTAGTGTAGGTCATTCGAGCAATTCACAAGCCGGCGCGGTTCAACAAACAGATAGAAACATTAAATTGCCGGCAATGGAAATTCCGACTTTTTAGAGATCATATTTAGGTTGGTCGGAATTTCTCGATACGTTTAAAATACTAATACACACAAATCGAAAGTTATCGGACGTTCGAAAGTTTTACTATTTGAAAAGATCACTTAAGTGGGACGCCGCGGAAGTACTCGGGGCTTTAGAGGTGTCGGAAGAGAATTATAATAAAGCATAGGATTTACTTCAATCTCGGTATGAAATAAAAAACAAATCACTATTAGTCATTTTGATTCATTATTAAATTATCCACTATTGGGAAAATAATCTTCAACTCAAATCAGAAAATTTGTAGATAAAATTCGGAGGGATTTACGGACCTTAAAATCATTAAAACAACCGGTAGAGACGTGGGATAATTTATTAATTTACATTCTGGAGGGAAAATTGGATCAGAATACAAAAAATGAGTGGAAAAGATTAGGTTCTTCCTCGGTGTTTTCCACCATGAAGCAGTTTATAGATTTCTTAGAGAAAAGGTGGAGGGATTTAGAACCTTCTTATGATAGTTCGAAAAATTCAGGAAAAGGCGCGGAGAATAAGGCTCACACGGATTGAAAAAATTTGGTAAAAAATACATACCTTGCGACTTACAATGTGTGTTCTATTTGTGGTAGACCGCACTATTTATTTGAGTGAAAAAGGTTTCATAACATGTCTAAGCTTGACCGTTGAAAAGAGGTTAAACGTTCAAGCGCATGTTGGAATTGTTTAAAGTGGAATCATAGGGTAGATAATTGTGCCATGCCAGCACAAACTGCTAACAATACGGTAAACCGAATTAATACAGTCAATAATGACAGTAACAGGGTCGGTACTGTCAATTCGGAGGGAAATTCGGGAATCAATGAATATTCAAGAGCTCAAAGGGATACGGGAGCTACGCAATCGGGTGAACAAGAAATCGTCCACACTTATAAAGCGTCTAATGTATTCAATAATGCAAATTTGAGGGAAATCTTATTATCATATTAGTGTAAGGGTCGAGACAGTTAATCTTATTATCCACTGCACAGGTGCTAGTAGAAGGAAAATCAGGAAGTATAATTGAATACAGAGCTTTGTTAGATAGTGTATCTCAATCAAACTTCATAAGCAAGGAATTGTGGATTAAGACAGGGCTGAAATCTTTCAAGGTAAATATACTGGTACAAGGGAATCGGTTAATTTAACTTTACGGTCTAAATATAATAATTTTTAAACGGAAGGTTGTTTCTTGGTAATTGATGAAATTTCTAGCGGTTTACCATCTCACAATATTGATCCAAATATTTTTAAAATCCCGAAAAATATTCATTTGGCGGACAGGGCATTTTGCAAAACTAATAAAATAGACTTGATACTCGAGGCAACAATATTTTGGGATTTATTGTGCATAAGACAATGTAAACTAAATAAAGACGGACCTTTTATGCAAAAAACTAAGTTGGGATAGATCATATCAGGACCAATACCAGGGGTAAAAACTCGAGGTACAACTAGAACGGTTTTGGGCTTTGGATGAATGCCGGAAGAACGGAAATGCCAGGAATTATTCGAAAGATCCACAGAAAGAAATTCGGAAGGTAGGTTTATAGTGCAATACCCTTTTAAGGATAATGCTTATAAATTAAGGCAATCATATAGCACCGTGTTAAAAAGGTTTAATTATTTGGAGAAGAAATTGGAAAAGGATGCGAATATGAAACGGCAATATCATGATTTCATGTTGGAGTATGTGCAATTGGGGCATATGTCTAAGGTTGAAAATTATAATCGAGCTTCGGATTTTACTCATTATCTTTGTCATCACGGGGTGTTCAAGGATTCGTCGGTCACTACAAAATGTAGGGTTGTTTTTGATGGGTCGGCGGAAACCGATTCAGGAATCTCACTAAATGACACCTTATTGACGGGACCCAAATTGTAAGAAAATCTGTTTAATATTTTGTTACGGTTCAGAGAGCATGCTGTAGTGATTTTAGCAGATGTAGCTAAGATGTACCGGCAAATTTTAATCTATGACAAACACCGGGTTTTCAAAGAATTTTATCGAGGTCTTCAAGGCAAGATGAGGTTGAAACTTATCGGCTGAATACTGTAACTTACGGGCTAGCCCCCTCTAGTTTTCTGGCTGTTAGATGCTTAATGCAGTTGGCTATGTATGCGAAGGGTAAATATCCTACGGCAAGTGAGGTTAGGTTAGGTTGCGGTAGATGGTGTGGATAAAACGCTCGGCCTGTTATGGAATTCAAGGGAAGATATTTTGCACTTTCGCATAAGAAATGATACAAGGAAAAATAAAGCAACTAAGCACGGTATTCTATCGATAATAGCCCAGATATTCGATCCGCTGGGCATATTTAGTCCAGTGATAATAAAGGCAAAGTTAATGATACATTATGGCAAATGAAATTAGGGTGGGATGAGTCGTTACCTCAGGAACTTCATTAATCTTGGCTACAATTAACTATCACTTGCATTTTCATTCTGGTAACTGCTTGTCTGATTTATAAAAAACATAATATGGTTGAAACTCCGAGACATACAAATCACGTAAGTCGTCAAGCAACAGATAATAAAATACCTCTTCATGTTCCAAAAATAAGCCAGACGATATATTCTCTAATTTATGAAAGTAAAAAGCTGTTTAAGTACATACCTTACGAAATGAGGAAGGAGAAAAGCTATAAAAAATTCAGAAATCTCGTTGAAGAAGCCCTTGCAACAAAAGCGTACTACTACCTTGAGGAATATTACAATGAAACTCTGTTGTGATTAAAAGTTTTAATTTATACCTATATGCGGAGTCTTATTTTGATATGTAAAATATGTTTTAATACAATGACTTGTAAACTTACGTTCAAATTATGTTTCTGTGTATTTGTGCTTTTACATTCAACAAACTTTGCTAATTTACATGTTAAATCCTGTTTTAGATTGAAATATTTTATATATGACATGTGAACATGTTTCAAACTGTATTTTTTCGCATTTTTAAGAGTTATTCAGACTATATTTTGTACAAGCTTTGTCAATAAAGTATATTTCTCTCTCTCTCTCATCTGGGGTTGCCCAAGGATCCCATATGGGTCTACTATTTTTTTTTGTTATTTGTTATCAAATCACATTTTCTAGTATTATGAATCCAATTCAATACTCTTACCAAGTGAAAAATGTTAATTTATCAGTAGCTGATAGTGTTCGAGATATTGGCATATTATTTGATTGTAATAAATACCAAAGTAAGAAACATAGGGAGGAGCAACCTTTATAACAAATTACCTTTTATATTGTAACGTTTAAACTGAAGAAAGAGGTCGTTGACATACAAACAAAGTAAAAAAACACTTAGCTAAGCAGTCTGAATTTCTTGCAAAATAAGAATATTTTAACAGGAAATAATAATTGCGTCAAAATAACGAAATTTTGCGGAATCAAATAAAAATTCATTCTTAATCGAGGTAAAAAACCTATTACACAATTACGTCCGACGATAAGTTTCCACCAATCAGGAATTAACATGTACAAAAAAATAAACGATGCTGACATAGGGAAAATGCCGAAGCTACGAAAATGTAACAGTTGAAGTGGCAGTTGGTAAAAACTCGCGGTCTTAAGCGGTCTAGTTTTTTGGGGTTCGCGGATAGCAGTTTTTGATGAGTCCTCAGAGTTTAAGTAACATATAATTAAGACGTACTGTTTTAACTTATCAAGTGTAATTTTTTTCGAAAGGGGGAAAAGAAGATTACAAGGGAGCGTCTACTGTACGCGCTCTGAAGGGTTTTTTGTTCGAAACGCGATTCGTGGCCGTCGGCGTTTTTGTGAACACCAGTCTGAGAATAGGTAAGTCTAATTTAAAAATTATACTAACTGTGTATTAGGACTTTTTTTGTAGTTTGGTCAAATTATTAGCATTGCCAGCCCGCATCTATGATACTAGCTGTATAATTTAATCTGTTATTTCATATCGCATACGAGTATTCAATGGTGATACCTCTCCGTATGAATCAGGGATAGGGAGCATATTTGAGGTTGAATACTGAATTGTTAATTTCAAAGTTTCATATATAGGGTGTGCGAAAATATTTAGGTTGCGGCGATTATTTTCAAACTACCTAATTTCATTTTATTCTATATTTCATTCTCGTTAATTTAACATGGTATCTCAAGTTTTCTCTCGATCCTATCATTGGTTTTAATGATTTACAGTCACAAGACTTTACATACAATTATTCCTGACGCTATTGCCAATTGGTGTCATTTTTGTTTATTTTTTTTATAAAAAACTCTCTAAAGAAATCATTATCGGTTAGTTTATTTTCTCAACCAGGAGAGCATGATTATATGAATACATAACATATACCCATAAGAGCTACCCATAAGATTTTTCCTCAACCCACCCCCCTAACTGATGTAACCCTATAGCACAAGACCTCTCATTACCAACGACAACTGGTAGCAGCGGAGGCCGAAGCCATTCCTTTCGGACATTTCTTCCAGGAGCCGACGACTCCTGTTTCCCACGAAATCGTGGGTAGAGACAGTCAGCTACGCTGCCTTCTCGTTCCATTGGGAACATTTTGGCACAGGTTTATTTACACGTAAGCGGCATTTTGTTAGCAGAAATACGACGAAGCGAACAGGGTATTTTCTGGGGTGATAGAGATTACAACGCTCCCAGAAACACAGAGTTTAGGAACATTACAGTAGAAACTCAGCGATTAAATACATGGTGACCATAATATTATTACAGTGGTGACAGTGTTTTTTAGGATTATGGAAGATTGCACTTAAGAGTGTTACACATGGCGACAGCGATTTGTTACATTTGGGTGACAGCAGAGTTTTTTCTGGGTTATTACAGAGTTTTCTTTAGGGTTATTACACTGGTGAATACGTTACTACATGGGTGACTCCAGCGAATAATTACATTGAATAATTTTTTTTTGTTATTACATTTGAGACACCGGTAATAACATGACGGAATTCTTTAGGTTATTACATGATTCCAAAGTTACATTTAAGACACATATTGATAACATTGTTTCGAAATCATTTAAATTATTGGGCTTCATTGCAAGATGTTCAGACACATTTTCCCTTTGCACTTCTATAATATTATACTGCTCTCTCATTCGATCAGTTATTGACTATAATTGTAATATATGGTGTCCATTTTATCAGGTGGATATCAATAGAATTTAGAAAGACTAAAGTAAATTGTTAAGGTCATGTGCATTCAAACTTGGATATCAGGGGTAAAACTATGAATATTCCGACATTTTGAATTTATCAAGTTTGGAACATCGAGGGGCAGATATTGATTTGAGATTTGTTGTCCAAATTTAATTGAACTCTTTAAACTGAATTTTAATCCCAGAAAAGAAAGAGTTTCAGAACTGTTCATGGTGTCTCATCACAATACGAACTATGGCCAAAATGAGTCAGTTACAAGGGTAGTTAAATTGGCAAATAAAAATTGTGAAATAATTGATTTATTCGAAGCGTCCACATATTTATTCAAAGATCAAGTGAGGCACATTAATTTGTTGTAATTTAGTGTTAGTTGATTATGATTGTATTTATTGATAAGGATTGTCTTAAATATTTATGTTTTTTGTAAATTTGCATGTCCTTATATAAATAAATAAACGTGAGTTTTATTAAAGAGCATGTTATTTAAATAATCTGGATACACCACAGCAAAAATATTGACGTTGATTGTGCGTGGGCCCAAATAAAGGCGATCAAGTTAAAGCTACATTTGTTTTCGACACAAATATCCCAAGGAAACCTCACTTTTTTTCCCAAGCTACAGTCAGCTGCTGAATTGGTCACTGAAAAATTAAATTTTTATGTTAGCCCACTAAATCACTTGGAAAACGAGTCTAATAGAAGATTTGAATATTTTAAGGAGAGTTTAATATTATTATTCACAACATCCTTTTGCTCAAAAATTAAATATCATGACTGCCATCAAAAATAAAATTATTAAACAAAGTAGCCCCGAATATTTACACGAAAATATGGTTAAGTTCAAAGAAAACATTATCGCCTTAATGTTTATAATATTATTGTTTGTGCATTTTTATTCTAGAGCCAGCCCCTTTCACTGAACTATGAATTTTGCCGTTTTAACCACACTCTTAAGTGATCGATTGTAGAGTCAACACATAAAATAAATTTGTGTTAGAAAATTATCAAGTTTTCATCATTTCACTATTCAAAATCACAAGTTACTAACCACCCAAGTTCAAGAGGGTTTAGTACAATACATTCATGGTCCTTCGACTCAAATTCAATAACCAGTAACTCAAAAACAATTAATTATCGAATATAATCAAAATACATTGGAGAGCGGTCCAGGCAAATGGTGGTTCTGTAATTCAAACGGTGCGAAGAGTTATCGAGTGTCGGGAAGAGCGATTGGAACTTCGGTCTGTGTTGTGGCTAAAAATAGAATATTTGCCAGCAAACGGTGAGTACTCCTATTTCTTATCTATTCCAACACATGTTATACGAGATACTATTTCACTTGCATTTTCTAAGGTATAAATTTGCTATAAATAAGAAATATTATACTTCCTTTCAAAATACCCATTTAATTCTCTAAATAATTATTTGTGGTTTACGAATTAAATTTGCAATTCTATTATTTTATTCTATACTACTTGGAATTATTTCTTAAATACAAAACAAAAAGGATTTATCTGTCGAGATATAAATTCGATATTTATTTTAAAATTAAGATCTAAAATAGAATTTACTTATCGAAATAAGAGTTTGATGTTATTTATCTAAAAACTGAATTCTGTAAAACCATTTATCATTCAATACATGAAATATTAGTCATATTTGGTGCAAACAAACAATGGCAGACGAAAGAAAACGTATTCTAATTAGACAAAGGGGTTCAATAAAGCACAAATTGACTTGTTTCACAAAATATGTTAGCGATCACGAAAAGCTGTATTGAACGAAAAATCAGTTTTAAATCTACCAGAAAGAATTAATAGGGCTGAGCAATTTTTTATCGAATATAGTGAATGTCAATCCGAAATTGATGCTCTAACTCACGATAACGATATCGAGCAAGAGTACCAAGCTAGAGAGGAATTCGAAGACGAATTATATAATGCTTTGGCGTCGGCAAAACACTTAGTTTCCGAATTTCAAAGGCCAAAGGTAAATTTTGAAGCAGATACTGAATTGCAACAAGGTTTGGATAGAAACGCAAATGTTCACAGTGGATCGCTATCAGGGGTAAAATTTCCAGTTATAAATTTGCCTACCTTTTCGGGACAAATTGATCAGTGGTTAGAGTTGGGATACGCTAATAAATTTTCTGGTAATTTCTAAGCTAGACAAAACATCAACCCGTGAATGGGAACAACTAAAAACAAGAAAGGAAGAAGGAACTTGGGAAGATTTGAAAACATTTCTAAGAGGTCGAGCTGATATGCTAGAGGCTATCGAATCAAAGGGAACTGACAAAGGTTTTCATCAAAAAAATCCGCAAAATCAGTCAAAATCTTACAAAACTTTTCATACTACTAATGTCAAATGTCCTCATTGCAAAGGTAATCATTTGATTTACTCTTATGATGGATTTAAAAAACTGTCAGTTCAAGACAGAATTGATTTCGCAAAAAATTCCAAGTTATGCCTAAATTGTCTAAAGGTGGGGCATTTTGAAAAAAACTGCAATTTTGGTAACTGCATGATATGCAAAAACCGGCATAACACACTCTTGCATAAAGACTTGGACGAATCGGGTCCAAACGTAGATGTTACCACAGGAACAATTTCTATGACGACATCGTTAAGTTATCCTTTCAACCGTTTTGTTAGATGTACTAGACAAAAACCAAGTACCAAAAACTTTTAGAGCTCTTCTAGATAGCGGTAGTCAATCTAGTTTTATTACAAGAGAAGCTTTCGAAACTCTAGGATTAAACAAATCAAAATCTGACTTTGTCATTCAAGGCATAAGCAATTGTGTTTCTCTTATCAAGGGAAAGTGTGTTGTTCAAATAAAATCGATTACAGGGCAAATTTGATGTGCTTAATTGTTCCCCAAATTACTGAGTATATTCCTATCATGCAAATAAATAAACATTCATTGCAAATTCCTCCTAACATTCAATTGGCAGATCCATCATTCAACAAACCCAATAAAATCGATATACTAATAGGTGCTGACTTATTTTGGAACATCCTATGCTATGGTCAAATAGATTTAGGCTGCAACAAGCCTCTAATGAAGAAGACCCAGTTTGGCTGGGTAGTCACAGGCCAAATAGGTTCTAATAGTTCAAGAAGAACACAATGTAATGTAAGCACTCATGTTGATTTAGATGAAAAAATTTCCAAATTCTGGGAGTTGGAAGAAATCTCAAACCCCAAGACAAAATCTAAGGAGGAAAATGAATGTGAATTGCACTTTTCTAGGCATACAAAACGCCTCTCTGATGAAAGGTTCATGGTCACTATTCCTTTAACGCAATCACCTGATGTTTTAGGAGATTCCAAACAACAAGCTATCAAAAGATTTCTTTCAGTGGAAATAAAACTCGAACGAAATGCTGAAATGAAGATTCAGTATACAAAGTTTATGTCGGAATACATTGAAATGAATCATATGACTCCCGAAATAGAGGACGAGCATGATATTAATTCATACTTCATGCCTCATCATTCGGTTTTAAAGGAGGATAGTTTAACTACAAAGCTACGTGTAGTGTTTGACGCATCAGCTCCCTCTACAAATGGGATATCCTTGAATCAAATCCAAATGGTACATCCTACAATTCAGAATGATTTACTATCAATTCTTCGATTCCGTGCCCATATTGTCATTTCAGCGGATATAGCAAAAATGTACCGACAGGTCTTGGTGGTTGAAGACCAAAGACCATTGCAGCGCATAGTTTTGCGTTCGTCTGTCAGTGATTCTCTTCAAGTTTTCAATCTAAACACCGTGACATATGTCCAGGCATCATCTGCTTTTCTTGCTATCAGATGTCTTTTTCAATTAGCAGAAGAATGTGAATCGACTGACCCATTCATAAGCTCCATTATAAGGCAAGATTTCTATGTCAATGACTTATTGACAGGAACTAATTCTAAAGAAGACGCAATATACATTATCAAAGCAATCACAAGTATCCTAAGGCAAATTTGAATTACGCAAATGGGCATCTAATGACCCAGAGACTTTTAATAGCGTCTTGGATTCTTCTCCAACTAACAATGTGCTCGATATTGGTCATAATGATAGCATTGTCATTCCCTAGGCCTAATCTGGAATCCTTCAACTGACAAATTAATGTATAAAATATCAAAACCTCTTGAACAGGGTATCGTATCTAAAAGAATTATTCTTTCCGAAAGTGCTCAAGTTTTTGATCCATTGGGTCTCTTGCAACCTTGCATTATTCTCGCCAAAATAATTATACAAGAACTATGGTTGCAAAAAACCTCATGGGATGATCCAGTACCTTCTAGTCTTCTAGATAAGTGGTTAAAGCTGCGCGAAGAGCTTTTAATTCTGAGGCGTATAGATCAGCCGAGCTACATTGTTTTTCTGATGCTTCTGAAATGGCATATGGAGCCTGTGCTTACATCAGAACTATCAACGATCAAAATATAATCTCAGTAAGACTCTTGTGTGCTAAGGCAAAGGTTGCTTCATTGAAGCCTCAATCATTGCCGCGCTTGGAATTGTGTTGCGCAATAGTAGCCTGTCGATTGGCTAAAAAGATTGTCAAATCTCTAAATGTGAACTTTTCGAATGTAACATTTTGGACTGATTCAACTATTGTCCTCGGTTGGATCAGAACTAGTCCATCATTACTGAAAACTTTTGTAAGAAATCGTGTAGGTGAAGCCCAGGACTTACCCTTTAACTGCGAATGGAGGCATGTATCCTCAAGAAATAAATCTCCTTCCTCTTATTAATTAGAATTTCACAAATAAGTTTTTTCAAGAAAGAGTATGTATGCTTGCAGCAAAATAAACCTCTCAATCGAAAGAGTAAAATTCTAAGTTTATCACCTATTTTTGATAAAACAAATTCATTAATTCGCGTGAGAGGAAAACTAAGCAACTCAAACTTTAACTATGAAAAAAAACATCCAATTCTTCTTCATCCCAAACATAACCTTTTCAAATCAGAACATTTGCGTTTACAGCATGCAGGTGCGCAGTTACTATTATTCACTATAAAAGTCACTTTGGCCAATTTCTGGGAGAAATTTAGCGAAACAAACGGTTCGCAACTGCATTACTTGCTTCAAGCATAATCGTAAGCAAATTCAAATTACAATGTCTGATTTACCTGCATCCCGTTTTTGTCACTCATACTCCATTTTATATAACAGGAACCGACTATGGCGGTCCATTTTTTATTAAAAACCATAAGGGTCGAAATTCTAAATTAACTAAATGCTATATTTGTCTTTTTGTTTGCTTCGCCACAAAGGCAGTTCATTTAGAGCTTGTTTCGGACTTGTCTACAGAAGGTTTTATCTTGGCGCTTCGAGAGCATCAAAATTAAATTCCCGCGAAGCGGGAACTGTTTATACCAACGTGTAGAGAAAAAAAAAATTGAGAAAAAAATCTTCCCCCTCCACCCCCCTATAGCTATCTCAGAGACGGTTTGAGATATAAAGATTAGACCCCGCCTATGCCTCTATTCGACCTAACGCCGTCATAAAAAAAATACGACCCCCCTACCCCCCCCCAATTTAACTGATGCTCGACAACTGAAATCAACTTTTTTATTATTTGAGATAGCCAAAAAATAAAAATTGCATCTAGTAGGAGAAATCAGGACCGGTGCATAGAGTTCATAAAAATGGGGGGTCAATGGGGGAAAATATACAAGGATTAATCTAAAAGTAAATTTTAAAATTTTTTTTTCAGATTTTCGACTTGAAAATATGTCAGCGTACGTTGTTATGTTAAACCCTTTTCGGTGATATATGAGGGAACCCCCCTCCCCCCTTTTTTGGGGGTCCAGGTGTCGCTAAATATTAATGCTGGAATCGTGATTTTCGGCAGATCTTCCGGATTTGGAGTGCTTATAGGCGCCATGGGTTTGAAATATTTTTAGAAAAGCAGTTGACTAAAATTGAACGTGGAAGTTCGAAATGATGTTTTTAGGCATATGCGCATTCGGTATATAGCTACGGTGTTCAAATAAAAATTTTAACCTCAAAATTTAGCGCATCTTGTGGCGCCCTCTTTTTCGATAAAATTAACAAAGTATATATATATCGATCAATATAGAAAATAATTAGAATTTTTTTGAGTATATACAGGGTGTTGAACAATTTTTTTCGTAATTTTTGAACATTGAATTTTCGGAATTTTTAGGCGAAATATACATCTTTTATTAGGGCTAAAAAATGTCTATGTACGTGTCTAAGCGCTCTCTACATTTTTAGTCTCTAGCATTTTTTCGATATCTTGCAAAACAAATTTTATTTGTCCGTTGTATTTAATGTAGTTAGGGGGCAAGCTTTGCCCATAGGGGGGCATATTTTTCCTGCGAGTTACCCATGATGGACTATCATAACCCACCATCAGCTACACGGCCAAACATTTTTTAAAAAATATTTTCCCTCTATGACCCCCCTCAGATTTTTTTATAGGCTCAATTACTACGCCAATATGTTCATCATTCTTGATTCTCTCCACGACAGTTTTTTCATATTTTTTCTACGATTTTTCCTTCCCCTTCAAAAACCCAGCTCATGTTGCCCTTTAACTAGGTGTCAGGACCGGCTTTATAGGTCAGATTTTCAAAATGCTCCGATTGATACGAAATTTGGTATGAGGGTATAAATTGGGCCAGGAACACGGTCCCGACATTAAAATTTCTTCAAAACAAATTTTCAGCTGTCAAAACGTAATTTGAAATTTTCGCCAGGACCCATCAAGGGGGGTCGGTAACGTTTATGCTGCGATTTGTATGAAAATATAGGGAAAGAGGTTTTCGGGGACGAGAAATACAATGAGCCAATCATTTTTTCTGTAAGTTCTATTTAACAGGCTTAAAAAAAATAAAAACGTCAGAAATCGGGATATTTGCAAGTTTTAAAAATAGTAGTTATTATGCGATTTTTATAAAAATTTATAATTAGAGGTTTTAGATTAAGACGAATCGAATGATATTATTAGTTTTCAATTAAAAATTTTTCTTTAAATAGTTTATTTGAAGAAATTTCGAAAAATATTTTTTAATTTCTTTAGTAAAGAGAATTTCGAAAAACGGATAGCAAAAATGGAATCATCGGGTAAAAATACATGATACTTGATCATTTTTTCTAAGCGTTTACTATATATCAAAATTTTCAAATTTTTATCCAGGTCCTCGAAATTTTTTAAATCTTTTTGACATGCCTCTATTTAAAATTTTATATTTTCGAAAATAAGAGAGATATTGTCTTTATTGTTACACCATTCGACAGAGGAAAGATGTATCTTAATTACCAATCATTTTTCGTTCCTTCCATTCATCATTTGTAGGAATTATACAGGGTTAAATTTGGCGTAAAAATTTTTACCAAAATTTACCTTAAAAAAATTCGTAGCAAATACGTTTATGATATGGGAATATTGAAATTGGTAAAAATCGAAAGAGGAGAGTGATACTATTATAAAAAAAATATTGCAAGTTTCCAGCGGCATTAATAACCGAGTTATTAAACATCAAAGTTGACATTTTTTAACCAAAAAATGTATTCAGAAGGGACCCTTTGTACATAAAATCCGAAAAAAAAATGTCTCTCTGATTTTTATGAAATTTTGTATAAAGGGGTTTTTTTATACAAGGAAATTGAAAAATGTGTCAGTTGTTTGAAAAAAAAATTTTCCTGTGGAAAAGTCAGGAAAATTATTGAAAATGGGATTTTCTGGGAAACTATAACTCAAAATCAAAAACTAACATATTTTTTGGATTCTACGAGACGAAATACATAATACTATATCACTTTTTACATACATTAATGAGTCAAAACTTAGAGTCAATTTCTCGCGAAAACATAAAATGGAGTTTTATTCCACCTGCTTCTCCACATTTTGGTGGCCTTTGGGAAGCGGGTATTAAGAGTACAAAATATCACCTAAAAAGGGTCATAGGCAACGCTGGATTAACATTCGAGTAATTTTATACCTTATTGGTGTAAGTGGAAGCTATCTTAAATTCCAGGCCCCTTTATCCTCTATCGTCTGACCCCAATGATAACCATCCTCTTACCCCGCTCATTTTCTTGTCGGACGCACGTTAACGACGGTTCCAGATCCCGATGTCACGCACCTAGCCACAAACCGCTTATCTTTGCACCAGCATATACAGCAGATCCAGCAGCATTTTTGGCGTAGATGAAGCAAAGAATACATTTTTGAATTACAACAACGCCAACGTTGGCATACCAGTCCCCGTCATCTAAAGAAGGATGCCCTGGTATTAGTCAAAGACAACAACCTTCCCTCAATGAAATGGAGGCTAGGAAGAATTGTCAAGCTGCATCCTGGCAAGGACTCTATGTCCCGAGTAGCCACAATCCGGACTTCTCAAGGAGATATCAAGAGAGCATATTCCAAAATATGCCCGTTACCAACATCAGAGTAGTGTTTTGTTATTGACATTAAATGAACAGTGTATCATTATAAATTATTGAACTGTACCATTTCAAGGCAGCCGGTATGTTTGTTCATTTTTATTCTAGAGCCAGCCCCTTTCACTGAACTATGAATTTTGTCGTTTTAACCACACTCTTAAGTGATCGATTGTAGAGTCAACGCGTAAAATAAATTTGTGTTAGAAACTTATCAAGTTTTCATCATTTCACTATTCAAAATCACAAGTTACTAACCACCCAAGTTCAAGAGGGTTTAATACAATACATTCATGGTCCTTCGACTCAAATTCAATAACCAGTAACTCAAAAACAATTAATTATCGAATATAATCAAAATACATTGGAGAGCGGTCCAGGCAAATGGTGGTTCTGTAATTCAAACGGTACGAAGAGTTATCGAGTGTCGAGAAGAGCGATTAGAACTTCGGTCGGTGTTGTGGCTAAAAATAGAATATTTGCCAGCAATATAATTATAATTAATAAAAATATTGAGAGAATTTTAACACCAGTATTGACTAGAAATTCATATAGATATTTTAAGATTCCTTATGTTAAGGGTCTTTCGGAAAAATTGAAACACATACTACAAACAGAAAGAACAAAAATCGTATTTTACCATACAAAAACGGTAAATTGTTATTATTCCTCTATGAAGGACAAATTACCGAGAGACTATGAATCAAACCTTATTTACAAAATAAATTGTTTGGAATGGGATAGATATTGGTCAAACCAAGCAAAGGTTAAAAAACAGAATATATGCCCACAAGAACTCATGTGATGAAAAACATAGGGACAAATCAGAAAAAACAGCATTTGAACAAAATCACAAATTTGACTTTGAAACCGTCAATATCCTAGATAAAGAGACTAACTATGACAAACGTCTTTTAAGCGAAATTATATTTATTGAATTGAGTGAGAATACAGTAAACAAAAAATCAGATACTGACAACTTAAATAAAATTTCCAAACACATAATTACCAATTATATAAAATTAAAAAACAATCGATACTAACTCAATAAATAATATCTATAATAGATCATTTTTGGTTCTTTAACAATTACTAAGAATTTTTCGAGGATACACTGTATTCAAAGAGCTGTCCCAGTGCAACATAATTAATAGTTTTTTTGCAATTCAACATCAAAATATCAAGGTACAGTTTATTTATAGAATCTCAATAAAGAGAAATAAGTTATTGCCAATGTTTGAAGATTGTGTATTATTTTATTTTTGTATGACGTACCAGGACATTCTGAAATGTTTTCATGATATCTCGTCTAATTTGACAAGGAAATAAATCACTTATGCTCGACGAAAAAAACCTCACTAGGTAAGAGTGACACCTTGAGTAATTTTAAATTGTTAGCAATTTAGATTGTATTTGATGGTGTTTCTTAGAGACAAAAATGTGAGGTACTTTTAAGTTTGTAGTTTTTTGAAACATTTTTGAAATTTTTGAATTATTACATGAGTATGATTTTTAAGGTTTTTAAAGTTTTATGAAAGTTTTTATTGATTATTTAATATTCATAATCACCAGACGCATGTATATCTTTGTAGCCTTGATGAAGGATTCAAATAAATCCGAAACGTCGGCATAGTGGAAAATATGTTTTCTTATTATCCTACAGAACCAATGAATAGTCATAAAATAAATAATGCATAAGGATATGATCACAGAAGTTGCAAGATTTTAAAAAGATAGAAAGTGACTACAAATATTTTCTTCCCCATTCGCTGTAAATTGCGAGGAGAATAAAGCCAACTAACAACTTGAAATAATTGAACTACAGTGCAACGATACGTTAAAGTAGCTGTTTAAAAATTCATCAAAGCTTAATTTCTAGAAAAGTTTACCGAAGTCTCAATTACCCAATTTGATAAAACATGTTTGGGTCTTCAACGATGAATCTCCATAAAAGCAAATTGGGGAATAAAGTGACTGACAAATATCTTGAGAGCGTTTTACAAATTACTTCTAGTGACTTGGAGCCAAATTTCAACAAGATAATTAAAGAACAGTCAAAATTTCATTTCACACACAAACCCTGTACATCCAAACAATAAATAAAAACAAATATATTTGACCCGCCTAAATATTTTAATTATTTTTTTTATGGAAACAAGAGACATCAAGGATTGGCAAAGTTTCATTGTTTTGACCACAACATCAGTTTAATAACAGTTGCATTTCTTAATCAAAAACAATATATAATTGTAATGTCACAGTAAATCCCTCAAAAGAATTATCTTAAATAACTCAAAAATTAAATAATATAACCTATAAAAAATCAACAATAATTCATATACCCAGGTGAACAATAAAAAAATATAACATACCTATTTATTAATAAAGAAAGAGAGTTAACGTTAGCTGTCATATTCTTGTTTGATAAATATCGAATCTGATGCGCCTATCACATTATTTTTTATCTCGTCCTTAACTTTGATCGGTTTTAAATTCAGAGTTTCCATGAACGGTCTAATGTCTTCTCCGGTTGATTCTTGTATCACGGTTGGATCTTCTGGTTCCTTTTTGATTGCAACCGGTTTTTGTTGTACTGTGGGATCGAGTGGTAAACTAGTGTTTATTTTCTTTACTTCGGCGACCTGCTTTATGTCTATTTCTTCTATCGACATCGTTTCTCGTTTTAATTTTTCTCTGGCTTTTCGTACGTTGGGAGGCAAATCGTTTTGTCGTTTGAATTCGTCGAAATACGCGGGATGTCTTTCGCGGATGTGTTTGAACAACGCTTTGTTTAAAGCGAATTTTTTCTCACAGAAGGTGCAGGCAAACGGTTTGTCTCCGCTATGTATCCTCATGTGTTCTTTGGCAGTGGTGCTGTAAATAATTATTTAAAAATTACTTTATTGACAAATTTATATGTTAAAAAATATCTGACGATATATTTGTACAAGGTGACCCAAATTCGATACGTATAATTGGGATTAGTTAGTTACTCCATCTAATGGCTGCTGTACAGAAATAAATATTAATAACATTAGTGAAAATACTACAGTTCGAATAGGTGTCTTAGCAAGTGCGTATCGATAGATATTTGTTGTAAACCAACCGGTTAGTGTAAAAACTATACTTATTAATTGACTACTAATAGAGGTGCGAAATAACCAAATATTTGTTGAAACAACCAAATTAAAATGAGTAGAAATGATCCCCTGGAGGGGGACATTCAAGTGAAATGGAATTGGATGGAAATAAACCAAACAACTCGGATAATCCTGGAAACGACAAAAACATGGAAAAGGAGTGAACAAAGAAATTATTCAATATCCAGAAAGCTCATCTCCACTCTGACAAGGTATATGTATCATCGAAAAACAAACAGGGAAGAGGAAGGAATAGGTAAAATGCATTCAATGAAGGTAGGCCACATTTTACATAAAAAACTAAAAATTTTAAACATCATCAGTATAGCATGTGTAGGTAAAAATAGAGTAAGAATAGAATTTAAAACTATAAAAAACACGAACAAATTAGTAACTGATGAAAGATTAAGTGACAAACCGTTAACAGCATTTATCCCTAATAACTTGTTGCAATGAACGGGAATAATCAGAAATGTTGACACAATATTCATATTTTTGAAAACATAATTTCCCCTGTAAGAATAACCGAGCTCAATAGATTCAAAAGAAAAATAGACATAGATAGCGAAACTGTTTTTGTACCTCGGTAAATGGTCCTATTAACATTTGAGGGGAACATGCTACCCAGTCATGTTTACGTCAATAGCGTAGCATGTGCAGTCTAACCATATGTACACAAAGTCATACAGTGCTTTAAATGTTTAGAACATGGTCAGGTTGCAAAAAATTTTCGAAGTACAAAAACACTCTGTATTAATTCCTCTAAAGAAAAAGAAAACGAGCACAATTGTAGGGATCTACAAGACAGTTTTTATCTACACTGCAAAATGGATAAACAGAAATTAATTTCCTAAATATGCCCTAAACATGTTGAGAAACATAAAATAAAAAAACACATAGCAGAACAAAATTTAACTTTTTTAGCAGCAAAAACTGGTCTCAAAAATTCCTACGCAAATATAATTACAAATTAGTGTTTTAAATGAAACTCAACGTTTCTAGCTAATTCCACTATATAATGAAAAATGTTGAAAATTCTAAAAAATTGACAATTGTTTCGATAAATCAATATCATCGTCAGAATGACAGAAGTTACATTTCATTTGATGCCTACCTGATGTTTAGTAATTATTTTTGTGGCCTACCTTGTGATTGACTTAATATATGTTAATAGAAAAAAGAAGAAGATGTGATATTAGAAATATTGAAGCTTAGCTATTATTAGCCCTATGGTGATATCCTGGATATCATTTTTCCAATTAAGATCAGTATAACTGTGCAATGATATAGAAAACCAGGAAAACTATATCTGCTGATCTTTACAATCATCATTTAAGAAGACAGTTTAATAGTGGAGAACTCCCTAGATTTATCTGCTCATTGACAACTTCATATTGTGGGTTTCTTAAGTGTCTTCTAATTTCCAACTCTTCAAGGAACTCCAGTTCTTGCTTCTTATCACAAATATGTAGTACTTCTAGTTCTGTGTTAGGTGTTAATGAATGGTTGGTGTCAAGTAGATGTTTTGTGTAATGGGATTTATCTGGTTGTTTTAATCTGTATGCTCGTAAGTGTTCACTGTATCGGATTTCTAAGGGTCTGACCCAAATAGACAGCATTACATTCTGGACATTTGAGTTTATATATACCTGATGTCTTTAATGTTGGTATTTTTGTTTTAACATTTAACAATTTTGTACTTACGTTACTTTCTGTTTTAAAAGTAATTGTTGTATTCGTTGCTAAAGATATTGTCTTTGAAATATTATTAGAAATATTTCCTGCATATGTGATGGTTTTATAAGTTTTTATTTCATCAGTTTGTTTAGGAAATATTAGTTGTAATGTCACTTTCTCCTCTTTTTTATTAATTAGCTTATTTATCATATGTAATGGATAACCGTTGGATGTTGCTATTTGTCTAATTGTACTAATCTCTCTATCACAATTACATTTGTTCATAGGAACTGAAAATGCTGTATGTATCATTGAATTGTATGCCGCTAGTTTATGTGACATGGGGTGATTGGAACTATAAGGAATTGTCACATCAGTGTGTGTTGGTTTTCGGTAGATTGCATAATCAAGTACATTATTAACTCTTTGAATTTTCAAATCAAGAAAATTGATTGAGTTATTTTCTTCAACTTCTAATGTAATTACAGAACGAATATACCCATACAACCATCCACATCCAACCAAACCAGAGCAATGCCATCCCATTCTCAACAACACCACCCAACAAAAGAAAAAAAGCTTCCTCCCCTATACCAGAAGAATCCATGTTTCCTTTCACATTCGGACCCAGACGTCCCCTCCCCCCTTTTGACAAATCAACATATGAACAGAAGGCTAATGAAATTGTGAAATTATTGTTACGAAATAGCACACTTGTGTAGTCCCTGAATCCGACTCTGTCTAAGCCATGTATGAAAGTTAAAATTTTGGCGAATGCGCAGGGATTTCTTCGAGCTGTTTACCATTATTTTTTGTGACTATTCTCATCTAGACATTTCCTGTGAGGTCCATTGTTTTTGTGACCAGTCTTATCTAGACAATTCCAGAGAGGCGATTGTTTTTGTGTGAGCCGCAATCTAGAATTATCCAAAAAAGGGCACTTAATATATAAAGACTTCCGACCAGCGGGAGAAGTATGTTTATAATTTGATCTCGTGATATAAACAGTAAACAAGTAAATAGTCTAAGTATTTATATAAATTAGTGTAAGTGAATATACCTTGTAGATAATATAAAGTAGTGAATAGTTTAGTGAATAAATAAATTAAGTGAGTAGACCTACCGTGTGTATGAATTTATTCCACCCGTCGTAATAAAAACTTTTAAATAAATAAGAAAAACATAACATTGTTGTCAGATGTGGGATAATATAAATAAATAGTGACGTAAACATGGCCAAGAGACTGTGACCTGAAAGTGACAGTGTTAATGGCAGAATTGGAAAATCGTGAGTTGGAAACGTCCGGAAAGAAGAGTGAATTAATAGAAAGACTAAAAATGGCATTGGAAAGTGACGGCTTGGATCCAGAAACATTTTTATTCAAAGACGAGGCTTCTACCTTAATCTCGTCAATTTCAACTAAGAAGAACGATATTTCTACTAATATGGACGAGACGATTTTCACCATGAAGAACGACATTTCTGCCAATATCTTATCGTTAAAAATGACATTGCTGCTGACGTCGAGAATGAAATTTCGTCTCTAAAATCGGATATTGAGGATGAGATGACAACGATAAATGAGAAAATAGAATCAGACATTGAAAATAACATGAAAACGATAAACGAGAAAATCAAGGAGTTATAGAGAAATATGGTAGATTTTAGAACACAAGACACGCCAGCAGAAGAAAAGAAGATTGAACATTAAAACCCTGCAAGCCAAACATAAATTCCAGGATAGAAGATATTGGCAGTTTTGCCAGAGTCAAGGCCCCAACGTTCAACGGAAAGACGTCATGGACCAATTATGTAAAACAGTTTGAAGCAGCCGCTTGGGCGAATAATTGGTCCTACAGGGACAAGGCAGTAAATTTAACCATCGCGCTTCGGGAAGATGCCTTAGATGTACTTCAGGCGATACCTCTGGATGAAACGGATGACTTTGAACAGCTGAAGAAGAGGTTGGACATGCGATACGGTTACGAACATTTGTACCATTCCCAGCTGAAGAGCCGAAGGCAGAAACGTGATGAAACCCCTCAAGAGTACGAAGTGGATATTGCTCGACTAATTCGATTTGCTTATCTATCAGCACCAGAGAACATGATGTAATGCCTGGGCATGCTGGCCTTTATTTGCTCCTTACGTGACCCCGATATGCAGAGGACGCTTCGTTTAGCCCATACTAAAACATTAGTCAACGCATTGACAGCTGCTCTTGAATATGAAGCAGCAATGAAGGCTTTGGGTTATAACAAAGTAGGATCATACGTGAAGAAGGTGACGAAAGCAGATTTGACTAGATCGTCAGTTTGATAAAAAGTATGACGAGAAAGATCAGAAGCTGGAATTGTGGCGGGCTAGGGCATGTACGCAATTCGTGTAAGCGCCCCAAAACCTCTGCAAACCAAGAACCTCAGTCACAGGAAAACTAGAACGGGTCGGCTACAAGGGGGCAGCACCGACCCATGATCGTTCCAAGGACCCTCTGATACTGATAGTATGTAGATTGCGAAGTAAATGGCAAGATGACACTGGAGCAACTAGAACCATTATACGACCCGAGATAATAAACTCCAAGAAGAAGCTTTTACCAACGAGACTGCAACTGCGGACCGCCACAGGTGAGAGTGCTTACGAGGAGACGCAAATCAAATTGGGAATTGGCGCAGAAAAGTTCACGCATACGGTAATCGTAGCTGACATCGAAGAAGACTTGATTCTGGGAATGTACGTAATGAACCTATATGGTTTCCAGTTGGATTTTAGAACAGAATAATTGAAGTGGGTTCCGAGGAGGTATTCTTTCATCCATATAAACGCAGCACGGTGTTGGCAGCTGTTCAGGAAGATACCGTTCTACCTGCACGAAGCGAAACCATGATAGTAGCGCGGCTCCAGGGAATCATGGAGGAAGGTTATGATGGAGCCAAGGAACCACGACGAAGAGGTTGGCAAAGGAGTACTAATTGGGAAAGGATTGGTTGCATCGGCGAAAGAGATTCCAGTACGTGTGATAAACGTGAACGATTACCCAATTACCATCAAGAAGGAAACCAAGGTTGGACCCTGCGTACCCGTGACGTCTATAGTTAGCCAATCAACGGCAACAATTCCAATGCCAGATTCGAATAGATGTTATCAGTAGCTGGTCAATCCTTTAATCAAGCTGAGCAAAGGAAAATGAGAGGATTTCTCTTGCAGTATCGAGCCCTATTTGTACCAAAAGGAGGGAAGACTGGTAGAACATCAGGCGTGAAACACAAAATCGATACTGGTAATGCAAACCAATTAGGCAATCAGCGCGAAGACTACCACGAGCGAAGAGAGAGGAAGCTGAAAGAATACTTCGATAGATGGCAGAAGAAAAAGTAATAGAACGATCCACCAGTCCATGGGTGTCTCCGGTAATGCTCGTCAAGAAAAAGTATAGAACTACGAGATTCTGCGTGGATTATCGCCAGCTTAACAACGTGACGAAGAAAGACAGCTATCCTCTGCCTCGAATTGACGATACGCTAGACACTTTGGCCGGCAGCAAACTGTTTTCCACCTTGGACCTGAAGTCTGGTTATTGGCAAGTGGAAATGGACCCAGAAGACAAATAGAAGACTGCTTTTACCACCGGATCTGGATTATGGCAGTTCAACGTCATGCCATTCGGACTCTATAATGCGCCCGCGACATTTGAAAGACTCCTGGAAAAAGTGTTGAGGGTTGTCTAGGAGGACATGCCTGATGTATTTGGACGACATCGTAGTACTGGGGAAGATATATGACGAACACCTCAATAATTTGGAAGATGTATTCAAACGACTCCAAACTGCCCAGCTCGTGTTAAACCCGAAGAAATGTCAGCTATTTCAAAACCGAGTCAACTATCTAGATCATGTAGTGAGCAATAAAGAAGTGGCGATGGATCCAGAGAAATTGCTTCCATTCAGCAATGGCCGCAGGCAACCGACAAACATCAAATTCGGAGCTTCCTTGGACTTTTCACATACTATAGAAGATTTATCAGGAAGTTTGAAGATATTGCCAAGCCCCTTACTTGACTCACTGAAGAGCTTTCCAATGGGACGAAGACTATCAAACGGCTTTTGAAACCTTGAAGAGGCATTTAACCACGGCGCCGATATTAGGATATCCATAACCAGAGGGAGACTTTATTCTTGACACTGACGCAAGAAACGTAGGAATTGGAGGAGTGCTCTCATAGATCCAAGGAGGGCAAGAAAGAGTGCTGGGATATTTGAGTAAAGTCTTCTCCAAACCAGAACGAAACTACTGCGTCACAAGAAGAGAACTTTTGGCGGTAGTGAAGTCCGTGGAACACTTTTACCAGTATCTCTATGGACGGAAGTTCTTAATCCGGACAGCACCGACGATGTGAAGGACTGGTGTAAGAAATGTACGACTTGTGCTACGAGTAATGGACCACATCGCAAGAGAAAGGCACCTATGAAACAATATAATGTTGGAAGCTCTTTCGAAAGGATTGCTTTAGACATCGCTGGACCATTTCCGACAACAGAAAATGGTGGTAAATACATCCTGGTAGTAATGGATTATTTCACAAAGTGGGTGGAAATTTATGCGATCCCGAATCAAGAGGCCACAACTGTCGATGATGTACTGGTGAAAGAATTTATCAGCCGATACGATGTGCCATTGGAAGTCCACAGCGATCAAGGAAGAAATTTATAGTGCCAGGCATTCCAGGAAATTTGTGACAAGCTAGGAATGAAGAAGACCAGGACAACAGCGTTGCATTCACAATCAGATGGAATGGTCGAAAGAATGAACAGGACCATTGGAAAATACCTGTCCAAATTAGTTTCCAGCCACCAGAGAGATTGGGACCAGTATATTTCCCTATTTGCGTTGGCTTATTGATATGCCATATACTTCCTTGATAAAATTGCACCACCTATGCCACTCAATGACATCAGCCACAATGTAGAGACACTCAAACAGTCTAAAAATAATCATTCCATTTTTTCAAAACCTATTAACCTGAAGGAAATAGATTATGCACTGCAAAATAGGAAAAACACATCTCCAGGTTACGACGAAATTCGATATCCCATGCTTCACCATCTACCTCTAAATGCCAAGCAAATTTTAAAAGAAATATTTAACGAAATTTGGTTGTCTGGCGAATGTATCACTGAATGGAAAAAGTATGTAGTCATACTTATTTTAAAATCTGGCTAAAATCCAGAGTATGCTGAGTATTATCGGCCCATATCGTTACTACCGTGTGTTTTTAAATTTTTTCGAAAGAATAGTAAAAAATCGCCTAGAATGGTGGTTAAATCATATAAAGGTCCTCATTTCCTCTCAATATGGATATAAACTTCGGAACCTATGACGCAGCGGCACATATTGCTACAGAAGTACAAGCATGTTTCGCAATAGAGGAATATGAAAATAAAACAATATAATTTGTTTAAAACTTAATTTCTACGTTTTAGTTGGAAAAGTTAGTTTTTAAAATAGTTTTTATTATTAGGACACTTTTTACATTCACATCTTTAATGCATCATTCTTTTTTAAATTACAGAGTTTAAAGTTCTGCTAGTACCAAAAAATGAAAGGAATTTGATAGTGAACGATGAAATAAAACAATTGAATTTGTTTAAAAATTCATTTATTTGAACTAATGTTCAATTTAAACTGATTGACGCGTTTCACTAACACAGCAGCTTTCTCAAAACAAATGAAGGTATAATTAAAAAATGTTTTAATATATACAGTATATACAGTGCATAAATACCGAATTCTATTATACTAATGTAAAAAAATAGGTATTGAAAGAAATTACCTGGAAATTCATTCACTACAAACATTCCTAAGCTATCTTCTAGATAGAAGGGTTTAATAAAGGTTTAAATTGAACATTAGTTCAAATAAATGAAGTTTTAAACAAATTAAATTGTTTTATTTTCATCGTTCAGTATGGATCTTCATCAAGTAAAAGCCTCATCTATTCAAAGAGGAATATCTTATCACACTGTTCCTCGCTATAAAATCCGCTTATGACTGTGTAGAATAGCAAATATTACGCGGAAAATTAATCGATCTGCATGTACCTGTATAAATAGCAAATATTATGTGCAAACTGTATGTAAATAGATCCGTAGCAGTTCGATATCAGAATGGAACCCTGTTAAAAAGTCGAGTAGCCAACAGAGGTCTACCACAAGGCTCCTTATTAGCACCATTACTATTCAATATTTACAGTATAAACATTCATACGATTACACCCAACGCTAATATTATCCAGTATGTAGACGACTTTGCCATCTACATACATTCGAAAAGATTTGAACAGTGCTTAACTTTATTTAATGCAGCTATAACACCACTCTTCAATTGTTTAGAGAAACATGGATTGGATATTTCTCCAAACAAATCACAATGTGTAGTCTTCACTTGACATAATATTTTAAATAGCTCCACAATAACATTGGGAAATATTGGGTTCCCTATAGCCAACGAATTTAAATATCTTGGTATTATACTTGACAGAGAGCTAACATTTAAAACACAGTTAGAGGAAATTCTTGTAAAAGCAAGTAAAGGACTAAACTTACTCAAATGTAATGAAAACATAATGGGATGCAAACCCTCAAACTGCACAAACTTTCTACAAGGCATACATAAGATCAATTATAGACTATGGCAGCACATTATATGGCTGCACAACCTAGAAGGAGCTACGGAAGCTGGATGTGTTACAAAATAAAGCTTTGAGGTTGTGCATTGGAGCGATGAAATCAACTCTCAACGAACCACTTCAAGCAGAACCGTTAGAACCACCCCTAGAACTACAGAGACAAATGTTAGCAGAGAAAAACATCTTAAAATGCAAAACTAAAAATTTCCCATAAATGACTATGGTATGGTAACAGCTTTAAACATTCATGACCTGACATCTAAATATTGGAAACATATAAGCTCACCCCTTCTATGTGAAGCTTATAGAAACACAAGTGATTTCAATCCTACCAGCATTTCTGTAAATCTCATGGAACTTCTGGATGTGACAATAATAATCCCGGAATATTCTGAAGTTACAACTCTAAACAATGCAGTTATCAAACAAATCACAAGTACATATCAAAACTACACACCAATATTACAGATACTTCAAAAAATAATCGAGGGACCGGTGCCGTAAAACAGATACAACACTGTTACCAACTAGAAAAACATACATCCATTTTCAGTGCAGAATCTATAGCTATATTAAAAGCAATAGAATATACAATTCAAAACAATATTGAAAAATCTTTCATTTTTGCGGATAATTATTATATTAATAATTTTTATTTGGGTCAAAGCCCACACCGAAATTGTATATAATGAAAAAGTGGACGAATTGGCAATACTGAGCAAAATAACAGGCAAAAAACGACCTGTTGGTGAACATTGGACGAAAGCATTAACCTAACCAGAACTAAAATGTACATAAACTGGAATAAACGATACAGGGAATATTGTAACACAAAACCTCCTCGCTACACACAGCTAGTACCAAAAATTGGAAAACGATGCTGGTTCGAAGATTATCAGCGCCCAAGGAAATGCAAAACTACCTTCAGTCATATGAAGTTTAGACATGTCAGCTATCCTGCACATTTACGGAAAATCAATATCTTGGATAGTAACCTATGTACTACTTGCAATGTCACGTCCGACTTAGACCACATATTCTTCAATTGCAATAGATACAAAAATCAAACTGAAAAATTGATACAAAAACTTCTAAATTTAAAAATTGAAACACCTTACAATATTTTATATCTATTACCTACAAATAAAAAATATATAGTCGACTGCCTTATGAGTTTTGTTACTGAGACAAACATTAAATTGTAGTCATTAGATAATCTTGCATTCCTAAATGTCTATCCTACTGTATTATTTACCTTACTTACCGTGGTTTACCTTGTATTTATTGTTTTAAAAAAATGCCCTGACATACCCCTGCCCTTTAAAGCCTAATCCTTTGTGTTAGGGAAATATTTTTTTGGGATATTCTTGTTAGATAGGTATAATAGGCGTCAAAACAATATCACATTTAATTTTAAAATTGTCTGCAGGTTTAATCATTTAGATCAATTTTATACGATCATTCAACATTTTACCTACTTAATGTCTGGCTGCATGGGCTATGCCTTAAAACCAAGGAAAAAAATGAAAGTACTAAATTATTTATACAAAAGGCACAAAGAAGACCTACATAGAATACTGATGCTGTTACCACTAGAAACAAAAATTTTGTACCTCCATTTGAACATACATTTTTGGAAGAATGAAAGAAAAAACCTAAGCAAAATAAAGTTTGTATTATAATACTTCTTTTTTGAAGTAGTGCCTCCTATTTTAGATTCTGAAGAATATTTTTACATTATATGATTATATTGTTGTGAATATTATAAAAACAACTTCATTCAAATCATGATTTCAATTATAAAATCAATAATTAATTCCCTTATTATATTTAAACAATTTTATTAACATTTTTTCTCTCTCGATGACGACTTACCTGTGAGCAAAACATTTTCCACATATATCACATGGGAACGGTTTTTCTCCTGTATGTGTCCTCTTATGTCTATTCAGATTTTCCAAAGTCAAAAATCCTCTACTGCACTCCTCGCAAGTAAACGGTTTCTCGCCGGTATGTGTCAACAAATGCCTTTTTAAGTTCTGTGCCGAAGGAAAACCTCTCAGACATATATTACACACGAACGGACGGACTCCTAAGAAAAAAGGTTTTTATCAATTCAATATATTATCTAACTTATTGGTATATTGATATATGATTAACATATGGGTCCGATTAATTGTTGTTTGGCTTAGTATGTGATCTATGTAGGGCAAATTTGAAGGTACTCTGTGCGACATCATCCAAAAAGTCAGTGGGGCTGAGTCTAAACTCCACAGTAATTCCGTTAGATGGAAATGAAATCTAACGAATATAAAAATAATTTACCTGGAGAGAAGGGAAATTGTACCCAAAACAGGAAGACAAATATCTGGATAGTAGACACATCAAGAATGTCTCAAGGAAGGCCACAATAGCCATCATGGTGTGCAAGAAATCCAAGACAAGAGATGGGGATGCAGTCCACGCATACTGTGATGGATGTACACCATGATTGTAACACCAATAATGACCTATCAAGCAATCTCCTGGTAGAGGAAACTCAAGCAACAGTCGACGAGGCAAGATTAGCAGCAATGGACTACTACACTACACATTGTCATAAAAAGTCATGCCAATGTGTTTATAATCAGGTTGGTCATAGGAGGATTAGGAAAAGAGATAATTCTAAAGTCAGGAGAATGGAAGGTCCTACTATATCTTCCTTTTATTTCCAAAATTGCTGCACTCGTTTTCATTACTATTTTAGATTTTATTTTTTTCGATAGTCAAGGAAAAGTTGTTCCATCATCGTATTTGGGGAAATAGTTATATGGTAGTCACATTCCCTTGAGGATTTTCTAAGAGGGTGAAATATGTCCCATGCACCGTTTTAATTACTATTTTATATTTTATTTTTTTGACAGTCGAGGAAAAGTTGTTTCTTCATCATATTTCGAGAAAATATATTAGAATGGATATAGAATAGATGTGTGGTAGTCACATTCCCTTAATAATATTCTAAGAGGGTTCAATACTCCTCTCAAGTAGTAGTTTCTATCATTATCCTGTTATGTTATCTCTAGATTAGCTCTTGCGAAACCTCCTTAAGGGCTTTCAAAGAAAGTTGGCAACAATATCAACCGAGGTTTTGACAGCTGCAGGGAGACTTGACAGATAGCTGAACATTAAATACTCGTACTTCAACCTAGAATTGTAACTGGGATTGGAGAGAATGTTTTAAGTTACGACACTGTTAAACTTCCGAGGGCGCTGATCATCAACAACCGTAACGTCAAAATTTGCTCTGTTTTGATTGGTCTTGTGGCCGTTGGCCATTTTCTTCAATATATTCCTGCCATTCTGATATTATATAGTATCATAAAGATAACGTTTCCGTTTATTTTGTGATTATTTTTCTTTATTTTAGCTTAACATCCCTCGACAGCGCTGGTCATTGGCACAGAAACATAATTACAAATATTTACATGAAATTAAATAACAACTATTACAATTTTTAAATTAGATTTTATGGTAGAGATGTGTAGCTTTCAGAAACTGTAAGACTTTCTTGATCTGGGTGGGGCAGTGGAGCATTTCCTTGAGGTTAGGCCTTAGGTCAAATCGTTGATATGTAGCGGAAAATTGTTTGCAGTCAATAAGTATGTGCTTAACAGTCAGTATAGCATTACAGATATGGCAAACAGGACGATTTCCTGAAGACATCAGATAACCGTGTATGAGTTTGGTGTGGCTGATTCGAATTCTTCTGATTACAGCGGCCTCTCTCCTTGTTAAAAAGCTAAGGGAGGAGAAGTAGATGAATGGATATCGTGAAGTGCTGTCGTACTATTGCGCCATAGATGTCGCCAAGATTCTTGCGTGAAGTTTTTGAAATGAAACTTGAGGTCGCTGGCGAGTTGGACTCTGTTTTGGATTGTTACTAGAGGCAGCTTCTTTCGCGTGGCAATCCGCAGTTTCGTTACCAGAAATTCCAATGTGAGATGGTAGCCAGATGAGAGAGACTGTTATATCATGAGCAACGAGAGTTTGATATATGTCATGTATGTTCTGGACAATTGGGTGGTCAGTGAAGATTGATTCAATTGATAGAATGGAGGAAAGGGAATCAGTGCATATTGCACTATTTTTGTTGGGGAGGGAGATATATTTAAAAGGCTGAAGAATGCTGTGAAGCTCACCTGTATGGACACTACAAACTGAAGGTAAAGTAAAGGAGTCTATAAGTTCATCTTTCGAGGTAACTGCACCACCAACTCCGGAGTCAGTTTTGGAAGCATCTGTATAGAGTGTTAAATCGTAAGATTTTTTTTGTAGTAATTCCAGGAATGCTTTCTTTACAAGTGCAGTGGGTATCTCATGCTTATTAAAAATGGTGAGTGAGGTATCGATTATAGGAATAATTTTGGTCCAAGGTAGTGGGAGCGGGGATGTCAGAGAGAGGTCAGTATCTTTGAGTAAAGGAGTGAGCAACTGGGGAAGAGATTTAATGATTGTTCGAGGGTTAGTAGGGAGATTAGTCGTTGAAGTGAAAAGTGAGTGAACAGGATTGAAAGGATTGGAGGATACAGAGGCAGCATATGTAAGGAGTAGGGATTGTTGTCTTAAGGGGAGGGGTGATTCATTAGCTTCAATATGGAGACTATCAGCAGGGCTAGAGCGGAAGGCCCCAAGGCATAGGCGGAGAGCGGCAGAGTTCACCAAATCTGTGACAGATTTGAGGGCTGACATGTTAATAAAGCAACCATAGTTAAGCTTCGAACGGATGAGAGCTCTGTAAACTCTTAATAATACGATTTCGTCTGAACCCCAGTGAAAGTGACTGAGCGTTTTAATTATGTTTAATATCTTTAGACAGATGCCTTTGAGTTCATGGATATGGTGTTTCCAGTTAAGTCGAGAGTCGAAGGTTATTCCGAGAATTTTACATTGATTTACAGTGGGTAAGGGTGAATTATTAAAGAAAATGTGAGGTAGAGGAGAAGATGTTCTTCTTGAAAACTAGTTTGGATTTACTTTGAGATAAGGATAATCCCAGGTAAGAAGATCTATCCTGTAGAAGGTTTACTGCAGTTTGAAGGAGTTTGCAAGTGGATGAGATCGATTTACCATGGCAATAAACAATTAGGTCATCAGCATATTGGACATATTTTATGGGAGCAGGAAACTTGCAACATAGCTCGTTTATTGTGAGGATGAATAGAGTAGAACGTAATACTGATCCTTGAGGGACACCAGCATTTTGAGAGGCAAGGAGAGTTTGCCATTAGCGGAAACCCTGAAGGTTCTACAAGTTAGGAAATTATGAATGATGTTACCATGAAGATTATATTGGGAGAGTTTATTTAGTATTGCCATTCTAAATATCGAGTTAAAGGCACCTTCAATATCAAAGATGGTTGCAACGACGTTCTGGTGATTGTTTATTGCTGAAGAGATATGTGTTTGGAGAAGAACAAGGTTGTCGCGAGTGGATCGATGACGCCGGAAGCCGGATTGGGCATTAGGAATGATTTTGTACTTTTCAAGAAACCAAAGTAGTCTACTATTGATCATTTTCTCGAGGAGTTTGCAGGTAGTGCAAGTGAGTGAAATCGGTCGGAAGGAATTGGGCGATAAGGTGGATTGCTTTGCTTTTTTTATTGGAATAATTATAGATTTGCGTCATACGTCAGGGAACTGATTAGTATTCCAGATAAGGTCATACATTTCGAGAAGCTTAGAGAGAGATGGATTGGATAGTTTTTTGAGAAAGATATAAGGAACATCATCAGGGCCGGCGGCAGAATTTCTACAAGTAAACAAGGCAGATTTCAGTTCATTTAGGCTGAAAGGGGCGTTGACGGGAGCAACGTCATGAGGGTTTGACTGAAAAGTGGAGGAAGGCTGAATATGAGAATTGTGATAAGCAGAATTGGGGTTACGATTATTAAATTTGTCATAAAACTTTTGTGCAAGTGAATCGACAATTGTTTGGTCGTCGGAGATAACAGTGTCATTCAATATTAAGGAAGGAATTTTAGTATTGGTTTTCTTGCCTTGAATTTGTGAATTTTTTTTTCCAGACTTGACGGATTTGTATTATGATTCAGAAAGGAGGTGTAGCTTTGCCATCAGGATTTTTTGCTTTGCTTGACTAAGAATCTAGCTTTAGCTTTGAGCTGTTTGTGTAGGAGGAGGTTTTCTTGTGTTCTATTTCGTCTAAACCTGTTAAGAGCATGTTTGGACTCTCGGATGGCATTTTCGCAAGCTGAATTCCACCAAGGCACAGTTTTTTGTGCAGAGGAAGTGACTGATTTACCGATGTGAGTCTCTGCAGCAGCAAGTATGTTGTCAGTAAACATTTTTAGAGTGTCATTTATGTTTGCAGAAATAGCTAAAGAGGATAAATAAGTTTGGGAGAGAGAAGTAAACTCAGACCAATTTGCGTTTTTTAAGTGCCAGAAGCTTCTAGTTACAGTTTCCTTATTAGAATGATTGGATATAATGATAGGAAAATGGTTGCTATCATGAAGGTCATCTGAAATTTGGCAGGAAAGGGAAAGTGCAGTTTTAGGGTCACATAAGCTGAGGTCAAGGGCAGTATTCAACAAGCCGGTTCCGGGGAAGTTTATGACGTTTTCTATAACTTTGCCTCTAGTGCAACCACGAGTTGAGCCCCACATGATGTGATGTGCATTGAGGGGGTGATCAGGAGGAATGTAAATATTGCAAATGGTAAGCTTATTAGGGCACCAAGCAGTTACAGCAATTGTCTCTAGATTTGAGATGAGTATACATCGTTAGATATAAATATTGAAGTATCACCACTGGCTCTCATACAGTTGGTACAGATGTAATGATAACCTTCAAAGTTTTTTAGCTTGCACTGTTGGTGAATTTTGAAGTTAGTTTCCTGGAGGCAGAGAAAGGAAAGATACGATTTTCTGAATTCTTTCTAAGCGAGGATAAAATCCATCGCAGCTCCATTGAATTAGAGAGAATGGTACTAATTAAAGGGGGAAAGAGGTTAATTACTGAGAAAGTGTAGAGGAGTCAGTGGTGGTACCGTCATCAGAAAAAGGATCGTAAGTAAGATTGTTTTGGTCGGGGTGAAGTTTAAATTTAATTTTATTGGTCAGACGTGTAATGCGATTTTTCAAAGATCTCTCGTTGATATTAGAATAAATTAGGGACAAATCTTTCAGTAGGGAGGCAGTGTCAGAGATAAATTTATTGGCTTCAGGTAGAGGTCGTTAACGCGGAAAGTATTTTCGAGGAATGCAATAAGTTGGATGCTATTAAGGGAGAAGGATTTAGGAGACTCTTCAAAAAGTTTATGTATGATAAAACGTGATTCGGGACTTATATTGTTACAATCATCTTCCGCCAGTTGGGATTTTTTGGTTCTTTTTTTTGCAGATTTTTTTGAATTAGAATTTGGGAATTCTGGAGGAGGCATTGGATTGGGATTAGCGAGAGGAGTATTGGAAGGTGATATAGACTGCGGAGAGTCAAGAGTGCTATCATTAGATCGGGTCGTTTTTCGCCAGGTACAGGGGAGGAGGGAGCGAGTGGCACTTGAGAGGGTTATTCGGGATTGTCTGAAAAGGTATCAGTAGTAGCTGGGTCAGTTGAAGTGGAGGGTTCAATATTGACGGAAGTATTTAATAGGGGGGGGGGAAGGTCGTGGGAAGTGTTGGAACATGATCCAGCCTGTTTGCAAAGAAAACATTCAAGTTTATCAGTAGAAATGAATATTCTGTGTGATGTATGTTCATGGGTAATAAGAATCGAAGTTTGCAGTGAAAAATCATTACTGGTGGGCAGAACGTAAGTTACACGGCGGAATCTCAGGACATGTGCGTATTCGTCATCAGGCGAGCCACGTTTGACGTATGAAATAGGGGAGGTAAGTGTTAATCCTTGGTCATACAGGGCTTTTTCAATAACGGAATGTGGAATGGAAGGACTGACATTGGAAATATGGATTCTTTTGGTGGGGGAAATAAGCCGACGAATAGGAATGCGCGGCATAGGTTATGGGTGTTGAAGGGGTATTTGTGTTTATCGAGATAGATTGTTTAATGGGGATTGAAGCAGTGGTGGTATTTGAAAGCAGTGGTTGTGAGGGGTGGTGTGACATATTGATGTGATCCTGGATACCAAAATCACAAACAATCGTTAGAAATAGAAATATATAAGTAAATCTCAGCTCAGAAGACAGTCTGTAACTCAGTCACTGGCCTATTTATTTCCAACACAAATAAGTAAATTTTAAGAATATTTACCAATTTTGCAGAAAAACAGCACTTTTACAAGTTTTATTATCACATTTTAATGATGACAAAAAACACGTTTTTAATTTGCTATGATATTGTCGATTTAACGATCCGAACATAATGAATTCTGATTTGTGATTATTGAAATCTGCGTTTTTCTTGATTTACTGAAAATCTTTTTGGTGTTAGTATTATTTACTTCCATAGATATAGTTATGTAAAATGGAAGGAAAAATAAACAAACCATTTAAGAAACTCTGTTGTGTTCCGCTTTGTTCAGACAAAATGAGTGCCAAACATCAGTTTCCAAAACGGGAACCTGAAGTATTTCAATCCTGGCTGAGACATATTAATAATGTGAAGTTACAGGGCATGGCACTGTTCCCACTTTATTCATTCCACGTAATTATGTACATTTTATATTAGGTTTACATCTATCTAAAGGTTAACTAATAATTAACAATCATGATTTTACTTGCAACACCCAATCGGGACTGTATAAATTTTGATAATGTTTGTTATAGTTTGAAATCAATTAGTAGGTTACCTCATCCCCAGACAAATATTAATTTACTAATATTTCTTGATAGTGCCCAAGTTTTTTGATACATGCCTGATTTCACCAACCATTTCCTAAAGTAAGGTCATACCTAAATCGTATTTAGGAATTCTTAAATGCAGTCTACGTCTCACCACACACCAAGTAATACCTAAGAGTGATAATGTTAGGTATTTCCTTACCTTATCTAACTTTAGGAAATGGTTGGAGAAATGGGGTACTAATGTTGAATTTACAGACCTAAACAAAGCTTTCTTTTCTTTGTAGCCATTGAAGAAATTTTGGAATCATTTGAAACTGATGAAATAATCCACACTGAAGCTGATCCAGCAAAGAAGTGTAAAATCGTAGACATTAAAGCTATTTTCGGAGAAAGTGGCAAATCTGAGAGTATTTCGGGTGGTTGCTGAAGGTATTGGTGAAGATGTTAGCTATGAAGCAGTTCACAAAAGGACACCTAAGAGACAAGTTGCTAAATTGCCCAAAAGTAACTGAATTCAATAACAAACTTCAACTAGTTTCTAACAATTACTTGAGTGAAGTAAATTCCTCATTAAGATAAAAATATTGTTAACTTTAAACAAGTAGGATTGCCATTAAATACCTATTCATTCAATAGTCCTTTTATAAATATTCAGTTAGCAAACTGCAAATAAACATTGACTTCAGGCACATTTAAATTATATACTATTGTACATACCTGCAAATGTTAAATACTAATTGGGTTGTGATTTTCAGCTTCCATTTCAACAAGTATCCTTAAGCAAATTAACTTTACAAGACAGGCACATTTAAGTCCATTAAAAAAATCCTGTATCGCAGAGAAGTGCAGTCTGCAAATAAATTGGGCAGACTATCAAGACGAATTCTTGATTATAAGGAAAAATGTGCGACTGCCAACAAGTTCCCAGAGCAATGAAGTTTTCAGGATTTAGCAAAACATATAAACTCCTCAGCATATACATTTATTCTCTCCCAAATCCGAACGCAGCATTTAAAACCTACAGTAAGAAGATTTACACTAGATGAAAAATGCTGTGTTTAACGATAATGAATGCAAGTGGAAAAGGATATCGATTACTAAGAAAAAAGTTTGCTCTTCCTTCTAGAAGAACTCTTACTAAATTGTTAAATAAAATGCCATGTGGAACTGGAATAAATAAAGGTTTGTTTAACAGTTTGCAGAAATCAGTCAAAACAATGAAAGGAAAAGATAACATGTGCATTATTCTCTTCGATGAAATGAATATTTCCAGCTAAGTCCACTACAATGCAAGACAAGGCAATAAGATTTTGGTAGTGAACGGTCACCCCAACTAGCTGATAACGCAAATGTATTTATGTTGAAAGGAGTGTAACGAGTTATTTTTTTTTTGAAGCATTATATGATTTTGTTCCGATGGTATTTTAAGTTTAATAAGTGAATATAACTCGTTACTTACTTTCCAACTCTGTTTTCTGGTACCGTTTCAAGCCCTTAATATTAATTTAAGTATTTATTTCATTAGTAACCCAAAAGTCGTGATTTATCATTTAAGGAAATATATAAAATGTAATAAATTCCACTTTTCAAAATTTAAATTATCAAGGACGCCCGGTATATAAACTATTTTAATTTAAAATCGGAGTCGTTCCGTACAAATAGAAATACTTCTTGCTGTAATTAAATCGATTTTCCCTCACCACCGATATTGCCAAAATTTAGGTAGGAAGTAAATTATAAATTCAAAAACCGAGCGTTAAAAAGGGATTATTAATTATTAAGTGATTGGCGATTAAGATTTATTAGTTGATTATTGAAGTTATCATTCGGGTTTTGAGATTTTGTTGTTATTTTCGGTTAGCGAAATTAAGCTATTATATTCAATTATTATTATTCAAAATTTCTGTTCAGTTGTTGGCAAAAGTCATTGATAGTGAATTATAATTTGGCCGTAAATCGAGTGTCTGACCGTACAGTACTTTTCAAGTAAGTGGAAATTATTTTATAGACCCAATAAAGCATTTCACCCGAGTCTCGAAGTTATATGTTTAATTTCAACAAACAATTTAGCAGTTTGGTTTTTAAGAATATAATTCCGTATTTTGGTAAAGCCGATAGCCGGTAGTTTTTGTTTTTCTGTTTACAGTTTTTTTTTATTATCGCGTTCTGTATATTGTTTCTCTGAAATTAGGGTTTGATGAAAATATCATTTTGATTTTAAATTTTACGAATAGTTCTAATAGTTCCGTATTTAAGAATATTATTCCGTATTTTGATAAGACTGATAAGCCGGTATTTTTTTTTCGAAACGATAAAAAACCAAAGTTATTTACAGTTTTTATCACCACGTTTTGTATATTGTTTCTTTGGAATTCAGGTCTGAGCCTTCAATACATAGAAGTAGCATTTTGATTTTAATCTTTGCGACACAGATTGTTATACCTAGTGTCCCGTTTCAAATTACCTAAGTACATATTAGATCCAAGTTGCATTCTAAGACACAGTTTTATTTTGCTATTATTTGGGAAACCGCTGTCCTACTCTCCGACCAGTATTTTAGAATAGTTTTAACCGGTAATTTCGAAAATTTAAATTGTCAATTTCCCTATAAAAAATTAGATTCTCAATAGAGTACGAGGCCGATGCCACTGATTGATTGACAATCTAGTTTAAAATTCTTTAGTTTATTTTGTTATAAACTGGTCTTGTCACATTTCCCATCTATCCCGATTGACTATCCCTACCGCGAAAATATAAAATTTAAAGTGTCAATTCCCCTGTATAATAATTAGATTCTCAATCAAGTACGAGGCCGATGCCACTGATTGCTTGGTAATCTAATTTAATTTGATTTGAAAATTTAAAGTGTCAATTCCCCTATAAAAAAATTAGATTCTCAATCGAGTACGAGGCCGATGCCACTGATTGCTTGGTAATCTAATTTAAATTCGTTAGTTTCTTTTGTTATAAACTGGTCTTGTCACATTTTCCCATCTATCCCGATTTACTATCCCTACCGCGAAAATATAAAATTCAAAGTGTCAATTTTCCTGTATAAAAATTAGATTCTCAATCAAGTACGAGGCCGATGCCACTGATTGCTTGGTAATCTAATTTAATTTGATTTGAAAATTTAAAGTGTCAATTCCCCTATAAAAAAATTAGATTCTCAATCGAGTACGAGGCCGATGCCACTGATTGCTTGGTAATCTAATTTAAATTCGTTAGTTTCTTTTGTTATAAACTGGTCTTGTCACATTTTCCCATCTATCCCGATTTACTATCCCTACCGCGAAAATATAAAATTCAAAGTGTCAATTTCCCTGTATAAAAATTAGATTCTCAATCAAGTACGAGGCCGATGCCACTGATTGCTTGGTAATCTAATTTAATTTGATTTGAAAATTTAAAGTGTCAATTCCCCTATAAAAAATTAGATTCTCAATCGAGTACGAGGCCGATGCCACTGATTGCTTGGTAATCTAATTTAAATTCGTTATTTTCTTTTGTTATAAACTGGTCTTGTCACATTTTCCCATCTATCCCGATTGACTATCCCTACCGCGAAAATATAAAATTTAAAGTGTTAATTCCCCTGTAAAAAATTAGATTCTCAATCGAGTACGAGGCCGATGCCACTGATTGCTTGGTAATCTAATTTAAATTATTTAGTTTCTTTTGTTATAAACTGGTCTGGTCACATTTTTCCATCTATCCCGATTGACTATCCCTACCGCGAAGATAGTTTTATTCCGTGGACTACCGTGATAGGTAATTATTGTTTTATTGCTGCTTACCGCATAATTTACAAAACTGCTTATACCGCTTCCGCTGTTATTAACAAATTGCATTTGCTTGCTTACACCTGTTTTATTGTGTCATTGCTCACCTTCCTTAATACCGGCAAATTTCGCATGGTGCATAATAACATAAGGCTTGAACACTTTTGCTTACTGTTGATGTATTGAATTGATTCGGTACCGCTTGATCAGAAATTGTCGTTTATTTATCTGTATGTGTACATATTAAGTAAGTCTTGTAATATACCAATAAATACGATCAGTGTTTTCTTAATATCCCGTAGCATCACCGTCTAAGGTTTATAGGTTCTGTAGGTGTGTTCAATTTAACGAGACCCCTGGAATTTTCCGTAACCTCCATCTGAGGCTACCTGGAACTCTTGACACCGAGGGTCAAGGGGCCGTGGAGTAAACCACGTAAAATAATCTGGCGCCCGAGTATTTGTTTTGCAAAAGAATTTTGCATCGAGGGTGTCCAAAGTGACGCGTCAGTCGCTAAGAACCTGCGCGAGAGATGAAGAAGAAGCAAGCGGCAGGGAAAGCGCGTCACAGGAGTGTATAGAAAGTGGAAATAATCAATTTTATTTACATTCAGCAGTGGTCCTAACAAAAGTTTAAGATTACAAAATCTTATAAAAGACTGCTTATTGGAATGTCAAAAAATTGGTTTGGAGATTATAGTTACAGTGTGTGACCAAGGCATTAATAATTGTGCAGCAATAAATATGTTGCAGAAGGAAACCAAAGAAGAATGTCTAAGAAATAGTAGTGAAAAAAAGTTTGGACTCAGCATTAATGGACATGAAATCATACCTCAATATGATGTTACCCATTTATTCAAAGGCATAAGGAATAACATTCTTGTCTCTTTTAATTTAATGTCTTTTAAACAAAGATTAATTCTATAACGAATAAACTCCCACGTAGATATAAATAAACCACTTACCCACAAGTAATTTCGGAAAGCCGGTTATAACACACGTTGCTCTTTACACACACTGGCAGCCATGACATCTCGTTTCGTTTTTGACGCATGCCTGCCGCGCAACATGCACTTAACTTCTCGTTGCTAGGACGGCCGTGTAATTGATTGGCGATAGTTAAGTAGCACATGATCAAGGAGGGAGTTTGTCGCGCGTAATTCAAATATTAAACAACACAAAATGATAATAAAATAACGACGAAACTTGTCTGGCCAAGAATTTACATTTCTCCCAGGATGGAAAAAAGAAAATAGCTTAATGGGAGCATATTGAATAATTTTATTTTCTTGATTAAATGGAACAGTTCAAAATTTGTGCAAAATTGACTGATGAACATGTAGTACATGGAAAAATAAAGAAAATTAAGGCGAAGATGTGTACCCAAGTTTTCAGTTACCAGCTGGGTAGCTTAATGAAGAGGATTATTGATTGGAGCAAGAATTTTATTTTAAATCCTACATAATTTTTATAACAATCCAAGTGGATGATTGGTTGCTTCATGGCAGCATTAAAAATAAATATGTCAGCTAAAATAATGATAATTATGATATGATAATAGGGTCAATCCTATATGAAGTAATTAAAAATTAACGGCACGCCATTATATTTGACAAAGTTTCCGCTATTAGAAATGTTTAATATATACATTAGCATTTAAAATTTAACATTTTCTTATAGAATTGTTCCTAATGTCAGTTTTGCTTCATTACTGAATCTCTATATTCTACGTAAATATCAAATTGCATTATGTGTACTTAGGTATAATAAGTTTTTATCTTTAAATTTGCAGATGCTGATATTGATCTACCGCCTAGAGCTGCTGATACTACAGACTTGATTTTATTCCTGGATGAGCTGTTTGATAGTTTGAATTCCTGCCAAAACACTGCCCCAGCAAGTAAACCCCTTAAAGGAGCTCTAATGAATAATTCTGAACATCAGAATTATTGGGAGAAATAATTAACTGTATTGAAAACAATGAAATTTTTTAATAGTAAAAAACAAACTATTACAATCTGTTCCATCACTAAGGAAATTGATTTTTAGTATGAAAGGTTTTATTCAATTGAAAACGAAATATTTAAGCAATAGAGATTACTTTGTGTTAAGATCGTTTCAACAGGATAGTCTGGAAATTTTTTTGGTGCTGTAAGAAGTTATGCTTACAGAGAGGTATCTCCAAGTGTGCAGCATGTAGTACCAGCATTTAAAACTTTGATGATTAATAATTTTATGTCAAAGCCTTCTCCAAACAGCAATTGTGAGCCAGGTGAGAGTGACGGAGCTCTTACAGATCTAAAAGAATTTTTAATAGGTGAAGCATCACCAGTCAACTCAAGTTCAACTGAGCTATGCACATTAACAATTCCAGCATCAGTTGCTTTACATTGCAAATCGCAAGTGGATAGAAATATAGTTACATATATAGCTGGGTTTATTGCTCGCAAAATGTTTCATGTTTATATTGTCGGAATTATAAACTGTACAGGAGTCATGAACAAGATACAGATTTTGTAGAAACAAGGCAATATGTACATTCTAAATGAACAAAACCTGGTACATATTTTACCTTTTTAGTATCAGAATCTTTGTTTAGATTGTTCTATCTTATACCAAGACAAACAAAAATACATCAAAATTTTTACAAAAACGCTGTCAGAACAACTCTCTTTCAACCTGATAAATTGTGAGGAGCATACAAACAATGATTCTCTATTAATTAAATTCGTAGTCAATTGTTGCCTTCACTTCTGGTGTAAGAAAGTTAATACTATTTCAAGAGGAAATTATATTAAATTTCCAAAATTTATAAATGCTAACAAGGATTCGACATTTGTTGATTCAATAATGAAATCAGCGTATATCAAATTTTGTTCTCGAAAGAAACGCTTTGAAAAGAGAAGACACAAGAAATTAGTATATTTCAAGTAAAGCCCTCCTTATTAAATTATTTTGAACTAGATGCCAGACAAAATGGTTAAAAGAATAACACAAAATGAAATTTAAGAATAAAAATAGCGGAATCTTGGGAAATAATCTAGTTATGTAGTTTTGTTGTGTGTTATCTATATGTGTTATAAAAATGTAGTTATTATTACTAAATGAATATTCAATTTCATAAACTCTTTTTATTGATACTATTCCTTGTTTACCATATAATTTTTGGCTAGACAAACAAATTCTATGTTACAAGTTTTTTTTTATAAATTAAATAACTGTTCACCAAGACAACGAAGATTGTAGCTGCTTATTTCACCAAATCTTGCATCGTCAAGAGTTTGAATTATTGCCAAATATTTTTGTATGTTCAACTCTGATGCAAGATTTGGCAAAGTACAATTATCAGTTATAATTTATCTTTTTTAATAAACTGCTGCATCCTTTGTTCTTTTGGTAAACAGTCGATTTATTGTTAAAATGATAAAATTCTTCCTCAGTATAATATTTAAAATTCCCGCTGAATTCCCCGTCCAAATAATTCAGATGAACACCCCTAGATGGATCTCTCTTACAAGCTGACAGATTCCTAGGTAGCTTGTTGCGTCTATCTGTAGTATCTATGAATATAATTCCTGCGGCCATACTTCAGATGGCACTCAAAGCTGTAGTCACAGCTGACAACATAAGAGTTACAATTCTAGGTTGAAGTATTTTATGTAGCTGAACACATGTGCTAGTGATCGTAAAATATATACAAGTAAACACAAGAGTTTGAGTTTTAACGAATCTGCCTCCATCCTGATTGTTATTAGTTATTATATAGTCAGAACCTATGATCAGTCCACAACACAACATATCCTATATTTTATTTTTTTAACTGCCAAGGAAAAGTTGTTTCATGATCATATTTGGGGAAAATATATTAGAATCAATATAGAATAAATGTGTCGTAGTCACATTCCCTTAAGGATTTTTTAAGTGGGGGAAATACACCCCCCACGCACTAGTTCCCCCCCTTAAAAAATCCTTAAGGGAATGTGGCTACGACACATCAATTCTATGTTGATTCTAATATATTTTCCCCAAATATGATCATGAAACAACTTTTCCTTTGCAGTAAAAAAAAAATGGATAATGATAGAAACTAGTTAGTGGGGGGTGTATTTCACCCTCTTAGAAAATCTTCAAGAAAATGTGACTACCACACATGTGTTCTATATCGATTCTAATATATTTTCCCTAAATATGAAGGTGAAACAAATTTTCTTTGACTGTAAAAAAAATAGTAATGAAAACGAGTGTTTGGGGTGTATTTCACCCTTTTAGAAAATCCTCAAGGGAATGTGACTATCATATAACTACTCTATATGGATTCTTATATACTTTCCCCAAATACGTTGACGGAACAATTCTTCCTTGACTGTCGAAAAAAATAAAACTTAAGATAGTAATGAAAACGATTGCGGCAAATTTGGCTGCTAACTTCACACCGGTTTAGAATTTTTCTTTCCAAAACCCATAGCCTTTCTAAATCTTTTTTTGTTATCATATTGTTTCACTTCCATATGTAACTATAGGTCTAATGGCAGCTTTGCATATTTTCATACAGTACAGTAGGTCGAAGACTAGATAAAAATATTTTCCTTTAATATTTACATGAAATTGTATTCAATGTTGCTGTATTTGACATCATTCAAAATCACAGCAATAGATTTTAACGTGGTTTGAAAATTTATTAATAACAAAAAAACTTTACCTGAATGCGAATTTGAATGTCTCCTTAAATGACTAGCGTTCGTAAAGGCTTTATCACAAAGAGTACATTGAAAATCCCTAACGTTTCCATGGACCTTTTGGTGGATATTGAGAGCAAATAAATTTTTAAAGCTCTTCTCGCACGTTTTACACGGAAACGGGTTGGGCGATCCGTCGTCGTGAGTTTCCATGTGTGATAATAATTGTTTTGAGCTTTTCATCAATTTCATACAAACTGGACAAGGTACAGAGCGTTTAGTTATGCGTTCATCTTCGTGGGACTTTCTGTGTTTCCTCAATCTGGCCTGCGTTTTGAAGGCACTGTTACAGAAATCACAAACATATGGGCGTTCACCTGTAATTAAAATGATATTAAATCTTAAATAAATAAGAATGAAATTAGAAATTGAGGATATAATAAGCGGAATTGAACTAGAAATAAAACAAAGACTGATACATTATCAAATCAATTAAAATATACAACGTGGAACTATTCATATTTAAAAACATTTTTATATTGATAACATACCTGAGTGTGTTTTAATATGATCCTCTAAATGTGCAAATTGTGTAAATTTTCTTTCGCACGTAAAACATTCAAATCTTCTCTCGCCAGTGTGTATCCTCATATGTTTACTAAGGTTTCCGTTAACAGAAAATTTCTTTCCACAAACTGTGCAAGCATAAGGTTTTTCTCCTGTATGTTTTCTCGAGTGAACATTTAACTGCGTGTTATCTCTAAAAATAATATATATGTTGTTGTTGAGTAGATCATTCCTATTATGGCACAGGAATAGTAGATTATGACCAAGGCCAGAAAGTTGGATTTCCAGGCATGTTTAATATAAAGGCTGAGATTTTATATTGTGGGAGTCCAACTTTCTGGCCGTGTGTCGTATATAACTCTTCTATACACTTGAGTGGGTCGCAAAAACCGCTGTTTCAAGAGCGAAATGCTGCCGGGAAGACTGTACTAGGAGATGAAGAAAATTATATTTCCAATTTTGACATATAAAGTGACACTTTTTAAACATCTTTAACGTTTTGAAACGTTTTATTAATATTTCGCCACTGTTGATGAAATGTAAATTTCGCCATTAATTGTGGAAAATGGAGAATTATCGTAAATCTAAACTACTTGAAATACCTCTTTATTGTCATAAAAATTGATGTACTACATATTATGAAGGTTTATAGGTTTATTCAATTTCAACATTCTAATAACAAAAATTATTTATAAATATTAATAACACAATTTGAACAATTAGTGATATTGACCCCAGCTGACAATATTCTTTTCTGTTTAGCATTAATTTGTGTATTTTCCATGTAATTTTCTTCAAGGATGTTTGTTTGGCAATCGTCTGTTTATTAATTATGTAATTATCCACATAACCCTCAGCAACTGTATTAGACTTCCATCCACATGCTGTTTCGACTCTCAGCAAAACAGCTTCAGAATCGGCAGTAGAGTAGTCGATGACCGCCGAAAACAGTAACTGGTATACAAACAAGGATTTGGCAACTTTAAAAACTGGGCAAATTCCAAATGCATTTTTTTTCTTTCCTTGGCTTTAAGGCATATCCCATGCAGCCAGACACTAAGTTGATAAAATGTTTGAATGATCATGTAAAATTGATCTAAATATGTAAACCTGCAGACAATTTTAAAATTAAATGTGACAATGTGTTTATGCCTATTATACCTATCTAACAAGAATATCCCAAAACATTTTTTCCCTAACACAAAGGATTAAGTTACAAAGGTCACTCTCTTCTCGCCCAGAGGTCTGTCAGGGCATTTTTTAAAACAACAAATAAAAGGTAGACCACCGTAAGTAAGGTAAATAATAGGAATGCAAGATTATCTAATGACTACAATAATTTAACATTTGACTCCGTAACAAAACTCATAAGGCAGTCGAATATATTTTTTTTTATTTGTAGATAATAGATTCAAAATATTGTAAGGAGTTTCAACTTTTAAATTTACAAGTTTTTCTATGAATTTTTCAGATTGATTTTTGTATCTATTGCAATTGAAGAATATGTGGTCTAAGTTGGACGTGACATTGCAAGTAGTACATAGGTTACTATCTAAGATATTGATTTTACGTAAATGTGCAGGATTGCTGGCATGTTCAAACTTCATACGACTGATGGTAGTTATGCATTTCCTTGGGCGGTGATAATCTTCGAACCATCATCGTTTTTCGATTTTTGGTACTAGCTGTGTGTAGCGACTAAGTTTTGTGTTACAATATTCCCTGTATCATTTATTCCAGTTTATGTACATTTTAGTTCTGGTTAGGTTAATGCTTTCGTCCAATGTTAGCCAACAGGTTGTTTCTTCGCCTGTTATTATGTTTTGTTTTGCCAGTTCGTCCACTTTTTCATTAGATACAATTCCGGTGTGGGCTTTGACCCAAACAAAGATTATTCTTTGATTTTCTGCCAGATTTATTCTAATCTTTGTTATATATAGATTATTATACTTTGAATTTATTTCTAAGTGCGATTTTAAACTATTTAGGACAGCAAGAGAATCAATAAAAATTAAAGATTTTTCAATATTGTTCTGAATTGTATATTCTATTGCTTTTAATATAGCTATAGATTCTGCACTGAAAATGGATGTGTGTTTTTCTAGTTGGTAACAGTGTTGTATCAGTTTTGCGGCACCAGTCCCTCGATTATTTTTTGAAGTATCAGTAATATTAGTGTGTAGTTTTGATATGTACTTGTGATTTCTTGACTACTGCATTGTTTAGAGCTGTAACTTCTGAATATTCCGGGATTATTATTGTCACATCTAGTAGAAGTTCCATGAGATTTACAGAAATGCTGGTAGGATTAAAATCATTTGTGTTTCTATAAGCTTCACATAGAAGGGGCGAGCTTTAATGTTTCCAATATTTAGATGTCATGTCATGAATGTTTAAAGCTGTTATCATAGTCATTAATAGGGAATTTTTAGTTTTGCATTTTAAGATGTTTTTCTCTGCTAAAATTTGTCTCCGTAGTTCTAGGGGTGGTTCTAACGTTTCTGCTCAAAGTGGTTCGATGGAAGTTGATTTCATCACTCCAATGTACAACCTCAAAGCTTCATTTTGTAAGACATCCAGCTTCCGTAGCTCATTCTTGCTTGTGCAGCCATATAATGTGCTGCCATAGTCTATAAATGATCTTATGTATGACTTGTAGAAAGTTAGAGCAGTTTGAGGGTTTGCATCCCTCCATGTTTTCATTATAGATTTGAGAAAGTTTAGTCCTTTACTTGTTTTACTAGAATTTCCTCTATGTGTATATTAAATGTCAACTTTCTGTCAAGTGTAATACCAAGATATTTAAATTCGTTGGCTAGAGGGAACCGAATATTTCCCAATGTTATTGTGGGGGTATTTAAAATGTTACGTCAAGTAAAATTACACATTGTGATTTGTTTGGAGAAATATCCAATCCACGTTTCTCTAAACAATTGAAGAGTGGTGTTATAGTTGCATTAAATAAAGTTAAGCACTGTTCAAATCTTTTCAAATTTATGTAGATGGCAAAGTAGTCTGCATACTGGATAATATTAGCATTGGGTGTAGTCGTGTTAATGTTTGCAGTGTAAATATTGAATAGTAATGAATCTAATACGGAGCCTTGTGGTAGACCTCTGTTAGCTACTCGACTTTTTATCCGGGTTCCATTCTGTTGTCGAACTGTTACGGATCTATTTACATACAGTTGCAAATAATATTTGCTATTTCTACAGGTATCTGCAGATCGATTAATTTTCCGCATAATATTTGCAATTCTACACAGTCATAAGCGTATTTTTATCGAGGAATAGTGTGATAAGATATTCGTCTTTTGCGAAACATGCTTGTACTTCTGTAACAATATGTGTCGCTGCGTCATAAGTTCCGTAGATCCTTTTATATCCATATTGAGTGGAAGGGAGGACATTTATACCATTTAACCACTATTCTAGACGATTTTTTACTATTCTTTCGAAAAAATTTAAAACACACGGTAGTAACGATATGGGCCGATAAGCGTCAGCATCCTCTGGATTTTTGTCATGTTTTAAAATAGGTATGACTACAATCTTTTTCCATTCAGTGATACTTTCGCCAGAAAGCCAAGTGTCGTTAACCTTCAGGTTAATAGGTGTTGAAAAAATGGAATGATTATTTTTGGACTGTTTGAATGACTCTAGATTGTGGCTGATGTCATCGAGTGGCATAGGTGGTGCAATTTATTCAAGGAAGTCCTCCTGCCATGCAATACTGTCATTTTCTTTCACACTATTTACTTTTCTTTGTATTATTTTTGCTTGGTTCCAGAATTCCGTCACAGATGTGTTTCTATTAAGTTTTGAGCACCATCTTCTCCAACTGTCCTTGGCTTTGTCTTTTAATAGTTCTTTTACACGTGCTATTTCTTGTTTCCATAGTATGTAGTTCTCCACGGTACTTTGATTTTTATAATTCATTAATTTTTGTTTTCGTTGAGTGATTACGGCGTCGCATTCAGGGTCCCACCAAGGAGGTAAATTTTTTTATTTTTGTGTGATTGCCACATCGGCAGCCATATTAATTCCTTGAATAAGTAGATCATATTTTTCTTCCATGGTATGCATTCTTCGGCAGTTCTGGGTAAAAAAAGTATCAGCTGCGTCATGGTATAATTTCCAGTTGGCTTTACGCAAGTTCCTTTTGGTTTTTGGGAGAAAATCTTCATAATAGTGAATGTTTTTGTTTATTTCTATTATAATAGGGAAATGATATGATCCCATAACATCCACAAGTGTGTACCATAGGCAGTTAAGCGCCAGATTAGGCGTGGATAGCGTGAGATCTATTGCAGATTGATTGTTATTATTAGTAAATCGCGTGGGTTGCCCAGTATTTAAAATTACAATATCACTAACGTCCAAAACTTCCTTGATTTGTTTACCTTTGGGGTTATTTTTATAAGAGACCCAAAATTCGTGATGTACGTTGAAATCTCTTCCTATTACACTGTTTGAATCCAGTAAGCCAATCACATTCTGCCAGTCAGTGTAATTAGTGTTTATATCCGGTGGGCAATAAAGTGAAAAACAGTTGAAATTTACATCGTTAGAGTTTAATATTTGAATACTACATTAAGATTCCAGGTGCGAAATTTTGTTGAATGTTTATTTCCTTAAAAGAGTAAATATTTTTAATTAAGATTGCAACACCTGAATATCCATCAACCTTGTCCCTCGGGATAATATCATAACCCCTAAACTAAATTTGTCTGCTGGGTTTGAACCATGTCTCAGATATAAGTGTTATGTCTATATAATTTCACCAAGCTTAATTTATTTGAAACTGCTGATTTAGTGTTCCATTGCAAAATTTTCAAGTTACTTTTGACCTTATTAGCCATTGTAATAAATGTTGCTAATTTTGTTTTTTACAATTGTTGGATTTTTTTTTAATTCATCGAATGAGTTTACATCATCTAGTACACTTTGAAAGACATTAAAAAATAATTTCACAATTTCATTGGCATTCTGTTTGTATGTTGATTTATCGAAAGGAGGGAAGGGACGTCCGGGTGCGAATGTGAAAGGAAACATGGGTTCTTCTGGTATACGGGAGAAAATTTTCTTTTCTTGGGTGGTGTTGGTTAGGGGTGTTGTTGAGAATGGGATGGCATTGCTCTGGTTTGGTTGGATGTGGATGGTTGTATGGGTATATTCGTTCTGTATGTATTACCAGGATTTCTGTTTGTTTTTTGTGTTAGTAGTGGAAAGGATTTGGTGTTTTCCGTGTCTAATATCAGATACTTGTTATTTGTAATTATATTTGCGTAGGAATTTTTGAGACCAGTTTTTGCTTCTAAAAAAAAGTTAAATTTTGTTCTGCCATGTTTTTTTATTTATTTTATGTTGCTCAACAAATTTAGGGCATACTTTGGAAATTGATTTGTGTTTATTGCTTTTGCAGTGTAAACAAAAACTGTCTTGTGGATCCCTACAACTGAGCTCGTTTTCTTTTTCTTTAGAGCAATTAATACAGAGTGTTTTTGTACTTCGACATTTTTTGCAACATGACCATGTTCTAAACATTTAAACCATTGTATGACTTTGTGTACATATGGTTCGACTGCACATGCTACGCTATTGATGAAAACATAACTGGGTAGCATGTTCCCTTCAAATGTTAATACGACTATTTGCTGAGGTACAAAAACAGTTTCTCTATCTATGTATATTTTTCTTTTGAATATATTGACTTTGGTTATTGTTACAGGGGAAATTATGTTTTTAAAAATATAATCGTCCTTGAATATTGTGTCAAAATTTCTTATTATTCCCTTTTGTTGCAGCAAGTTATTAGGGATAAATGCTGTTAACTGTTCCTCACTTAATCTTTCATCAGTTACTAATTTGTTGGTGTCTTTTATAGTTTTCAATTCTATTCTTACTCTATTTTTACCTTTGCTATTCTGATGATATTTGGAAGTTTTAGTTTTTTATGTAAAATGTGGCCTACCTTCATTGAATGCATTTGACATATTCCTTTTTCTTCCCTGTTTGTTTTTTCGATGATACATATACCTTGTCAGAGTAGAGATGAGCTTTCTGGATATTGAATCCTTTACCATGTTTTTGTCATTTCCAGGATTATCTGAGTTGTTTGGTTTATTTCCATCCAATTCCATTTCACTTGAATGTCCCCCTCCGTCAGGTGGATTGTTTCTACTCATTTTAATTTGGTTGTTTGTATTTTCACCAACAAACATTTGGTTATTTCGCACCTCTATTAGTAGTCAATTAATAATCATAGTTTTTACACTGACTGGTTTGTTTACAACAAATATCTATCGATACGCACTTGCTGAGAGACCGATTCCAAATGCATTAATACCTACAGGTTTCAACCCACATTGAAATATTTGACAAAAATCTGTCATGCTTAACATGTTTTTGTCATGTAACACAAGGTATATGTAATAGCTCATTATTTCAAATAATTTATCACTAGTAAATGACATAAAGTCATATGTGCTTGTATGATATACATAAGTTCAAGTTGTATGCCTATACTTAGAACCTTTTGAATATGGATCAAAACTTATTTTGAATAATTTGTGAAAGGTACAAGAACTTATCTGAAGAAAAAAAGGCCAGCGAGAATTATAGTTATGATCTACATTTAAAAAATAAGGATCTAACCAGATTAGAAAAAGAATTTGACAAAACTGAGGCATAGAATGACCCTAGCTATAAATTATTTACATTTGATTTACAAGCAGCTGTTTACAGTACCTGTTCAAAATGTTTCTTCATATTACTACACACATAAAATGTGTACTTATAACCTAACTGTTAATGACCAGGCAGAGAAAAAAGGTCTATATTTTATTTGGAACGAAAATGATGGTAAAAAGGGGTCGAATGAAATTGGATCTGCAATTTTTACCCTTTTGAAGCCCCTCCCTATAGGTACAAAATGTGTAACCCATGTAGCGGACAAAATCGCAACAGGTACATGGCTTCTTTATTACTCCTATGTTGTTAATACTCTGCCAAGAGAAGTAATTTATTCAAAATTTTGGAAATTGGACATACTGAAATGTAGGTAGATTTTATACACATCTTGATAGAAACAGCCAAAAAGGGAATCTCAATCTATTCACCAGTTGAATGGCCAACAATCATTAAATCAGCAAGGAAGAAATATCCCCTAACCATACAAAATCTGAGTTACAAAGACGTATTGGATCTTAAAGATTTAAAACCAAATCTAATACCTTATAGAAATTTGAACGTTGATGTCAACAATAGCAAACTGTCCACGATGAAAATACCAGTCTTCAAGTTTGTTCCTAATAAGATTTACTACAAGAATTCTTACCTGGAGGACTATAAAAAGGTTAGCTTGGAACAAAAGGAAACCAGAAAGAAGAGACATGCTCCATTTAATAATAATGTAAATTCTGCAAGCCACTGTCAATTGACGCGAAATAAAATAGAAGCAAAATCTCTTTTTGTGATCAGCATATTATTCCTGATATTTATCACGACTTCTATAGGTCTTTGTTTACCATAGGACGTGATTTACCAGACGATGGCATTGTAGAAGAAGACGAGGAGGAAGAAGAAACCTAAAGAAAATGACGTTTCTAAATATTAACATTATCTTTTGCTTAGTTCATTATTCTCTCAAAAATAAACATCTATGCATAAATCCAAAGCAAAGCTGTGTATCATTAACATATACCATATCCAAATATTACCTCAAAGTATGACGCCCTTGTATGCCTTTAGGCAAAAATTTCAAAAAACGTAAATATTGTAAGGTCATAAGTGCCTCAATGTTTCAAAAATTCCGAAAAAATTATACTTTTCTATGAATCATGTGTCCAAATTCACCAGCCAGATAAAATGTAAAAATTAATTAAACAGTAGTCAATTAGAAAAAGAATATTAATTGATGATGTGACTCGAGAATTCCAAACCTATGATGAGTTAAAAATTATAATTCATAGTATTTGAATCAAAAAACAAATAGTCCAGTAAAATTAGACCTGAAAGAGATCTGGGGAAAGCTGGAAATCGTTCTAAAATCTTGAGAACGAGTGATCTGATTTTGTACCAGGGGTTGAGCATCAAAAACGTCGAAATTTTCGGTCTTCAGTTTTACGCTTATAACTCTTAAACGCATACTAGCGAAAACGTTACCAAAAGACAAATTAAAGAGCATTAAATTCTGCGTCGATTGACGACAGTCTATCGTATGTGCTTCCAAAGTAGTGGTCCTATCAAAACACTCTTGTAATGAAAATTGTAGAGAATTTAACGACGAGTTCAAAGAACACTTAAATTTTACAAATTTTAACCGTACTTACATGGCAAATTCCAAAAACAGCCTTAAGCCAAAAGCAAAGCGCCCACAGAAGCTTTCTGCAGCCACTGTCCTCTTTATGGAATCCATTACGTTCACAACGAGGAAAGGAAAGTTCCTGTCTAACGAGAAGAATAGATACCGCCTAATATCCATGTTAATGACCAAGCTGACATCAGAGGGATTCACAGTTCGTCAAGCTGTTGAAGATGCAGATACTCTCATCATCATGGAAACTATTGCTAATAAGTACCCTACTATGGCAATTGTGGAAGAAGATACAGACCTGCTCATCCTTCTTACTGCACTGGCACCCCCCTCATACATCTACCTGGTGAAACCAAGGAAGGGCCCCTCTTCCAACACTTTGTTCTCTCCAGGGCTACTGAAAAACTCCACTACCATCCTTCAAGGAGAACTTTCTCTTCCTCCACGCATCAGTGGATGTGACAGCACATCAGAATTTTTTTGGCAGGAGAAGATGAAGTTCGTTAAAGCCCTGGAGAGCAATTCAGTTGCTGCCCAAAACTTTCAAAACCCTGTTGCATCCCAGCATGAGTGCAGGGGAAAAATGATTGGTTGGAGTGTCTGCTGGCAAGGGCAAAGCCTCGACTCATCCCTCCCCCCTACCTCAGCAGCAGCAAAGAAACACTCCTCCACGCATACCACCAGGTACAGGCGCGGTGTGGGAGGGAAAAATACCCCCTCAACTGGGGGTGGAAAACAATGCGGGTTGGTATTGTCCCAATAACGATCTCAAAGAAATCTGCCCCCACCTAGGTGCTTCATTCCATATCTTGCAATAGGGCTCTCCAAACCACGTGATCCAATATGGCGTCCGGGGGCAAACAAGCTCAAGGTGTGCATTAAGTTTGTGGAAGTTTTTGCGTTTATTTAAAATATTTCCGGGTTCTTTACACTCTATTTTATTACCAATTACTTTTCGAGATGCAAAGTGAATATTTAAAGACATTAATGCAGAAAAATCGAGATGTGGTTGACGGGTATGTCTAAAAATGTCCAGTTACTATTTGTTTACATTTCTTATCTTTATTTCTTCAACAGATATCTTCTGAAATGAAAGGTTATAAATAAATTTGACCCTTTCACAATAAATGTGCATGATAGAAACTCTTCGATGCAAGCAGTTCCGCCAATCACATACATGGATATAGCTGCATATTTAGTTTTGACCCACAGTTTTTACAGCAAAGAGCAAATGAAGGCCTAGAAAAGCTTAGGTTCTTATAAGTATTTTGAATCTGGCATTGTTTTAGATGCAGGGACAGTCATACTGAATAATTTCTACGTTTTAGTTGGAAAAGTAAGTTTTTTAAAATAGTTTTTATTATTAGAACACTTTTTACATTCGCATCTGTAATGAATCATTATTTTTTAAATTACAGAGTTTTAAGCTCTGCTGGAACCAAAAAAAAGAAAGTAGTTTCATAGTAAAATATTTGATATTAACAAAAAAATGAAATAGAAATAAGAAAAACAATTTTAACTCAAAAATTAAAAATTTCATTACAAAGTATACCTATTTGTAAATAAGGTTGCATATTTTTATTTTGTTTTTAGGTACAACATTCTCTAAGAGGAAATGCAAAACCTCTTGACGTTTGGTGTATTGTGACCGAAGATGGAAGTGTTTACACAGCACACTGCACATTAAGAGGTTTATGACATATTATGGACTCACACAATCAAGTATTGGAACTCAATTAATATACACTCGGTACATTTTTTTGTCTCGTATGAATATTGATATAGTTTTTTCATGAATTGTAGACAACAGCTTGTATCTTGAAACTATTCAAAAATAAATATCGTTTTAATAGTGTGTTTAGATTAATTTTTAAGAGGTATCAAAAAATTGAAACAATAGTTGATATCAATTAAAAACATGTTTTATTTCCATAAATTTGGAGTACAATTCGATTTTCATTTATAAGATGCACATTAAATGTTCATGAAATATATAACAATTTAATTGTTAGATAAAAACGTTAGTTAAAAACAACATGGAATACTAACAAGAGTTGCTACTTGAGGAACCCTAAAATAAAATTAAGTAAAACAAAAGTTAATAATAAAAGTTGAGTTGAGTTGGTCAAATTTTAAACAGAGCTCATCCATGGTTAAGTCTGTTTGAGACGCAGTTCCAGTCTCTAACTCATCTTGGTCTCTAGTCTCCAAGAGGTTTATATTTGTTTCGTCTTCATTATCCTGCTGAAAAAATTGTTTACATTAGTATGCTAATATTAAAAATAAATTACATATTTTTTACTGTTGTAAATGAAATTAACTGTTTCTAAATAATTCCATTGTATAATGAGGAGACAATAAAAATTCTAAGATACTGACATTTGTTTCGATAACTGATTATCATCATCAGAATGACAGAAGTGACCTTTCTTGTGACTGGCTTAATATATATGAATAGTAAAAAAGAAGGATTGACTTGACATTACAAATATTAAAGCTTAGATATTATTAGCCCTACGGGGATATCCTGTATATCTTTTCTCATTTAAGGTCAGTATAACTGTGCAATAATATAGGAAACCAAGGAAAACTCTATCTGGTGATTATTACTTAAGAAGACAGTTTAATAGTGGAGAACTCCCTAGATTCAGATGTTCATTGATGACTTAAAATTGTGGGTCTCTTAAATGTCTTCAAGGAAATCCAGTTCTTGTTTCTTTTCACAAATATGTAATACTTCTAGTTCTGTATTAGGTGTTAATAAATGTTTGGTGTCAAGTAGATGTTTTGCATAATGTGATTTTTCTGTTAGTTTTAATCTGTATGCTTCCAAGTATTCACTGTATTGAATTTCAACAATACAAATGAAAACAAGCATAAAAATACATTACGCAAAATACCTACTTGACACCAAACATTCATTAACACCTATTACAGAGCTAGAAGTACTACATATTTGTGAAGATAAACAAGAACTGAATTTCCCTAAAGAGTTAGAAATTAGAAGACACTTAAGAAACCCACAATATGAAGTCGTCAATGAGCAGATAAATCTAGGGAGTTCTCCACTATTAAACTGTCTTCTTAAATGATGATTGTAAAGATCAGCAGATATAGTTTTCTATGGTTTCCTAAATCATTGCAGTTATACTGATCTTAAAAGGGAAAAAGATATCCAGGATATCCCCATAGGGCTAATAATAAAAGTTTAATATTTGTAATGTCAATTTTTTCTTCTATTCATATATATGAAGCCAGTCACGAGATAGTTAATTTCTTGGTCTAGCCAAACATAATTATTAAACATCAGCGATGACATCACATAAATGTAACTTCTGTTTTTCTGATGATAACAATAATCATTTACTGAAACAAATGCCTATTTCTTAAAAATTTTATTATTTCCTCATTATACAGTGGAATAATTTAGAAACAGTTCCACAAAGTAAGAGTCGAAACCGTAAACTCAATTATATTTTTTGTTTTCATTTCTACTCTTCATATTAAATTGCAAAATCTAATGGTGTCTTTTTACCTCTTACCTCACTATCTTGAAGTCTTCTTCTTTTGTACAATCTCTCTAATCTTTCCACATCGTCATTTTCTCTTTGAACTTTTTGGGATTTGTGTCCCATATTTTGAGATGGAACCTAGTCGGGATGATTTTGGTCCTCTAAAGCAGCAGGTTTGCCTAAAGTTAATAGAAAAATATTGAAATATCACCTATAATGTAATGGCCTCAAGAATGGGGCTTATTTGACGGCTTACCTGTAATAAAATGCCTACTGCAGACCCTCTGGTTCTTTAGTTTAGACTCCGTGAGATCATCTCGCTTAATTGCTGCTAACCAGAGTTCTTTTCGTTTTTTAGATAATTAGTTTTTGTCAGTAACAAATCTAAAGTTTAAAATGGTCGGCACTAAAATGAACCTCACATCATCCCTATTAGAACGACTTCCACAATCAACAATTCACGTATGTAGCATTTACAATTAAAAACAACACTTATAAAGTCAATAAAATAATAAAATAACTTGAGTTTAGTCACAAAACAATCACGCAATGCACTTTAAAAACGTTTAAATCCTACAGTCTCTTACGAGGTTATAACTTTGCTTGCCCCCCGGACGCCATTTTGAATTTATTTTGACAGGTCGTTGGAATGCCCTATTGTATGATGGGGTGCAGGGGGTGGTACACCTGTCGCAAGGCAGCACTTAAATGTTCGACAATCTGCCTGAATTGTAAAGGCCATGCGTACTCCAACTTTCCTGTTGGAGAAGAAGCATTCACCACCCTCATCCATTGGAGGAGAAAGAGGGACCTCAGTAACGAATTGATGGAGATGGTCGATTGCCTAGAAGATGATGGGGTAGAGCACGATGATTATTTTTTTTCCACGACCGGAAATAAAATCAATTTTTTAGATGTAATTTTTGACACATGTTGTGACAAATTATTACACAGGGGGAATAAAGTAGGGATGTACCGGAACTCCGGCGGTACCACTAAATCCGGCCTATAGGCCGGAATTGCCGTTCCGGCCGAATCGCAGACGCGATCCGACAGGAACATTAAATTTTTTTAAAATAGGTTAATATATGAACATAGCAAGAAAAATATTTTGAACTTTAATAAAAATTGAAAGTCGTAAATCATTAGAATATAATTTTTAAACAGACAATTATATTAAACTGAGGTACATATAAAATATTAAAGATATAAACCAAAAACTAATATTCATAATTTATTTAATTTATATTGTGCATTTTCAGAAGTTAGCCTACACCTATTGTCAACATATACGAGGATATATTGAAAAATTCTTACACTACTATAGAACCAAACAAAATTTCAATGTCAAAATATTTTATTACTCAACATATTCTCCTCTTAATTGGATACATTTATTACAGAGAACCTGTAACGTCTCTAGACCTTTAAAAAAAAATGCTTTTATTACCTCCTCGTTGGAAGAAAATCTACGACCTTATAAACTTTTTTTCAGTTGAGGAAAGAGATGATAGTCGGACAGAGCCAAATCTGTTGAATAAGGGGGGTGTTCTAGTAATTCAAACCCTAAATCACGAATGTTTTGCATGGTAACATGAGATTTATGTGCAGGAGCGTTGTCCTGCAAAAACAAAACACCTTTGAATAGCTTTCCGCGTCTTTTCTCTTTAATTTTTTCCCGTAGAGTGGTCAGTAATGTCGAATAGTAATTTCCAGTTATTGTTTTACCCTTATCCAAAAAATCAATCATGGTTACTCCATGGCAATCCCAAAAAACTGAAGCAAGAACTTTTCCAGCAGATTTTTGGACACGAAACTTCTTAGGTCTTGGAGAACCAGAGTGTCGCCATTTCGTCGATTGTTGCTTTGTTTCTGGATCGTAGAAATGTACCCAAGTTTCATCCATAGTAACAATTCGGTTTAAGAAGTCTACACCGTTTTCAAATCGAGCACAGATCGAACGCGATGCTTCTACCCTTGCACGCTTTTGGTCAATATTCAAACATTTGGGGATCCATTTTTGCAGCAATTTTTCTCATGTCCAAATTGACGTGAACTATATGACGAACGCGTTCGTATGAAATATTCAGTGCTTCAGATATCCGTTTTAGCCCAATTCTACGGTCTGATAAAATCATGTCATGAACTGCATCGATGTTTTCGGGGACTGACACAGAAACTGGCCTTCCCGATCGGTCATTATCTTCAATGGAAAATTTACCGTTTTTGAAGCTTGCAGTCCAATTTTTCACGGTCGCAGACGAAGGACATTGATCACCAAGGGTATTAAGCATATCTTCGTAAATCTGCTTACCTCTTAACCCTTTTAAATACAGGTACTTGATGATGACTCGATACTCCAATATTTCGATTTTCACAATTTCGGTGGACATCTTTTTTCTTTTAATTTATTGCATAACTCTGGTTTACTTTTTTGACGTCAAACTTTATACTTGTAATAAGTTATTGTTCGCTGCTATGGTAACGCAATATTTTGTTTATGCATGGAACTGGTCTAGGCTAACTAGATATCAATACATCCTCGTATGTTACCAATTTCCGAAAATAGTGTCTCTGAATAAACACTAGTTGCTGGACTTGATAAAAACTGTTTTACTAAATTAATTAGACCAGGAAACGTTCCACTGTGCTTGCTCCACCACTCAAATGGGTCTGACTTTCTATCAATAACGGGCACTCAATAATATACTTCAAGTTGATAGAGTATATTGCCTTTCGAATCACTAGAGAGGATACAGGTGTCGAAGGTGGAACAAAGTTATCTAGTTCTTCCACGGTGTAAAAGATGAAGTTGTTGAAGTATCATTTTTTTCATATGTTATCCTCGCTCTCTTTTGTATAGCGGCTATCCTCGTCTTCGCTAATAACCACGTTAGCCTCATCATCTTCTTGTATTACAGATTCAGATTCGTCGGTGTTGCTCTTATTAATTTCTGTGATTTTTCTCACAAGTTTGTTTTTTATATCTTCAACTATATTCTGACTCGAAAAAAAGTACACTTTGTATCTGGGATCTAAAATAATCGATATGGTAACGCAGTCCTTGAACTCCACATCGGAGAACATTTGGTTCATTCCTGTAATGAGACTTTCTTTCATAGTTCCAATGCCATAAAACTATTTTATGGCGTTGAATTGTCAAATGATATTGTTTTAAACAACAGTTCATATGTAGAACTATCATGTGATCCCACTTCCTCTATACAGAGAAAAGGCAATAACTTAGTTAAATCATTATTTAATAAACATCAAATAGATGTGACAGTTAAGAAGAAACTCATGAGCTACCATGGTGACCCTCCAAAATTTTATTCTCTTCCGAAAGTTCACAAACCAGTTCACTCTGTAAGACCGATAGTGGCTTCGATAGGAGCCCCTACTGAAAATATTGCACAGTTCTGTATGGGAATCCTAACAAAGGCGTATGATTACGACAATTTATATTTCATCAAAGATTCTTATGAAGTCTCTGAAAAGTTCAATAATTTTGTAATTCCAGAAAATTATGTTCTGGCCAGTTTGGATGTTGTCTCGATGTTCAGTAATGTTTATCTAGATGCTTGTTTGAGAGCAATCGATAAGAGTTGGGATCATATCAGTGTCCATTGCTCCATCCCGAAGGAAGCTTTTGTGGAATTGATAATTTTTCTTTCTGACAGTACTTATTTCAATTTTAATAACAAAATGTACAAACAAACCTTTGGTACACCAATGGGTGCTTCAATATCTACTATCTTGGCAGCATATGTCATGGACGATGTATAAGATAGTCATGTCGATGACATTATTTGGGCACTTCCTCGAGAAGGCCTTGATGAAATTCTGGATACATTCAACAGCTATGATCCGAATATCCAATTCACAATAGAAATGGAAGACGTCGATGATTCCGTACTTTTCTTAGATACAAAATTTATTCGTAACAACAATACAATTATTATAGATTGGTACAGGAAGCCATGCAGTTCTGGTAGATATCTAAATTATCACTCCTACCATAGACAAGGTCATTATTGGAAATGGCTTTTATTTCACAAAATAACAATGTTATAAATAAGAAAACAGATATTGATCACTCGAGTGAGATATATTCCTTTTTGTTATCCTTAGATGCTAATTATACTCCCCAGGTCACTTATAACAAACATATTGCCCCTAACAGCACCACCCTAATTACGTTAACTTAATAGAAATAACATATTTTATCGGACAAAAGGTAGTGCTTTAATACAGCAATTGCTGGAATTACTTCTGAAATAACTGAGTCCGTGCTTCTCATCAGTTTCGTTATCTCTTCAAAAGGTCTAAATAATTCAAGGACAGATTGCAACAGGACCCACTGATTATTGGTTAAATTGTTTATAGACTTTATAGCACTATTTTCAGTGTGATAAATAGTTACACAATGTTTCAAATCAAGTAACCTCTCTAACATGTAGAAAGTGGAGTTCCATCGCGTTCGTACATCTTGGATAATTTTCTTCTGGGCCATATTAATTTGCTGCATGTTAAAGAAGAGTGATTGAAATGAGTTACAATTCGGCGGGCACAACTAATCATATCTGATACGGTTCTATGAGAATTTATACTGTCATTGATTATTAATTGCAGTTTGTGTATAAAACACCCCTCACTGTTTATTTATGCATCTCTACAGCCTTTGACAATATTAGCTATGCTGTCTCTTAACAATAAATGAATTTTTTGTTTCTCAATGACCCAACTGTTGATTAAGGACGTCATTTTCTTAGCTATTGCAAGTCCGGTATGACTTCCTGAAAATTTATCGCAACATAAAATAACATTGCATTTTTCCCACATTGCTGAAATCCAGTGTCTTGTGATACTGATGAAACTTTCATTTGTATTTGAACACGTCCAAATATCTGATGTTTGCTAACCTTATCGTAAATATCAGGAATTATTTTCTTACTAAAATATTTTCTGGATGGTGTTTTATATTGAGGAACAATAGTATTCTACAGACTCTTAATCCCAGTATTTTCTATTAAGGAAAACTGTTGATTATCTAAACAAATCATTTCTGCAATTTTATAATGAATTCTCTCTGCACGTTTATTATATTGATGTCCCATACTTTGTGTGAACATTGACATCTGTTATTCAAGGCATCCTCTATAATTAACACCCATATAACGTAGAAGAAATGCTGATATGTTTTGAAAAAAGCGCCCAGAATGAATGTGAATCTAGTGGTTGGAAAAAAATGAGTACTTATAATTTAAATGGTGTACCTCTAAAAATATTCAAATTTAAGGAATGATTGATACATTTTTGGAAATACCTTTAGCTTTTTTCAAGGTGTAATCATTAGTAAATTTAACATAATATGCTTTAGACCCAGTACCGACAAAACTTTCTATTGGTTGACCTTTAAACTCATCTTTAAATTTACCAACTACTAATAGCGTTTTTGGTATATTGAAGATATTATTTTCGGGATAATTAGAGGTATCGAATAATTCTAAATTATCAAGTATATCCTTGTACACATCTTCAGTTTGTATGTGTAGTATTAGAGAATCCATATCTGTATAAAGAAGTTTAGCAGCAGCCCCGTATTTTGGTTTTATAAAATTATAGAAAAAATTGTACATACATAACTCAGATAATTCTAAAACTGTAAATCCTACGTATACTGGTTTGTCATAAATAATTTTTAATGGATTCATTTGAACGGCGACCAAATTTTCGGAAAATATAGAAGAATAATGGAAATTGAGCATAGGTACTAACATACCATTCAGCTCCAACACTTCCAGTTTTGTTTTCAAAATGTGAAAGGAGCTTAATTGTAACTCTACGATCTATATTTTCCATAGTTTTCCCGTATATGGAATTAGTATAATTTTTATAGGTCCAGTGGTGGGGGTAGTAATGGAGGTCCAGGGGGAGAAAAAGTGTCACAGAACTCTCATTTCTCCTCTACTCACCCTGTATATAAGATTTATTTTTAAATTTTTTCTACTCTATTGGTAGATATTACCCCTAATTCGTTCCTGTATCAAAAGTTTCCAAAAAGGTTCTTTAAACTCGAAATCTCACCCCCCTATTGTAGCTTGTATGTACCCTGTATGCTTTTAAGTAATAGATCAAAGGTTAATCTTTAATCCTATTTCCGATTTTCACAAAATAAACGTAAAATGTAATCAAATATCATGAACATGAACCATAAATAGTAAAATGCTACAATACAATTATTACCTTTAATCGTGAAATTGCTTTTAAATTCGTCATTGTGATGCCTCTTCAAATGTGTTATTAATAGACTTGTCGGTTGCCGGGCTTTGAAGTTGCGTAAAATCGTAAATACCGAGGCGTCCAACAAAGACGTTAAGTGTGTACTGTTCTGTGTGGTAGAGTGAAACAGAACTATACGAGCTACACGTGCGTCGCATCAGAGAGCATATGCTGTTGGTCTGTGCGATAGATATGGATTATGCGGAGCCATCTTGGAAACACGCATCAGTATAATATTCATTGTCAAGTAGACAAACGTGCTTTGTTATTTTGTGGTATATTTGTTGAATGAAAATTAGTAACAATGGAGAAGAAATGTTTTCTATGTTCTTTAAGTGATTCTGTGATTAATTTTAATGATGAGACTTTAAAAAATTGCCAATTAAAAAAAGCTTTTCGAAAAATAAGAAACTTTAAGTACAATAACATTAAACTTACAGATGCGTCTGTTAATGTGTTTGGATATCATTCACAGTGTTATAAAAAAGTTACAGTTTTGAAAAACATTTATAATGAAGAATTCAACAATTTTGTTACACAGAGTGTAATGAAATTTTAAATTTTAGCTCTCAGTGTGTATCATAATCAATCATGAGTAAAGACAAAAGCATAAAAGTTTTATTAAAAATGGAACGTGACATTTTCGGACGACTTCTAGCTGTTAGTATAAATAAAAAAATTAAAATAGACTATTGTCTGACCTTTCCTCTTGCACCAATGCCACCTGCTTTATTTTCAGCCTCTGGTGAAATGTTTAAAACTCCAAAAGCAAATTTAGCAAAAACTTTAAAATCGCAAACTGAAATGGTAGGGCCAACTAACATCGACTTAGAGATAATAGATGGTTTTTATTTTTTACACCAAATAGGATCATCCATTCCACAGACTTTTGAAAAAATTGCCGAATCTATTATTATAAAATTGTGCTCAACGAATGCAAAAGAAATACATCTCATATTTGATCATTATTTTTCACCATCAATAAAAGATGCTGAATGTAAAGGTCGACAAGAATTCGACATACCTTATAATATTTCAGGACCGCAACAAAAAAGACCTAAAGATTTTTTGCAAAGTCTAAAAAATTACAGATTTAAGGACGCTTTGGTACAATTTTTGGCAACTTATTGGGAAAAGAATCACCTAGTGGGAATAATCAAGAATAAAAAAATATTCATTACCGTACAACATCTATGCTAAGTACACCAGGATAAAAGTGTTAAAACGGTAGAAATTGATTATCAATGTTATCATGAAGAGGCTGACACAAGAATAATTTTTCACACCCACAAAATAGCACCAGGTTCCAGAATCTTAATAAAAGCCTCTGATACAGACGTTTTAATTATTCTACTTGGTAATATACACAAAATTTTACATTCAGTAATTTTTCTAGAAAAGTCAGCAACAAAAAAAACAAAAGATAAACGCCTGGACTGTATAAACTGCACTGATTTGGCATTGAAGCTGGGTCCCAAATTATGCCAAAGTCTACCAGCTTTTCATGCATACACTGGGTGTGATTACACATCAGCTTTTTATAATAAAGGAAAGATAAAGCCATTTAAATTATTTTCGCAAAATGAAAGCTACCAAAGCACTTTTCTGTCCTTAAAAGATGAAGCCGACATTTTTATAAATGAAAAAATGGACATAGTACAAGAGTTTAATTCTGCTATGTATGGAATTAAACACTGCACTAGTGTAAATGAAGCCAGGTATCGTATTTTTATGAAAATATTTATGCAGCAAATGCAACAGAATCTAATTGCATAAAACTTAGTCCTGAAAATTGTGGTTGGATTCTTGAGGATTACTTACAGCCTGTTGGATTTATTGGAGATCAAACACCATTAAGTGTAGAAAATATAGTACAAATGAATTATGAAGCAGAAAATGAAGAATTATCAGAATCAGAAAATTCTTTACACGAATCTGATGTAGAATATTAATGTTTTATATAAATATACTTCTAACTGTTTATTTTTTATTGTAACTTTTTTGTTGTTGTAATAAAATTTCTATTTAAAAATTATGACATTTTTGTTTACTGTCCATGCTAATGAACAGATGATCAATAAACAAGATTTTCTTATTTTTAAAATGAATTAAAAGAATGCCGAAATTATTTTAATATAATAAAAATTCTTTTAATATAATGCACTAATATTAATTATTGAAATATAATTTTAATTGTTTCAATATAATAAAAAGATATTATTTTAAAATAATTAAAAGTGATCAAAATATAAAAACGAATGCGCACAATGCATGCTTTTACTACTATGCAGCTCGTATAGTTCTGTTTCACTCTACCACACAGAACAGGACACACTTAACGTCTTTGTCGAACGCCTCGGTATTTATGATTTTACGCAACTTTAAAGTCCGGCAACCGTGTTTTGTGACTGGTTTTTTGTAGGCAACCTTATACCATTGTGTTCACAATAAAATTATCTTTATTATTATATATATATATATTTATTGGTTGAAAGATGGTTGTAAACTACTAAGTTGAGTTATCTGTTCATACCTGGCAACCTAACATTTCTGACCATGTAATAGTAAGCAACCCTACATTTGCAAGTTATTAAATCTGTGTACTTTCCATTGCCATCTTATTTTATGAGTTAACAAGTCAGTGTAAATTATAAAAAATAGGTAATAACTAAATTTTTAATTTAAAATATCCTTGACCGAATTTTTTTAGGCAACCTACTTGCAATACCTTTTAACACAAATAATAATTGATATAAAAGCATACTCATGTGGTTGTCCGATGGGTGAAGGTCGACCTATATACGTGTCTCCTACTATTAGATAGGTTGGGCGGAAAAGTAATAAAAATTGAAGTATATGTTTACATATCATGTAACACTTGAAAGAGTATATGACTCGATTAGATAGGTAGGCATGAACCACAGTTTAAAGCTTACAGAAGCAGTTATATCACTCATTGTCGGTGCCTTTGATATCTATGTTCCAATTTTTCCACTGCGCAACCTGAAATTGTTTCACACGTGCATGGAGGTGGAACCAACTGATGTAATGATGATTTGAAAACCTATTAAACAGCTAACCACTGTGCGTAATAAGTGACAAATCTTCTGGGCATCTTGAATTTATTTCCCAGGAGTGGATGTGAGTGAGAGAAAATATTGGAACAGTAAAATCGGCAGAGTGATCTAACTGCTTCTGAAAGCAATAAACTGTGTCTGAACAATATAAATACAAGAAATAATGGTAAGGAAGCATGATGTAGGATATTTAAAAGTTACTATTTTTAAAATTTGTCATATAAGTATGGTTAAAATTAGTAAAATTTAGGTGTTCTTTGAACTCACAATTAAATGTTCTACAACTTTGATTATAAGAGTGTTTTGATAACACTTCTATTTTGGACGCTACAGGCGATACAAAGTCGTCAAATGGTAATTTTAGCCAATATGGGAAAAACTGTCTTCCATCAATTACTATCTTATGAATTTATCCAATTTTAAAGTTGTTAGGAGTTATAAGCGAAAAACTGCGAAAATTTTGACCTTTTTACAACATCAAAAGTTATGCTCAGCCCCTGGAGATTAGTTGTTTTCAAGATTAACTGAAGGTTTTAGAATGATTTCCAGCTTTCCCCAGGTCACTTTGAGATCCTGAACTATTTTACTGGACTAAAAGCAAATTAACTAAATCTATTGTATCCATACACTCAAACACAACCGTGAATTTTACTAATTTTGAAAATTTATATCTCGAAAAATATTTGTTTCTACACCTTGTGAACCCGAAACTCAACCAGAGGCATACTAAAGCTGAGCCAATGATGTGGCTTTAAATCTGTATGAAACTAAGAAATTAACATCATAAATATCTTACCTAAATATCTTGTCACAACCACAACATTTATATTTCTTATCTCCCAATCTTCTAGATTTAAAATGCTGGTCCAGGAACAGTCCTTCTGTATATTCGAGTTTACAAATTTTACAACTGTATACCCCATTGTTGTGTTCACCCCAATCTTGATCTGAATAGCTATGGTTTGTATCTTGAGTACTATCTTCTGAATCTTGCAGCATGAAATGTGTCAATTGTCTCGTTTCTAAATTGTGTGGCATTTCACAACTACTTTCTCCTTCTAATTCATCATCTTTATTTGTTGTAACTAAGAACATGAAAATGTAAAAAATGTGAATAATATTTTTAACCTGTAACTACTGACGCAGGGTCATTTTTGCAGCTATGTTGATTGGTCAGTTTCTCAGTACCTTTTCATTATTCAGTATCTAGCTGGTATCCGAAGATTTTCATCAGTGTCAGCCGTTGCAGTGTAGTTATTAGAATATGAAAGTTTGACGGGATCAAAAGACATCAGGTCTGCATTTTTTATTTTAGTTACCAATGATCTCATTAGTTTATTTTAGTAGTTAAATGAACTTCCAAGGAGAATTATGAAGAGACACTGCTAAAATTGACAAATGAGGATAATTCTAGAGACAGTGACATAGATTTAGATGCCAAATATATTCCAAGAGACTATGATAGTTAGTCTGAAATAGAAATAGATGAAGAGTCTGAAACCCTGAATGATGGAAATTATTTCTATGGGAAAAATCGTTTCAAATGATCAAAAACACTCAAACATCACAGCATAACATTGTTATAAAATGCACAGGTTTCAAAAATTAAATGTTCAAAATACTGATGCAGAAGTTTGGAATCTTCTATTAATAAAATCGTCAAACACATTCTACGGTGGTCTAATTGCAAAACTGAAGTCAAAATGTAAAAAATATCAATAAAAGTGATACTCGTGACTTAGATATTATAGAGTTTAAAGCTTTTATTGCCCAACAGATCTTACAATCCCTTTAAAGAGCAATACATACATGTGTGTTTATATTTATATAAAAGCAGACAAATAAAAACGTTAAATACAGTGATAAGAGTGATATAAATGATACAAAAACAAAACATAAGCAAAATTAAAACATTACATACTACTTGCTACAAGTTTAATGTGGTTTATACTATGAAAAAACAAATAGCACTCTTTACAAACCTTATTAAAGTTATTACACATATCGAATACAGGTGATCTCAGTAAGAGATTAGTTCTTGCATTGTTATTATAAAACATTAGGTATTGCCTATTATTAAATTGAGGTGCCTTAAAATTAAGCAGCTCCAGCAAACTTGGAGTCAATAAGACAATGTACAAGCTTGAAGAGACATGACAGAGAAGCAAGAAACCTTCTGAACTCAAGACTCTCAAAATTGAATATGTCAAGTAAAAGATCACATTGAAAACCTAGTTGTGGGTAGGTACCATCAACCTTGATAGCCAAGTACTTAAGAAACCTTTGTAAATTTTCAATACAGGATACATCGACACTGTAATGAGGGCTCCATACATTAGAGCAATATTCAAGTTTAGATCTAATATAAGAAAAGTATAATGTATTTAAACAAAGGAGGTTGGTGAAACCTTTATAATTTCTTACAATGAATCCATACATCCTATGTGCCTCCGATACTTTCAAGTGAATATGCTCAATAAAACTTAATCCGGAATCAAAAACAACACCCAGATCTTTAATACAGTAATTTCTATCTAAGATGGTATCATTTAAAGCATAGGAATACCTAATATAACATTTCTTCCTTGTGAATCTATTTATAAATCAAATCACTAATGGATCAGGTAGGAACATATTTGGACATGGAACTAACTCCAACCAATTTGCATTAATTCTACTATGCTTATGATTTAATGATCCTGAAACTAGAATTGAACGAAGGAAAAAATACCCTTTAGCTCCAATTTCAGAGATATTTAATGCCTTTATTGAAAAATGCCGTAGTATTAACAACATAGTAACAAGTGTCTGTGTGGACAAAATGTTAGCCATTTATAGGTCTGTCAAAATTCTAAATGTATATGTGTGCAAAGCCATGCAAATATGGAATAAAAGTAATAGCCTTTTAAGGATTCTAGAACCTCTTATCTTAACAATGAATGATTATATATACTGTGGTAAAGATTCTGATGGTTTTCATATGAGGAGAAAAAATACTTTAAGCCAACACAGGCTGCTACAGAAAGTGTCCTTCAAATATAAGAACAAAACCTACCACTCATGTATTATTTGCAAAATTCCCATTTATATGAAGTGTACAAGACATGTCTGTAAAGAATATGCAATCTGAAAAATCCCTTACTAAGGCCAATGTATGATTTGTGATGGTATTTTTTTATTATATTTTGTTTGTCTATCTTGGCTCATTTAAGGATATTCTTTCACCAAAGAATTCATTTTTAACTGTATAAAGACAAATATAGAGCTATGTCAAAAATATAGTAAAAAAATAATTCATAACACGACAGACATATTTTAAAAAGATTGATTATTATATGGGAAATTTACTTCATTTCTTTTTTTGCATTTTTTATACATTTTTCAATACAGAATACAGTGGTCAATATAACATCTGTAGTTACAGGTTAAAATTACTTATAAGCAACTCTAAATGTAATTTTTACCTGAAGTACTACTATCTGGAACATTACTGTTTTCGTTGGAAAATGTGTTGATATATCTATTGCTCCAATCCTGAGCGTTGAATGTATTTGGTTGATGCGATTCAGGATTAGGTAGAGGCTCAATTGGGTTTGTTCTAACGTTAAAACATCCTTCTCTCCACTCATGATTGTTGAATCCGTCCGTAGCATTTCCTAATTCTATAAAATCTGGATTATCAGGTAAGCAGTCAACCTCTTCTTTAATTTCAATTTTTTCTACATTAGGTTGGTTTAGTTCTGCCTCGAGAGGTTCCTCCTTAACTAGTTGTGTCACTCCGATAAAGGACATTTTTAATATGATACCGATGGTTAATGTTTATTGAATTTTAATCGTATTTTTCATTTCTATACATATATTGATCAATATAACAAAAACGAAATTATTGAAAAAATATAAAAACATCAAAATCAAACATTAATGACATTGACATTATTTTACAGCTGGACAAATGACAGATTACCCAGCTGTGTAGCTTGATTTACCATGACCTAAACGATGACAAATATAAAAAGTGCTGAAACTATTTCATATTGGCGTGCAAAATATGTATTCAAAAGGCTATTTATTTTTTATGATATGCTCTGAATTTATTGAATTCGTTTAATGCATTATTTCAATTTGGCACTGTACTAATTGATAAGTTACCACGAATCACTTTTTCGATAGTCTCAGATATTAAAATCAAGAAAGGAAATTGAAAATAGAGGAAGAGACATTGAATGCATTTATTAGTTATTCATAACGCCTCTTGCACCAAGATAACGAGCATTCATTGAGTGCCCCATACCAGACGAGTTTTTGCAAAAACACACAAATAAAGATATTTATCGATTAAAAAAAGTAATCAAACATTTGTTTTATGACATTGTTATTATTTAGGCTAGTTATTATTGTTTTTGTTTCTTATGTTTTAATTTGAACCAAAAAACTCCAAACTTATGCACCTAGTTGGTTTAAGCCTTAGAGTAATAATAAACATAGAGAGGGCTATTCATTCATAAACACGTTTTTTTTGCGGCCAACAATTCTAAACGCAAGTAGTGAAATTATGAATGAATTACAAAAAGTGGGGATGGTATTGTCGATACATGGCCTTGGTAATTTCGGCTGTTTTTCTGACAAACTTGGCACCAACGAACCATGTTGATAATTGAAAAACATTAAATTAATTAACTTAAAAGTTTTGTCACTAAAAAGTCTTGAAAAACACATCAAAAGGAAAGAGCTATGTTTACTCTCTAGTCGTAATGGCGCTCGTATAAACAAACCACGTTTGACATTATATTTACTATAATACTACGGCGTATTCGAAATGATCGTCGATCACACTCTGACGATAATTTGCATCAATCTTTATATGGTAATTTAACAAGGACAAAACTACTAAATAGGTTATTATTGACACATTAAACAGGTACTGAAATTTTGAGTAATGTTGCCACTTTTAGTTATAACCATAAATATATCTAAGGATACAACAAATACTTGTTTAAAATTTATATAAGAATATGCCTTTATTAAATAAAATTCCAGTATTATTAATTAATTTTAAAAGCAGCGACTCAAATGCATAAATTAGTATGACTTATTTTGATTTGCATAACTTTTTAACACGTTTTCAATAAAACTTCTAATTTCATTTTTCCTGCAACTAAGGAGACTTTGTAAATATGACAAAGCAGTGGAAGTGTCCGCAAGTGCGAGCTTAGAATGTGAATCGATGTTTGGGGCAAGAAAAAATCAAAACAAACATATCTATTTTATTTGTTAATCTGAGGTTTAAGCCCTAATTTAAACTTGACGGGACGTTGAAAGAAATTGTGGGATATTTTAAGCCTGCACTTGGGACACTTTGTTAGAGTAAGGTGGAAGGTGGCAACACTGTAGCTGTAGCATGTTTTTTTTAAATAATTTGATAGAGGTCACAAAATACGGACGGGTCCGTTTTCTGTGATAGAGGTGCGGAAGTGAAAGGTACCAACATTTTGTCAATAACAATCTACAGAAATATATTTTTATGTTTACTTCATAACATATTTTTGCAATTACCTATTTTATAGTTGCATTTAATTTTCAGTTTCCAAAACCAAAATTCAATTCCATAGAACTATATTTATCCATGCTTCTGACGTGTGTCTATGTAACAGCTGATAACTGATATCCTTGTTTATATTTTAAAAAAAATTAAGTAAAATTAAAGATTATTCCAAGATCGTCAAAGATTGCGACATAAACTTTCATAAAAGTAAGATTGATATTTTAAAATAATCTATGCATTATCATAATGACAAATTAACAGACACATAATTTTTTTGGTATAAAATATTGATATTGAGTAATTTGAACTTTACTAGTATAGACATGTTATCGTTATCGTTAGTGTTTATCTAATTTAAATGAATATTTTGGGCCAACTAGTTTATTTTATATATGTTAGATCATATTGAAATATGTTTAGCTCAACCTAATTAGTATAGTAAATAATAAAATATGCTGTGTAGAATAAGTTCAAGGCTACTTGTACACAGAACTAGTTGTCAGGCTCTAGCAAAATTTTCAGAAATCGCTACACATAACAAACAAAATTACGAAAAAGAAAGTAAACCCTTTTTAAACAATAGGAATGTGTTAATTGGGACCATTACAGTTCTAGGAGGTTCCCTTGGATATTATTTAATAGGTGAGATAAAGGATTTTACTTTTATTATAGCGGTTGTTAATTTAAATAAAGTTTACAACACAAATTATTTTCAGAATAATAAATATTTATTCATAGCATTTCTAAAATAAAATTACAGGTATCCATAATAAATAATGAGATAAAAACATCTTTAAATATTGAAAGTTTTAAATGTATTTATATCTAGAAATAGATGAATAAATAGTAAGAAATTAATAGCAGAATATCATACAATTTTACTATATAATGAATAAATTCCTCATAGGCAAAACAGAAAATACAAATAAAATAAAAACGATCCTAAAACGTGGGTAAAGTTATGGTGATTGTCCATTTCCATACACACCGCAAAACTCTTGTTTTACCAGGGGTGTCATATTTCCACTCCACTTACTAAATCAATATATCTGCATTTTTAAAAATACTCCATTTTTATTAAAGTAGCTAATTATGAGAATTGATTAATGTCCTTTAAAAATTACCACTTTTTTAGATAAATATAGAAACTGGTACGATGGGAAACCTGGAAGTTATAACCCAAAACTGCCAATGTATACTTTGGAAGAAATATCATCTCATGACTCAATGTAAGTACAGCTATAGCTCTCAGTAATTGATAGAGAAATTCAACTATCATTTGATATTTTTTCCAGTCTACATTTTTTTAAATAATTTATTAGCAATTATGGGGTAATTGGTTGGCTCTATTGTGCTCCTATTGGTGAGGTGAATAATTCTTTGGTAAAATGCCCACTTAATCATTTTTCAGAACAGCTGACGAATTCTTTTTAATGGCTTAAGGGGGAAATACATGATTCAATTTGGTTGAACAATTTGGATAATTCAACCAAATCAAATAGTGTAGTTTAGGATTAAATGATAGTGTTCAACCAAATTGACCGTTGACAGATAAGATAATTTTAACTTTCATTCGTCTTTATTGTACAAGCAAGAAATATAATCGATACTTGAAATTGCTTTTTTAACAACTTTATTTACACAACTAACTAATTTTATTAGATATTTTTAAGTTTACCAGTGAAAGATTGACAAAGAACTGATGTTCTAATTAACCCTTTTTTACATGGGCTAATAGATGGAATGGAAAGTTCTTTATTGTTAGCTGATGTTCTCGAAGGACCACTTTATTGTATTCACTATGATGTATGATGATAATGGCCGAAGAAATTAAACACTTAAATCACGTTCATTTTTATATATTAAAGGAATTTATAACTTTTTTATTTTTGCGTAGACAATTAAGAAACTCACTTGATCATACGCGTTACACTGTGATTATTTAGCACATAATCTGAGGGATTAATGGATGATTGAAGATTAAATACACATGTTTGTTACCGGGACAAAAAACGCCGGGTGCTCTTATAACTTGAGTACCATTATGTACGACGGTTAAATGATGAAGAGCGAGAACGAAAGATAAATGAGAAGTGTATGATTGCCAGCTGGGAAGTTTGTATGACCGATGACTGGGAAATGTATGAATGACGACCGGGAAGTGTACGAGTGACGACTGGGAAGTTTGTATGAACGCTGACAGAGAAGTTTACGATTGACGACTGGGAAGTGTACTAGTGACGACTGGGAAGTGACTAAAATTAAGGTTGTATTCGTATTTATTTGTAGGTTGACGTAGTTGCGAGGTAGGAGCAAAATATTAGGATCTGGCCAATGGGATAAAAGAGTTTGAAACGTAACGGTCAGATACAGCGAGTGCAAATTTGCAGTTGGGGTGATTTCTTATGGCCTGAAAAGGTTTCGTAGATACAGATAACAGAGTTTGGAAGAGAGTTTTTATGAAGCGATAAGGTGTCGGGTACTTTGAAATATTCATTGGAATTTCAGAGAACGATATCTATCTGTATTTCTTATGTGGTAGTAAAGTTAGAATGAATTTTTTGTTGATGTAAGGAAATATTAAATGTTGAGAAGAAGGATATATTTAGTTATATGTTTTGAGCAGAATATTCGAATTGTATTATACAGGGGAAGTTGAAAATAAAATCACAGGAGAATTTGGTAATTAAATCAAATTCAAACAACTGAGCTACAAAATATATAATTTGAATAAAGTAAAAAATGCAGAAATAACAGTTTTCCTGAATATGATGATATGAGAATCTGCTGACGTTGAAGGTTCCATAAGAAACGGCGACATAATTCCTCCCTTCGAAATTTCAACTCTGAGGGTTAGCGAGGAAGTTGAATAGAATCCAGGTCCAATGGTTGATCTTCTTTTTTTTTAGATTTGAACTGGGTCGATAGTTTTCTAACAATGATACATCCTCCTAGTACCAATAGACAATAAATTATAATTGTCCATATGCTGGGAGTGTGGTGTATTTTCAGAATTTTTAACTCAGTATCGTTTTCGAGAATTTTGGTTTTAATTTGGTTCAAGTCATCCAGGTTGATGTCTTGCAGTTGAATACTGGTAGGAACGTTTTGTATTTCCATAGCTTTGACTTCTAGTTCAGGAAACAAGATGGGTTGACTTGAGATTTTAATGTCGTTTCAGTTTACCATTTTGGTGACTTGGGTTTTTATTAGGCATCCTTTTGGTATTTGTATAAGGTATGTATTTTTGACTGTTATGGTTTCGGCTTGATCATGACATGTCAGTATAATGGTTTCTTAAAATGGAAAAACTGCAATCCATTGGTTGGTGTTGTCCAGATGTTGGAAAAACGTTTTGGGGATGGTGCTTCTTGACTGTTGGCAAGTGGAAGTGTTTTTTATATTTAGTAGTTCCACTTCGCACGGATTCTCATCTTCAACATCTTGGAGGTCAGTGTACTCGCAGAGATGTAGTGTTGACGGATACAGTCACAGACAAGGTTTGCTCATGGATGCATATTGAACGTTATTTTTTGTTAGATATATGTTATTTGGGATAATTGCTTTAAATTGACCTTCTTTTATAATGGGGTTAGGATACAAATGATAATAATCAAAATTCTGAGAATTCGTTATTGGAATCTGTAATATATAAGTTATTTTACCGTTTAATATGTAACAGTTAATTTTTATGAATTTTTCAAATAGCAATATGTTTTGCAAAGTTATTTCTATAGGTAACTGACCAGCTTCTAACCTTTTTTGTAGTTGATATAATTCATTATAAAAGTCATTTTTTTTTATTTTACTTGGGTGCATGACTCCTAGCTTCGAAAATGCAATTGGTGTTTCAATATCTTGTAATATTGAGATTATTATTTCCAGCATGTTAATAATTTGGTTAATAGTATCTTTAATGAACATCGCATTTTCTCGATAGACACTTCCTTCAACAATTAATGCAATTTGTTTTAATTTTGATTCTAAAAATGTTTCGTTATGACTTATTTGATTTATCGTAAAGTTAAATTTGCTTATTAATGCTATAGAAAGAGAATTTTGTATTTTTATATTATTGGTTAATTGATTTTGGTTTTTTTGTAGTTCTTTGATTATTTGTTCGTATCTTTCTCCGTCACTTGCGTCTAAATTTCCAGTTATACTTTTAAAAATAGATCCTAAACCATTAATAAGTCCTCTTTTTGATCTATGAGACAACGGTATTATTTCGAGTAATTTATTTTGAACTTTTTCTTCTGAGAAACTCAAAATTTTTAGATAGTTTGAAACATCATGTGAATAATTTAAGTTTTTAGAAATTTGATATTTTAGAGCTTTCGAATGAGAAGTTAATTTTTTGACTTCATTAACGGTTGGATTCAGATCAAAATAATGAATGAGATTGAAATTATTTTCTTTAATTTTTGCCATTTTTAATGGGATTAGTCCAAAATTGTTCTCCATATTATTCATGGTTATTTTTTTTTGGGAAAGTCCTATGGCTCCCATAGAACTGAAATAGTTTAAATTATTTTAGGTTTAGAATTCATATGTAGTTTTTAATGGACACTTAAGATTATCCATATCAATTTTATTTTGAGAATCAGTGGTAATTGTTTTTTTTTGTCGATTTAACCTTTTAATTTTTGTTGACTTTTTAAACTTATTTGCTTGTTTTTGTCTCTTATGTAATTTAATAAAAACATTTTGATCCTTTTCAAATATTTGGGGGTCATCGCGGTTTTTATAAATTTTTTCGATTCGTTTTTCTTTTTCTTTCATCAAATTTTCATTTAATTTTGAATAAAGTATTATGGACCTTTCTTTGTGATCATTTATATAGTCGTTTAGAAGTATTTTATCTATTTCTAGGTTGAATAGATCATTAGTATTTAAGTGGCCATTAATATCATCAATAGGTTTTAGCTTTGTGGTGAAAGGTATGGAATTATTATATGCGAGAATTGCATAGACCATTTTTACTGTGATAGGTGTTTTAAGGAAACCTCTCGTATTTAATAGCCGAATGTGTTCGATAATGGTTGAATGAAATCTTTCGATAGAACCTTGTGATTGAGGGTGGTCCGGACAGCAGAAATGAATTTTTATTTTATGAAGACTTAAGAGTTCTCAAATAACGGAATTCTTAAATTCAGTGCCATTGTCACTGAGAGTTTGTTCCGGTACACCATGGTGAGAAAAGAAGGTTGTTAACTATTTCAGTACTGGACAAGGAGGTCAGGGTATGCCTGGGCATCTTTAGAAAAAGTGTCAATAATTGTCTAAAATTTATTCTGTTCCATCGTAAATGTATCTATGTATAATATTTGGAAGGGTTTATTAGCAGTAGGGGTTTGGTTCATTTTTATTGTAATAGGGTTTCTTTCATATTTACTTTGTTGGCATACTTCACAATCATTTATATATGTCTGTATGGAGTTTTTCATAAATGGCCAGTAATACTTTTCTTTAATTCGTTGGTATGTTTCGTCGATACCTCTATGGTTGCTTTTACTTTCGTGGTAAGATTGCATTACTTCTTTCAAGTCGTTTTTGTTTGTTATGTCGATTAATTTTTTCATGCATTTTTTGAGGTTTAGGGAAGAATTTTCGAAATATTTTTGTAAAATTACTAGAAAGGGTTAGAATATTTCAGGGTTTTCAAAATAAATGTAGTATTATGTCTGTGGATTAATATAATTCTTTATGAAGTCGATAACATCCTTTTCAAAATTGTTTTGTGAAAATTGTACTTTAATATGTTTTTTATTTTCAAAAAGAATTTTAATTTTGGGGTTAGCTGGGGAGTGGAGAACGGAATTTATTATGATTTGATTTTGGACATAGTTAACGGCAGTATTTATGGTTGGAATTTCGAAAGTTGGGTTTTGTTCATTATTGGAATGAATAGTTTCGTCATCGTTATTGGATTGGGTTTCAGTCTGATCTGGTTAGGTCATTTTCGGGTTCTGAGTTTGGTTGAACTAATAATGAGATATCTTCTCTATTATCTCTTAGATTTTCAGGAAGGGGAAAATTGTCAGTATTAAGGTCAATTAGGTCATTATTTTGGGAAGTGTTAGGTCGGTCATAGTTGAAGAGATTTGTTGGTTGTTTGTTATGCTGATCTATATTTGAAAGTATATCGTCTAATTCTTTCCAAAAAGTGTCTGTTTCTTTAGTGTGAATTTCTATTCTCGAAAGTGCGTCAGCGTTAGAGTTTAAAGTTCCTTTTTTATATATAATGTTATAAGTATACTCTGATAATTTTAATTTCCAACAGGTGAATTTAGTGTTTTCGTCTTTAAGGGAGAAAAGTCATTTTAGGGGTTTATGGTCGGTGATGATATTAAATTCTTTTCCAAAGGCCTAAAATATTTGGTTGCCCAAACAATAGCTAAAAGTTCCTTTTTAATTACAGAATAAACTTGTTCCAAATCGTTTAGGGTGCATGATGTATAGGCTATTGGTAAGACTTCACCAATTGGCCCTTGCGACAATACTGCACCGGTTGTCAAATTGAATGATTTAGAAAAATCTGGGTATTGTAAAATTGGCTCGTTAATTATAGTACTTTATGTTACTAGGAGTAGAAGGCTATCATTATTGTTGAGCCCAGATTCTTGCACTGCCGAGGCGTTAGCCGAGGCTGTGCAAACTGGACGAAACCTATAATGGGCCTTCTGCTCCGAGCGACATATACTATTTTTTCTTCAAGTGTAAAGATAATGCAATTCATAAGTAGAAAAAAATTGAATACATTGTTTATATCTCAACTATTTATTAATACAAATATGAAAAAAGCAGTTATGGCTTGCATAAGCATTACCTATTTATTAAGTGTAATATTGAAGGTGCAGTTTTGTATACTGCAGCTATTTAAATTTAGGCCACTGCCACCACTTTCTGTTTCGACATTCACAATCTTGTCATTGGTGTACATGTTATGATTAGTAAGATGTTTGTCTATATTTATTATGTTAGAAATATTGTCATTAGAAATGTTTCCTGAATGTGAATCTCTCTTGATTCCTGAACTCGTACTTGGTTGTTCTTCCCAGTGAAGTATTTTTTGTGCAGTTTGTTTCTTGCTGGAAACTGAATCTTCTAAGTACCCTTCAGCAAAACACATGTCGTTTTAAAGCGGTAATGTCCCTTCCGTTGTCAACTAAAATAGTTGCTGAAGTCATACGAAGGCAATGTCCCGTATATTCATGAGGATTTGTTAATTTCAAAAACATAGCAACGTCTTTTGGAATGTTTGAAATTTTATGTATACCCATTACCACATGGTGACATTTACTGTTTTGATATTTAATAAAAAACCGCTGCAAATCCATATCATCCGGACGAAGTGCCATATACTGTCTGACCAAGCTCAAATAAAAATCGCCAAGTATAGTAAATGACCGTTGTTTTTTGTGTTTGTGATATTTACTAAAATTAAATTTCCTAAATCTTGGATTTCGCTGTACTTCAAATGAACGAGTTCATCGCATCTACAGGCTCCTGTGACTCTAAATATTAATATAACCTAAAATCAAACGTTGAAATAAGTAAAAAAAATGCTCCCGGCATTGAGATTCGAACCGCAGACCTCCGACACGAAATACAAAACCTCTACCGCTGAGCTTTCGAGGTATATAAGCTTTATTTTCGAAATACGTTAAGTGTTGTCAATTTGAATATTAATCTTCTAAAGGATATTATTGCCAACTATTTAATAAGTGTAATAATATTAAAAAAAATAAGAAAGTACGTACTTTTGTTACTAAGTAAACATTATTCGGTGCATCCTGAAGAAATTTATCAAATTGGTCATTTGTTAATACTTTTGATTTTTTCGGGGTATAATTTTCTCCTTGTCGCTTTAACAATGCAGCTAATTTGGTATAATTTTACATTATGTTTGATGTTTAATTGAGCTTTAATCATTGAATATTGTGCCCATATTGTCGAACTTTCAAATTTTCTTGACAAATACGTAAAATAAGCAAGTATAACATTTTCTGTGTATCTTTGTACACTATTTTCGTTGCACCATTTTATAAATTTTTCATAAGCAAAATCATATACTTTTCGTTACTTCGTCGGAATTAGTGTTTCAATAGTGGAATTAGCTATTTTGACTCATTCCGGAGGTGTACATTGACATTTTTCTTCTTGAGACATTTTTACAATACACTTTTCAAAACTGACAAACATCAAAATAAATAAAAATTAAATGACAGCTCCTGCCTACTTGGTTACAACGCCCATAATAAGACGTTGCTATCGTTTCTCATTATTTTGTTACTAGTACAATAATGAGCGTTCATTATGTTACTAGTAAAAGAATAGGTTATTTCTACCATCTGTATTGACGAAAAGAATATAGATATTATTATACGCTTGAAGAAAAAAAGATTTTTACAGTTGTCAAAACGTTTTACAAACTCATGATCGTGTACAATTTTAGCTCCCTTCTTTAGACATTTTGTTAGTGGTTTGGTGATTTTTGCAAAATTCGGTATAAACCTACGAGAATAGCCTAAAAGTCCTAGGTATCCTTTAATTTGTTTAATATTGCAAGGTATAGGGTACTCTTTAATTGCTTTAATTTTATCCGGGTTCGGTTTTACGCATTCCGGAATGACAAAGTGTCCTACATAAGCCACTTCCTTTCTAAGAAATTCAGACTTGTCTAGCTGGATTTTAAAATTTGATTCTCTTAGTCGCTGAAAAACATTTTTAAGGCGTTCAATGTGTTCTTGTAAACAAGTTGAAAATACGATAATATCTAAGTATACAAGACATTGTTCGTTTTATTGAAATTAACTACTAAACATCAGGTAGGCATCAAATAAAATGTAACTTCTGTCATTCTGACGATGATATTGATTTATTGTTCGTTTTGTATACCTCGAAGAATATTATCCATTACCCTTCGAAAGGTAGCGGGTGCTCCTTTCAGCCCAAATGGCATTCTTAAGAATTCCCAATGAGCGTTTTCGGCGGTAAACGCGGTTTTTTCGGTGTCTTTTTCATCCATCTCGATTTGGTGGAAACCACTGGATAAATCGAGAGTGGTGAAATTTTGACACCTACCTAGTTTATCCAATAGATCAGCGATATTGGGGAGAGGGTATTTGTCGTCAATGGTGTTAGAGTTTAATTGTCTATTATTGGTACATCTATACAGGAGGTGGCCATGGTGAATTACTAGTTCTAATCATTTTTGAGTCGATTTTTTTTATTTGTTTCTGTACTTCGTTCTTATAATTAAAGGGATATTTATATGGTCTAGAGTCTAGAGTAAACAGGGATTTTGTCTATGGTTTTAATTTGATGTATTATTCTGTTTGTAAAAGTCAAAGGTGAATCTTCTTGATAAAATATGTCTGAATATTCTTTTATTAAATTAGATATTACAAGTTTTTCTTCGGAATTTAAGTGGTCTGTTCTGAATTTTGATAAGTCTATGCATTGGTTTGGTATTTCGTCAAAATTATTTAACTCAAATTGTTGTACGAATTGTTTGTCAAATTTTTCTACAGTGATTGGTTCGGAAAAGTTAAGAGTAATTGGGTCCATTGAATTATTAAGAATTGTTGTTAGAGCTTCACCGTCTTTTGCTATTGTCAATGATTCGGGTATTTCGCAATTGTGAATTTTTCGATGAGTAATTATTATTTCACCATTGGGTATGGAGGTTCTAACTTTAATTACTTGTTTGGACCGGGGAGATACTTTTATCAAATTTAATTCGTTTTGAGTTGGGTGATAAAGTAATCGAATTTTTGTAGAAGGTGTCTATAGAAAACCTTCCTTAAAATTTAAACTAGCTTGTAATAGTTTTAGGTTATCGAGGCCTATTAGTCCATGGAATATATTGTGAAATTTGAATAAATAAAACTTGGTATTTGTTGGTTTTGGTAATTAAAAATTTTTTGAAGCTGTTAGTGGCACTGTGTTTGTGGGCTGATTTTTTAAATACGGTTGAAACTATAAATGGATCATTATTTATTTAATTTGGGTAAAATTTATAAGCTATGTTGGGGTCTAAAAAAGATTTAGTTGAGCATGTATCAATTAAAAATTTTAGATTATGCTCAGGAAAAATTATATAAGGTAATTCGCTGGAATTTGCGTTATTAAATTATATAATTTGTGGAATTATGTCAGATTTCTCCGGCGAGGCTTGTTTTGAAAGTTTACATTTGTTTCGTTTAAATCAATTAGGTCATAACTTTCATTATCAAGTGTTTCATTTTCATTTATATTATAATCTTCGTTACAAACATTATTACTGGAAAAATTTGGATTAAAATTTTGAAAAGGGGGACCAGGTTCTTGGCATTCTGTGTTGAATAGTTCTTCTGACACAAAATTTCGTGTTCGTTGGTTTTGGTTAATTGGACCAGAGAAATTTTGATTATTTCGCGTCGAAACATTCGTTCCTCTATTAAATGTATTACGAGTAGAGACACTCATAGGGGTGGCTCTTGGTAAATTTTGATTTTGTTGTTGGTTCGGCTTAAAAACGTTAACATTCCTATTTTGATTAAAAACTTGTGAATTAGTTAGAAAATTTTGATTTCTTGTTGGTTGACTTTGAATTGGTATAGGCCCTGTCGGAAATGGCGACATAATTAGCAGGATGGTTCATCCGAACTTCAGACGTGTATGCACTTGTTGATCATTGAAATATTGTGTTCAATTCAATCGAGTCTCTGCATACTGCGCATGTTTGAGTTGTTAACCAGTAAAAAAATTATAAATCATTTTTACTTAACAATAGTACATAAATGGAAAGAAAAGGGGACTCCAATAGTTTTGGACTTATATAAGAATCACGGCTGCCTTTGGAACATGAAATTTGAGACTACATTTTAATCAATTTCATTGAAGCATATCTACAGTTGTCTTTCAATTTCATTGTTCAATTTGGTTGAATCATCCAAACTGTTCAACCAAATTGAACCGTGTATTTCCGCCTTAAGGATGGGATGGTTTAAGGGGTTATTGTGGGACTCCAACCTTTTGTGTTGTGTTGAGGATTTCAATTTTCTTTGTCTTTGTCTATATACCTTCCAATTCAGTTTTGAGTCAAGGTGTTTAGTGTTTAAATGTTATTAAGTGAAACTGGAGATCACTGCTCTTTTCTCAAGATAAAAGTCACTTGTATGGATTTTCATCTCTTCATTTTGGTTCTCTACTCATTCAACCATGTTCTGAATATCGTTTAGCAGTATCTAAAGAATAATAGAAGCTGTAACTGGATTTTATTGACACTTAGATTATTTACAAATTCAAGTGGTTGATAGGTAGATATTTCTTGATTTTGAAAATTATAGTCTGTGCACCAAACCTTGTCGAAAGTTTGGCTAACATCTAAGAAATAATTTAAAAGCATATAAAATATTTAATATTGATATATGTTAATGTACTGGTTTCAAATATACTTTAGGGAAAAAGGAGTTTGGGTAATTTTTAAAGAAGGAGTTTATGACATAACAGATTTTGTTAATGGACACCCTGGTGGAGAACAAATTTTAATGGCAGCTGGTAGTTCCGTTGAACCATTTTGGATGCTGTATGGTGTACATCAAACGCCAGAAGTGTCTGCTATATTTGAAGAATATCGAATAGGTATGTAAAATGAAATATATGTTTACTTTTACTTTAATTAAAACATTGGACAAATTTAATGCATAATATTAGTAATATTTGGTTGTAAATATTTATAAAACAACCGAAAAAAATTTTTAGGTAATGTGAGGGCGAGGGATACAAAACATTTAACATCAAACATGTCAGATCCATATGCACATGAACCAAAGAGACACTTTGCTTTAATACCTGCTAGTGCGAAACCATTCAATGCTGAACTACCACCTGATATATTAATACAGAACTTCATTACACCAAAGTAAGTGATGAAGTAATATTTTTCAAGCTAAAAGTGCATAGATATATTCCTTAACATCCTTCACATTATCATTTATCTCCTAGTAAAAGATTTTTAAAAGTTATTATGTAATACAAAACCCAATTGTATGTTTAATATTTTAGTGAATTATTCTATGTTAGAAATCACTTACCCGTTCCTGAAATAGATCCAAAAACGTACGAATTGGAAATAGAAATTGAAGGGAAAGAGCAAACTATTACTTTCACTTTAGATGAACTTAAAAAAATGCCAAAACAAACAATTACCGCTACTATAATGTGTGCTGGAAATAGGAGAAGTGATATGGTTAAGGTTTGTTTAGTTTTTTTAAATTATAATCTGGAAAAAAGAAATAAGATGTTTTCTACCAAAAAAATAGCGTGATTAATCTAGTCAATTCCACCAAAACATAGCATTATTTGGATGTATATTTGTTAATCTAGTTTATTCCACCAAAACATTATATTATTTGAATATATATTTATTAATCCAGCCTATTCCACCAAAACATAACATGATTTTTAAACGTATTGAACCAGATATCATAGATAATAAGAGAATTAGTATTATAAAAATATGTTGCTAGTATTAAAATATATGAAAATAATATAATTTAAGAAAACAAGTAAAAAGGAAACACTTTTCTTAATTTAAACAACATATCAAATAAAGATATATTAAATAATAGCCTATAACAATATAATAAATAAAGAATTACCTCAATAATAATACAAAATATAGAGATTGCCTAACCAATGTAATGATGTAAATAAAGTTGCCTAAGACGAAGAATATTTTCCATACCATAACCAGCTGTTCACCTAAAAAGATATAATTATATAGTCAAGTCAAGAGAATTTTAGATATAAGTAGTTACATTAGAATACAAATATTATTATAGATAATTCATTATAATCATTAATTTAAGAATAAAAACAAATACAAATATTGAATAGAATAGAATTCAATAGATTTTCATAGATAAACAAATAATGACATATAGATAAATGATATATGGTAAATAAAATGAACGTTGAATCAATAAATAGTAATTTGTTAAAGTTTATTATAAATAATATAATGCAAAGAGTTTAGACAAATAACATAAGAGAATTTATATTTATAATTAATATGAGTGTAACAAGGATATACTATCAATAACAATATTGAATGATGTACCATGTAAATGTATCTATGTATAACCAATTTTAATTTATTTGTATGATGAAAAAACTCATAGGAACTCTATAAATGAACTAATAATGTAAAAGAGTGTATGTATGAAATTTTTTAATAAGTGAAAGAAGTTTCAATTAATCTGATTGCAAAAGACAATATTTTATTGGTTATAAAATATGACAGAACAAATTGTGAATCAACAAATAAACTTTGAAATAGTGACCTGAAAAAGAACAAAAGACTGTTTGTTGAAAAAAGTAGAGAATCGAGGGGACGCTTAAAGAAGAAGGGAAGCTGGTGTCAAGAAGCGAGGAGTGTGTGTGATGGTGTTCCTGAAATTTCAAGAAATTCCCGGTTTAACACATTTAAACCTATAAAGTACTATTAAATACAATCTTAGTAATACTCACAGTCAATTGTATCAAGTTTTTCGGCAAGAATCTACGAAATTTTCATCAATTTTGGTTTTTTGGAGCTTCAGCGGAGTGTTCCTGGGATCCAGAGACTTTCATCCCAATTCAAGAGCAACAGGTCAGTGTTTTTAAATCATTATTGGCCAATAATCAGAGTAAATACTCAAAATACTCAAATAAGTACTTAATTTCATAAATTGATAAACTTTTGCACATATGATCGATCTAAAAAAGAAAGAAACAGACTTTATATAGTGAATTAATCGCATAAATCGTTAAAATTAATAAAAGGCCGAATTTTAAATAAATTAAAATATGTACTTACGACATCTTGTAATCGCATAAATCTGGTGATTGAAATTTCATAATGTAATAACTATGTCCATCTGTATATAATTCCTATATTTCTATCTATGTATATAACTATTTTCTCTCCACAGCAATTTTGTATCATATATAACTATGATATATATATATATATATAAATTCTTTTATGTGTTTGAACCATTTACTTGTCTGCATCGTCAAACAAACTATGTTTGTATAAATATAGATGCTTCTTTAGTGTAAGAATTGTTCGTTTTGTGCTAAAGCGCATGACCAGTTTTTTCACGCATGCGCATTGATGAAATGATTAAAATAAATAAGTAGATACAATATAACCAGTGGCGTCTCATATTATTTTTATCAAATATATAAAATATTAAATTTAAAATTAAATTGATTTCAAAATAATGTGTTTTCTTTTTATTTAAACAATTACAACAATATAAAATGCCAGGACTCAAAGAGAAAAAGGATTTCATGCTCCCGAATAATCAAATTAAAATAAAATACTAAACAAAATAAAAATAACCAACTGAGCTAGCCAAACTAAACAAAAATTATAAATAATAAACATATACATTTAAATAATCCATAATCAAAAGTAAGTAAATATAGTATTTATCAAATATATTATAATTGTCACCCAAAACGTGGGGCGGTTTATTAAAAATATAGGAAACAGTTGTAAATTTTAAACTCAATTAAAAATGGCAAAACGAATGACGTTGAGAGATGGAAGGCAGGTAGGAGCAGACAGTGGATCAGAAGAGGAAAGGGAAGAACGAAGTCATGGTATGGGAGATTACCAAGCGGTATATTTGGAACAGGGACAACAAGCGGAAGGTGATGCACAGGAAGGAGGTTTGACAGATGAGGAAGGTGTGGAACAAGAAGAGAGGAGACAGGAAGCGCCAACAAGAACAGGTAGAGATGATCAGATGGTGTACATGATGCAACAATTAATTGCTAATATGAACAATATGGAGGACAGAATAAATGGAAATATGAATCAGAAATTTGAAGAAAATAGGACAAATATGGACACAATGAATGGGAATATAAATAGAATAGAGGGGAGCCTAAACGGGAAGATGGATAAAATTAATGGAAATATGAATAAATTGGAAAAGAAGATAGAAGAGGTGAAAACTGAAAGCATCCAGGAATTCAGGAAACTAAGGGAAGAAAATGAAGAATGTATACAGCAGATAAATAAGGTGAAAGAAGATATGGTGGAGCAAAAACAAACATATACGGATAGAAATTCAAGAAAACGGTATGAAAATTAGAGAGCAGATAGAAAATCAAGTGGTTGAACATATTCAAGAAATAGAGAGAGGTATAGAAGAAAAATTACCGGGAACGATCCATGCGGAAGTTATAAAACAAACAGAAGATATAACGAAAGAAATGGAGTATATGAAATTCAGGGAACAAACAATCGAAGAAATTATGCAAAATTATCAGCAAAATGCGGAACATAAATTTAAGGAATTAGATGTAAAGTTTCAAAAACAAACAGGAACATGTGAGGAGAGGAACGAGCACATTGGACAAACATTTCATAAAGAACTGGAAGAAATGAACAGAAAATTACAGGAAGGTATGGAAGAAATTGAATTTAACGTTAGGAGAAATGGAGGTGGAGTAATCTATACGGGAAACATGGATATCGGAGTAAAGTTTGATGGGAATATAAATACCATTCATCCGAAGGTGTTTATTAAAATAATTAAAAGCAAACTTAAAGAAATTAAGAAGGAAACTGGAGAAGTAGGATACATAAAATTACAAGGACAAGTAAGTAAACAGGTAAATCAACATTCTTACGAAAAAGTGAATAAAGAAATTATAAATTTAGATGGCAGAGTAACAAAACCGACAGGAATATATGAAAAAAGGAGTCAAATCTTAGGTAGACAAATTAACAAGGAAATACAAGAAATGAACCGAAGATTAACAGACACAGTAGAAGAAATAGAAGATAGTATAAGAAGAAATGAAGGAGGTATAGGATGTTCAGGAAATTTTTATAATAATGTAGTAACAGGAATAAAATGGGACAACATGATGACTATGATTCATACAAAAGCTTTCTCTAAAATAATAATAAGTGAAATGAATAATATGGAAGAATTGGAAACGCAAATTTTAATTAATTCATGGGAAGAAATTTATGAGATATGGGACAACAGAGTTAAAAAGGATACAGTAGAGAATAGACAGACGCTTCAGAAATTTATTGAGCATCAAACCACAAGAGAAGAAAGCAAGAAAAAGGTTAGAAAAAGAAAAGCAAATTGAATAATGGGACATGAGAATAGGAATGAGCTTTGGAGACGAAAATGCAATTCAATGGAAAAGGGAAAGGATACAGAAATGAAGTTGAAATTAAAATTTATTATTAATGAGTAACACAAGTATAAATAATGTACATAGAATTTATTATTAATGAGTAACCCAATTCTAAAGAATGTATATATGTTATGTTACGAATAATACTTAAAAAAAAGGAAATGATAGTCATAAGGATAGATTAAAAATTTAATATTAAGTAGTGTACAAAGATAAAGTAGATATTAGACAGAGTTTTGTTTTCCATTTGGCAGCTGGTGATTCCAATTAAATTCATTTCGTTTGTTTCTTCAGAACCTAAAAAATAAAACTAATATAATATAAAGAAAAATTTATTAGGTAAAACTTATAATTAAAACATTTTAAAAATTTGTGAGTATGGCAAATCAATATATATAGCAAATAAAGGAAACAATTTATAAGAGATACTGGTTTTACATAGAATGAAACTATTAAAGAATATAGGATAGAGGGGATAAAATAAGAATAACTCAAGTATCAAATAGAAGTTCACATTTTTTAAATAAGGAAATAAGATGTAAGTAATAAAGGATAGGAAAGGATAATAATGAATGATATTGATTAAAAATATAGGAGGTAATGTTTAATGTCAATTAGAATCTTATAGATTACTTGAAAATACAGGAAGGAATAAGGAAGTTGATATTGATATATATATGAATTTAAGAAATAATTAATTATATTGAATAATGAATATTGAAAAGAAATATGATATGAGGAGTATATAGAAGTATAATGTAATTACAAAGAAATAAGTTGATATATAAGTGGATGTTAGGAAGAAATGATAATAGAGAAGTATTATATGAAGTAATATTAAAAATATAAATTGACATTGATCTTAATCAAGCGTATTTTAAGGAAAGAATTAGGAGACAGTTGTTGAAAGAAATAGATTTTGTAGTAGGAAATATGTGAACAAATATTTGAGAAACAAAGTTAAAGAAAGTAAGATTATGTTATGTAAGTTTATTCCACCAAAATATAGCATGATTTGAATGTATATTGTTTAACTTAGTTTATTCTACCAAAAAATATCTTGGTTATTGTTGAAATTTCTTATACATTTTCTTTTTCTTTAAATTATATTTTAATGTTTCCTTTAATTTTGAATGAGAATTATCATTCACCTGTGTTAGTTATATCTTATTATGTTTTATATAGTTGTTATGTATATGAAAATATTAATTTGAATATAATCACAAATTACAAATAAAACAACGTTTAATCAGAAACGTATTTATTCATATACTGTGTTTGCAAAACTCGTTAATATATCGATAAGGTTAAGGTATGATATAAAAACATGTAATTAAATAAAAATAAATTGACAGAAATATATATACAGGGAGTATCTTTTTTATTTTTATATATCAATCGCATCAACCACGTAGGGTTATTAGCGAGTTAAAATGATGGAAGTTCACTTATTGTAGCTTGGTTATAGTCACTATATTTTGCTACTTAATTTGCAGTCTTTTAGGTAGTTTAAAAGTTTTTTAGTTTCTTGCTTTTCTTGTAATAGTTTTTTTAGTGATAGGGGTAGTTGATTATTTTTCCGTTCCTTGTCGTATTTCGCACATTCGATTACCAGGTGTTTCACGGTTAACTCACTGTTACACATTTCGCACATTGGTTTATTTTTTCCTGCTAGTAAGTAGTCGTGTGTGTTGCGCGTATGACCGATTCGAATACGAGAAAGGATCACTTGTTCTCTTCTATTTATGTTTTTACAGTTCCAACCGTGAGAATTTGTAGTGACTTCATATGATTTGTGTTGGTTATGTCTTGCTTCTTCCTGCCATTTATCGCAGATTTTGCTCTTGTAGAACGTTTTCAAATCAGTATGTACGGTAAAATCGTTCCTTTCTGATTGTTGATTGGTGGATGCATTTTTTGCTATTTGATCTACTCTCTCATTCCCTTCTATTCCAGTATGGGATGGGACCCACATGAATTTAATATGTATGCTGCTGTTTCTGCAATTATGTAGCTCTTTCTTGATCAGTATGGCTATAGGGTGATTAGAGTACAGTTGACGAAGTGCTGTTAGTGAACTTTGAGAGTCAGATATTAAAGGGACATTTTTATGCTTGATTTTCTGGATTTTCTTGAGTGCTTCTAAGATGGCGAATAATTCAGCTGAATGAATAGATGTGAAGGGTGGGAGTATGTAGGATTTCGAAAAGTCCTCGGAGTAGAAGGCAGCCCCAATTTCATCTTGGTTTTTTGAAGCATCTGTGTATACCTTATAAATGCTACCGTATTTATTTAAGGCACTTAGGAATTCTTGTTTTATTCTGGCTGTTGGAGTCTCTGATTTATTAAGGTAGGCGAGGCTTAGGTCTAGGATAGGGAGTGTTATTGTCCATGGAGGAGGATAATTTATTGATGGGACGTCATAAATATTTGGGAAATGCGAGTTTATTTTGTTTAAATATGTTTTGACTCTGTGATAGAAAGGAGGAGTAGTTGAGCTGGATAAAAATTTGGCTTTAAAACGATCAGATAAGACGTTGTGGGCTAGTGGATTTCTTTTGTTTGATATTACAGAGACAGCATAAGAGATGCTTAGATATTCTCTTCTGTAAGAAAGCGGTAACTCTCCAGTCTCCCAATGTAAGCTTTGGATAGGACTTGTACGATGGGCACCCAAACAGATGCGAAGAGCTGTGTTTTGTATAACTTCCACTGACTGAAGAAGGCTTTTGTTGGCAGAGTTATAGGCAATCGCTCCGTAGTCAAGTTTTGATCTGATCAATGATTTATAGATGTGCAGTAAACTTGAGTAGTCTGCGCCCCAGTTTTTGAATGCTAGTGACCTGAGTAAATTAATTCCAGGTTGGCATTTTTTCTTCAATGTCAGAATGTGTGATTTCCATGTCAGCTTTTGGTCGAGTATCATTCCTAGAAAACTTATTTCTCTCACATATTCTATTTTCTGTCCATAAAGGTACAAGTTTTCAAGTTGTGGTTGAGTCCTTTTCGAGAAACATAAAGCTTTGGTTTTTGTCGTGTTGAAATGCAGTCCACTTGTTTTTGACCAATCCTCTATTGTAGCTATTGTTTGTTCGATGGTTATTGAATGGAGATATAAATATTTGTCTTCTAAAACTTAGGATATGTTGAAATGCTGGGTCTGAGATTCCTATTCGCAAGAAAGATAAGGGTGAAAGAGGATTGATCTCTAGATTTTTAAGTTCATATTCAAGGACTGAGTGGGGGATAGAGGGACAAACATTGGATAATATTGATCTTTGACTAGGAGTGACTAGTCGACGTGCCTGTAGTATTTGTTGGTTTATTTGGATTTTACCGTGATTGTTGATGAAAATGTTCACTAAATTTTCATTTGCCAAATAAATACATATTCTGTTGTTTGATAGCTTTGAGCAAAAAATTATGTTATTTGGTTGGATTGTTTGGCATAGTGCCTTTAGGTAGTCTTCTAGCCTAGTGTTTTCGATTGCGTCGAATAGTATAGCTTGATTTCTGGATGGGAAATTGTTTGTTCTGGTTTGTTGGTTTGCTACTGAGGACTATGTTTTGGGTTGTTGGGTTGTGTTATTAGTGGGTGTACACCCTATTTGAGATATGTTGTCATCCATTTTTAAGTATCATTTAGGTTTTCCTTAATACGGATCTGGCGAAGTATTTTCTGTTATTTATATCTGATATTAAATTCAGATTCACTTCTAGTTAATGTGTTGTTTTACTAATGTTTTAATAAAAAGTTAACCTGATATTCTTACTTGCTTGTTTTGGTTCACTTTGAAAATATTCACTAATTACTTTTTAACTACTTAATCGTTTCGGAGCGCACAACTGTACTGTACAAAGGTTTAACACCGAATCGGAGTATCTTTAATCTGAAACAAATGATAAAGTTGTATCTACATTTCATTTTAAATTTCAGCATAAACCTGTCAGAGGTTTAAATTGGGGAGCGGCAGCTATCGGTACAGCAACTTGGACTGGTGTACCATTAAGAAGTATCTTATTACTAGCAGGTATCAGTGAAGATGAAGATGAATACAAACATATTCAAGTAATTTTTTTATAGTATTTTCTGATAACAATGTGAAATATTCTATTTTTCAGTTCGAAGGCATAGATGCTGATGTAACAGCGAAAAATTACGGTGCTTCAATTCCCATATGGAAAGCTTTGGATAAAAGAGGAGATGTTATATTGGCTTACGAAATGAATGGCGTACCGATTCCCAGAGACCACGGATTTCCTATAAGGGTCATAGTTCCTGGTGTAGTCGGAGCAAGGAATGTAAAATGGTTAGGTAATAGCTTGTTTTTTGATACATATATGCGCAGAAAACAATGTTTCTCAGCTGACGTACGGTCTAACTGATAGCTATTTGAGGTTAATGCAAATGTTGACTTTTAGGAAGAATAGTAGTTTCAGACAACGAAAGCGATTCGCATTGGCAACAAAATGACTATAAAAGCTTTTCTCCATCGGTAGATTGGGATACAGTTGACTTTACTAAATCTCCCGCTATTCAAGAATTACCTGTGATATCAGCAATATGTAAACCTGGGCAAGGTAGTCAAGTTAATGTGAATAATGGAAAAATAAATGTAAAAGGTAAGTTTTTTATTGAATTGAAATTATTAAACTGACAGTGGGAATTTAAAAAAATGGGCGCTAAAAAGTGCTCTGAATTTTTTTTATATTTTAATGGTTAGTAGTGTTTGAATATTTTATTTACCATTTTAGTAGGATAATTAATTTTTCTTACTGCAGTTTTTGCTATTCCAAACTCTTATTAGCTCAATCGGCTTAACTACAATTATGGTGACATGAATTAAAGTTTAAATATCTTGAGAATTAAGTAGGTTTTGTTTTTATCGTATTGTCGATTAATTTTATTATTTTTCTCACAAATTGAGTACAGTTGTATTCGTGGTAGTACATATACATGTTTAACGGAGTGCAATAGAGAGTAGATTTGAAAAATAAATTAAATTCACAGTAGTGAAAATAAATAAGTTGAAGTAACTTTAGTTAGTGTAAAAATAAGATGAGTAATCAATCCGACGGAGATCCCCCCGATCCTGGAATTCAGGATGGATTTTTAGGTTTCGGTAAAAATTATCAACAAAATAATAATGTTATGGATATTGATGATAACTCCTCGAACGGTAAGGTAACAAAAAATAACACAACTTTAAACAAAGAAAGTAATGATAAAGTAAGTAATGATCATATTAGTAATTTTTTTGAAAATATAACAAAACATGCAATTGATAATAGGAATAAAGAAAACAAAGGCAAAAACTCCGACCATGAAACTAACAACAACACAATAATTAGTAGGACATAAAAAAGAGACATAAATAATTTTGTCAATAAATATAGCTCTAATGATAGTGGCCCGTATTTTGTTTATATTCTTAGTAAAAAAGAGAATATAGGAAACTTACGTAAAATAGCAACTGCAAGGATAATCATGAATGCAGTTCCAGAAATAAAAAATAATATTATCAATATGTCAATTATTGGGGCAAAAAGATTAAAGTGGAGTTAAATTCATATTCAAGTGCAAATAAGTTGTTAGAAGCTACATCTTTAACAGAAAAAGAGTATGATATTTACATTCCGGTTTTTTATAATCACAAAAAAGGTGTAATAAAACAAGTTGATAAGGAGCTAAGCGAAGAGGAATTAAAAGAAATAATTAAACCAAAGTTAGGATATAATTTTGAAGTGTCACATGTAAAAAGAATTGTAAGAAAAAATGAAAAAAATGAGGTAGAGCCAACCACAACTATCATAGTAACCTTCAAAGGGCAAACATTACCCAATAGAGTCATAATTGAAAAATTAGTATACGAGGTGGAACAATACATACCTAAAGTAGTTCAGTGTAATAATTGTTTAAGATATGGTCATATGAGTGTACAGTGTAGATCAAAAGAAAGATGCAAAAAATGCGGAGAATCACATAATTATGATGAATGTACAAAAACGGATATAAATTGCTTATTTTGTAATGAAAACCATCTAGCCACAGAAAAAAACAAGTGTAAAGAGTTCCAAAGACGAAAAAATATAAAAAAATCTATGGTAACAGAAAATATCTCTTATGTTGAAGCATCCAAAAAAGTTGAGAGAAGTTATTCAAGTGTATCTAGCACAAATACAGGTAACAGATATACAGTTAATTTAAAAAGAAAACGTCTAGAACTAAATACTCCCATTGACGAAGATTTGCGACAAGAACATAGGGAAATTCTATCGGTACCAAGTATACAATCACAACTTTTTTATATTAATTATCCTAATATTCCTAACTACCAATCTAACAATCAAAAGCAAACCTATAATGAAACAAAAATTAACAAAACTTGTGAATCTCTAATAACACTTATTAAAGACATATTAACTTATACTGATGGGTCTATACTGAAAGATAAGGAAATAGAAAATAAGTTAAAACAAATAATAACTCAAATTTTAGATGACAACGAATAAAATGAACATTCTACAATGGAACGCTAGTTCTATTATATTTAAAAAAGGAATCTTTGAAAAATGTCTTTTTGATTATCAAATAAATGTAGCCTTGATATCAGAAACTTGGTTAAAAAAATCATCAAATTTTATTATAAGTGGGTTCAATATCTTTAGGTCAGATCGCAATGATGTTTACGGAGGAGTAGCCATATTATTAAAAAAAAAATATTGCGTATTCACAAAACAATTCATTCTTTAAAATTGATGAGTTGGAGTGCGTGTCTGTGAGAGTTAGAATAGACCACAAAACTAATATAAATATTTACTCCATATATTCAAAACCAAAAAACAACATCAGTGAAGTAAAGTGGAAGAAATTTTTTAATAGTCTTGACAAACTCTTTCTTGTCGGAGGTGATTTTAATTGTCATCACTCTGCTTGGGGATGTAGTTATATAGATTCTGACGGTTCCAGACTTATTTCTGCTATTGAAGAATGTCACTTAAACTTTATCAATAATGGCTCAGAAACAATAATTCCAAGAGTTGGTAGCAGAAACAAATCGGCAATCGATATTTCCATATGTTCTACCGATTTAACACTAAAATGTAATTGGAATGTAATTGATCAACCTTTAGGGGATTCCATCCGTTTTCCTATAATTATAAACATATACTTAAATAACATACCAACTATAAATAAAAGTAATAGACCCAATTTTAAAAGGGCAGATTGGCCTCTTTTTTCACAAAAGGTAGACGAATTTTTACAAATAAAGAATGTAAGAAATTCATACACAGATATAACAGAAGCAATAAATCAGGCATCCAAAATTGCCATTCCAGAAGTAAAGAAAGGGTCCAAACCTGGTTTTAATAAAAAGTGGTGGAATCAAAAGTGCAATGATGCAATAAAACGTCAACAAGAATCCTTCCTGCTTTTTAAAAAGCAATCAAATTTACAAAATTACTTAATATATAAAAATTGCAGAGCACATACAAAAAAAATAATTATACAAAGCAAAAGGGAGTCTTGGAAATTATTTTGTGAAAATCTTAATAAAAACACACCGCTAAAAGACATATGGAAATATATTGAAATGTTAAAAAATTCATATTCTCCTCCTACAAACAATGTTCAAATAGGAGATTGGACAGAATTGTTTTTTAATAAATTAGTTCCGCCATGGGTAGAGACAGAATTTGCGTTAGAGTTGGAATACAATAATATTGTACAATATTTGGATAGCAAATTTACATTACTAGAACTAGAAGTTAGCACAAAAAATAACAATAACTCTGCCCCAGGCAGATATATTATAATATGCTCTCAAAACTATCATATTTTGCAAAACAAATATTATTGAACATAATAAACAATATTTGGTCAAAAGCGACTTTTCCAGAGGACTGGAAGATTTTAGTATCTCCAATATTAAAACATGGTAGGGATCCGGAGCTTCCTCAGTCATATAGAGGTATATCACTAGCATCCTGTCTCATGAAAACTGTAGAAAGAATGATTAAAGCACGGCTAAATCACTGGTTAGAGATTAACAACAAAATATCTAAAAGACAATTAGGGTTTAGAAACGGGTGTTCTATCAATGAAAATATAGGATATTTGGTTAGTGAAATAAATTCGGCCTTTTGTCAAAAACAATCAGTACCTGCAATATTTGTAGATTTGGAAAACGCCTACGATAATGTCGATTTAACTATTATGTACAATAAAATGGTGGGGATGGGACTATCAAAAAATTTCTCAAGCAAAATAAGACACCTTTATTCGAATCGTGTTATATATTTGAAAATAAATAATGAACTGGACGGTCCAAAAACAACGAATATTGCCCTTCCACAAGGACTGTCATAATAAATAATGCTACAAAAGTAATACAATATGCTGATGACATTTGTATATATCATAAATGTAAAAACATTGCTGAAGGATGCAACAATCTTAACATTGCATATAGTAATCTGGAAAAGTGGTGTCAAATAATGGTCTAACAATATCAAAAAGAAAGAGCCAGGCCTGTATATTTACAAGAAAACGACAGTGTGTTCTAAAACAAATTAAACTAAATGAAACTACTTATGAGATATGCACATCTATCAAGTACTTGGGTATATGGCTAGATCAAAAATTATTGTGGAAAACACATATAAATTATATCACAAAAAAATGCGAAAGAGAAATAAACATACTTAGGTCGATATGTGGTACCAAGTGCGGATCAGACCCAAATATAGCGTTGCTTCTTTACAAGTCTTATATAAGATCTATTTTAGATTTTGGATGGTTTTTTTATGACCAAGCGGCAAAATGCCATTTAAAGAAGATAGACGTTATAATCCATAAACGTATTCGACTTTGCTTAGGAGCTCTAAGAAGTACCCCAATTGATTGCTTATATGCCGAAGCTGGTGAAGTTCTAATAAGATTCCGTATGCAAATATTAGCTGGCAGATTTTTAGCAAAATTAATTACCAAAAATAGTGACCTCGTAAATAATATCTACTCCCTGTATATTCTGGATCTTTCACACAACTACTATAGTAACAAGAAAAGTTTTACAATCGTCCAAGCCTATTCAAGGATCCAAAAATTTAAAGAAGATATTTATTGTGCAAATTTAGATCCTATTTATTCCAGGGATATATACAACACAAATAACCACATACAGTGCCGATTCCTTCAGGACTATTCCTTAATACCGATAAATTTGAGGCAAATAATATTTAAACATGATGTCGAAAAATATTTTCCAAAACATAATATCATCTTCACCGATGCATCCAAAATGGAAAACAAAGTAGCATGTGCAGTTTTTGATCCAAAAAAAACTATACTTTATCCTTAAGGCTAAATGACTACTTCTCAATTTTTTCAGCAGAACTATTTGCGATCCTGGAAGCAATAAAATATATTAAAGCTACGGAAAGGGATACTAATCAATATGTTATAGCTTCGGACAGTAAAAACTCGATAGAATCCATCAAAAACATCTATTATTCAAAAAAATCACACTATATCCTGACTAATATCTTACAAGAATATCAAAAAATGGAAGAACTTGATGTCAAAATACAATTTATATGGATTAAAGCCCACTGCGGGTGTCGGGGAGCGAAGACGGGTAGAAACCTAAGTGGACTGTATTATTTTTTGGTGAGGGGGTTGTTGACATCTAAGTGCACTATCCTGTCTCCGCTGACCACGAAAGGTTAAACAATAACAATAAATAGTCAGTTTAATTTCAACTGATCTTTAATGATACCACTTCGAAAGATCATATAAAACAAAATAAATAAATATGTGAAAGTATTATCCACAAGAATTGTTCTTGCCAATATTTGGCAACACTGTGATCTTGGTGATTACTATGAAATAATTATAACACGAAAATAAAAACTATACATCATAAACTTGATAAACGTTTTAATATAGAGAAGGGAGAATTAACAACGTGCGACTGATGCAATTGTGATTTGATGTAGAGAGACTAAAACTAAACTAAACAAACAATTTGAACATCGGGTTGTCTACAGCGCGTAGATACACATACCTTCGGTGTGCTGCCGACGAAAGTTACTACTGTACTCTTTGAAATGAATTTGCGCGCGCAGAGATGTGTTACTGCTAGACTCTCAGCGACATCTACGCCTGTTCCAATACATACGTACAGGGTGTCTCGAAATATATAATTAGAACAGTTGGAATTACTTAGTGTAAATTCCAACAGCGGGATGAAGGAAAATGAAAAAGCTGATGAAGCAGCTAAACAAGGAATCTACAAAGAGGATATTGCTCCATATAAGTGCATTCACACTGATATATCATCCTTACTGGAAATCGAAACAAAACAAATCTGGAAAGAACAATTTAAAAGAAAAGAAACTGGTCAAGCATATAAAAATATACAAACTGACATTCCATCTAAACCTTGGTTTACAGCAACAGCAAATACCAAAAGATTTGTCTCAACCATATGTAGGATGAGATTTAACCACGCACTTGTCCCGGCAGATTTATATAAAATCAAATTAAACGAATCACCGTATTGTGCATGTGACGAAGTAGGAAACCTGGAACATGTAATTTTAAATTGTAAAAATATTCAAAACAAAATTGATTTATTGTATCAAGATCTAGAGAATTCTCCTGTATTGATCCAGCACCCACTTAATTTAAATCAACTGATTAGTTTAGACAATGTACATATTTATAGAATTTTATATACACATATTGTTAGACTAGAAATTAATATCTAAGATCCTTTGTGTCCAACCTATGTTGCACCCCTAATTTATACGCGGTACACCCACTGTGTTGTCCAGCTCTGACATACCCCAGAGCAAATTTAAGTGTCCCTGTGCATTCCCCAAATGAATTAAAAAAATATATATAAAAAACAAAGAATAAAAATATATATATATATATATATATGAAGTAAATGTCTCAATCAAAAAACTGTCACTCCAACTGTGACATATAATGTTCCTTCAAATCAAAAAGATTCTTTTGAATTAGTACTTAAAAATTATCTATACATAAAATATATTTTTTGTTGTTGTTCCGAGTATGAACTATTTTAATATTTATTAACTCACTTTACACGTAAGTATAAAAAATTGTTAATTAATGAAATGTACCAACATGTCCATATTTCAGCCTTGAAAAAGAAAATAAAATTTTTCGAAACGTTGGGTAGTAAATAAGAGTTTCATTCAGCCCTACTTACGACGGAATCCCTAAGATATTGAGAGATTTTTGATTTATATATATATATATATATATATATATATATATATATATATATATGTATAAACAGAAGGAAAAAAAATAATAATAAAAGAGAAAAAATAAAGAATAAATAAAAAAAAAAATAAATGAGGAAAAAAAACGATTAACTAGTTAAAGATATTAGGTATTTAATATAATGTGAAGGCAGAGTGATGACAATCAATTAATTTTTGCAATACAAATTAAATCTGGCAAATGGAACCTCTTCCAAAGCCATTGTAACCTCACACACATTTCTCACAAATTGAATTTTTTATAATAAGAATTGAATAATTGACGTTTGTTTTCAATTTGTTTTTTGATACTACAATAATGCAATTATCCACATAACAGAAAAAGAAGGGCATATTAATGATAGTTTCCCCAAGATTTTCCATAACTCTGATTCCTTCTTTTGATTTTGAAGCCCTAAAGTTCCAAATTCCTACACGTTTTTCCTAAATCTCAAAGTATTGGGATTTCTTCTTCTAACATATCAATTTTTTACAAACTGTTGGTATAAATCGAATGAAAAGTTGAAGAAAATGAAAATTGATTATAAAAAAACTTACTAAATGATTTTCGATTGATTGGGTACACAATGAACTAGAAGCAGGTAGTCAGTATATCTTTGGAGATGCTCCAAATAACATCTATGAAATGTCTTCTCTGGAAACTTAGAAAGATAATGCGAGTACTAAGTTAGCTAATGAAATCTTATGTAATATTCAAAATTTTCACAATGTCTTGGTATTAAAGTGTAAAACTATAAAAGCATTTCGACATATTTTGTTATGAGAAATGACCCGGTAACAAAAAATTGGACAAATAAAGATAAAAAAACTATTTTTAAATAATAACAACTGTTCCCGTGAACGAGGTTTATTCAATGATTAACAAATTTCGAATTCTTGTTTTTGTGCTCAAAAAATGACTCACTATTTGTCCCATCAAATTCTTTCGGCGTGACTAACATTCTTATGATCTGCTATCTTAGTACCTTGGCGTCTTGCTGGAGCAAAAATACGATAAATTCGGTAGTGGCTGTTTTTTTTTACATTACGTACAACTGATCCAATGTCACAGCTTCCTTAGTCATCAAAAAGTATTTCAGCTTTTGAAAATCAATATTTTTGGATGTTTCGAAAGCCTCTATCTTCAAACCATAACTGTCTAATTGTCCTATTGAATACTCAAAACTGCTTGAAAGTCTTTTTGAGAGCCCCCCAGTACTGTCTTTGAAACATGAGCTCAAAAATAGAAGCAAGTTACTTCTGGATATGTTTGATTGAAAATTATTAGAAATAATGTATTGATTGTAGGATATGCGTGGTCGGGAGGTGGTCAAAAAATTGTTAGAGTGGACGTTACCGCCGACGGTGGCAAAACTTGGCACGTGGCTAATTTTGATCATCAAGATTCAGTTTCTCCACCTAAACACTGGGCATGGACATTGTGGTCGGTGGATATTCCAGTTGATGATGATGCAACAAATGTAAGCATAATCTGATTAAATTAATTTAATTTTTCAGTGATGATTAGTTTGTAGGTTTTAATGAAATGTATTGTTTTATTATTAATCTTGATTGTAAGAAACATTGAAAATATTATTTTTAGGTCGAGATTTGGTCAAAAGCAGTGGACTCTGCTTATAACACACAACCCGAGAGTGTTCAGAATATTTGGAACTTGAGGGGCGTTTTAAGTAACGCTTATCATAGAATTAGGGTCAATTTAAAACGAGAGTGATTATATTTTATAGGATAGACGCTAAGTTGAACTATTGTGATTTTTGGAGAGAACTAAAAAATATTTTTGATCTGCAAATAAATATTTACTTATACAACTTCAGTGTTTTTTTATAATCTTGTAACTGACGGGACTTTCTTTCAGATTATTTATTAACATAAATCAACTTTTCACTTTGGACACTTCGAAACTTGACGTTTACAAACTACTGTCAACTCCTCTTTTTCTTGTTGCGCGCCATTTTTAAAGCCAATCTGATTTTATCGAATATTTTCAGTTGTTCCTCGAACACAGTCAAAACAGTACTAGAATGCTTCCAGAATATTCTATAATGGCGTAATCATATAGGCCAGTGATTGGCAAATTGGTCCAGGTAGACCCCTAGGGGTCCACGGAACACTCGACAGGGGTCTACTTTAGCGTAAAAAAATTATCGTTAGATCTGATTTTTACATTTTTTGCTGAGTTTTGAAAATATGACAGAAATGCAGCAGCACTGAAACCAGTAAAACTTTAAAGTGGTCTATGAGGAAAAAGAGTTAGTGAACCTCTGTTATAGGTAAACGAAAATTTTATTTATCCTTTTCTACTGATAGTAGAAGCACATACTTACAATATATACAGTTGTGTTTTACGTAATGACATACGTTGTTTTGAATGCCTTATTATGACCGAAGTCATCCAGAGAACTCTGAACAACAAAGAAATCGCAATGTGCGCATTCCTGGATATATCTGGGGTCTTTCACAACACAACTCTTGTGTCTGTCAAAGAAGCACTAAAAAGGCGAGAAGTAAATCAAACCATTGTAAAAATGTATGTTTGAGTTGTTGACGATGAGGATAGCTGAAAGAATCAAACCACCTCACTTAAAGCCAGTCGCCGGACACCTCAAGGGGGAGCGATATCTCCCCTTTTTAGTAGCCTCGTCGTAGAAAATTAGTTGCTCTACAGGCTAACGTAGCTTGGCTTTGCATGTATGGGCTATGCAGATAACATAGTTCTAATAGTCATAGGCAAGTTCGAGAACACCTTGTGTGATTTATTACAAAAGGGCCTCAGAATTATTGAGCAATGGTACTTGTAACTGGGGCTAAACATTAACCCAAACAACACCACAGTAATTCCATTTACCCGGAAAAGAATACTTCCTGCCATGAAACCCCTATCTTTAAACAAGGAAATCATAGAATGGAAATCTGAAGTTAAATATCTGGGGATAACCCTAGACAGTAAGCTTCTGTGGAATAATCATGTTGAAATAACTGCTAGAAAAGCAATAAAAGCTTTGATGGTGTGCAGAAATCTAGCTGGTAAGAGTTGGGGCTGTAACCCAAAAATACTGCTGTGTATGTACGCCATGATTGTGAGACTAGCAATTACGTATGGGGCAATAGTTTGACATACTAAAGCAAGTAGTAGGGGAGCCCAGGATGCTAAATGTGGATTTGAGTGAATATAACAACGAGTTCTCAGTGTGTATTTAATTATAAAAATTCCACCTAAGCGCTTTCGGCCATTCTCAAAGCTGTAATTTGTAATAATTGAAAGAACAATTTAAAAAAGTTGAACTTAGGTCAATAAAAAATCCCACAACAGGTGTCAAAAAACATCAAATCCTGTGACTACTACATACAATATGATGAAATGTTTGATGTTACATCATTATTTGAATAAAATGGTTAAAAATACCCTATCAAGAGGGTGTACAATTATAATTCACATAATGAAACGTCCTATTTAAGGCTCGGCCCCACCTGCGATATATCGCAATTTAAATCATTGTAATTTGGCGCGTATATTTGAACTTTTGCGAATATTCGCAAGTTTGATGACATTTTGTAGAGACGTAACTGAATGACATAAGACCCATAGACAAATACTTTCTCTATGATAAGTCCTATATAGAAGAAGACGAGACAAAGGAACCTCATATTAGAAGGTAAGGAACCATAAAAAACACTGAAAATTCATAATAAATAAAAAAAAATTTAAACAAATATAACATGAATTATTTTTATGTTATTTCTTTTGACTTCGTAAAGATTATAATATACACAACTTTAAGCCAGAGATTCACCCATTAGTTTAATAATAACTGCATAGAGGAAGTAATATTTGATTTGTCTACGGATAAATGAAAATTAACTAACGTTCTCGCCAAATTTTGACGCAGGTGGCCATTAATCAATTTTGGAGTTTACGCTAACATTTTGGCCCATTACGAGACGGATATTGTTCTATATTGCAGTTAGGGAATCGAATTATATTTGTGAATAGTATTTTCATCTCTTTGGTTCACCGCATTTTTTGAATCCATTAAAAATTTATTTTATTTTAAAATTGAAACAAATTTATCGGATTCGTTTTTGAATAAAAACTAGAAATAATTTAACTGGTTTTTTCATCATTGTTAAATTCTTGTTTTATTATTGAATTCGCCGTCGTCTATACACTGGTTTTTGATTCAATAAATTTTATCTCCTAGATCCCGAGTTAATCAATTAGTGATTATTCGCTTTCAAAACATTTTACGTTTACCGGGGCAGGACGATACATTCTCAAACTATTAAATTTATTCTTGAGCTGTTTATCTTTCATTTCATCACTGTAACTTGTTGCTCAACATTGGTTAATATTTGAAGTTCCTAACTTATTCTTTTATTAACTGTTTCTTGTTCATTGTTAGTTAATTCACGTTTATCAAAATGGCTGCTGACGAAAAGAATCGTAAATTAATGATGCAATACGTAGCAAGGCGACAAACGGTTTCCTCCGATGCTACTAGCAGCTGAGATGCAGTTAAAGAATGCACTTATGAGCAAATTGCTGTTGCGCAGGTATATCATGATGATACCGTGCGATTGCAAGATGAGTTTAAACTTATCAATGATAAGATCAGTGATCTCAACTGTTTCCTACCCCCAGCGGATAACGTCGACACAGAAGCACCTTCCAATGCTTTTCGCACCATTCTTCTTTAATAAGAGCCAAGTTTGTACATCTTAATAGTGAAAAACCGACTCCGGCTACTACTCCTGTCATCAGCGTCAGTCAGAGCTCTCAAAGTAATGTTTCATTACCTAAAATTCCGACCTTTTCTGGCGACTTTGAGAAATGGCCTGAATTCTTCGCACTGTTTCAATCCCTTATACACAATAGCATGTCTCTCTCCCCTATCGATAAGTTCCATTTCTTACGCTCGAACCTGAGCGGAAGTGCTCTCTCAGTTGTTTCAAGCTTACCGCTAACAGGTGAAAATTATTACGAATTAGTTTATACGGCCCTGGTCAACAGATATCAATCTCCCCGCATAATAGCTCAAGTCTATTTAAATAAAATTCTCAAATTCAAACCAATTTCTTCTAACTCACTCAACAATTTGAAACATTTTCACGAGACGCATAAAAATTCCGTACAGGCTATTAAAGCATTATATATCGATGATCTAGCCAACTTCGTTTTGTTAATTTTATCATTAAATAATATTGATGCACGTACCGGTAAAGCCTTCGAAGATCGACAATCTTCCGAAATAGTTCCGCGATTTGATGATTCCTTGGAATTCGTAATACATCAGATCAAAACATTTAAAATAAATTTCTACCACCGCAAGTTTTAACCCCATTACTCGTTCCACGGTCACTTCTGGATCAAATTCATTCATTGCCAGTCGCAATTCAAATTCTTCAGATTCAAATTCACATCGTTTTGTTCACTCCGAATCAAAAATCCTCTCTTGTATATTTTGTCACAAGGCACACTCATTGTCCTGCTCCGTATTCTTTCCTCTTTCTCGAGATGAAAAGATTGATTTCATCAAGCAACACAAACGTTGTTTCAACTGTTTAGGTTTCCACCTGAAATTACAATGTAAATCTACATCTGGCTGCCGTAAATGCAATTCTCGTAATCATCATACTATCTTGCACCTATTTCAATTAGACAATTCAGGCAACAGTTCCGCATCTAATCGCACCTCGGACCATGTCAATAATGAATCCAATATTGCATCTACCTCCTCTGTCGAACAACCCGCATCTGCTTCTACGCTCTCGTTTAGTTGTGCGACCACAACGCCTGTAGCGTCACTTTTAGGTACCTTTCGTGCACGTATCTTAGATGAGCGCAAAGGTTACATTCCCGTACGGGGAGTTATTGACCCCAGATCACAACTCTCCCTTATCTCAAACCGTTTATCTAACCAGTTGAGTCAAAAGATACATGGTCTGCTAGTTTCTGTATCAGGCATTGGCGGGCACTTCTCCTTCTAACATTAGTACCGAAGTTGCTCGTGCTTTTCGATATTTAACTTTGGCTGATCCTGAATTTCATCGCTCAGACAAAATAGTTACTCCCAGTTATTACTACCTCTAACCTTTTGTTCCCAGCTCTCTTGGCCCGGTTGCTATCAGCACCATATTTGGTTGGACAATTATTGGTCCTACCCAAACACGTGATCGAAATCAACGAATCACTTCATTGATATCTACTTGTCAGATTTCCCACGACATCAGCAAATTTTGGGAAATTGAAAATGTTTCGAATCTCACACCGCAAGATCCTCTTGACATTTTAGCAGAGCAACATTTCATCGCCACTCATAAACGAAATGAAGACGGCATATATTCAGTCTTTCTGCCGATCAAATCAAATGCGGCCCCCTTAACTAGTAATCAGAAGGTTGCTCGTTATTCACGTCTTGATAAGACTCCATCACTCAAATTGGAATACCACAATTTCTACAAGAATACTTAGAATTAGGACACCTGTCCAAGTCTCTGCAACCCACTCAGTATATTATTCCCCATCATGTAGTAACTAAACTTACAAATCAGGGCAACAAAATTCGAGTAGTTTTCAATGCATCTAGTCCCGACTCATCCGGTCTGTCCCTCAATGATTGCCTAATCAAAGGATCCAAGTTACAGTCAGCTGTATCGGACATATTACTCAATTTTCGACAATCTCGAATTGCTCTTTGCTGCGACATTCGACAAATTCTGGTACATGAACAAGGTCGTCACATGCAGCATATTCTCTGGAAACCCAAAGCCAATTTTCCTGAACAAGAAGCTGAGCCCAACACCGTAACTTATGGCTTAGCTCCCTCCGCTTTTCTTGCCATACGCGTTCTCCAGAAACTCGTTCAAGATGAAGGACATCGTTTTCCTTTAGCTTCACAAGCCTTATTAAACCAGACTTATGTTGACGATGTCATTTCCGGTGCGGACGACATTACATCCGCATTGGATTTGCAAATGCAATTAATACAGTTACTTTCGTCTGGAGGGTTTGAACTACGCAAATAGTCATCTAGTCACCCTCAGCTTCTTAGAGACTTGCCTCCTAGCCATTTAGAAGCTCCTCTACAGTTTAATGATGAGGACAATTCGTTAAAAGTTTTAGGTTTGAATTTGGAACCATCTCGAGCCTGATTTGTATTCAGAGTTCAGCCTTTTCAAGCGGTTTGTACTAAGCGTAACATGCTTTCATTTTTAGCTAAAATATTTGGCCCAAATGGATTTTGGTCGCCTCTCGTCATTTCCTTTAAAATTATTATCCAGAAGATATGGCTCGCTAAACTTGATTGGGATCAACCAGTTACCTCTGAAATTACATTACATTGGAACCAGCTTATCAATAATCTTGATCGTATCCCCACGTTTAATCTTCCTCGCGTCATTCCTTTTTATGGAAGGCCAAAACTCGTGTTGCCCCATTAAAAACACTCTCTATCCCTAGACTTGAACTTTGCGCCGCAGTACTTTTAATTGATCAAATCAATTCGGTTTTGCATATCCTGTATCCGAAACCATTGTCTGACATCAGACTTTTTTCGGATTCTGAAATAGTACTTACATGGTTACACACTCCCCCTCATACTCTCAAAACTTTTGTTTCACATCGAATTGCTCATAATGTAGGTCACTCACCTTCTAATTTAACGTGGTCCCACTGTCCTGCTCTCAATCCCGCTGACATTGCTTAACGTGGGTTATCTGCTTCTAATTTTCTTCAAGATAAAATATTTCACTTATGGACTCGAGGTCCACCACTATTGACCGATTACCACCAGCAATGGCATATTCCCTTTCGCAGTACCAATTTGAACTCTGAATCTTTATTAGAGTTTAAACCGAGTCCCCTAGCAATTATCACTGTTCAACCCGATCCCTCATTTGAAGAATTCTCTCTACGATTCTCTTCCTTTACACGTATGCAACGAGTTGCTGCTTGGATGCGACGTTTCGTTTTCAATTATAGATCCCGTAATTATTCTAAACCTCCTTCCGCAGGTCCTTTGAGCGTTATTGAATTACAAGATACATTACGTACAATCATCTTGCGTACGCAGTCACAGAATTTTGCTGATGTTCTGCAGGAACTACGAGTCACTAAGACAGTTAATTCTCTTTGCAAATTGACCCCCTTTCTTGATGACCACGGGGTCCTCAGGGCGGGCGGTAGACTCAAAAACTCTCACTCAAATTACAATGCACAACATCCAATATTATTGTCCCGATCAGCTCACCTCTCCATGCTCATATGCAAGCACTATCATTTAACCGCCTTGCACGCTGGACCCATCACGTGTCAAGCTTTAATCCGCGTTCAGTATTGGATTCTTTCATTATGACAGCTTATACGTAAAGTGATTCACCAATGCCTCACTTGTCATCGCTTTCGAGCTTCCATTATTCAGCCAACCATGGCCGATAGGGTTAAAATGCTGCGGTGACTGCAAATATGCAAACTGCTGTAACATCCTAACCTATGACATTTTGTCAGACTGCGAAGATGAAGACTTTTAAAATATGATTTTTGTTATTTAGTTTAATTAGTTTTATAATTTTTTTTTATTTTTTGTTATTTTTTTTTTATTTTAGCTTAACGTGCCTCGACAGCGCAGGTCATTGGCACAGAAAAATAATTACAAATATTTACATGATATTAAATAACAACTATTACTAATTTTTAAATTAGATTTTATGGTAGATATGCGTAGCTTTCAGAAACTGTAAGGACTACTGTCCACTGAGCCGTCATTTGACGAATGCACGCAAGCTACAGTTGACGACATACGTATTTTGCATCTTTTATACGTCCACGCAATCGTCATACAATCGTCATGCAAGCTACAAAACGGTTTTTAGCATCGCAGAAGCACGTTTTCATTCTCTGTGAAAATGTCATCAAGCGATGATGAAGACGTGATTGCAGCATACAATTTTATTAGACGGCGACGACACAGACGTCGATTGTACTGGCTTCATCCATATATTGAAAGAAACGTTAATTGTAGATTATTTGTTGCGGCAAGAGAGTTATCAGAAGATGATTCCTACTTTCAATCATTTTACCGAATGACTAAAAATACGTACCGAACATTAGTAAATATTGTTGGGTCCTTAATACAAAAACGAAATACTGTTATGCGAGCTTGTGTCAGCCCGGAAGAAAGGATACTTATAACGTTGAGGTAAGTTTTAAACAGTTTGTTTGTATGTGTATAGTATTTATTGGTAGAAAAAAAAGAAAACAATGTAAAATTGAATAGACGACACTTTATTGATAAAATAACCGTCATCGGTTAAACAAATTTCGGTCAGATCACAAATTTTCAAGATTTTGTAGTTCTGACAAATCAACAGTACAATTTGTATTTGCAGAATAATTTATTGGAGAGACTGGGTTATGTGAATTAGATCCTACAGAAGAACTTGGCGAATAATTGTCTCTGTATTGTAACTGCTGTGTTGATGAATAATCCCTGTATTGTTCCGAGTGCTGTACTGGTAGATAATTGTCGCTATTATATTGTTGTGGGCGGTGTGTTGCCGCATAATTGTCCGTGTATGATTGCCTTTGCTGTGGTGCGCCCGACTGAATCTCCTCGAGTAATAATAGCACTTTAATTCTAAACATTCGCATTTGTTCCTCAGATAAACTTTCTACATCTGATAATAAACTGAGTAAAAACATTTTTCTTGGATTATCCTTCGCTGTTTCTTTTCTTTTCATCCAGTCCACAAATGCTTTATCCGCTTCGTTGGTAACTTTTTTTATTTTGGGTCGTTTGAATTTGGGCAAGACCGATTCAGAAGATGCTTCGCCAGAAGTTGTAGCAGATTCAGCAGGTTCTTCGTTAGCTGAAGAATTTGATATGTTGTCAACAGCTATGTTTTCAGTCTCTTCTTCTGGAAATAAAGGGATATTGCCTGGTTCACCCGTGTGAATAGTTGCTTTGACAAAAGGGAGAACAAACTGTAATTCATCATGTAGATAGTATAATTTCTTTTGCTTCGTTGATGAACCACTAGGAGTTGGTTTCAGGCTGCGGACAAATCCATTCCTAATATTCCTCCATCTAGTTTGACAGTCGCTCACTGCAAAAAAACATACATATCTTTCTCTTTTATTCCAGATACCTATCAACTGGGTGTAGCTTTCGAGCACTAGGATTTTACTTTGCTCGAGGAGAATGCACAATATCACGAGTTGTAGCAGAAACGACTGAAGTTATATGGAACGCACTCAAAGATACCTTTATGCCTGTTCCAACTACAGATGAATGGAAGGCTATCGCAACCAGATACTACGAACTTTGGAATCTGCCAAATTGCTTAGGATCCGTGGACGGGAAACACATAAGAATTCAAAAGTATCTTAACACAGGATCTGCAAATTACAACTATAAAGGATACCATTCAATTATTTTATTAGGATGTTGCGATGCAGACGGTTACTTTACGGCTATAGAATGTGGATTTGCTGGAAGAAATAGTGATGGTGGTGTCTTTCAAGTGTCAAATTTCGGACAGTGGTTAGAAAGAGATGGCTTAAATATTCCTAATGCAGGCTCACCATTGCCACATGACGAAGATTCTGGGAATATATTTCCATATTATTTTGTTGGGGACAATGCATTTCCCTTAAAAAGATATTTGATGAGACCATATTCTGTAAAACAAATAGACAACACCAGAAGAATATTTAATTACCGATTGAGCCGTGGACGCAAAACAATTGAATGTGTATTTGGTATGATGTCTCAAAAATTTCAAGTTCTTTTAAAACCTATAACATGTCGCAAATATGCTACAATAGTTTCAATAGTAAAATGTATATGTATTTTACATAATTATGTACGTAAACACGAAGGAGTCCGGTATACACTGAATACATTCGGTGAAGCAACACAGATAAACAAACCAATTTTAATACCAAATATGACCTTCGTTAACACACCAAACGGTTTACGTAATTATTTAACAAATTATTTTTTGAGACCGGACTGTGCACTCTCCTGGCAATGGAATTACTGTGTAATTGAATAAATAAATAATATGATTACTCACCAGACATATTGGTTTTTTGTGCCACTTCACTCCACGCTTTTTCCGTGACATCTTTCCTTGAATATTCTGCTAATTTATTATTGTACAGACATGGATATTCTTCGATAATCCGAACAAAATTGGCTGCTGAGGCCGCCATTTCACACGTGTTTGCGTCTCGCCGTACGGTTGAGTACTGGCAGGCTGCTGCACGAGCTGCATGACGAACGTATGACGATACGCAAATGCGACGATGCCGCATCGTGGACACAGTGTCGTCCCTTTCTGCGTAAGATGCAAGCAAGCTACACACAAGTGTAAAATGACGATGACGTGCGGCTTCGTGGACAGTAGGCCTAAGACTTTCTTGATCTTGGTGGGACAGTGGAGCATTTCCTTGAGGTTAGGCCTTAGGTCGAATCGGTTATATGTAGCGGAAAATTATTTGCAGTCAGTAAGTAAGTGCTTAACGGTCAGTATTACAGCTATGGCAAACAGGACGATTTCCTGAAGATATCAGATGACCGTGTGTGAGTTTGGTGTGGCTGATTCGAATTCTTCTGATTATAGCGGACTCCCTCCTTGTTAAAAACCTAAGGGAGAGAGGAGAAGTAGATGAATGGATATCGTGAAGTGCTGTCGTACTGTTGCGCCACAGATGTTGCGTGACGTTTTTGAAATGGAACTTGAGGTCGCTGGCGAGTTGGACTATGTGTTTTGGATTGTTGCTAGAGACAGCTTCTTTCGCGTGGCGATCCGCAGTTTCGTTACCAGCAATTCCAATGTGAGATGGTAGCCAGATGAGAGAGACTGTTATATCATGAGCAACGAGAGTTTGATATATATCATGTATGTTCTGGACAATTGGGTGGTCAGTGAAGATTGATTTAATTGATAAAATGGAGGAAAGGGAATCAGTGCATATTGCAATATTTTTGTGGGGGAGGGAGATATATTTAAAATCCTGAAGAATGCTATGAAGCTCACCTGTATGGACGCTACACACTGAAGGTAAAGTAAAGGAGCCTATGAGTTCATGTTTCGAAGTAACTGCACAACCAACTCCGGAGTCAGTTTTGGAAGCATCTGTGTAAAGTGTTAAATCGTAAGATTTTTTTTGTAATAATTCAAGGAATGCTTTCTTTACAAGTGCAGTGGATGACTCATGTTTATTAAAAATGGTGAGTGAGGTGTCGATTATAGGAATAATTTTGGTCCAAGGAGGAGAAGGTAGTAGGAGAGGGGATGTCAGAGATAGGTCAGTATCTTTGAGTAAAGGAGTGAGCAATTGGGTAAGAGATTTGATAATTGTTCGAGGGTTAGTAGGGAGATTAGTCGTTGAAGTGAAAAGTGAGTAAACAGGATTGAATGGATTGGAGGATACTGCGGCAGCATATGAAAGAAGTAGGGATTGTCGTCTTAAGGGGAGGGGTGATTCATTAGCTTCAGTATGGAGACTATCAGTAGGGCTAGAGCGGAAGGCACCAAGGCAGAGACGGAGAGCGGTATTCACAGAGTTCAGCAAATCTGTGACATATTTGGGGGCTGACATGTAAATAATGCAACCATAGTCAAGCTTTGAACGGATGAGAGCTCTGTAAACTCTTAATAAAACGATTTCGTCGAAACCCCAGTGAAAGTGACTGAGCGTTTTTATTATGTTTAATCTCTTTAGACAGATGCCTTTGAGATCATGGATATGGTGTTTCCAGTTAAGTCGAGAGTCGACGGTTATTCCGAGAATTTTACATTGATTTACAGTGGGTAAGGGTGAATTATTAAAGAAAATGTGAGGTAGAGGAGAAAATGTTCTTCTTGAAAACTTGATTAGTTTGGATTTACTTTGAGATAAGGATAATCCCAGGTAAGAAGATCTATCCTGTAGAAGGTTTACTGCGGTTTGAAGGAGTTTGCAAGTGGATGAGATCGATTTACCATGACAATAAATAGTTAGGTCATCAGCATATTGGACATATTTTATGGCAGCAGGAAACTTGCAACAGAGCTCGTTTATTGTGAGGATGAATAGAGTAGAACTTAATACGGATCCTTGAGGGACACCAGCATTTTGTGGGTGAGGCAAGGAGAGTTTGCCATTAGCGGAAACCCTGAAGGGTCTACAAGTACATAACAGTGTCATTCAATATTAAGGAGGGAATTTTAGTATTGGTTTTCTTCCCTTGAATTTGTGAAATTTTTTTCCAGACTTGACTGGGATTTGTATTATTATTCAGCGAGGAGGTATAGCTTTGCCATAAGGATTTTTTGCTTTGTTTGACTACGAATTTAGCTTTAGCTTTGAGCTGTTTGTGTAGGATAAGGTTTTCTTGTGTTCTATTTCGTCTAAACCTGTTAAGAGCATGTTTGGACTCTCAGATGGAATTTTCGCAAGCTGAATTCCACCAAGGCACAGTTTTTTGTGCAGAGGAAGTGACTGATTTACCGATCTGAGTCTCTGCAGCGGCAAGTATGTTGTCAGTAAACGTTTATAGAGTGTCATTTATGTTTGCAGAAATAGCTAAAGATGATAAATAAGTTTGGGAGAGAGAAGTAAACTCAGACCAATTTGAGTTTTTTAAGTGCCAGAAGCTTCTAGTTATAGTTTCTTTATTATAATGATTGGATATAATGATAGGAAAATTGTTGCTATCATGAAGGTCATCTGAAACTTGCCAGGAAAGGGAAAGTGCAGTTTTAGGGTCACATAAGCTGAGGTCAAGGGCAGAAAAGGAGCCGGAGGAAATGTTGAAGTGAGTGTTGAGTCCAGTATTCAACAAGCAGGTTCCGGAGGAGTTTATGAAGTTTTCAATAACTTTGCCTCTAGTGCAACCACGAGTTGAGCCCCACATGGTGTGATGTGCATTAAAGTCACCAACAAGGATGTATGGGTGGGGGAGCTGAAATACTAGGTCGGTTAAGACTTCTTCATTGAGGGGGTGATTAGGTGAAATGTAAATACTGCAAATGGTAAGCTTATTGGGGCACCAAGCAGTTACAGCAATTGCCTCTAGATTTGAGGTTAGTGGGAGATGAGATGAGTATACACCGCTAGATACAAATATTGAAGTACCACCACTGACTCTCATACAGTTGGTACGGATGTAATGATAACCTTCAAAGTTTTTTAGCTTGCATTGTTGGTCAATTTTGAAGTTGGTTTCCTGGAAGCAGAGAAAGTCAGGGGTATGGAGAGATACGATTTTCTGAATTCTTTCTAAGCGAGGATAAAATCCATCGCAGCTCCATTGAATTAGAGAGAATGGTACTAATTAAAGGGGGAAAGAGGTTAATTACTGAGAAAGTGTAGAGGAGTCAGTGGTGGTACCGTCATCAGAAAAAGGATCGTCAGTAAGATTGTTTTGGTCGGGGTGAAGTTTAAATTTAGTTTTATTGGTCAGACGTGTAATGCGATTTTTCAAAGATCTTTCGTTGATATTAGAATAAATTAAGGATAGATCTTTCAGTAGGGAAGCAGTGTCGGAGACAAATTTATTGGCTTCAGGTAGAGGGTCGTTGATGCGGACAGTATTTTCGAGGAAAGCAATAAGTTGGATGCTACTAAGAGAGAAGGATTTAGGAGACTCTTCAAAAAGTTTATGTATGATAGAACGTGATTCGGGGCTTATATTGTGACAATCATCTTCAGCCAGTTTGGATTTTTTGGTTCTTTTTTTTGCAGATTTTTTTGATTTAGAATTTGGGGATTCTGGGGGAGGCATTGGATTGGGATTATCGAGAGGAGTATTGGAAGGTGATATAGACTGCGGGAAGTCAAGAGTGCTATTATTAGATCGGGGTCGTTTTTCGCCAGGTACAGGGGAGGAGGGAGCGAGTGGCACTTAAGAGGGTAATTTGGGATTGTCTGAAAATGTATCAGTAGTAGGTGGGTCAGCTGAAGTGAAGGGTTCAAGATTGACGGAAGTATTTAATAGTGGGGGAAGGTCGTGGGAAGTGTTGGGACATGATTCAGCGGTATATCCAGCCTGCTTGCAAAGAAAGCATTCAAGTTTATCAGTAGAAATGAATATTCTGTGTGATGTATTTTCATGCGTAATAAGAATCGAAGTTTGCAGTGAAAAATCGTTACTGGTGGGCAGAACGTAAGTTACACGGCGGAAGCTCAGGGCATGTGCGTTTTCGTCATCAGGCGAGCCACATTTGACGTATGAAATAGGGTTGGTAAGTGTTTATCCTTGGTCATACAGGGCTTTTTCAATAAAGGAATGTGGAATGGAAGGACTGACTTCGGAAATAAGGATTCTTTTGGTGGGGGAAATAAGCCGACGAATAGGAATGACATTGGAATTAACTAAGATGTTTTGATTTTCGTTTAAGCTTGTTCCCGGTAATCGGCCAACATGGTTAAGAATAAAAATAAAAAGATTTTTTGTATTGTTTACATTCTCTTCTCATTCATTTTATTTTCTCCACTACGTTTCGGCGTATTGCCATAATTGGTAACAACAACTATCATATCAAAGACTCATGGCATTTTAGTGAATTTGTTAAAAATAGAATTATTCCTAAAGATCATATACTAGTTTCCTTTGACGTTATCTCCTTATACACCAATATTCCAACTAATCTAGCAATAAATTGTATAAAAAACCTGTGGCTAGAAATAAATAAATATACTTCTTTGCCCTTAAATGAATTTATAGAAGCCACGTTGTTGTGTTTGAATTCGACATATTTTAAATATAATGATGAATTTTTTTCGCAAATTTATGGTATAGCCATAGGATCACCAATTGCAGCACTCATAGCAAATCTAGTAATGGAAGATTTGGAAAATACAGTTATAAATCAATTAAATTATGTTCCAAATTTTTATAAAAGATACGTTGATGACTGCCTTCTATGCATACCAGCATCCACGTTAGATTATACACTTGAAAAATTTAACAACTTCCACCCTAGAATACAATTTACTTTTGAGAAAGATAACGAAAAACTAATAAACTTTTTGGATATAACAATTAAATATGATAATACCGGTAAAATTGAGGCAAATTGGTTTACCAAACATGTATGGTCTGAAAGATATTTAAATTTTAATTCTAATGTACCAATCACATACAAAAGAAGTGTTGTTAATAACCTTACAGACAGGGCCCTAAAACTCTCACATCCTAATAACAGACCTGATAATTTGAAGAAGATTAAAGAAGTTTTACAAAGTAATGAATATCCAGAAAGTTTTTACAATCGTATAATAAAAAAACGAATACATAAAATGTATAACAATAATAATGCAAGGGACACAAACAATAGGAGTAGTAATAATTCTAGTAATAATATCTCAACCAAAACATATATCAGTTTACCATACGTACAAGGTGCATCAGAAAAAATTCAGGGGCTGTTGAGTAAAAATAATATAAATGTAGCGCACAAACCTAATAATTATACCAAGACGTTATTCACAAAACTTAAACCGAAAACCGAAGAAATGAAACAAAGTAATGTAGTGTATAATGTCAAATGTAAAGATTGCCATGGTGAATACGTGGGTCAAACATCTCAATACCTACATAACAGAATTTACAATCACCAATATAACATAAAAACCCACAATGAACATTCCACAGCCCTTTCAAAACACGCATTCGAAAACCACCATAGTTTTAATTTTGAAAACATAAAAATTTTAGACAAAGAAGAAAACAGATTCAAACGTGAAATCAAAGAAATGATTTGTATCAAAAAGAACAAAAATTCAATTAACTATAAGACGGACCCTAAAAATATACAACCATTTAATAGAGTAGCTGTAGGTGTTTTGCATCTTACCCGCCTATGAATATTATTTGTATGTTTTGTTGATGATTTTATAAATCAGACAGGTTCGAGTAACTTTATTTGATTTTAAAATATTTTAGAACGCAATGTCCACAGTCGACAGTAGATTAATAATGTGTACGTTTTAATAGCTCATTGTTTTAAATTAATTTTGTCTTGTCTCTTATTGTTAAATGTATTATAATTAAATAACACATTATTCATTGTAGAGGGAAAAAAAGAAATACTTAAAAATGGCAATACGCCGAAACGTAGTGGAGAAAATAAAATGAATGAGAAGAGAATGTAAACAATACAAAAAAATCTTTTTATTTTTATTCTTAACCATGTTGGCCGATTACCGGGAATAAGCTTAAACGAATATTTAAATAATACGGTCAGGAAATACACACTGGAAAATAAGATGTTTTGATTCGATTTTAGAAGGTCATCGACTTGAGTGGTAGATGATAAATAAATACATATGCGGCCATGAGAGATTCTGGAAGCGAAATGTATGTTTTTGGGAGAGACAGTGTTACCTATTGCTGTGATATAATCAAATAGTACAGTGTTGGGGATAGAAGGCATAATCATGGCTTGATCTCGAGATGGTACCGGGGGAGGAGGTAGTCTTGCGGAAGTAGCCGCGGCATAAGTTATGGGCGTTGAAGGGGTATTTGTGTTTATTGAGATAGATTGTTTAGTGGGGGTTGAAGAAGTGGTGGTATTTGAGAGCAGTGGTTGTGAGGGGAGGTTTGACATATTGATGTGATCCTGGATACCAAAATCACAATCAATAGCTAGAAATAGAAATAAAAATATGTAAAAATTTATAAGTAAATCTCAGCTCAGATAAACAGTCTATAACTCAGTGACTGGCCCATTTATTTACAACACAAATAAGTAAATTTAAGGAATATTCACCAATTTTGCAGAGAAACAGCACTTTACAAGTTTTATTATCACATTTTAATGATGACAAAAAACACGTTTTTAATTTGTTATGATATTGACGACTTAATAACGATCCGACTCTAATGAGTTTTGACTCGTGAATGATGAATATAATTTTTTGTTTAATGCTTTTGTGAGTTTTTTAGAGACTACTGAGTTTTTTTGTATTATCAGATGTACCTATTAAATAATGTCAAATAATGGTAAACATAAATATCTTTAATTTTAGTTGCTATAAAAAGAGTTTAGTCTTGCGATGAAGATAATTTTAATAATAAAATTTTATATTGTTAATCTAAACTAAAGCGATAGCTAAGCTTTAACTTTTTTAAAATGTTTAGGAACTTTTATTAATTTACAGGTCACAGGTATAATTAAGTCGACGCCACCACAATAAGGCTAACAGTATTTTTAGCTAGCTGCAGCCGGCGCGATGGCCCATGAAGGTGCGGATCCTTTTAACTTCAAGTAACTATTGATTGAAAACTATGGTACTTAGAATAGTGATTCTTGTTTTAAAAACTTTCTTGAAGCTTTAGCTTTATTTGGTACGCAGATAGTTTAGTGAAATTTTGAAAAATAAAATAGTTTATCGATTACTGAAAATAGTGTTGCAAAAAAAGTAAAGACTAAAGTTTTGTCTAGTTTTACAAAAAAACTAGGTTTTCTATACTAATGAAACTAACGCACTAATCTCCGCTTACGTGTCTTCTGCCAATTAAAAAAAAAGTTGAAAATATCTTGTTTAGTTCCGGAGATATCGCGAGGTATGTGTGAAAAAGTAATAAAACATTTTGACAGATTTTTGACAAATTTCACAATAAAAAATGTTGTCCCTATTAAAAAATGTTGTAATTGCCGATTTCAGATGGCGAGGGACCTAGACTATTATTTTGTAAAGACCACATGTGGTTGTACCTTAAAAAAAATTGAAGCCTTTTTGCCCATTTTTCTGTCCACTATCTGCAATTTTCCATGAGTCGTTCATCTCATAACATTAAATGGTACAGTCAAAAATATTTCCCACCTCTCTTTTTATCATTTTAGAATCTAATAATTTATGTGTAGGATAAAAATTACTGTGTGTTCCACGCCGCGAAATTGGTTTTCCGGGCCTCCAGAAGTCCATCTCTCCTGTCAGCCCGAAAAATCAGCACTTTCGCGCCTAGGTACACAAATAGCTATTGTTAGGTGAGTATTTGTTAGGTTGTTGGAGAGACACAAAGTAATCTCCCTGATTTCTTTGGATAGGAATTTTTTGAATCGGCATGTCGTAGAAACCATGAAACGAGGTAGGTTTTACCTGTATCTTATGGTAATTTTTTGTTATTGATTAAAAACCCTTAGTAATCCCAAATTTGTGATTTGTGTGGAATATAACCCTTTCAATAAGGTGAGTTGTCTCCTTAAAGCCGGCTACTCACTACGCGATACTTGACAAGTACTAGTGCTTGATCATGTACATGTACAAGTTCAAGTATGGTCGATACATTACGCGGCTACTAGGCAAATGCCAATTTTTGCGGATACTTGTGAAAGATAATTACAATCATGGAAATTGGAAACAGAGGCAGCAGCAGCAATTGTTGTAATGAGCAGTGCATATCTTTTAATGAAACCAAAACGAAGAAAGCGAAGGTGGTGGGTTTCATCTTTTAACAGAAGCAGAGAAAGGTATGTTAAATCATTTAAATAAATACCTTCATTTCTTCATTTGCATTTAATTTTGTAGATATTGTGGTACAGACATGATGGCGGATATTCTAAAGGAACCTTCTGGCTTATTCGAGAACTTTTGTCGAATGTCTTTTGAAGATTTCGAATATTTGCTAAATAAAGTTGAATGTCATATCTCTAAAAAAGATACAAAGTTAAGAGAAGCTATTCCAGCAAAGGAACGACTGGCAATAACATTGCGATTTTTAACTTCCGGCGATAGCTACCAAAGTCTCCATTATCTTTTTATAGTTTCCGCACAGTTGATATCAAAAATTATACCAGAAGTATGCAAAGCGTTAATTCAAGAATTGCAACATCTCATTAAGGTAAATTATTTATTTTTTTATGTATCTATTTAACACAATATTAAAAAAAGGTTGACAAAAAGTAATTTACATTCTGTAACTAAAATAATGAGAAAAAAGTTATGATTGAAAATGTTCGTAATAATTTTTTGCATTATTGGCGTTTTCTGAAATAACCGTTGGTGGATTGGAATATTGTGAATATGTTTCTATGGGGTAACTGTTGAGTCTGTCGTGGGGCTTGATGATGGTACTGCAGTTAACAGGTTCTGATGTGAAATTGGCGTGAACTGCCAGTTCATGGGATGCTGCTGGAATGACTGTGGAAACGTGCACTGAGAAAAACACATTTTCGATTGGTACATGACTTTTTCTATTTCGTGCATCACAAAGTCTCTTTCACTCTGCTGCATTGCTCGAAGTCTTTTTGCTATTAATTCTCCAAATATGGCGCACTCGTTGTTTTCTTTCGGTTGTGTTTTTTCTGTAGTATGTCGTAGGCCTTTTCCTTTTTTTCGTAAATAACTTCATGCGATACTTTATTAGATTTTGGAGTGACAGGTTTTGAAGTTGCCTTGCGTTTCGTTGCCGATGAACTTGGTTCTGTTAAAATAATATTTTCAATGAAATTAGTTGTAATAATATACTTGAATAATACCTGCTGTGCTCTCCGATATATTTGCAATATCTGATTGATTTTGTTCATCACCATCTTGCTCGTCTTCAATATTTAGTGAATCTTCCATATTCTGAAAAAGAACATACACAAATATTTCAAAGGAAAGATATATTTTTTGTATTGCACAACAATACAAAAAATTATTTCTTTCCTTTGGAATCTTTGAATCATAATCAATAATCGATAATACTTTGTTACAGATTCCAAATTCAGGAGATCAATGGAAACAGATAGCAGAAGATTACGAAAAATTATGGTATTTTCCACACTGCATCGGAGCAATAGACGGCAAGCACATTACGATGCAGTCGCCAATCAACAGTGGTTCTGAATTCTATAATTATAAAAATTTCTTTAGCATCGTATTAATGGGTCTTGTTGATGCTAACTATTGCTTTACTTTTGTTGATTGCGGTTGTCAAGGTAGGCTGAGCGATGGTGCTGTTTGGCGAAATACTGTTTCGGAAAATTGAAACTAAAGAATTAAATTTGCCACCAGAGGAACCATTGCATGGAATGAATTACGCTATGCCGTATGTGTTTGTTGTTGACGATGCATTTGCACTAAGTATGCTAAAACCCTTTCCCGGCCTTTATACAAAGGGTAGTAAGGAGAGGGTATTCAATTATCGTCTTTTTAGTGCTCGTCGTGTTGTAGAGAACGTTTTTGATGGTATAATGTCTTCGGTGTTTCGAGTGTTAAGAAAACCAATGCTTTTACAGCCAGAGAAGGTTTCTATTGTTACATTGACTTGCTGTTTTCTACATAATTTTTTGCGAAATAGTAAGTCTTCACGTTCAAATTACACACCAAGTGGAAGCTTTGACGCTGAACTAGATGGAGAATTTTATCCGGGAACCTGGCGCAGAGATAAAGAAAATATGACTTCCCTATTACCATTACGAAATAAAACAAGGAATTCAAGTATAGACGCAAAAAACATCAGAGAAGCTTTTGGGGAATATTTCATGAACAAGGGCAAAGTGTCATGGCAAGATAAATGTTGTTAATGTACATAATTGTAAAAATGAATAATAAAATTATTACTTACATCAGAATTAATCGTTTTTCTTTGGCGTATCGTGATGAGTTAAAAACCTGGCCATTGTTGTGAACGCAAACCAGGTAGGTTTGTATAACTCGTCAGTACCTGAGCCACTCTTCTCACTTGCTTTAATTTTGTCAGACAATTTCTAAACTTTGCCATTAACGACTTTTTTTTTTTTCTTTAAGTCTGCCACAGATAATTTCAAAGAAAACTCAGATTGTATTCTCTTCCATGCGTCATGAACTTCATTTTGAATTTTATGCTGTTTGTGACTGGGGTCCCAAATAATACTTTCATTTTCATACAAATTTAAAAATTCTATAGTCATTTCATTGGACCACTCCATATTTGAGAACTAAACAACAACAACATTCACTATTTACTAGTTTTTTACTTGTACAAACTTGTCGAATAAGTGTGGCGCCTTCTACTTGACTCGCTACTTGTTGCCTTTGACTTTGTTTAATTTACCGACTGCGTACAGCAAGTACTAGTAACTCGCCGATTTTCATGTTAGTTTCGTACGCACTACTTGAAATATGCCAAGTTCTTGCTCAGTACTTGTCAAGTCCCGCGTAGTGAGTAGCCGGCTTAAGATCTTAACTATGCAAAATTGAGTTATCTATCCTTTTTTTGTCATCTCAAAATCAGAAATGCTTTTTTGTTTGATCAAAAAGAGTTTTCTTTTTACGATTCTAAGTTAGTTTTAAAAATAGCTTTTGTTAGGTAAAATACAGCTGTACGAATTTGAATTAAAACTCAAATTCCTACTGTTAATTCTTACATAAATTCTTACTTTGTCTTCACCCTGTATTTCATAATTTATATATTCCGTATATATCATAAGATATGATATCATTATTAACACATATTTAATATGTATTTAACCATACAAAACCCATTTCAAACTTCATTCCATATAAAAACCACAGATAACTATATAACAATTTCTTTTCTCCACAAAACTACACGCACCGGCTGAGTTTTCAACAGTCGTATGACGGTTTCATTTAAATCCCTATTTCTCATTGACTACATTCTCACGTAACTCTCCTTGTTACCACCCACTTTAAACGACATATAAAATATCCATAACAACCCATTTTCATTCTTTCCATAATATAAAAAAACCGTTGTTAATCAAGTTACAAAAAGCATTAACAAATCTAACGACACATATTGTCATAAATTTGATAAAAACGTAAAAAAAATATGATTGCATCTTTTAATAAGCTTTTGTGAATTCTTCAATGTGACGCGGGTATATAAAGAAGAAAATGTAAATAATAAAAATATAAAGAAAAGTGTATGAAACCATCGAATTTCATTTTCACATAACAACCAATTCATACATGTAAAAGCATTCATTATCGTCATATGACGACGATTGGTCCTTCAGAGCACATTACCATAAAGGAGAATACGACATTCCGCATTTTGATTTTCCAACATTAAAGAGGAAAACGCACAACAACAGCTATTAGGGGAGACCGGGGATGGTTTGGACACTTTTTGGGTTTTATTTTTTATTATTTGTCTAAAAATGTTACCTTTATGGTTTTTAGGCTAATGTGTAGACTTGTCCTTTAGGTTTATATACTCATAATATAAACTTTCCAAGATTGATATATTTTCAGAAAAAGGCCAGAAATTAGAGGCACTACATCTGTCCAAACTATCCCCGTGTTTGGGGATACTTTGGACGGCACCTGGGGATGGTATGGACAGAACACAAACAGTGATAGGTACAGCAACAGAAACATTTTTAATTCATATTTTGTCTAAATATAAAAGTAGAAAAGTAGGTATATCAAAATAAGTCACTGCAGGCAGAATCCCGATAGGTCAGTGTTGAAATAAAGCATGCCTTTGAATCTGGGACGCTTGTCTTCTATCGCTTTCGGAAGGATCAAAATCACTTGTGAAAAATCCACAAATGAAGTTTCTTCGGCTGTAGGTTGAAAGCGATTAGACGGAAGCAGTCGCCTGTAGAACTTTACTTCAAGTCCGTCTCGCAACTTACTTTTTACTTTTGCCACATAATTCATCGCAAACTTGCCTTTCTTCGATGGAACTTTTACAATTAGAAAGTCATCTTCAACGGCATCGTTGCCACTTCTAAGGCACTCGTCACTTTCTGCCTCCTCTTCCCATTCAGAAGAAGAATCTTTCATGATGACTTCTCCCATGTCTTCATCTGAAGAATCTTCTTCGAAAACAGTCTTCTTTTTTTCAAATACCTTCTTCTTCACTACCTTGGCTTTCTTTGCCATTTTCACTCTCTCTTTTAGTTCGAGTTCTTCTTTTTCTGGTGTGTCTGTTGCGATCATACTTCTCCCACGTTTTCTGCCACCCTTACCCAATTTCCTTGGCTTAGCTTTTGGGTACGGATTCAATTGTTCTGGAGAAACGAACTCCGATTGTGCCGATGTAGAAGCAACTGGTGTGGGAAACTGATGACTCGATGTGGGAACTGGTGTATGAGCCTCTGTAGAACAGTTGATTGTAATAGAAGGATCCACAGCAGCAGTGTCTCTGCCTGCTCCTTTAGATGTTGACACGATAGGTTCCGAAGAAGTACTGGGAACAAGAGGGTCCGGAAATGGACGATCCGAGACCGCAGAGCAGAGAAAATCGTGGTCTTGGAAAATGTTTCTATCAAATGGCGAGATACCACATTTCAGGAAACCTGATTTCACATTTTCAGGAGTTGCAGCACGATCCCAAGCTTTGGAACATAGCTCAGGAAGTGCGTAGATTGATAGAGTTTCATTGGGATGGGCCAACATCCATGAGTGGACTGCTTCACTGTAGTATTTCTTAAACGGGCCAAACACGCAACGGTCCAGGGGTTGTAAGTGGTTGGAAGTGTGCGGCGGAAGTGTCAAAATTGTAATTCCATTATCTCGGCAGAAATTAACACCTTCCAAGCTTATATGAGACTCGTGATTATCCATCAATATCAACACAGGATGTTCTTTATCACACCTCACATTGTCTTTAAAAAATTTCAATACTAACACGAAGTTATCGGTGGTCATCCAACCAGATTTGTGGACCAATCCTAAAGCTCCAGGTGCTGCTCCAGCCATCATTCGCTGTTTGTCGAAGCGGACACGTGGGAATATGAACACGGGAGGTAAAGAATTGCCATTGGCACAAATTATACCCACTTGAGTCATCAGTTCTCCTCGCTCTCTCGAAGTCACTTGGCCAACTTGCTTTTCACCCTTTTGTCCAATTACTTTGGCCACTGGAGGCACTGTGGTGACTCCCGTTTCATCAAGATTAAATATATCTGAAGGTCGGAACTTCTTCCTTTGCATAACATTGTCCACTTTGTCAAAAAAGTCGCCGACCGTGGTTTTATTGAATGCAGTCATTCTGGCAAGTGAGGTTGCCTCAGGTTTTCTAATGGATAACGTAGGATTTCTCTTCATAAACCCAGTAAACCAGTCACTACCAGCTTGCCCTTTTCTTTTCCAGGATTCAGGAAATTTTAGATTGTTTACGTCAGCGAATTGTAAAGCTATTTGTCTGCATTTTTTCGGTGTCACTCCGTAAAATATTTTGGAGCATTGTAGTAAATACCCCGCCAATGCTTTCTCCATTTGGTCTGAGAACACCTGTCTTCTATGGAAATTTGGTTTGAACGACAGAGTGTCTATGCCCATTTCTCTGGCCTTCTTTACATAAAGTGCAAGACGAGACTTCGTCACGTTTCGAATAGCTGCCACATGGCGCAAACTTCCACGATTGTTTAAAACATCTTCAACCGCCTGCTGTAGATCACCTTCAGGAAAGGTTCGTTGAGTTTTTCTTTTGAATTCCCGTGGCATCTGGAAAAGATAAAACAGTTCACATCAACAGATACATCGGGGATACATTGGACAACGTGTCCAGTTGTCCAATGTATCCCCAACAGGTGTAATCACACATTTCTGGCTGTGAAATCTGAACCAAAAATTGCATCTTCACGAAACATACTTGAATATATTCCTACTAGTCTCCATTGCATGCAAATTGAACGCCAAACAGAAAACATTAAACTAAGTTACAGAAAAACCTTACGTTCTTACCTTAAAAAGTTATATCATAGGTGTCTAAAAGTAAACAAGCACTGTAAAAGTCACAATTTTATAACGACGGTTATTTGTTTCTGTCAACTGGTCTCTCGCAGTGTTACCAATATGTACAATCGATCGCGGCAGTAGAATTCACTTTAGGGCGGGAAATTTGAACCTGTCCACTGTATCCCCGTGTCCAAACCATCCCCGGTCTCCCCTACTCATTTTGTTTTGTAAGACGTGTGTTTGATCTTGAATATACACTCCACGCCCTAAACAACAGAAAAATAATGTCTTTGTAGTTACACATGGTTGATACGACACATGAGGGTATTCCAGAGACCGAGAGAGTTTGGAGGAAAACGTTAGTAGAATTTTTCAGAACATTGGAGGACCTATAAGGCCGAACAGGCCAGAATTTTCTTTATTTTTACTTCCATTAATTTAATAATTATTTGTAAAATCTGAGGGAAATTGTATTTTGATTTTAAATAATAGTAATTAATCATCGTAAACAACTTTACAATCGTACTATATAATACATAAAAATATAGTTTTTATGGAAGTGTAAACTATAGTACAGAAAAATCGCTATTGTATTTATCCTTTGGAATATATCTAAGGTTGGCGGGGTTGGTTGTAAGTTGGCCATTGCATTACTATATAATACATAAAAATATAATTTTTATGGAAGTGTAAACTATAGTACAGAAAAATCGCTATTGTATTTATCCTTTGGAATATATCTAAGGTTGGCGGGGTTGGTTGTAAGTTGGCCATTGCTTTGTAGTTGGTTTGCTTATTTGCTTGCATGCGCTTTGCTTGTCTGCTTGTAGGTAGCTTTCTGCAGCCCAATAGAGAAATGCAACCATCGAGTGTCTGCCTCCTCGTGGCACCGCTGGATACGTTAGCACTGTTGGTCATCAGTGACAGCAGTGTTGACCAACCAAATGACACTCCAACAACCCAAGCTAAGGTGTGAGGAACGTGCCGATGGCTGAATGGCCGCAGGGAATGCGACCACGAACGTCCCCCTGGGGGTACCAGGCGACACCCCCTTGCAAAACAGCCTTTCCCTGGCATGCGGGGCTCTGCCAGGGATGACGAACATTTCCCTAGCTACTCATGGGACCAAAATGGACCAAAAAGGAGTAAAAAAACAAAAACGGGAGGATGAGCGAGAACGCTCACCTCCACCAAAGCACCGTCGAGGAAAAAGAATCAGCGGTGCTGAGGCAAAGAGAAGGAGGAAAGCGAGGCAGCAAGCTGGCGTCTCTACAGACACCACTAGCGCCACTCGCCCCTCCCTCTCTAAACCTGGCACCAGCGGCCAAAAACTTAAGGGTGGCGAAGGCAGTTCCTCCTCCAAAAGAGGCCCGGAACGCGTCGCCCCCCAAGTAAAGAAGCGCATCCGCTCCAACACCTCAGAGGAAAACTTCTCAAGAGGAAAGAGGACGCGGATGGACGCTAAAACCATAAATAAAAGCTACAGCGAAGCAGCTACCAGCCACTTACGCGTAGCCATTATAGATAAGGTCGATCCATACGGTAAAATAATTACCGATAATGGAGACCTTATCAAAAAACAACTAATGGAGGCTTTGGACATAACCCTTATGTCCGCCTCCAGCAGTCTGAAAAAGCCACCTACTTTCAGGTCATGGTCGCACTCTGGTGAAATAATCAGAGTCACCTGCGATAATGACGAAACGCTAGAGTGGCTAAGAAATACAGTCACGTCGACAACCTCCCCCAGCTGACAAAAGCCACCCTCTGGGTCCCCAGCGAAGCTCACGCTGACCTGGGTGACAAAGAGGATGTGCTGCGCCGGCTGGACAAACAAAACCCAGACCTTCGGGTGGATGCATGGTTTTCCTTCCACCACGAAGCAAAGGTCAACCCCAAAGGACATCTATTCGTCTTTGGCGTAAGAGACGAGGAAATGGGTGCCCTAATAAAACGATCAATGAGGATGAGCTACGCGTTCACCTCATTGATTGTCAAAACCAAGAAACTGGACCCGGAACGGAAGGGATCGAGCACGGACCCCCCTCTCCCACCCGAGGAACTCCAAGAAGCTGTTGCTTCTGCGGAGACTGTCGAACCATCCTCCAAGATGGCGACCGACACTCTCCTGGCAGAACTAACAGCTCTAAGCCAGGACACAGGCGACGTCAACACACCTCCAAGTGAGGAAGTGGAGATGGCCTAAAAGAAATATCCATCTCACCACCATCAAGCCGAGATGGACAATGAAAAGGTAAGATTCATACAGTGCAACCTTCAACACAAAAATGTGGCTTCGGCAACACTTTGCCGCCACCTGGATGTGATGCAGGACACAATAGCACTTATCCAAGAACCCTGGATAAGACAAACCAAAATCATGGGTCTAAATAATCCAAAAGGTTTAATTTTCAGCTTTCCAAGCAATCAGCAACCTAGGACGGCCATATACGTCCCTAGAAATTTTAAGACCTACCCACTGACGCATTTTTCGTCCTCCGACCTAACGGTAGTGAAGGTTGAATATGCACAGAAAGGTCAAAAGAAAGTGTTAATACTGGCATCCGCATAACTCCCCTCAGACGTAGCTAAACCACCACCAACTAAGGAGCTGGAGGACCTTGTGGAACACTGTCTCACCCAGAGGCTTGAACTGGTAATAGGCTGCGATTCAAACTCTCACCACGTAAGCTGGGGCAGCAAAGATATTAACACTAGAGGTAAGTCTTTTTATGATTATATAACTAACAAAAATCTTTGCATTCTAAATAGAGGTACTGAACCAACTTTTATTAACTCTCGTAGTAAAACGCGAATAGATATTACCCTATCTACTATTAATACTTGGAATAAAATCTCCGGCTGGCATGTATCCGACGATATTTCAATGTCGAACCACCGCTGGATAAAATTCGAAATAAAACTTGCGCTCACAACCTCCACAATGACTCGCAACCCCAGGAAAACGGATAGGACAAAATATGTCCACTGCTTGAAAGGGGATCTGCGAGGAGTCGAGGATGTGTTGCCCAACAATAAAGGAGATTTGGAAAGTTATTATGAAACAATTCGAAACTCCATTATTAATGCCTACAAGATGTCTTGCCCACTCAGGCGGATCGATCTCGATGGAGCCTCCACTTCGTGGTGGTGCCATGAGATTGGCCAGCTCAGGGGGACGGCGAGGAAATCTTTCAATAAGGCTAACAGAACAAAACTCAAAGAGGATTGGAACTCATACAAGTCTCACCTCAAAGAGTATAAAAAAGTCATCAGACAAAAGCAAAGAGAGGCATGGAGAATCTACTGCGAGGAAATCGAGGATTTCCCCCAAGCAGCTAGACTCCAAAAAGCCCTCTCAAAAGATCCCCACCGTCATATCGGTATACTAACCAGAGAGGATGGCACTAAAACTGCCAACCTAAAGGAAAGTCTACAATTATTGATGTCAACTCACTTCCCTGACTCCAGAACCACAAATACGGCGGCCTGGGAGGATAAGGAGAATCACTACCCGACGGACGATGACTGGCGTTTATCACGACAGATCGTCGACGCGCACAGACTGAGGTGGGCCATCTTGGGCTTCTCCCCCTTTAAATCCCCGGGAACGGACGGCATTTATCCAGCCCTACTTCAATGGGGCCTGGATGAACTAATGCCGCACCTGGTAGGAATCCTCAGATCCTCACTGGAACTGAGGTATATTCCAAAAGGTTGGAGAGAAGTCAAAGTTGTGTTCATACCAAAACCAGGAAGAATGGACTATTCCATCCCAAAAGCATATCGACCCATTAGCCTCACATCGTTTACAATGAAGACTTTAGAGAGGCTGTGCGAACGATACATAAGAGATGTGGTGATAACACGAAATCCACTGCATCCAAATCAACATGCATACACTCCAGGGAGATCCACGGATTCAGATCTTCATCTCGTGGCGGGCCGCATCGAGAAATCGTTGGAAAATAAGGAGTCCACCCTGGGTGTATTCATAAACATAGAAGGCGCATTTGATAGAACCACTTTTCCTAAAATAACAAATGCACTTTCCAATAAGAATATCCCCCAAACCATAAATGGCTGGATATATAACATGCTCTCAAAAAGAGCAATCAAAATCAGTGTAGATGATGTAATCATCAGAGGCTTGGTTGTAAAAGGTTGTCCACAGGGAGGGGTGCTCTCACCACTACTATGGAACATGGTCTTAGACTCCTTGGTCAGCCACCTCAATGATAACAACTACTACACAATAGCATACGCAGATGACTTAGTGATTCTGCTAACAGGAAGATTCGAGGAGACACTCTGCGCTTTAATGCAGGAGGCCCTCAATATCATAGAACAATGGTGCAGAGACCATTCGCTGTCAATAAATCCAAAAAAGACTGAGATGGTCCTCTTCACGAAAAAAAGGAAGCTTGCAAAACATCAAGCCCCAAAGCTCCTAGATACCAAACTTAATTTCTCTTCAGAGGTGAAATATTTAGGGGTCACCTTTGACAATAAGTTAACATGGAACTCCCACTTAGAAAACAGAGTTAAAAAAGCATATATTTCTTATGAGCAGTGTCGTAGAACCATCGGCCGCACCTGGGGAATGTCACCTAAGGTTGCTGCCTGGATCTACACTGCCATCATCAGACCTATGCTAACGTACGGTGCGATTGCCTGGGGAGCTAAGGCAAACCAGCTGACAGTCGTCCGTAAACTGGACCAAATCCAAAGAAAAGCATGCCTCAACACAACAGGAGGCATGAGAACCACACCAACAAGAGCTATGGAGGTAATCCTCGGTCTCACTCCCCTTGACATATACATCAAGGAGGTTGTTTTGATGACCATGGCACGTCTTCGCTCTACTGGTATACAACCTGATGTAGGATCCGGTAAACTGAGACGTAACTTGTGGCTTGAGGCCCTCAGGGAGATCCCACTGCTGCAGGCCAATACGGACTCGATTCCATCGCGATATGCCTTCAACAGGCCCTACAAGATAATCTTTAAAACAACTCACAAGACCTATTGGAAGAAGGCGCAATCCGCATCTTCACAGATGGGTCTAAATCCAATGTAGGCTCAGGATGTGGTATTTTTTCCAGATCCCTGAATCTAAACATAAAATGGGCAATGGGCTGCAATGCAGGTGTTGCTCAAACAGTGCTCACTGCTATCTGCATCGCTGCTAAAGAGATTACCAAAAGGAAAACCACAGGTAATAATATATACATCCTTACGGATAGTAGACAAACACTACTAGCCCTGAACAGACCACGTATTACATCAGGCCTAGTACTAGAATGTCACATGGCCTTAATCGAAGCCTGTAACAACAACACGGTCACTTTAGGCTGGATCAAGGGCCATGAGAAATCGAAAGGAAACCGTATTGCAGACTCGCTAGCCAAGAAGACAGCCTCCCAAAAACTCTTGGGACCTGGCACTTTCATTGGTCTATCGGCGTCAGCAACGGCCGACCTATTAAAGGAACACTCCCTTAATAAGTTTAAGGGTAGATGGGACGACGCAGAAGGCTGCAGGCTTGCCAAGGAACTGCTACAGTACCCGGACAGCAAAGTAGCCAAAAAATACGTGACTATGAACAGGCGGAACCTACGAACAATCACGGGAATTCTGACTGGTCACTGCCACCTACGAAAACACCTTCACAGACTGGGTTTATCTAACACCCCACTTTGTAGAGGATGTGAACATGAAGATGAGACTGTCGAACACATTCTTTGCGAATGTCAGACACTCTCTCAATTTAGGTTTCAAGTATTCGGCGAGTACAGGCTAACACACGCCAATATGAGGGAACTTAATTCAGGCGACGTTATCGCCTACTTCAAGGAAGTAGGCTGGATGACGAGCTAGAAGGAAGTTTTGAACCTCAGAAGGATGCACAATGGGCCAATTGTGGCCTAAGTGCTGTGGGGCCACCCACCCTTCAAATCTTTACAGATACAGATATCTTACTAATTAAGACTTAATTAACTTTAATTTATTACTTGAATGTTTTATTAATAAAACTCAATAAAGTATTAACCCCTCTTATTGTAAGTAAATTGCTATACTCAAATCTGATTAAACGAACGATCTTCGCTATTATTCAAATAATAACTCTTTTTTTTATGTTTGACATCACCTCTTTACTTAAGTTTTGATATTTCGCAATTTAGTAAAATCTATACACTTCTCAATTACGTGTTTTTGTCTATAAAACAAAAATTGTATGGCGTCGCGGGTTATGTGATGTATTTCTTATTCACTCCCAAAAATGCTCTCCGACGAACAGCTGCCGTTCGCGTTTATAACTTACAATTAAAAAAATAACCTTTAAATTTTCTTAAATCTAATTAATTTTGATAAAGTTAAGAAACCCAGGTTATAATATGATAAGCTGGACGAGGCTTTATTTTTGAGGTTCACTAAGAAACGACAAAAAGGTATTCACATTAGTGGCCCTTTGGTTAAAGAAAAGGCGTTTCAACTAAACAAGCTTATGAATGGTGACCCATCATTTTCAGTCAGCTGTGGTTTTTTGCATCGTTGGAAGAAACAACGGATCACTCAGATGACGAAGTGGAAGCTGAGTATGAAAAACTAGAAAGAACCATTTTGAACATACCTCAAAAGGATCTCTTAATTGTAACGGGCGATTTTAATACCAAAATAGGGAATACCAAGAATGATGACCACATAAGAAATATTGTAGGGAAATATGGACTGGGCGAAAGAAATTAACGTGGTCAGCGACTTATCCAGTTTTGCACAGATAATAATATAACCATCTCAAACACAATATTCAAACATCATTGACGTCTATCAACATGGACATCACCTTCAGGTCTATATAAAAACCAGATAGACTATACTATTATATGAACGCGTTTGCCGACATCAGTTACAAATATCGTCGCTCGACCAGATGCGATATGCGGTTCTGACCATAAACTTCTAAAGTCTAGCCTTACTATGAAACTAAAGACATTGACTCTCTTCAAGCCTAGTCAAAGATTACCGATACCCGATGAAAGAGTTTTTCAAGAAACGTTGCGAACTTCCGGTCCTGCGTTGACTGAAGGAAACTCAAATCAAACATGGGAAGCGATCGAAATATGGATCGTATCCGGTGTGAACAAAACTACGAATCCAAAACTGATAAAGAAGAAACACTGGATGACGGAAAGAACAATAGATTTAATAGACTCTCGGAGAAGACTAATTATGTCCAAAACTATTATTCCGGAGAATAAGAAGGCCCTTGACAAAGTAATTCAAAAATCCTCCAAAAACGACAAAAACTAGCACATCGCAAGAGTATGCCAAGAATTTGAAGAACATGCAAATACAAACATATCCCACGAATTGTACGATACAGTCAAATATCTATCTAGAGAATTTAAGCCACAGACACAAATAATAAAAAATGATAACGGAGAAACAATTACAGATGCCAACAACATAGCAGAAGTATGGAGACAAAACTGCGAAAAACTTTTTTCTACTGATAAAGCCGAAGATTATGGTTTACTAAAAATTGATGAGGTTGAAAAAGAGCCCCCAATCTTAAAAGCCGAAGTAGAAAAAGCCATAAACCTTCTAAAGAACAACAAATCACCTGCTGATGATGGCATACCCGCCGAAACAATAAAAGCTATGGGCGAGCTCGGTGTTGATGCAATCCATAGGCTGTGTGTTGAGATTTGGCAAACTGGGGTGTGGCCAAAGGAATGGTGCGAATCGGTGTACATGCCGCTACACAAGAAAGGCTCTCCTACAAACTGTAGTAACTACAGAACAATAACGCTTATATCACATGCCAGTAAAATTGTGCTTCACATCATAAACAATAGCTTAAAACATTTCTTAGTTCCACAGATTCCCGACGAACAGACAGGATTTATGCCAGGAAAGGGAACAAATTCTGAATGTTAGACAGATAATAGAAGAAGCATACGAATTCAATGTAAAAAGTTTGTCGAATTCAGCAAGGCATTTGACTGTGTAAAATGGAAGAAATTGTGGCTTATCTTGGAAAACATGGGAGTACCAAAGCATATGATTATTTTGCTTAAAAATCTTTACGACAACAGCTTTGGGAAAGTGCAAGTCAACAACACGGTATCTAAGTCTTTTACTCCAAAGTGCGGTGTAAAACAGGGCTGTATTATGTCACCGATACTCTTTAATATATACGGGGAGTATATAATGAGAAAAGTTCTGCAAGGCTGGCGAGGAGGATTAACCATAGAAGGAAGAAGAATTACTAACCTAAGATATGCAGACGACACCTTAATACTAGCTTGCTCAGAAGAAGAACTCACGGAAATCATGAGAAAGTTGGACAGGATCAGAACAGAACATGGTCTGGCGCTGAACAAAAAGAAGACGCAAATTATGATAATAAACTGCAACCCTACCAATGTTAAACAGATCTATGGTTTTGAAGTAATTGCGAAATTTAATTACTTAGGATCGCTTATTACAAACAAAGGCGGTTGCGACGAAGAAATCAAACGCTGACTGGCAATAGCACGTGACTCAACAATAAAACTAACCCGAATATGGAAAGACTCTGCAATATCTAAGCGCAATAAACTGAAATTATTAAACTCCTTGATCTCTCCCATTGTCACATATGCCTCTGAGACCTGGACATTGAAAGTTGCCAATCTAAGAAAAATAGATGCCTTTGAAATGTGGGCATATAGAAGAATGCTGCGAATTTCATACACAGAACATCGTACTAACGTGTCAATTCTTAATGAACTAAAAATCAGCACAAGGCTCTCAACCAAGATAAACCAGTCATATTTAAGGTATTTTGGACACATTTCATGAAGAACAAATGGGCTGGAAAAACTTATTGTCGAAGGCAAAATCAATGGCAAACGACCAAGAGGAAGGTCTCCAACGCGCTGGGTGGATCAAACCAAGGAAATCATCGGTCACGGTCTGCAGGAAGCTCAAGATAGAGAAGGATGGAGAACTACGATCCGAGCAATTGTGACATGAGGTCAACATACTCTTTAGAGAGTAGATGGATAAGAGAGAGAGGAAGAAACGACATGGAATTAGACAGCTCACTATTACTGGAGAGTAATTGTCAGGTGACAACGAAGCAGCTGGCGATTACGTTGAAGAATTTCAAGCCCTAGTTTCTTCCGAAAACTACTCACCGCAGCAAATGTATAACGCGACGGGGGGATCCAGTTGAGTCGCTCTCGCTCATGATGGGAGTGAAATCAAAGTGAGCACGCCTGACTATGTTTGTAATAGAACAGTTGTGTCGATAAATGGAAGGAATTAATTGGCGAAGTGTTTCGGCTATGATATCCCTTGAGTTGGAATGGCATTCATGAGAGTGACTGTGAGGACTTCTATAATGACTTTTGTGTCGGTTGAGAGTTCGAAAGGAACTGGCGGCTTTTCGAGTGAGACTGGGGCGGTCTCTTGAGGGGTTTTAGGTATCATTAGACTGTGGGGGCAGCGAGGGTGGAAGGCGGGGTGAGGGCCACCACAATTTGTGCATGTAGAACCGGACTTGGGGCAATTTTCGTCAGAGGAGTGACCAGTTTGAGTGCATTGACTGCAATATTTAGGGACTGGGGGCATCGTATTGGCGTTGGATAGCTCGCACTTATGTGGGAGACCATGAAATGAAAGGCCAGAGCTGAGGGCCTGGTGGTAATGGGTTTCGGAAGTAGTAACGATGCGAAACATCGATGTCGGTTTGTTGGTGGACTTGGCGATGATTCGCCAAGTTTTGAGGAATGGAATTTGTTGATCGTGAAGAATTTCTTCGAATTCTTCGAGGTTGATCGTGGCATCTACATTTCTGCAGACGAAAGAGAAGGTGGGTATGAGAGTTTTGGTTGCGGGTCGGGATGGACGTTGAGTGGAGTTGAGGATGTTGATGGTGATGTTAGAATCACCACTGGAATTGTGGATTCGTTTCAGAATTGTTGAGACTGACATTGGGGAGGACGTTTTGAGTAGGGCTGATCTATTGAAATTAACTTTAAAATAAATGATGTGGCCGTTAGGAGCTCTAGGGTGTTTGGAAGGATGAATAGGGATTTTGGAGTTGATTAATGTGGTAGGAGGTTTCTAAGGTTAAGGGTTTGTGTAGTGTTGTTGTTGGCGGTTGTTGTGGGATTGCTGATAGGGTTGGAAGTTGTAGAACGGGGTTTGGTCTTCCCGACGAGGGTGAAATCGTCCTCATCGGGTATGGATGGTTGTCGGGTGATTGAGGGTGTGGGAGATTTGGATCTTACGGAGGAAGCGCAAGTCCTGGTTGGGTATGTGCGTTTTTGCTGATGTTCGGGTGTTTGTTTTGAAGATTGAGGAGATGGTGTTGAGTTAGAGTGGGTTTTGTTTTATGTGTGAGGTGAGGGTGTGTTGAATTTTTATTTGAATTTGGGAAACTCTTTCTCGTAGCGGGAAAGCGTTTCTTTGCCGTGGGGGAAGTTAAGGTAGGCTAGGTTTTCATAATATGTATTAAAATCGAATTGGGGGTGGCTGGGGTTGACAGTGTGATGGAGGGTTATTTGACTAGGTAACAAAGGGCGTGTGGAAAATTTGTCAGCTTTGCTGCTGCGTGTGTGTCTGGAGGACATTATTGGTTGAGAGTGTGGTATACGATTTGGGGGTGAAAGTTAACACCGACAGCGGACTCGCTGCCGGAAGGAGTTGCCTCCCTAGTTAAAGGTTTCCTGACTGGCTTATTTGGGATCTAAAATAAAACAAGGTTATTACACACTTTTTATTTTCATAAATATGATTTCTTTCGATGGAAACAATTGGGTACGCTTCCTAGTGTAGTTGATTGAACTGTCGAACTGAAAAGTTTGGCAGAACATGGAGTTGGTTGGTCTTCTAGTGGAGGCGTCCACGGTGCCGGTGAAGTATTACCTTCCTCAGGCGATGGACTGGCGCTGCTGAACTATTAAATAGAGAGAGAGAGAGAGAAATTCGTTATGAATTTGTATTAGATAGGGTTTGTGTTTTGGTTGAAATTTGTTGGTTTTCGACTGTGTGCCCTGGTATAGGATATTTTTCCTCTTCAGGGCCGAGTTGGGGGTGTGTTGGGGGGTTTATGTGCGCGTTTGTATACTGAGCAGGGTGCAGAAGTTAGTTGGTTGAAATTGGTTATGTTAAAAATTGTTTAGAAATTTTTTCGGAAAAGTGACTAGGAAGAAGTTTAAAGGTGTATAGAAATGAGGTTTTGGAGCGGGCTTTTTCGCTAGAAAAGTATTCGGAGGAAAGGTTTTATTAATTAATGTCGGGAATTAATGTTTGGAAGCAGCGAAGCTCAAAAGTGTATGGGATGGTGTGACGAAAAAGTGTCTGGGATTGGGACATTCTGGTGGAAGACGAACCATGTATCGCTGCCGATACATAAGATGTGCAGTTGAGCTGGCTAGGTGCCGGAAACTATTTTATGTGAGATGGATGATTTTCACTGAATTTGGGATGTCTCCGGTGTTTAGAGAGACGGATGTTAAAGATTTGTAATATTATTAGAATTTTTAAAGTTTTGACAAAAGGTGTATAGGAGACATTTTTGAAAAGTGTATGGAATTGGGTGCTATGATAAAGTTGGTTTAGAAATATGTTGTGGAGACGTGCTTGCGGACGTTAGGGATATTTAGCGTTAGTACGGCGTTGAAATAATAATCACCATTAAGCAAGGCGGGTACAGCTGCGGCTGCATTTGTTCCCTGTCGACGTTCGTTGGTCCATTTGGCCAGTGAATAAATTCACAGAGTTGCAGGAAAACCGCAGAAAAACCTGCCACTCCGACGTGGGTGGTGTGGGGTGGTTGGAGTGTATAGGGTTTGTCCAAAGTGTTGAACAAACTAATGAAAATTGTAGAAGTGAGAATTTTAGAATTGTTCATTGAGAATGGTTAGAAATGGGAATTATGTGAGTGGTCTAGATATTTAAATATGTGAAAGATTTAAGTAGTGAAAAATAGTAACTTCGGATTATCTAATTGAAATTGGGGATTCGTCAACAGTGGTTCCCAACCTTTTCTGGACCCCCGCACCCTATAGAGGAGAACAAAAATTTCACCGAAACCACCCCCAGTGGCCCCCCCCAGTCGCTGGTTAGTCCAAAGTAGTTAATTTTATTTGAATATCATCGGTACCGTCCCAATTGATCTGTATTTAGCTTTAATTTTAGTTAATGTCTAAATTTTATTTTAGAGGAATGATGAAGTAGAAATTTATTAAACGACTACCAAATGTACAATAAAATTGTTTATTAAACTTTTAAATATAAACACAGAATCAATAAGAAATACAATCACAATAGAAATAAGAAATGCAATACAATAAGAAATACAAAATTAATAATAAAGAAAAAATCAATGAGACGGTTGAGGCTGGTGGAGTGTTACCAGTTTGTTAATATCGGGTTCCAATTTCGTTAACATCAATCGCAGATCGCCACGTTCAGTGATGTGTAGTCTGTTCCTCTTCTTTGACAGCAAATCAGTTACTGCACTGAATGCACGCTCAGCCATATAGGGCGAAGGAAATAAAATTAACAACTTCTGTACTATTGTCCACAATCCAGGATAGAGAACTGGTATTGGGTTGTGAGTTCTAATAGCTCCTCTTCCAAATTTGATGAGCCTTCAGTATCTGTGTTTGCGAAAGGATCTGTAACCCAACTTGGTATTTCCATGTTTAAAATATCTGGGAAACGCTCTGTAAAATCAACATGAAGAACTTCCAAGTGGTGGCAGTAAGTAAGTAAATCTTCCGGTTTTGCAGACACTGTTGATAATGTGGGAAAATGGTTGTACTCACCTCTACCAAGATTTCTTTTGAATATAAGAAGTTTTCCTGCAAAAGCAGCTATGACGTTTTTAGTTTTAATTAAATTTAAATCATCACCTTGCAATTGTAGATTAACTTGATTAAATACTTTTAATAGGTCCGTCAAATAAGCGATGTCATTTTTTGACGTAATCAGGTTTTCGCGCAATTGTTCGTTTTCTTCAAGAAATTCCAACACTGAGTCAAATAGATTGAAAAACGATTCAGACAAACACCTTTAGAGAGCCAACGTACTTCTGTGTGCAGCAGCAAGCGATTGTAGTCTTCATCATTTTCATTTCAAAGCTAATGAAACAAACGGTAATTCAATGAATTGCTTCTAATGATATTGATTGCTTTAATAACGTAATCGAGCGACGCATGCAGACGTTCATTTAATTTTTTTGCAACCAAATGCTGATGGTGAATAATACAATGTACAGCGAGTACATTTGGCACTGCTTTTCTCAAATGTGCTATAAAACTCTTATGACGCCCGGCCATTGCTGGAGCACCATCGTAGCAGCAGACAAAATATTGCTAATATGAATTTCTTTCTCTTGAAAAAATTCTTGCATGATATTAAATATAGAATGTCCCTTTGTATCAGATTCCAAATTCTTAGCAAATAATAACTCATGATGAATTTTTTCTTCTTTTATAAATCGTACGTATGATAAGAGTAGAGCTTCGTTACTTGGTAGAGTTGATTCATCGAGTTGAATGGAAAATTTGCAAGTCTTTAGGTAATCGTATAATGATATTTCAACGTCATTTGCCATTTCATCTATTCTTCTTTGCACTGAATTATTACTGAGAGGAATTTTTTTAATGATATCAAATGGTGTCTTATGATTGAGAACAGTTTTTAATATCTCTTCGACCGCCGGCAAAATTAATTCATCGCCAATGGTGTGTGGTTTTCCTGACTTTGCGATTAACAATGAAACGTTATATGAGGCTCGTAGCCCATCATCGTCTCGTTTAGAAGACGATGCAAAAAGGTTTGATATAGTTGGCTGTTTTAAATATTGTTTTTCGAGTTCTTGAAAATAGAATATATCTTTGTTCTTCTTATCAGGATGCATTTTATGTAAATGCTCTTGTAGCCTAGAAGGTTTCATAGCTTCATTTGAAAAAACTGTTCGGCAAATTAAACACATAGGTAATGATTTGTTTGTAGAAGATTCCGCAAATCCATATTTTAAATATTGAATACTGTATTGCCGACATTTCTTTTTTAATTTAGAAGTAGATTCAGCCATTTTCATACAAAAATTAAATTCTCAATAGATTTATAGATAGTAATGTTTATAAAATGACACACCACTTACGATTATTTACTACGGCAGAGCTTATGATTCACGACTATATATCGCGGCCAAGCACATACAACTAACTAACAAAAAATTCGTAGAGCTGTTGCTTTTATACGTTTCATTTCGTGCACGATTCAACTTGTCTGTGTGCGAACATGTCGAAACATGTTATTTTGTATGAACTTCGCGCGTTCGCTTATCAACGTGCGAGGACAAGTCATATACTTCTATTCTGAACTAAAAGAAATTATTATAATTATTAGTATTATTATTAATGCTAATTTAAAACTGCTTATTAACCCTTATTAAATCATTTCTATTTCACCATTCCTCTTGACTGCTTATTATTTGCTTCTGAATCCGCTACCGCCCCCCTTAAAAGCTGCAGCGCCCACAGTGGGGCGGTATCGCCCCCGTTGGGAACCAATGGTCTAAGTAGTCGATGTATTCGTCGGGGAGGTCGTCGTAAGCCGTGGCTAGTAAGCGTAAAGGAGGAAATGGGAGCTTCCTCTTGGGTATTCTGCCGAGAGGCCATCTGTTGGCGATCCACGGTGTGAGTAGGGTGTTTTCGAGATTTCATTGCCCGATTCGATAGTGCGACAACGTATCGGGCTTGTAAATTATTCAGACGGGAAGGAATTGGCTCGATGTCGGCATTGACATAAACGGTATTGCTAGGTGAGTAGGGTGCCTTGTATTGTGGCAGTATCTTAGAATTGACTGCTCAAAAGTTCGAAGTTTTTTAACTAGATGGTCTGGAAGGGTGCAATAGACGTTTGCTCTATAGTCGATTATTGGACGAATATGTCTTATACGTATGAAACCATTAAATGAAAACGACTTCTATTTATACTAGAAAGTACTATTCTCGTAGCCTCCGCCCATTAAATCAAGTAAGTTGTCATCCAATCGAGGCGCAAGATGCAACTGGGCGGAGCCTATGAGGGTACTACTTTCTAGTATAAATAGGTAGTATGTGCGCGTAATTTTTATGTTTAGGTTTTAGGTTCCCACGTTAAAATATCCTTCTTATTGTTCATATTTATTCGTTTTTTAACCTGCCTAAATTCCAATGTCCGCCTATGGTTTACTGCTATTTTAGGGTCTCTTAACTGAAATCGTGCTATCAATATGATAAAAATATATTATAGGAAATTGGTATTCAGATACCTCTCTATACCTCTATAAATTCCTTAAATTTCTTTATAAGCTCTATAGAAACGTCACTATAAGCTTTTATAAGTGTCTATTGATCAGATTCTAGCTCTGAACGGTCAAAATATTGACTAAACAACAGTTTTTTTATAAAATTATATTCAAAATCGTGTTTGACATTCAAGTTTTTTAATAGTTATTTATGTAACAAGTGAGTAAAGTAATACTTTTTTTACGAGTAGGACGGCAATTCCTTGAGTGAAAAAAAGACACTTTATGCACATGTTGCATACATTATTTTTTCTACAGACCTATACAAAAAATAAAATTCAAATAGAAATTTGGGATATTTTAATTAAGCTCCTTCGGTAAATTACAATTATACGTTTTCCAAGTTTCATGAAAGCCCATCCTCGATGCCCAGCCAAGATTCATTGTGTTAGCTTATGGGAAGCGTGAAATAAAGTTAACGTTATGGCACTTTTTTTAACGCTTTTTTACTTTTTTTCACTCTAACCATAAACAACCACTTTAAGCGCTGCAAACCGATGAAATACAAGGTACTTTAAAGATAGGGCGTAGAAAAAAATCTGTTTTGTGTATAATTAAAAGGAGTGTAGTATTATTATTAGTGATGGAGAGTGATGGTGAAGGAAGTTTAAACTGCACACCAGAAGATGTTGTTGAATCGGCAACTGCAGCGACTATGAATCTTCTCCCTGAGAAATCCAGGGAACAGTATTTAAAGGAATATAATTCTTTTATGGAGTGGCGTACTAAAAAAGGCATAAACAGCTTCACAGAAAGAGTGTTACTAACTTACTTTGAAACTAAATCCAAAATGTGGAAGTCTTTGACTTTTTCCATTCGTGAAAAAAAGTACCATTTTATGCACTTGTTGTATAAATTACTATTCTTGAACGAATATCAAGAAATAAAAGTGTGATAGTTTATCGGAGAAACGAATTGACAGAAAGAAAACGTCCACAGCCCACTACTTTGATAAAACAATTTTATAATTGCGTTAAAAAATGATACGTCACGGTACTTTTTTTCACGCTTTTTGATCGATTCAGAAAGTATATTCTTTATGAATGCAAATGAATGAAAAAAAACGTGAATATTATAGCGGACGTAGGAAAAAAAGAGGATGTTCCACACATTACGTCAAAAAAATCCCGGGATAAAGATGTGCAACATTCTCCCCTGCTAGAAAACTAGTTTTCTAACTCCAAACGACATATTTTAGTAACTGGTCGTCTACATTCTCCATTGGACGTCCTGATCAACTACTCTTACTCGCTTATCTGGGCAAGGAAATATGTTTATAATTTTTCCCAACTTCCATTGATGTCTTGGTAAGTTACCATCAACAAAGATAACTTGGTCGTTTATTTCAACTGGTTTTTGGTTTACTATCATTTGTTTCTCTTTGTTAGGGTGGGTAGGTACTCTGTTACCCATCGTTTCCAAAAATTATTAAGTTTTGAGTCCTTCTCCATTCACGTCGAAGGTAATCCCCATCTGGAAACAATACTGATTGTCCATTCCATGTATTTTCTGTTATATATTGTAATGTTTTTGTTATTTATTTAAACAATAAACGGATGGGATAAATTTTAAACACACAGTATGGCTACTTACTAATTTATCTAAACACTACACTATTCACTAATTATATACACAGTATATTCACTTAAACTAATTTATATAAACTGTTCACTAATTTATATTCACTTATTTACTTGTTTATCTCACGATGTCAAATTATCAACTAAACTAATTCTTCCCTGGTCGGTCCCTTATATATTAATGCCTTTTCATTAGATTGCGGCTTATTAAAAAACAATTGACTTTCTGGAATTTTCTAGATAAGACTGGTCACAAAAACAATGTTTAGATAAGATAGTCACAATCGTAAACAATCCCTGCGCGTTCGCCATAATTTTAACTTTCATACCTGGCTTAGACAGAGTCGGATTTAGGGACTATACCAGTGTGCTGTTTCGTAACATTACCCCTTCCTTAAATGGAAGTTCCTCCTGGAACTTTTGTGTAGCTGAGACTGGATGTTTGATTCGGCAACTGGCCCCATTTCTACACTTTCCGATCTTATGGAAATAGCAGGGCACCGTCTTCATCGGATACTGATAACGGGGGTTGTAGCTGCGAATTAATATCTGGACTCCAGTATCTTGAAAGATAATCTCTACCATGTTCCTGATGATTCGCCAATCGAACTGGTTACTTGCTATCTTAGGCATAGCCAGTTTCTTCTCGCTGGATTCCAACACATGGTCTCATAGGTTTCGAAGTGCTTCCCACACATCGCGGTAGGTAGATCGATCTTGAAACTCATTTTTAGCTACCACGTAGAACACGTACCGCGAATTATGTTTCAGTGTCTTGCCAGGGGCTGGGATCTGGTCTTCAAGTTTTTCTAATTGCCGAAACTTGTTTCGAAAGACGGATGCCAACCCTCGTGCGTTCTTGAGACGGGCAGGGATGTTGTATGCCAGTGAATAATCTTCCGTGGGAGTGAACAAATCTTGTTGTTCCGAAGTGACTCCATATCTAGCTTTCCCAGTACCTCCATACGCGCCCATAAATTCATCGAAGGTAGGGTCAGACACATCTCGAATAAGGTTTACTCCTTCCTCTAGGTCATGGTCTCCTTCGAATGGCGCTAGTCGTTTTTGGTGAACTACTTTTGTTTTTCCGTTGGGGATCTTGCTTATGCGATATATAACATCATTGATCCTTTTCTTGATTAAGTATGGACCTTCCCAGGATTTCTGTAATTCTGGAGAAAATCCTTTTCTCCTCGTCGGGATGTGTAACCATACTTTATCCCCTTCTTTAAAACCGCCTTCTGTGGCCTGCGTGTGGTACCGACTTTTCATTCTGTCGCTTGCAACTTGAAGATTTGTTCGAACTAATTCATGAATATCGTCCAGCCTTCTTCTCAATTGTATCACGTAGTCCTCGCCTGCTAGATCTTCTCCAGGCCGACAGCCAAATTCCAGGTCACAAGGAAGCCTCATTTCACGACCAAACAGGATTTTCGCAGGTGTTTCACCCGTGGACTCACTGACGGCAGATCGATAAGCCAATGCGAATAGGGAAAGGTACTGGTCCCAATCTCTCTAATCGCTGGAAACCACTTTGGACAGGTATTTTGCAATAGTCTTGTTCATTCTCTCGACCATTCCATCTGAATGTGGATGTAATGCTGTTGTCCTGGTCTTCTTAATTCCCAGCCTGTCGAAAATCTCCTGGAATAGATGGCTTTCAAAATTTCTTCCCTGGTCACTGTGGACTTCCAAGGGCACTCCATATCGGCTGATAAATTCCTTCACCAATACATCCGCCACAGTTGTGACCTCTTGGTTCGGGATAGCGTACATTTCCACCCACTATGTGAAATAATCCATTACAACCAATATGTATTTGCCACCATTTTCGGTCGTCGGAAATGGTTCAGCGATATCTAAAGCAATCCCGTCGAAAGGGCAACATTATACTGTTTCATAGGTGCCTTTTTCTTGCGATGTGGTCCATTATTCGTAGCACAAGTCGTACATTTCTTACACCAGTCCTTCACATCATCGGAGCTGTTCATCCAATAAAACCTCCCACGGATTCTCTGTAGGGTTTTCTTCACTCCCAGATGACCTCCCGATGGACTGCCGTGTAACTTCTTTAGTACTTCAGCTACTCTTGTTCTCGGGATAACTAGCTGTCTCCTCATCTCGGAGCCATCATCGTTTTCAAGGACTCTTTTCAACAGCCCTTCTTCCAGGACACGGGAGTCCCACTGAGCCCAATACGCCCTGAGTTTCGGTGAAAATTTTGACACCTCTTGCCATGTAGGTCGCCGATTTTCTTCCTTCCATTGCCGGATCATCTTCAGGTGAAGATCATTCTCCTGATCTTCTCTGATCCTGGTGGGTAACCATTCCTCGTTGACTACTGTAATTCTTGAAACTGCAACTTCCTTAGATTTCGACTTGTTGCATTGTGAATAGTCTACAGGGCATGACCGTCTAGGCAAAGAGTTGGCTTTTCGGTGATTCACATCAGCTGGATGTTTACCCCTGTCTGATTTCCCCTGTGACTGGAGTTCTTGGGTTACAGGAGTCTTGGGCCGCTTAGACGGACTGCGTACGTGCTGTAGCTCGCCACACTTCCGGCATTTGATCTTCTTCGGCTTCTTGTCTTCCATACCTTTCAACAAGTTGACGATCTGGTCAAGTTTGTCATCGTCACCTTCTTCCTGCATGGTCCTACCTTTGTTGTACCGCGAGCTCTTCGTTTTTGCTTTTGCATTTAAGAGGTTATTGGTTTTCAGGAGTCGTAGGACGCTTACACGAACTGCGTGCATGCTCTAGCTCGCCCCAATTACAGTACCTGATGTTCTTCGGCTTCACGTCTACCACACCTTTCAACAGGATGACGATCTGGTCAAGTCTGTCATCGTCACCTTTTTTACTGCATGGTCCTACCTTTGTTGTAACCCGAAGCCTTCGTTGCTGCTTCATATTCAAGAGCAGCTGTCAATGCGTCAACTAATGTTTTAGGATGGGCTAAACGAAGCGCCTTCTCCATATCGTGGTCACATAAGCCGTCAATAAAGGTCTGGATGCCTAAACATTCCATCATGTTCTCTGGTGCTGATGGATAAGCAAATCGAACTAGTCGGGCAATATCCAGTTCATACTCTTGAAGGGTTTCGTCACGTTTCCGCCTTCGGTTCTTCAGCTGGAATCTGTACAAATGTTCGTGACCGTATCGCATGTCCAGCTTCTTTTTTAGCTGCTCAAAGTCATCCGCTTCTTCAAGAGGTATCGTCTGAAGTACATCTAAGGCATCTCCGCGAAGCGCGATGGTTAAGTTCACTGCCTTCTCCTTATGGGACCAATTATTTACTTTAGCGGCTGCTTCAAACTGTTTCACATAATTGGTCCACGACATTTTTGTATCGAACGTTGGGGCCTTGACTCGGGTGAAACTGCCAATGTCTTCTAACTTAGGGTGTGTTTCCGTCTTGCAAGGTTTGGTTTGCTCGGTTTTCTTTTCTTCCGCAGGCGTGTCTTGAGTTCTTATATCTGTCATCTTTTTTTCTAACTCCTTGATTTTCTCGTCCATCGTTGTCGTCTTATTGTCAATCTTCTCGTCCATCGTTGACATTTTATTCTCGATTTTATCGTCCATCGTTGACATCTTATGCTCGATTTCAAATTTTAGAGACGAAATTTCATTTTCAACATCAGCGGCAATGTTGTTTTTCACTAATAAGATATCGGCAGATATATCGTTCTTCATAGCAGAAATCATCTCGTCCATGTTAGCAGAAATATTAGCAGAAATGTCGTTCTTCATAGTAGAAATCTTCTCGTCCATGTTCTCTTCCATGGCAGAAATCTTCTCGTCCATGTTCTCTTCCATGGCAGAAATCTTCTCGTCCATGTTAGTAGAAATTGACGAGATTAAGGTGGAAGCCTAGTCATTAAATAAAACTGTTTCTGGATCAAAGCCGTCATTTTCCAGTGCCACTTTAAGTCTTTCTACTAATTCACTTTTCTTACCGGACGTTTCCAACTCACGGTCTTCCAATTCTGCTCTTAGTTCCGCCACTTTGCAATTTATTTATATTACCCCACACCTGACACCAATGTAATGTTTTTGTTATTTATTTAAACAATAAACGGGTGGGATAAATTTTAAACACACGGTATGGCTACTTACTAATTTATTTAAACACTACACTATTCCCTAATTATATACACAGTATATTCACTTAAACTAATTTATATAAACTGTTCACTAATTTATATTCACTTATTTACTTGTTTATCTCACGATGTCAAATTATCAACTAAACTAACTTTTCCTGTTTGGTCCCTCTTTTACCCATCGTTCCCAAAAATTATTAAGTTTTGAGTCCTTCTCTACCTAACTTTTCCTGGTCGGTCCCTTATATATTAATGCCTTTTTCACTAGATAATTCTAGATTGCGGCTTACTCAGAACAATTGGCTTTCTGACATTTTCTAGATAAGACTGGTCACAAAAACAATGTTTTGATAAGATAGTCACAATCGTAAACAATCCCTGCGCGTCCGCCATAATTTTAACTTTCATACCTGGCTTAGACAGAGTCGGATTTAGGGACTATACCAGTGTGCAGTGTAACAATATCTTCAATGATTTCTCACCCTTTATAGTGATTACACAAATAAACATTTAATCGTTTTTAGTTGATTTAATTATATAACGAACGGAACATACATTTCAATAAATATTATACAGCGTGTCCACTGGTGGGGTATCCTATAGGTGAAAAATGTGTAAATATTAGTTTTAGTGAACACATTCATTCTTGATAAAAAGTTTTGCTTGTTCTGAAACCCCATAAAATGTAATAAAACTCAAATTTTTCAAAACCCGTCCCATTTTATAGCTAGTTTTATGAGAACCGTATGAATTTTTGCACTAAGTTCGAAAATAATGTATTAATCTAGTGAGTGACGTTTACGATGTACCTACCAAGTAACTGTCAACTTTTATAAATACTTTTCAAATTGTCATTCGTTTAGAAATATTTGACAACAAGGTTTACTATTCAATAAAAATAACAGTACAGAATAATAATGTAAGAAACACTAACTAAACAAAAAACATCTATTCAATATATCCTCCCCCAGCTTCAAAACATCTCTCAATTCTCTTTCTAAATTCTTTGTAAGTATTTCGCAGTATTTCTGAGGTAATTTCGTTAACGGCATCCATGATAGCTCGTTTCAAGTCTTCAATATCATGGTTTAAATTATTTGCGTAAACTTTTTGTTTTAAGTAGCCCCATAAAAAAAACCAAAATAGTTAAATCGGGGGATCGGGGCGGAAAAAATATTGGTCCATAACGTCCCATATATCGTCCAGGAAAATATTCATCCAGCCATCCTCTAATTAGCAAAGTCGAATGTGACGAACATATAGCTATAAGATACTCCATCCGTGGACACGCTGTATAACATAGATAAATACTTTTAATACGGGGAAGAATGGAATCTCCTGTACTGAGTCCGAAGCCACAAAGTTTTGTCGAGTGCGGCGCCATCTATTGTGGTGGAAGGTTACTATTCACCAACAGGGAAAAAATAAAGGAAGAGACCTGCATGATTAGTCACAGTTTACTAGCTACTACTATGGCAAGCCAAGCAAATACTGAAGGCTTTTTAAATTATGCATATATTGTTTTTTTTAAATAAACAAATAAAAACATTCACACAAAGTTTAAACACTTTTTGAAACAACCTGTTATTTTATTTGGGCATAAAAGTAGGATAGGTTACTTCAAAAAGTTGTTTAAAGCTTTTATACGTTTTTATTGACCAGGATAGTTTATTAAAAGATGAATGTCGACAAATAGTTACAAAATTTAATATAAAATTTTGTTTATAAAATAATACAGGTGATTTTGTTTATTTTCTTCTCAAACTTAAGATAAGTTTAATTTATTGATAATAGCATATGCTAACAAATATTACACATATGATACAATATAATGGATTCCAATGTTTTTCAAACACTAATTGTTTTCCGATATACATTGTGTATTTTGTAGTGTATTTGTCATCCAACGGGCAATCTTCGTGTTTTTCCTCTTACATTTTTTTGTATATGTACAGTCGTCTATATATTTTTGAAGTGTTTCAATGAAAGTATTTGTTGCATAGTTAGGATCTGGATTCAAGTATAAGAAATCCCAAGATTTTTGTCTGATTGTATGTTTAAGTTTTGTTTCATCTATGTATTTGACTATTCCTCGTTCCTTGGGGCATTTAGTCTTTTCCAGTACTATCTGTAGTATTGTTGAGAAATGATCTGTAATGTCGGTTTGCAATACTAGGGACAGTATTTGATCGAGTACGTTGAATTTGGATTTTAAAAATATGCGTCGAATGTCGAATTACTGGAATTTTTTCATATAACATTTCACATTATTTTCAAACGATGTTACTTGCAGGTTACTCGGAATTCTTTGTGTTTTCAAGAGAGTGCCAACGCTTTCAATTAAAGTGTTGATTTTTAAATTTAATTGAGATATTTCATCTATCATCAACCTTTTTAATTCTAAAATAAATTTAAAATATGATTAAATATAAAAATTAATTAAAATTATTTATCTGATGGCATGTCATAATGACAGCGTTATGTCACTCAATTTTGATGACATAAGGAAGCTCATTATGGGACTAAGTACCATAATGAATTCATTATGGGACTAAGTACCATAATGAATTCATTATGGTACTAAGTACCATAATGAAATTCTATAAGGAAAACATGTAATGGTTTGATCAAAAAAGTTTATTCAAAATGCATAACTATGTACAAAACTATTTATTATAAATGGTAAAAGAACAATTACTACAATTTGTAATATTAATTCCAATGGATTCTACAGTTTTTACATCAGTAGTTGATGATTGTTGGCAAACTTGTAATCCTGTTTGGTTGTTGGCACCAAAAATTGCTTCTGATATTTTTTTCTTTTGCTCTTTCGAATTTTCGATGTAACCTTCAGCGACAGTATTGCTTTTCCATCCGCCATGGCGTTTCACGGTACACAGATCAGCTCCAGAATCAGCCAAAAATGAAGCAGACGATCGCCGAAAACAATGTCCGGTATATTCTTTAGGGCGAGGTAAATTCAAGAAAGTGGCAATAACTTTTGGCATTTTACCAAAGGTATGTATTCCAACGGGTTGTTTTGTGCATTTCTTATTTCTATAAGTGACAAAAAAAAACGTAGATAGTTTGTGTTGCAAGGTCGTATTTTCACATATTGTCTGACAAGTTCTACCATATTCAATCCTGGGATATTCCCCGAAGTTACAAAAAATTCTCGCATTACCTTTGTTTTTGTATTCGGTAATGTAATTCTAAAAACGGATCCTTCATCTATTACATTTTCAACAAGCATATTTGTCAATTTCTCTCTTCTGCATGCTCCACTTAGTCCAATTATCATGGCAACTTTATTAAAGAAGTATGTATCATCTGATGCTTCCGTTAAAAACTTTGTAACATCTTGTTTAGTAAAAATTTTGGATTTTTTAGCTCTGTAATCTTCTGATTCACGTTTTAGTAATGCAACCAGCTGTAGGTACTTACTCATATCGACGTTTTTTCTTGTTGATAAAATACTTCTTATCATCGAATAATACGACCAAAGAGAAGATGGTTTTCTTTCCTTAGATAAGCATTCAAAGTAAGCCAACAATACTTTTTCATGAGTGATATTCTTGATTTTTTTAGCAGAACACCATTCTTCGTACCGATTAAACACCATTTCATATACACTCCGTGATTTTTCCGGCAAAAGGGAGTCCACGATATTTCTCGACATTTCTTCCAAATCAGAAGGTAAACTATCAGCTTCAGAATCACTCATTTTTTTAATTATATTAAATTCTACCTGACAATAATTATTGAGTTTGACAGCGATAAATAAATATTGCCGTTACAACCTGATGACGTTGTCAAGGAAATGGCAAAGCACAGCTCACTCACCTACTAATATTTGAAACTACACAATACTTACTCCTTTAAAAATAGTTGTCATTGTGACATGTCGAAAATGCAGTTTTTAATTTTTCGAAAATGTATTGATATAAATGCCATCAGATAAAATTTTGTATGTAATACGAATCATAAACAATCATTATGGCACACGCCGTGTTATCGGACTCGGCTACGCCTCGCCCGATAACATTCACGACTTGTACCATAATGATCGTCTTTATGATCCTTATTACATAAATAACTATTAGTTTAGTCACCTTGATCATCAAGTGTATCTATTTGTGGTGATGATTTATCTCTTTTGTGAAGTGTTCATCTGATTCCACTGCCACAAGGTTTTGACTCTAAAAAAAATTGAAGAAAAGGTACATTATAAAATTAAGTATTTTTATACTAAAAGTCAAATTTAATATGCAAACTTTAGGTTATTATAAATTATGATTTAACTTAAGAAACAAATTACCTCTAGGAACAGCAAATCTCCCCATATCATTTGATTAATTATTCTCAAGGGAAATTCCTTCAGCTTCAGACCTCATAGTTTCGGCAATAGATTCCACTCGAATCTCTGGAGAAGTACTACCCGATTTATAATTCCCCGACTTTTTATACAATACTGAAAAATATATTATTTGCACAAAACATTCTAATTAATTTCTTTAAATACTTACAATTTGTTTGTGGTGTAGGTTTAAAACAGGATAAATGTTACGATTTAATGAGGGACTCTCGTCTGAAGCTGAACTAGAGTGATGGGACATATACCTTGTATTTTTTGCCGTATCCTTGATCCCCGTCCTTTGTAAATATCGGAATTAGACGAAAGGTCTGTTGAAATTAAAGCCTTTTTGGCTTTTCTTTGTGCTACAGTAAAGTCAAGTTAATAAATTATTTCTCTTTAAAAAATGACAAATATAATAAAACTCTGTCAAAGTCTCTAATATACTGATCCATTTGTTATTGTTTTACTCCTGACATTTTGATGTCGTTAGTAACCTTCCAAGCGAATAGATGGCGTGAAAAATGCAGTTTAGCAGTGGCCAATGACATATAAAATAATAATAAAATAATACGTCGTTGGCAGTGGCTATAAAAGATCGCAGGGCATGCTGTATAATAAACAAAAGAACAAGTGATATGCGGTTAGGTAAAAACAAGTCATACCAACTCAATACAATCAACTACATAAATTCCCTATCACATATACTGTCAATTATCTTTGACATTTTCTTCCCTGCAAAATACAAAGTTATGATTTTTTTTACGAAAATTCCTTACAAGTTTTTTTACAGCTTAAGTACTATAATAAGAGTTGCACATAATGTAAGTTTAGTTTCATGTGAAAAACTTGAATATACGTATTTTTAGAAAAAAGAATATTTCGTTTTGAACATTAAAATATTATTTAGGTACTCAGTTTGAAAATAAAGTGACGTGTCTGGTTTTTTCCCACCCTTTATATATAACCAGCTATTTACAGCCACCTGGTAGCAAACTAAAATCTGGTAAAATTTGGAACCGCATTTCCCGGCCACTTAATTTATTGTAAATTTCATTCTTTTGATGCAAATATGTTAAGCACAGGTTTATTTTTGCCGTCCAGAGGAGAAGTCGAGTGATTTGTGTTTAATTGTGGATTGTCTTACACACACATATTTGAAAGGAACACTTGAAACTAAAGAAATAATATAATGAACATTAAATAATTACATAGGAATAATGAGTAATATGAAATACCAAAACGGCGAACTTTTTATGAATTACAATTGAGAATTTCTGCTCTTCTTCTAATTCTGCTGTCAGAGGCCTCGCCGACTAATCGTTACACTTTCTATATAGGGACCGAGAAAGATGAAGTTTATGCCATCTGCTGTGAAAAAACACAAACGATGTGATGTAAACACTATTAGTAGTATTAGTGGTTTTGTATAATCAGCGTTTTTAAATGTTCATTTTTTAAAACTGATATTAAATGTTTGTGATGTCGTCACCAAAAGTATTTTTCTGTATTCATGGTTGTTCAAATATTCTGTATAAAAATACTACGCAGTTGAAATTTTATAGTTTCTCCGAAAATTCATTGAACACTGCGTGGATAACCTTAAAACGTCAAAAATGGATAAATGCAGTAAAAACCCATATGTAATTAAAATGTTCTAATTAAAACATTTTATTAACTGTTATTTTGTGTATAATCAGTATGATACTACAATTAGCAGCTATTAGAAAAGTTTTAAATGTTTTTTTACAAAAATAAAAGATTATTATCGAGAGAATAAAATGTTGTTTTCTGTACGATTTCATTGATTATATAAGATAAAAAACTAGTTATGAGCTTGCTGACTTTAATATTATATAATAAGTTCAAAGAATTAAATACTATTAAGGGGAAGAAAGTAAACATTTGTACAAAACGAATCCCTTCAAGTTTTTTAATTACATTTCAGAAAACATAGGGAGGATTGGGAACCAAATAAAAATACTAGAATTTGCAGTGTTCATTTTGTCAATAATCAAAAATCAGATACTCCCCTACACCCATCTTACATACCAACAATTTTTCCTGTTAAAGGAAATAAAAAGATCTATTCATTTTTTGCATTTTGTAGGTTGTTTATTATTCTGTTTACATCACAAAGTTTTTCTTATTTAACACCAGGGCGCTCTACTTTCGACAGAAGTGCTGCCTCTATAGTTCGGTCTCGATACCTATATCAGCCCTAAAATATTAAATTAAGAGATTAATTTACCAATATATCATGCTACACTACCAATATAAAGTAATAAAAACACTCTGAAACTTACCTTTGAACTCAGTGAATCTATTCTATTTTTTTTTACCAAATCATTGCACGTCTGAATTTGAACTGGCGATTAAACGAAAACTGTTACAGATTGTAGGTTAGAATTGTTAAATATCGTATATGAAATTCGACTGATTAAAAGACAGTAAATTTGAAATATATGCGATCACATTTCTTATTATTTAAGAAAATGCGTAAAATGCGAGCTGGCCGCATTGTGTATTTACCCCATATCGATACATTTTTTAACCTTGCCCTTATAAAATGAACATCAAAAATCTAGGCTTCCGTTGTCATATATGTACTTTTAACTTATTTTAAACGCGTTAGAAAACGTCATATTTTTTTTAAATGGATTTTTGTAAAGTTGCTTTTAGAAGGTAAGTTTTTAAATTTATTATTATATGCTACTATGGATAATTGTTTATTTTAGGGCGATAACACAATTTCGGGTCTATAGACGTACAAATTGTATTCAAAAATTTGCTAACTGTAACATTAATAACAAAAATTGTTGTACGAATAATTATCCCAACAAATTCACTACATTGTGTGGTCAAAAATTTCCCAACTATGATTTTACCCAGAGTGCAAACATCCACAATGTTACTAACGGCTATTTTAAAAAATTCCATTCTGACAACGTGAAATCGAACCGGAACTCTGCCTTGAAGAAACTCATTGTGGGAGGTGTTCTTGTTGGATCTGTTACTTATCTGATTAACAAGAGTAAGTAATTTTTGCGCTTTTTAATAATTAGACATAAAATAATTTAATTAGCTTCATATAATTTGTATTCAACAAAATAAATTCAGGATGGTTCTGAAATAATTCACAATACGTACAGTTGGCGCAATCCAGAAAAGTTAAGGAAGTTCATAAATTCTGAGATCATGTTTTAACAATTTGGTCACCAAGTGTTATATATGTTACAGGAAAAGTAGATTCCCCAGTAAGAGTTGACTCGCCCTAGAAAAAGTCGACTCCATTTTCAGTAAATGTTGATTAAAAACGAAATGGATGAATTTTGATCAATATTTACTAGCCAGAGTTGAGTATATAGATTATTTACGATAAAAAGACGATGACGTTGCAAAACAAAATATTGTGATGTTGCCAAGCTGTAGTTTTTTCCTTTACTTAACGGAAACTAGAAAAGTCAATCTGATGTTAGAGTGACAGTTCTTCTTTTTCATTGTTCCGTGCCTCGTAGGGCGCAAGTCAAAAATATTTATTTAAAAATAAAAGGCTTGTATGATAGGCTTGATTAATTTAATATAAATATTTATTCATGGAAAACTATGGATAAGATACAAGAAACAGTAACCAATAATTCTATAGTCGAATTAACATTTAATTATTTTACATAGAAGAGGGTTAAATGACGAACTGTAGGTCCTTATACCTTATTCTATGCTCTATAGAACCATCTTCAAGAGCACTGCAAGGGTTTACCCTAAAAGGAATCAATACAAGCTGTAATCATCTTCATGCAAATTTAAATATTGCTTCTTTATACAATATCTATTATATTTATTATAATAACAATAGAATGGAAAAGAAAAATATAGATACACAAAATAAAATTTTGTTACAAGATATTAAAATAAAAAATCTCCGATTTTATCAGTATTATTTATGCAGAGATACTGTGGTCGTTGTTTTAATTTGTGTACTATAAAATAACTGTACCTAATTAATTTAATGATAGTTATTAGTGATTTTGAAAAATTGTAAATAAAGCAAATAGGATAAAAATATACAAAAAATAAAAAACAAGATTTCCACTACTCCACTACAAAATCATCACTATCTTCATCGTCACTGTCAAAATTAATAATAAGTGGAGGCACATCCTGTCTATCAAATACTACTTCTCTATCCCACCCATCTGGTATAATTTTTTCAGTGTACTCTACTGTCTGACCAAATATCAGGAGTCACTTTTTCTAAAGACTTTCCATACACCTATTGCTTGTTCTGTTGAAGAACCATCAGTTCCCACATGATCTCTATAAAAATTTTTAACTATGCCCCAAATATGTTCAATTGGGTTGAACATACAGTTGTTAGGGGAAAGTCGAAGCACTTTGTGACCATATTTTTCAGATAATATGTCAGCTTAATATACAATTGGTGGTTTATTCCTACAAAAATACATATATTTAAACAAAATAAGTTATCTAAGTATTACCATAATATATTGAAAGCTGTTTATATCAACTTACCGTTGTACTAAATTCAATAATTGGGTTTTGAGGAAAGTATTTTCAAAAGGATTATCATTTTGTATCAACCAGTTCTGTATATCAGCCTTTTTGGTAGCTGTTGTTGGTACTTTACTGATCACTGTACTGTGATAACTTAGATTATCCATTACAATTGTGGCAGGTTCTTCCAAGTTCACTAAAAGCTGGTATTCAAACCAATGCAAAAAATGTTCTCGGTTCATTTCACCGTGGTAATCACCATCTTGTTTTTTGGAAGAAAAAACCAGCCCTGCTCCAGGAATAAATCCAGAAGAGGAACCAGCATGCAATACTATATACCTACAATAAGGAAATAACAAATTACTACTAGGTTTCCTAGATAGACTGCACAGCTCAATACAACTATTATTAATTATATAGGTTTAAATAAAATAGTGTGACTAGTAAATATTTGAAAAGGTCTTAAAATGGCAGGAATGTTAGTACATCATAAATTAGTTCCTAAATTTTATTATTCAATTACCTTGGACCACCAATTTTGGTTTTTTTCACGCTTCTATGAGTAGAATCTTGCCAAGAACGTCCAACAGTACCGTCTTTAAATATCCAGGTCTCATCCAAAAACACAAATTGATATAAACCTTCCCTTTTTATCTTGACATATTCATGTAGAAAATGTACACGTTTTAATGCAATATGTGGCAACTCCATTAAACCACGACGAGGATCATCTTTTTGGTATTTAAATCCAATATTTTTCACTATCTTCCAGAGTGATGTTAAACAACCATTAAAGAGTTCACGCTCCTGGAGTTTGTCTCTTAAAGTTTTCAAGGTTATGTGTTCCTCTGAAAAAATATTGTGTTAGTGAATTGTAAATAAAATAAAACAATAAATTCAATATACTCACTGTTTTCATACATTTCGTATATAACATTTCGGAAAGAATTTTGATCAACGTTATCAATTTCAACAGTAGGTTTTATACATTGCCTCTTTTTAGGTGGGCTTTTAGGCTGTTCACCTCTATTATGCTTGGCGGCAATACGGTTAACAGTGGTAACACTTAGTTGTAAAGCTTCTGCAACTCTCTACAATATAATTACTTCAATTTATGAAAGAATAATATATTATCAAGTTTAATTAACCTAACCTAACATTAAAAACATTTAATCATTTACATTTAAATATGTAACAATAATATTAATAATTCTGAATACAAATACTATTACTCCCCCCTCCCCCATTTCGGCATTCTAGTTCAAAATAGCTCAACAAAGATGTTACCATCTCTTGACATTTTCTGTTCAGTTGCTTTGGCATTTTATTAACCACACACTGAAGATTTACCTGAATAATTAGTTATGAAAATAACTGTTTTTTTAATCTTAAAGAAGCAATGAATTTAAAAGCACCAAAAAAAACTTGTAAATATTAGACGATGATCGAATGTCAATAAACGTCAAAACAAACTAGGGAATTCTACTAGCTGATTTGACAACGTCTTGAAGTTTTGCCAACCCGTCAGCTGTAAATTGCCCTGGCTGTTGAGGATACATTGTATTCACGGTTGGTGAATTAATATTTATTCTGATAAGCAGGAAAGTAACTAAAAATGACATCATCGTCTTTTTATCGTAAATAAAATATATCTAGGGCAAGTATACTCTTACTGCCTTGAGCTAGTAAAAGTGAAATGAAAAACAAAAAATAATACAAAGAAAGATAGAAATGTTTATCATTTATTACAGCAAGGTAATGACTTGTGACACTTTGAGTTGCAGAGCACATCTTTTTTCTTACACATGCATTTTTTGGATTTGCATTTAGTGTAGCAAGAGCATTTAAAAAATCCTTGTCCACTTCCAAGAGAAAGTCAATCAAATCCACTTGACATCGCGAATTCATTTCTTTGAATAACAAAGGCTTTACAACCAGTCCTTTTTTTTATGTTTCAATTTTTGAACACAAGGTTTGCATAAGCTTAAAAATAGTAAAATGTCTTTTGTAGTAACATTTTGGAATTTTCCTCTCTTAATTTCTGAATCATACGATCTCTTCCTCCATGTCCAGTGGATATATGCGCTTCATTAAGAACTCCAAATAGCTCTTCATCAAAAATATAATACTTTATGTTTTCTTGGTCTGTGACAGGGTGTATTAGTTTTGTAATACCATTTACTTCAATTATGTTATATCGTCCTAAAAACCTAAGATCATTACTTTATTTTTTATTCGTAGTTTTTAGGTTTTTTACTTTTTGTATGTAGCTATCATATTTTAACCTGGTCAATGTTAATGAATTTACCTTGGAACTTGAGCGTTCTAACCTTACTTTTTCCCGAAACAGTTGTTCCTTTGAGTCTGACATAAGTATTACGCACTAAAACTAATTATTAAAATATAAAAACACACTGAATTCTTGGTCACTATTGTCAACTACAACAAATAGACAAGTAATCAAGAACACTAGACGAATGCAGCTGAAATAATCAAGGCAAAGATATGCGCACGCAATTACATCTGGAGAGCAACAACTCGGAATCAACTTTTACTAAACCACAGCCGACATAGTTAACTCTTCCTAGGAAAAGTTGATCTGCTTATTTTATATCAACTTTTACTGATACTTTTAGTAAGAGTTTACTTTTGCTAGGCAGAGTCAACTCTACCTAACAATCTACTTTTCCTGTAACATATACATTGAATACCAATGCCCTTAAGACCAGCGCAGAACACTAAAATAGTCTTTTACGGTCTGTCTGTAACGAAAAACATGCGCAGTATACGGAAAAAGTAGCTTTGCTGACCCCGCCCTTTTGGCTCGAAGTCGTTTTGACACCCCCGGCCGTATTGGCTCGTTTCTTCTCATCCACCGCATGGCCTGTGAACATCGTGACGTCACCTCCCCAGCCAACTAGCGATTTGAAACACCCGCCAATGACACTAGCGCCATCAACTCCATCTACGACACCCTGTATATAGAACGTCGTAGTGACGTCACCCGCTCCCCATTTGAATCGCCCGCCAACGATCAGCGCCATCTAGTGGCGAAAATTGGAAACAGTGAGCCAGGAATGGGCCAGGACCAACTTAGTATATCTAGTAACTATCATAGCAGTGTGGAGCCGTGCATTATCATGCAGAAAAGTTGCGTAGTCTCCAAGAATAACCATGAACGGTAAAACAAGGTCCTCTAGACCTCCGCCAGGTACCTATGCGCAGTCAACGTCCCATTCTCTATAAAGGCTCACACCGTGCGAGCGTAAAAAGATATGCCTCCCCATGCTATAACTGATCTTCCACCAAATGGAAGTCACTCAGCAATACACGCTTGAGCGTATTTCTCGCATTGTCGTCGCCACACTCTTACACGTCTATCTGAGCCTGTGAGATAGACTCGCGATTCATCAGAAAACAATACGCGAGTCCAATCCGCTATTGTCCATGCCAAGTGTTCTCGTGCAAAATTCAACCTAACAATCCGGTGTGCACGAGAAAGCGGCGGTCCAGTAGCTCTAGTTCGAGAAGATAAATCAGCCTCCTAACTGTCCACTCAATTATGTTTACATTTCTCACATCTTGCCGATGATTTCGAAGGGCAACTGCCGTAAGCGTTCGGTTTCTCAAAGCACAATATACCAGAAAGCGGTCATCTCTAGCTGTTGTAGTCCTGCCTCGCCCTGAACCAGGTCATCGAGTGAGCATACCAGTCCCTTCGTACCGTTGCCATACTCGTTGCACACTCGCGGGACTTACACCAACGTTTCTGGCAGTTTCGCGCTCACCTCGACCATCTTCTAAAGCCGCCATAATTCGTGCCACAACAACAGGATTTAAGCTCATTGCAATACACTGACAATGACAACACTAAACAAACAATTTGCAATAGACAGATAAAACCATAGGAACAAAAAATATGCTGATAATGGTTTTTGGGCGAGGAGCCGTTTTGTGTTTAACGGCTTTTTGAAATAACAACTTTTTTTATTCAAGCAATCCGTTAGTAAACTATGTTACAACCGAGAAAAATAAAAATTTCTAAAATATCTTATTTTTATACTACTAATTAAACATCATACATATATCAGTCGCCTAAATGCAAAAGCCGACAAGTCCACATTAACCGAAAGTGAGAAAAAGTAAAAAACGTGTGAAATCTTTATCTTTCATTAAAACAAAACTTTTTTTCTGGGATAGGGTATTAAAAAATAACAAAAAATGATGTACATATTTTCAGAAATCTATGAATGCTAGAACTAATAGAAAATTCAATGGTTTTATGGACATGTCGGATTTTGCACCAAAAACTAGGATCGCTCAGTAATAAAAAACAATGATAATGCACAAACTGGTTTTATTGGAAAAGAGAACCTGATGCAAAAGTATTTTTATATTGCAAAGTCCATGTGTTCTTATTCACACTGATTGTCCTCCCTGTCATTAATTTCTTCTTCTTTCAACTGGTTTTGGAAACACAAGCTTTTCTTCTTTTTCCCACTCTCTTCCATAATGCGATTCTAGAAGCTTTTTGATGCTAGATTTTTTATCCTTTTTAATAGGTACTCCAACGTCTAGTTGTTTAGGGCACATTGAGGCAACTTTTTTGCCTCTTTTGCATAAGCTCTTGGGTTCACAGAAGGAATTTTTATGAAGTGCTTCTCCGTTTACTAGAACATTGGTTCCGTTTTTGGAAAATATTATTCTCTTGGATGGTTGAAACTTGAAATGCCAATACCCTGGTTGCTTGAAAACATTTTGAGATTCACTTCTCCAGTCTTTGATTTTGACTTCATCTCCAATTTTAAATACAGTGGCGAATTTGTTGAGAATATTCACGTACTCGCCAGGATGAACAAATTCTGTTTGTTTTTTGTAGATCCGCTCAATTTGTCCAAATACCCTGTCAGGCGGAATGTAAGAATGGCCAACAACTGGAAAGATCAGCTACAAGCTTTTTATTTGTGAAGGTGCTTCACATTGCAGCCAATAGACTAACATTTTTTTTTTTTTTTATTTAAAAAAAACCTTAATAGGCTTTTCTTGAAATTACAATCTGATCATTAATACGATCAATAAGCAATTTTAATCTAACTTAATTTACTAATTTCTACCTTATAACTAAAGGTCTTACTCATTAGTAGTTCCTTAGGCTCTAATACAAACAAACACTATCACTAGCGTGCAATTACCGCACTATGCTCTGCTTTACACTGTCACTAGTTAACTAACTCAAAGGGCTTTGTCCTCTTGAGTCTTCTCTTCTGGTTGGTGTTGTCGAGGAGCTGGATGGCCTCTACATTCACATGGTCTAAAAGCCGTTGTTCGTGGCTTTTGGCAAACTTAGTGATTGTCTGGCTGACAGTGTCCATCTCCAGGTCCCTGTGGAGGTCACTGTTTCGGGAGTACCAAGGCGCATTGACGATGTTCCTTAATACTTTGTTCTGGAATCGTTGTATGATCTGGATGTTACTTTCTCTGGTACAGCCCCAAAGTTGGATGCCGTAGGTCCAAACTGGTTTCAGAGTTTGCTTGTATAATAGCAATTTATTGTATACAGACAGAGTGGAGTTGCGTCCCAATATCCAATGCATGTTTCTAAATTTGAGTCCTAATTCTTCTCTTTTCTTTTTGATATGTGGCTTCCAGCGTAACCCCGCATCTAATGTAATACCCAGATATTTTGCTGTATTGGCGTAAGGTATCTGAGCATTATTTAGTCTAATTGGTACATGTTGATTTCGTTTGTTGGTGAAGTTAATGTGCACTGACTTTGTTTCATTTAATCTGATCCTCCATCTTCTGGTCCATTCATAAATCTGATCTATGTTATTCTGCAGTTTATTTGCTGCTTCTTCATGGTTTTTGCCTACAGCTAAGATAGCTGAGTCGTCTGCAAATGTGGCTGTGGTATTATGTTCTAGGTTTGGAATGTCACTAGTGTACAGTAGGTAGAGGACTGGTCCTAGTACACTTCCTTGTGGTACTCCAGCATTTATTTCTCTCAGTTCAGAGTATGCTTCTTCTTGTTTTATTCTGAATACTCTTTCTGATATATATGAATCCAGAAGGTCAGAGTATTGTTTAGGTAGGTGACATCTGAGTTTATGTTTGAGCCCCTCATGCCATACTTTATCAAAGGCCTGTGCTACATCTAGGAAGATTGCAGAACAGACTTTTCTTTCTTCCAATGCGTTTTCTATAATATTTGTTATTCTATGCACCTGGTCTATCGTTGAATGGCTCTCGCGAAATCCAAACTGGTGATCAGGTATCAATTTTCTTTCTTCTATTATTGGTTTTAGTCTCTTTATCAGAAGTTTTTCAAATAATTTAGAAACTACTGGTAGTAATGATATTGGCCGGTATGATGATACTTCTTCAGGTTTTTTGCCTGGTTTGGGTATCATAATCACCTCTGCAACTTTCCACATTCTGGGGACATATTTCAACCTGAAAGCTGCATTTATCAGGTGTGTCAGTTTTATTATAGCTTTTTTGGGCAGCTGCTTTAGGATTTCTCCTGTAATCAGGTCAAATCCTGGGGCTTTTTTCGGGTTAATGTTTTCTTTTATCTCTGCAGTTACCTCTTTTGGTGTAACAGGTCTTATCTCTAATTCTTCTTGGTCATAGTCCATTCTTGATAATTCTTCTCCTTCGTTAGGTTGAAAGGTATTTTCTAGGTGATCAGCGAATCTTTTGGCTTTTTGATTGTTATCTCTGGCCCAGCTTCCATCTTCATTTCTGATTGGAGGACTATGCAGGATTGGTCTCTTTAATCGTTTAGTAGCCTTCCACAAGGAATAATCTGTACTGCTGTCATTTGTTAGTTCACTGAGGTAAGTACTAATTGATTCATGTTTGATTTTTTGTATTTCTCTTTTTAAATTCTGTGCGGCATTGTTTAATCTAGTTTTGTCTACTGGTGCTCTAGATTGTTGCCATTTCCGTCTTAGTTTTCTTTTTTCTGTTATTAATTCTTTAATTTCTCTTGGGTAATTATTTCCCTTTGTTCTCGATGTAATGCTCGGGGTATTATTCCATGCAGTTTTCTGAATAACCTTGTTGAGTTTTTCTACTTCTTCATCTAGCTGTTCTTTGGTTTTTAGCGGGACTAAGAGGTTAATGTTGTTTTCTAATTCAATCTGGAAACTTTTCCAGTCAGTCTTGTTGTTGACTAGTCTTGGTAAGTTTTCTCTTTGTATTATAGTCTCACTAAGTGTGAGAAGGATGGGGGAATGGTCAGAACTCATATCCCATGCTTCTTCTATTTGCATGTAGTTTGTCGAGATATTCCTGGCCACAAAGAAGTCTATGAGGTCTGGAATTTTGTTAGGGTCAGCAGGCCAATAAGTTGGTTTTCCTGTCGAGATTGCTTCACATTTAATTTGGTTTATTGCTGTTAGTAGCTCCTTACCTTTAGTGTTAGTTAGTCTAGAACCCCAGTGTACATGTTTTGCATTGAAATCTCCTCCAATGATAAATCTGTACCCTAGGCTATTTAAGAATTCAATGTATTTATTCCTCTTGATTGCGTGTTTTGGCGGACAATAGACTGCCGTTACATTCAATTCGTAAGTTTTTGTTTTTATTCTGACTGTGGTTGCTTGAATTTCGGCTGTTTTATAGCTCATTTCTTGGTGATGTGCTATATTTTGTTTTATTATAACTGCACTTCCACCTTTGGCTGCATTATCTGGATGAATGGTATGGTATACCTGATATCCTTTTATTTTGATGAATGACTCCTTAGTGAAATGCGTTTCACTAATGAGACATATATCTATTTTTTCAATTTCTAGAATGGCCTGTAATTCTTGCTGATGTTGAATGAGGCCATTAGCATTCCATTCTAATATTCTAAGGCTGTCTCTCATTACCAAGTCGCTTGGGGATAGCTCCTTTGTTGCTATATTCCAATCTGGTAATTCGATCGTCCAGTTTATTTAGTTTATCCAATATTTGTTGGAGAATTTGATCGGTTGTTGGGTTGTTTTGTTTTTTATTATCTTCTGTTGTGTTTTTTACTGCCATATTGTAAGTTTTTCTGTTTTCCGCATTGTTTGTAGTAGTCCTGCTTTGTGATTTTTCTGTCGCAGGAGCTGGGTTTCTGTTGTTATCTCTCTGTGGTCGATTAGGCCTTATTACTTTTTTAGTATTTTTGTCTTTTAGTTTCTGCATTTCTTTGGCTACTACGCATCCTCTGTAATTAGCTGGATGTCCTTCGCCGCAGTGAACACATTTTGGTTGTACATTTTTAGGTTGAGGGCATTCATTCGTCAGGTGTTTGCCCACACATCGTACGCATCGTGGCTCTTTTGCACAGTAAGCTTTAATATGGCCATATGCCTGACAGCGTTTGCATTGTGGTACCAATCTTGTTTTTCTTAGCGGTAATATTTCTACCCTTATTCCTTGTATATCTGTTATACCATAAATTTTGTCCACATTTTCATCATGTTTGAATACTAGCATGAACATATTTATGGGTTTCTTAGTTCTATAACTTCGTTTTGGAATAGCATCTAGCAGTTTATATCCTCTATGCCTTAAGTCTTCTACTATTGTCTCTGGTTTAATAGTATGGTGGAGCTTGTTAACAATTACCTTTATAGGTCTGTTTTGTTTGTTCTCGTATGAATGCCATGAGTAGTTACATTCGTTGAGTTGCTTGCTAAGTGTTCTGTAATCTTCTATATTGTCTACATTGACCTTAACGTTGCTATCACTAATTATTTTAATCTGAAATCTATTTACAGTCTTCCCTATTACCTGGTGACAATCATTGAAATCCTTGATATTATCTATGATGATTGGTGGAGGGGTTTGTTCTTTTTTCGTTTTTTCGATAGGAGTTGGGACATTTTGGCTTCGTTGTGGTGGTGTCAATGAAGTATCCATTTTACGCTTCTTTCGATTTTTGGCGCGTATCCACTCTGTCTCCTTTGCTAGTTCTTCCTCATCAGTTTGGTAAGTAACTGATTCAGATATGGTTTCGTCCTCTTTAGGAAGTCTTTTCTCTAACTCTGCAAATTTTTTCTGCAGTCCTTCATTCATTATCATCACTTGATTTAACTGGACTTGGAGATTATGTACCTCGTTAATGGCATTAATTTTCTCCTGTTCCATTTTTTTCCACTCTGTATATAAAATTTGTTCGTTTTGCGATCTGACATAATTCTCCTGAAACAGGGTTTGGTTATGCTGCATTAAGATCGCTTCGTTTTGTGTTTGCGGCACAATTGTTGATTTCATTATTTACCCTCGTATTTTAATTTTTCGACGATGATAACAATGTTTGCACATTTTTGTTTTTAGCTACAATTTATGCTAATTGATTTTATCGTTATCGCTCACTAAACAACTTTTTACTGCGTTCACTTGATAACTTATCAGAGCTCCGGCACTACGCTACCGTATCTCTCGGAAGTCAAATGAATAGACTAACATGACAGTAGAATTTTTATTCTGGGCGCCACATCCATCGCAGATAAGACGAACTACTTTAATGTTCTCAGTGAAATTAAATTGTGAAAGTGTATGATGGAGAGCCGATGAAATTACGTTGGAACTTTTCTGATGGTCAATTTCAGTCCAAACATAGGATCTCAAATTCTTTTGGTTAAGCTTGGCTTTGGATAATCCACAAACAATCGCCAGATGGTAAAAATTAATTTGCATGCTAAAATAGGCCTTCTGGTCTGGAAGCTTTGGAAGAGCTAAGTTTTTTTGACAGTTATAGGAGAATGTGGCTAAGTCTTCGCGTGTTTCTTGAAGCAGTTGATAAAACAATTAGCCCTGATTTTGTGTAGTCGTTGTTGAGCTATTAAATTTTTTTTATTTGTGTCATCCTGTGTTTTCATTATGTTGGTTTTATATTGTAAACAAGTAGAGCATAGGTCGGTTTTTGGGGTACCAAAAATTTTGTTAACGTATGCTCTAAAAAACTTTCTTTAACCTTTACGCCTCGTTGTTCACTACAGATTCGTTATAAATTTTCCAAAGCCCAGCGCTGCTTAATTCGGCTGGTAAATAAATTCTGCTAAATCTTTTCAACCAATAGTGAGACTCCGTGCATTTTAAGGATTCCATAAATTCTTTTATAGCTTGTTTTTTGTTGTTCTAATTACCAATTCGGTCACCTCCTCTATTTTCCATTGGCAAAAGGGATTTTTGGAAATCGTTTTACCACGTTCAATATTCTATCCTTTTTAATACCAAAAATTATGAAAAAAATATTCATAAAATAATAATAAAATATTCAGGCATTTACCTAAAATATTTAGGAACGCATCTCTGCATACGGGAAGTACCAAGCTATCAGACCTTTTATCCTTGTATTGGACTACTAAAAGTTTTTCTTTGTTTTAGCTATCTTTCCTTTGCCTACATCTTTTTGGAATTTTTGAGTCACAGTGTCGTAACATAAACATGTCTTGTTTAGATTTTTCTTTGTTTTTATAGAAAGTGTCATTAAACTCTTTAACGTCTTCCATGGAAAGTTGAGATGTGCATTGATATGGTTGAAGCAGTTTACCCTTATGACCGCAACGGGGATATAATGGCAAATCTTTACAAGTATACCTAAAACAAATATACCACATGCTAAAGACGCACAATAAAGAATTAAAGTGTTCATAATAATAAGATAAAAGTTTAAAAACACTTGCCCACAAAAAGTAGCTACGTACAACATTAAAAACATACCTTGATGCCTTTTGTCTTTTGGTTTCCTGCTTAGTTATTTTTCTAGCTGTTATCTACACATGCTTTCATTTGACGAAGATTATCCGGGTTATCGAATTTATCTAACTGATTCATTTTTGTAATTTCAATTTTGAGTTACACCTTTTTTATCACTGTAAGAACAAGTCAAAACTAAAAATTAAATCACCTGATATTACACATGTCATTGTGTTGTGATACTTATACTAAGCTGCTATTGGCCCATTGGATGTGTCTGGTTTTGCAGCGCAGGGACTTGTCGACTTTTGCATCAAAGACGAAACTTTGTAGGCAATTTATACATGGATTTGTCGAGTTTTGCGGGGAATATTTTTAATGGACATGTAGTCCTTTGAATTTTAAATGTTTTTGTATAATAAACTCTATTTTTAAAAATGTGTGACTTGTCGGCTTTTGCATCTAGGCGACTGATATAAAACACGTCCTTAGAATTTAAATGGTTGATACTATTTTGATTATTCTCGTCTTTTTGTGTGTAACGCAAATCGCGATTGGCACATTTCAGGCTGTAGAATATTTTAAGACTAATTTTGAATATTATTTTTGTGAAAATTGGGACAAGAATTAACGTACTCTATTTCGCATATTGGAGACACCCCAGGTTTAGCGCGCATCTCTCCAAATTTTGGTTAAAAATAATTTAAAAAATATCCGCAAACATAACTCAATGCCTTTTGTGTGGGCATATTTATCTCTTATAAGGCAATATTTGTTTTAAATTAATATTTCCTTACGGTAAGGTATCTAACGCATATCCACATTTTATTGTAGTGTACGTATAGAAAACTTTTCTCAGTGTATTCTATTGTGCTATCCCCACCTAAAAATTTTGCGCACCGGCAGATTGTTTTTGGTTAGTTGTTCTTTGGATGTATAGCAATAATAATTGTGATTTCGTAATTTTAAAAGAAATCGTATTTAATAAGTCTCTTAGCAATGATATTGTTTGCGACATTTAGGTATTCAATTTAATATTTTAACAACAAACGATTTACTCTATGTAAAATATATATGTGCAGTAGAAAAGACATAAAATAGACCATAAATCATATATTCTCTAGCTGTATATTTTTTATGTTACACATTGTATCTAAATATATTATTGTAGAATGAATGAGGACGTAGATAATAGCAAATTTGTTATCTAGAAAAATAACATTAATATCTGTCAATTGTATTTTAAATGTTATCAATTTTAAATAATTATAGTATACCAAGTTATTTTAATAAAGTTATATGATCCTGAGTGTAAATAAATTAATACAAAGTCATGTTATAATAATAACAAAATTATTATTAAAATAACTCAACGCAATACGTAACCTGAGACATAATCATACTAAAAAACGACACTCAATAAATCTAACTTAACGCAAAGAGTAAGTTTAGCCACGTAAATTTTTATCAGAAAGAGAAAGGCAAAATAGTAAGCTAAGATATCAATAAAACTATAATATAATATATAAACAATTTAGATTTGAATTAAGGAAAACATATGACCGCGATAAAGTAACATTTAATTATTTATCCCTTAAATAACATAAATTTAAAGAGATATATATTTTATATATGAATGTCAATGAAAACGGAAATCGTGGTATGAGTACATGAGTATCAACTAATAATAAAGGAATAAATAAATAACAAACAAGAATAAAAAGAAATGAATACAAATATAACACAATATTATTCATGTTGTAAAATTTGTGAAAGTAATAAATAAGTTGCGACCAATCGGAAGACTCTAATTTTGTGAAATAATTATGAAGACAATTATAAATGATAATAGTGGACAATTTATTAACAATTATCAATATAAAGTGTGAAAAACAGCAAAATCCAGTATGTTTATGTCAGAAATATAGTGATTTTGAACATTACTAAAATGACAATCAGACGCTATAAATATAGAAAATTCTAGAAGTTTACGAACTTCCGCTTATCAACAAAGCTTGGTGACGCGAGGAAAACTAGGAGAGTGAGCTGACGCTGAATGGGTTAACAGTTCCATGTAGAACTGTATAAAAAGTTTTAAGTAAAAGCGTCACTAAACGCTGGAGATGAACTCTTAACTCCTGGATATCTCGATAAAAAACTTGTCTCGTTCGGGAAAAATTATCTACACTTGTTACTGGGTCTTCTATTAACGAATTTAATGTGTTGAATAATTAATTATATTTAATTTAACCACTTTTACTTAAAACTTTTTATACAGTTCGACATGGAACTGTGAACCCATTCAGCTTCGGTTTCAGTCTCCTCGTTTTCTTCGCGCCCCCAAGCTTTGTTGATAAGTGGAAGTTCGTAAACTTCTATAATTTTCTATATTTATAGCGTCTGATTGTCATTTTATTAATGTTCAAAATCACTATATTTCTGACATTAACATACTGTATTTCGCTGTTTTTCACACTTTATTATATTGATAATTGTTAATAAATTGTCCACTATTATCATTTATAATTGTCTTCATAATTATTTCACATAATCAGAACCTTCTGATTGGTCGCAACTTATTAATTACTTTCACATGAATAATATTGTGTTATATTTGTATTCATTTCTTGTTTGTTATTTATTACATTATTAAACATGATATCTCAATAGTTTTCAATTTTCATTTTACTCATTCATTATATATTTCTTTATTATTAGTTGGTACTCATGTCATCATACCACGATTCCCGTTTTCATTGACATTCATATATAAAATATATATATCTCTTTGAATTTATGTTATTTAAGGGATAAATAATTAAATGTTACTTTATTACGGTCATATGTTTTCCTTAATTGAAATCTAAATTGTTTATATATTATATTATTATAGCTTTGTTGATATCTTAGCTTATTATTTTGCCTTTCACTTTCTGATAAAAAATTACGCATTGCGTTAAGTTAGATTTATTGAGTTTCGCTTCTTAGTATGATTATGTCTCAGGTTACGTATTGTGTTGAGGTATTTTATTAATAATTTTGTTATGATTATAACATGACTTTGTATTAATTTTTTTATTTACACTTAGGATCATATAACTTTATTAAAATAACTTGATATACTATAAATATATAAAATTGATAAAATTTAAAATACAATTGACAGATATTAATGATATTATTCTAGATAACAATTTTGCTATTATCTACGTCCTCATTCATTCTACAACAACAATATATATAAATATCTATTAAAGTAACATTTCAATGGCGCCCGAGCAGATAAATTAAATTGCGTAGCCCGGTATCAATGTTTTTTTGCCCCGTTAACGGAGACTAACGAAACGAAAGAATTTTTAAAACCAAACAATTAATTCAAATTTGAAAGGCGGAGTTGTAGGACATCGTACTGACTGGCTATAAACGATCGTTTTAACTGTTAGAATAATTTCGGTGTGGTATTAGAGAGTTTTTAAGCCCTTTATTTTGTCACGTAAGTATGGTTATCGTTATTCTGAGAATGCGCAGTATGAAAACTTGGAGACCTTAACTTTAATAACGATAACGGAATTTGTTATTTACGGAGAAATACCGTAAGAAGGTTTTTATGCTTATGGTTATTTTTCCAATTACAACGTTGTCAAAACTGATATATTTTGGTACACGCAATTGTTAAAACCTACTTAATTTCTTTAATGTAAAGGAAACTACTATATTTCTTTATGTTTTAGAAGACAGTAGTTTATAAAACAATTTTTTTTTGTCAACAAAGCTGTTACATATTTTCTCTGAGAAAATCTGAACATAAAACCTAACCTTCATTATTATTATCCATGATTAATTATTATTCAATATGTAAGGATTCTTCTAACAATAACATTTTATAAAGCTTCTTCCATTGTTAAATTTATGAAATATTGATCCATTTACTATTTAAATAACATCGAGTTATATTTCCAATTCGTCAACTGTCATTATAATTAATCTGTAACTGTTAAACAGAATACGTTATTTTTAGATGGCTTAAAACACCTTATTTTCTTGTTCAACGTAATCGTTATTGTTGATAAAGTTAACCATAACTACACCTAAAATCTCCGTTATATTTGTAGGCTTAAAAACTCTCTATTGACACGCTGTAATAACTACAGTCCCTGCATGTAGAAGTATTCGTTAAGCTGGGTAGTGACAATAATGGCGGAGTGTAGCGGTGTTGGCGATAAAAAACGGCGTCGTAACAATTTAATTCGGGAAGAAAAAGTCCTCATATTAAATGTGTACGAAGGACTGCGTGCCATGGACAAACAGTTGGGTGTTAGTGACGCTGTGATTAAGTGCAGTTATTTAACTAAAGTTTCTGAGAGTACTATATACAATATTCTAAAGAAATCGCGGGACGGATCTTTGACAAGAGAACGAGGTGAAAACTGTAAACCGGAAAGTAGGGGAAGAAAGAAAATTGTTTTGGACGACCAAACACGGAATGCTATACGTAGGGAAATACATTCTTTTTATTTTAGGAATGAAATCCCCTCGGTAGCTAAATTGAGCAAGGTAATAGAAGCTGATGATACTTTACCAAACATCAGTGATAAAGTTTTGAGACGAACTTTAAAATTAATGAATTTTTGTTACCAAACAAGAAGTAGAAACAGTGCCTTAATTGAACGAAATGACATTGTGGAATGGAGGAGAAATTATTTAAAACAGATACGACAGTTTCGTAACGAAGGACGGCACATATATTATCTTGACGAAACATGGTTAAATGAAGGCCACACTGTGTCAAAAGTGTGGCAAGACATGAATATACGAAGCAATCGACAAGCCTTTATGGAGGGTTTCTCTTCCGGTTTAAAAGCTCCCTCTGGGAAAGGACGTCGACTGATTATCACTCACATTGGCAGCGAGGAAGGATTTGTAGAAGGTGGATTACTAAGTTTTCAGTCCAAAAAAACTGTCGATTACCATGAAGAGATGGATGGTAACCGGTTTGAAACATGGTTTAGATCAATTTTAACAAAGGTAATTCCTGGTTCAGTGATAGTTATGGATAATGCTTCATACCACTCTCGTCGACTGGAGCAAATACCTACTTCAGCTAGCCGCAAGAGGGTTATAATTGATTGGTTAGAGAGTAAAAGCATTCCGCACAACGAGGCAATGCTAAAAGTTGAATTATTATCTCTCGTACGGAAACATAAAAGCAGTTATATTAAGTACGTTGTCGATGAAATGGCGAAAGATTTCAACGTCTCAGTTGTTAGACTTCCTTCCTACCACTGTGAGTTAAACCCCATCGAGCTGGTTTGGGCCCAAGTGAAAAATTATGTTGCGAGAAAAAACAGTACATTCAAAATGACGTTGAGAAACTGTTTGACGAGGCGCTGCATACCGTTACTGCTGAGAGTTGGCGTAAATGTATTCAACACGTATTAAAAGAAGAAATAAAGTTTTGGGATTTAGACATACGTGTAGAAGTAATGACGGAACCACTCATTATCGATATAGGAGGAGAAAGCGATGATTCTGAGGAGTCGTCAGGGAGTGATACCGCTTCCAGTTAGTCAGACATTTTACAAGTGACCTCGCAACATACCTATACTTATTGGTAATTTATTTTGGTCTTGACAAACAACTTTTTTTTAGTTTTAGTAGTAGTAAGTTGGAATTGACTTTTAAACATTTTTTTATTTTGTTTTAACTTACTTATGAACAACTTGTGATAAGTTATTATTTCAAATGTTAAAAATTGAAATTCCAGATATTTCAGTATTCGCACCCTTAAACTATGATACGCTCATGGAGTTCACTTTAAATCGGTAGATAACCGATGACGTCACTTTACAGAATTTCGACTATCGACTTTTTTATATACATCTTATTATAGCTCATCCTTAAAAATGTGTATTATTCTTGGTAACACCCTGTATATACATAATGATACCTACCATAATAATTTCGTATTTCTGTTCTCTCAAATTTAAACGCCAGAGCATACAAGAACATTTTCTATTTATTTTTTATTTAGGACTATTAAGAACCCTTCAAAAATGATGCGCTCATGAAGTTCGCTTCTGCAACTGATTTTATGGACAGTAAGAGCGATGAGTCACTTTACAGAATTTCGACTATCGAGTATAGCTACAAACGATACTCCCAAATCTTGAGACTAAAACCGAAAGAGTATTGATCCGCCGGTTGCTCATATCCCCGGTTAGCTGAACATTTCACAGGACATAGAGAGTCTCGTACACCGTCGAGTATATCGCCGAAATCGAAACACACACCGCTTTAGTTCCACCCAAGCACAATTCAGACCACCAGTACCGATCAACCGATGAAAGGATACGGATCGTCGAAGCGTGACCTTCACAATATTTAAGTACCAGAGAGTTATATAGAATATTGAATTTTAATTTATTTTTGTCGTAAATATTATTTTCAGAAGTAAAACAGTTAATTTAATTGAACTCTGTCTCCTTTGGGCTTATCTGGGCAATACGCATTACATGATCAAATAGCGTATAATATTATATTTGGTTAAGTTGGAGAACGCGCGCAAATTTGAAGGAGAAGAAGGTATAATATAATAATGAGTGTCACATGTACGTAACACGGGTAAATAACAACGATCATAACCCCTAAAAAATTAGGCTTTGCGAAACTCTGAATATCGTGGCTAAAGTGAACTTGATTACTATTTAGGTTTGATGTCATATGTTCCATAATTTTTAATTGTGTTCAAGAACGTACATTCGTTAAATATTTCCAAAAAGTATTAAAAATGTGTATTTATGATTTATCTGATAGAGGTAACATTTTTTTTTGGGAAGATTTGCCTTTTTTTATTGCCGATTGCTTAATTGATCATTTTTATTAAAATAATGATTATATATTTTATTAGATTGGGAATCTAGTTTGCCTGTCGGAGAATACAACAGGGAATACCCAGAGTTTACAATGGAACAAGTGGCCAAACATAAAACAAGGTATGCTTTTGCTTTGTTCACTTTCGCAAACATTCATAACCCTAACTAAACTTTCGCAAACATTTATATGAATTCACATGGGGTGCGTTCCACTTGGCGCTCACAAGGCTCACGACCACGGTTTATCTCGTTCCACTTGCTTGCGAGCGTTACAATCATAAACTCAATTGGAATGTGCTGTGGGGCGTTTTAAGCGGCGATGTAATAGCTATTTATTTACTAAGTGCGTTATACAGTGCTATTCAAAAGTCCCCTCCCCCCCTTGTACCTTTTGAACGGCTACACTCACATTAATAAAATTTGGAGGGTGAAAATAAAGTGTTGTAAACTTCTCTACGAATGGTAAAAGGTGACGTAATAGTAATATATGACGTCACAGTGCCACTCTGGGCAATAATTTTAAATAGGACCTTGTAACATGTCGCTGAGACATGTTACTATTTTCATCAATTATTTTGGAGCGTTACTTATTCGTCGGCTACTCCCACCTCTAATTCCAATTCCTATTATTTCAAATATTAGGAACACATCGGTAATCGTTTTTGCCATCGTTAAAATATCTACTTAAACTACGATTGAACTGGAACTCGCTCTTTTGGTTCATTTCTTCGCTGAAAAGTATTCAGTATTCTCTTTTTTAATCATATCATTTTGTATGTGATTTTTAATTTTCTTCGCTGCCTGTACCGTTTACCTTAAGGACCGTTTACAAACTTAACCTCCACGGACTTACCTTTACGGACCGCTACGGACTCTACAGACTATCCACTCCACCGGATCATACAGCGTCCAAGTCCAGACAACGACGTCTCAACTTTTGACTACTGCTGCGAGCTGTACGTCCCGAGTCTTCCCAAGATAAGTCCTTAACTTATTTTTGATATATATAAAATATTGAGTTGGAGTCCGGTTCTGACAAATAATATAACAAGTTGTTTTAACCTCGCTCTTATATTTTGTTAATTTTATAGTAAAAACACAGTGTAGTTAAATTTCGCTTTATTGCCATAGTGTTTTTAATTAGTTACTTCCTATTGTTCACCTGTAAGTACCCAAAATTTAAGATTTTTCTCGAAGAAAATAAGAAATTTACCATTAGTATAAACTTAAAATACGAAGTAAATATCAAGTCAAGGTTTTTTCCGTACCTAGGTCCTGGGATGGACAGGGTCAAACCTGCCCAATACGACCTAGTATAATTAATTAAACATATTCTAATATGCCACTGTTAATTCCCACGCAGACCACTTCTGACTACAGGAGCTCTGAAACTGATCAACTACCAACACATTCCAACACCAACAACACAATGATCAATAACATACCATTATATTCCTCTTCTCAAATCCTATCCAACCAAACAAAATCCTATTCTAACGCTGCGAAACAAACAAGATATCCTAATAAAGAACAAGCTATTATTTTTAACGCATTAGAAGGAATTCCTATTCAAGACTATTTAATTCCTTTGGGAACTGTTATACAACCAAAACATATCACACATATCTCTAAAATAACTAATAACAGAATCTGCGTATATTTAGCCGACAAAAATATAGTCAATAAATTCCTCGATGATATTGGAGAAATAACGGTAAATGGTGAAATACTTAAGGCCAGAAAACTTGTTACACCAGCAGAAAGGCTTGTATTATCGAATGTATGTCCTACCATACCGAATGAACTTTTAATAAATGAATTACAAAATATAGGTCTAAATCCAATTTCACCTATGTCAGTACTAAGAATCAGTACAGCTCTTCCGGAATTTAGTCATATTCTTAGTTTTAGAAGACAAATTTTCGTTACGCCTCACAATATCCAAATTCCTGATTCTATAGTGATCAATCATGATAATACATCATACAGAGTATTTGTAGCACAAGACGGAATGACTTGTTTCAAATGTCGCCAGACAGGACATCTTGCAGCACAGTGCTCAGTTTCTATCTCAGCTAATTTAACTCAACAACAGACTGACACAACTCCTGCACCTACTACATTATCAACCAATAACGCCACAAACTGCACACCTTCTCCTATTATCGATATAATAAAACCCTCCACCATTGGAGCGATCAACAATCCCAACACACCAATTCCATCAGCAACCAATACTCCAAAAAGACCCGCATCTGAGAGCCCCACTATAGAAGAAACAAGCTCAGAATCAATTTTACAAAAACCTAATCATCTTAAAAAAACAATAAAAAAAGTTAAGACAACCTCAGCAGTGGTACCAGCAATTCCTGTAAAAATTTTACTTCAACCAGCCAAAGCATTTATAACAAACAATTCTGAAGGACTGCCATTAAACTACGACCAACTTGTAGACCTATTTGAAAATACTCTTGGCTCTCATAATGCCCTGGAAGTAGTTAAGGACTACACAACTGACTATGGATCTCTAGTGATCATGTTAAATAAAATTTACCCTCTTCTTACAGAAAGACGAATTAAAAGCCGTATCACAAAACTTCAACAAAAAATATACAGACACCTAGGAGACGAAATCAATTATGAATCGATGGCTACAGAAAGTGACTCGTCCTCTCATGAATAGAACTCCACTATCATTTATTTATTATTATTTTTTTTTCAATCCAATGCTATTTAAATCAATAATTCAGTGGAACCTGAATGGATACTACGAGCGTCTACCTATGCTACAAAAAATCTTATCAGAACACCTTCCTGACATTTTATGCCTTCAAGAGACACATTTTAAACTAGATCATTATCATTCACTAAAAAGTTATCAGTGCTTCTTTAGGAACAGAACAAATCGTCAACATGCCAGTGGCGGAGTTGCGATTTATGTATCGAACACATTAGAAGCAGAAATTATTCCGATTAATTCCAACCTGGAAGTCGTTGCCGCAAAAATTAGGAGCTCGCACCCAATACACATATGCAATATGTACCTACCGGCAGGTCCATTGGACATGCAAGATATTTGTGATGTTATTAATCAAATACCAACACCAAGATTAATTTTAGGTGATTTTAACGGTCACCATATATTTTGGGGCTCCGATTCTAATGATAATCGAGGTCGAACAATTGGGAATGTTATTGACCATTTTAATTTTAATATATTAAATGATGGTACTAAAACCCGCTTCAATTCTGCAACAGGAGAATCATCCGCAATAGATCTATCCTTTTGTGATCCTACGGTCTCGTTATCGGTATCTTGGGAAGTAGATCCTTACTTATATGATAGTGATCATTACCCGATTATTATACGAAATACCAATTTCGAAACTAAAACTACTTCACCATCTTACATTTGGAGATTAAAGAATGCAAACTGGGATGCCTTTTCTGAAAATATTCAAAAGAAAATAGAAAACCTTACTACGACCGAGAATATTGATAAGGATTTAAGAAATCTTGAAAATATTATCATATCTGCCGCAGAATCTAGTATTGGTAGAACAAAGCTTGTTACAGGTAGAATTCCAGTTCCATGGTGGAGTAAAACATGCGAAGACGCCATAAAAACTAGTAAGCATGCTTTCAACGTTTACAAAAGACACAAAACCACAGAAAACCTCGTTGAATTCAAACGACTAAGAGCAATTTCTAGACACATAATAAAAACTGCAAAAAAGGAATCATGGAGACAATTTGTATCTTCAATTAATAGATCCACTCCAATATCAGATGTATGGAAAAAAGTCAAGAAAATTTCTGGTAAAAGCTCCATTCAAAAAATAACATCTCTTGATCTCAATGGAATAACGGTTACAGACGACAAACATATTGCAGATATACTCTCTGATACATATGCTAGTCACTCCAACAACAATAATTATGATAACGCCTTTATTACCAAAAAAGTCTCACAGGAAGCAAATGATATTGAAATTTTTAACATACTCGATCCATTAAATCATAATATAACTGAAAATGAATTAAATGAAGCACTAGAAGACTTAAAAGATACATGCGGAGGACCAGATGACATTCCTGTAGTATTCTTGAAGCACTTACCTCAAAATTCCAAAGATTACTTGTTACACCTATACAATAAAATCTGGACTAAACACCTCTTTCCAGAAAAATGGGGTGAAGCTATTGTCATACCAATACTAAAGCCTAGAAAACCTAAAACAATCGCTGCATCTTATAGACCTATCTCACTAACTTGTTCAATGTGCAAGCTACTCGAGAAAATAATTAACAAACGACTTTTATGGACACTTGAAAGCAGAAACCTTCTGATCCCGGAACAAAGTGGCTTCAGAAAACATAGATCAACTTTAGATAACATTGTTGAATTAGAAAGCTTTATTCATGAGGGTTTCGCATTGAACCAGACGTGCATGGCCATATTTTTCGATATTAACCGGGCATTCGACACGGTGTGGCGATATCATATATTGAGAACGTTGAGTGAATGGAACATACAAGGCCACTGCTTAGCTTTTATCAAAAACTTCCTCCAAAAAAGAACTTTTGTTGTCAGAGCAAATACACAGATATCTAAAAATAAATTACAAGAGAATGGGACACCGCAAGGCTCCGTAATAAGCCCAACATTATTTATTGTAGCCTTGAATAGCATCTTGGAGAATATAAAAGCACCCCTTAGAGCAAGAATATACGCTGACGATCTAGTTGTTTTCTTAAAAGGTACAAATATGACCACAATGAATAATTTTCTCCAAGATTTTCTTACAAACCTGGAAATTTGGTGTTCGCAAACAGGAGTTCGTTTTTCAACATCCAAAACTCACTGCATGTTATTTAGCAAAAAAAATGAACTATTTCAACCTAATTTGATACTACATGGCGAAAATCTAAAGATCCTACCTTCTGTAAAATTTTTAGGTATGCACTTAGACAGCAAATTAAATTGGAAAATACACATCAACAATCTAGCCTTAGAATGCCAAAAGAGATTAAACATTCTAAAAGTGGTAGCTAACCAGAAATGGGGTGCTGATGGACCAACTTTATTGTTACTATATAAATCTCTCATCAGATCAGTATTGGACTATGGCTCTATAGCATATGATACAGCAAACAAAACTGACACCGACCAACTCGAAGTAATCCAAAATTCCGCTTTCCGGATTATACTTGGAGCTTTTAGAACTACACCGGTAAAAAGTCTACAGTGGGAATTAGGAGAACCAGCCTTAAGCCTAAGGCGAAAATCTCTTAGCAGCAATTATGCAGTTACTATTCTTGCCAATATGTCAAATCCAACTTATCAGTACACACACTCAAATAAATTGGAAGGATTTTTTACTGGGAAATCGAGGACACCAAAACCGTTTTACGAGAGAATTAGAACATACTTTCAAGAAATTGACTTTTGTCTACCAAAAGTTTACCCAATTGCCACTTATTATAACGTAGAACCCTGGATGGTAAAGATACCAAATTGCGACAAAAGCTTAACTAAATATGATAAACAAAATACTAACCCAACTGTTATAAAAGCCAAACTGTTCGACACTTTGGGAAAGTATCCAAATTACCAAAAGATATATACAGATGCCTCGAAATCGACCATAGGCGTAGGAGCAGCTGTAGTAACTGACTCGCAGAAACTTCTATATAAACTTCCATCCTACACAAATATCCTCTCGGCAGAACTATTCGCTATATATCAAGCTTTAACACATATCAACGAAAGCAGCCACCACAACTCTTTCCTTGTCCTTACAGACTCCCTTACTTCCTTACACTCGATACAAACGATTTATTCTAAACATCCTTTGGTTCATCTCATTAAGAAAGAACTCTACGTTGCCAGAGAACGAAACAATGATATCATCTTTATATGGATCCCATCCCATATTGGTATTAGTGGAAATGAAGAAGCGGACAGATGTGCTCGTAATTCCATCACAGATGAAAGTGCGGTATCGATTCAAAGGTGGTTAGTTCGGATCTAAAGTGCGTATTAAATAGGAAAGTGATCGCTTTGTGGCAATCTCAGTGGACTGAAAGTGACTCAAAACTTCGTGAAATTAAACCTCTATATAAAAAGTGGTTTCCATTTTCTAACAACAGACAACACCAAGTGATTATTTCACGTCTACGGTTGGGGCATACTAGACTAACTCACACTTACCTAATAAAACGTGAAGAACATCCAGTATGTGAACTGTGTAATGTAGATGTAACAGTGAAACATATCCTCACAGAATGTCCTAAATACTACAATCAAAGAAACATTTGTAAACTACCCAACACATTTCAAGCCTTATTTCAGGATAATAATTGTGATAGACTAATAATATTTTTAAAATTAATTAATGTGTATAATTCAGTGTAATTATGTTATTATCTATTGTACCGTCGCTAATAACCTACCACGGTTGATGCGACTTTCTGTCGAAATAAAAAAAAAAATATTGAGTTGGACATTTTTACTGTAATAACTAATATTTATTCGTAGTGTATTGAGAATATACGGTTTTTGTAAGTTTATTATTGTGTGTCAAATAAATCCATTTGTCCCGAAATTTTGTTTGTTGATTCACCTTATCCCAATTGAGGTAATAAAAAATAGTGTAACTAAGGCCGAATTCACTACCTGAGCGGAGTCCCAATGCCGGGTGTTTAGGTTGTGACAAATTTGGCGCCCTTGTTCTGCTATTTTTTTACTGATATTGGGGTTCTGTGACATCGAGATATAAAATTTCGTTGTTATTAAAACATTCAATATAAATTTTTATCTAATACGAATACTGCGAAATTTGCTTTTTGGAATATCTTTTTTAGGCAAATTTTCTTTTTTCATTGTGTTAATAGTTGATGGTTGGTTTCTCGGTTCTTCTAGTTTTTTTCTTTGTCAAAGTTAATTGCTTGTTGGATTCTCAGCACGTTTCATAGTAATTAACTTTGAATTTTGTTTTTCAAATTGATTGCTCTTTCAGACTTTCAATAATTTTGTTGAAATATTTAACATACAGGGTTATTCAAAACTAATACTTTGAATAATTTTGTTTTTTTTCTTGATTTACTTATTAAATATCAACTCATTTATTTCTCTTAAATATATTTTGAGTTAATTTTATTTAACTTTTTGATTGGCAATTTTTTAATTTTTCATTCTAAAATAAAATGCAGGCAAATCATTTAAAAGCATATGAACTTTCATATGAAATTAAAATCAGAGATGAAATTGTACCTGATACTGTTGATGAAAAACGTAGGCTTCTTATTGGTTTATTGGCTCGTGAAAAAGCTAACCGTAGTGTTTCATTGCCAATAAATACTTACACTTTTGAGGAAGATCATTTAGAGATTTGTGACACTATTAAAGATTTGAGTGAAGTAATAAATAATTTCAATGGAAATAAACGTGAACCTGTTTTTAGCAGAATAAATTCCAGGTTAACTAATAGAATAAATAGATTAAATATTGACCCAGATGATGATCAACAAGTACAAATTACAAATTCATTGAATAGGTATATACTTTTACTTGAATCTGATTTTGATATGAAAACTACTCCTTTTATTTCAGTTGATAGTGAAGAGTCACATAATAATCATATTCCTCTTGCTTCGTCTTCTTTGTCTTCTCCTTCAGTCCCACAGTCTCGTCATGATCCAGTATACAAGTGGAATATTTCATTCTCTGGAAAGAATGAATCACTCCATCCTTTTTTAGAAAAGGTTGAATTACTTAGAGTTTCTGGAGGTATTTCTGATACCGAATTGTTTTTGCAGTCTTGTGAGTTCTTTCAAGGCAGTGCTTTTACATGGTTTCTTAATAATCGTAGTAAATTCAGTACTTGGTCTGATATTGTTGCTAAATTAAAAGCAGATTTTCTTCCGTATAGTTATGAAACAGATTTAGAATTAGAGATTTTAAATCGAACTATGGGTGAGAATGAACCCGTTACTATTTATATTTCTTCCATGATAGGTCTTTTTAATCGTTTAACGAATGTTGTAGATGAAAAATCTCGTGTTGCAAAGATTCGTAGAAATCTTTTACCATTTTTTTTTCTGCTTCGGCATTACATAGTCCAAATACTGTTGATGAACTTACCGAGCTTTGTAAAAGAGTTCAAGAATCCAGAGTTTGGTCTGATTGTTACCGACCACCTTCTTCGCAAAATTGTCTACTCGAACCTGATTTGGCTTGTCTTTATGTTTCACCAAATTCTTCTTCTAAGAGAAAAAGTTCTGTTGATGTTTCCGTTTTGTCTTCTAGTTTATGTTGGAATTGTAATAGAACTGGTCATATTTTTACGAAATGTCGTTCTCCTAAGTCTATTTTTTGTTATGGCTGTGGTGCTAAAAACACTACAAAACCCAATTGTAGTTCTTGCAATCCAAAAAACGAGGTTCGGACTGGTCCTGTGAATCTGACGACAGTCTCCGGTGCAACACAAACCACTTCGGAAGTAAAGTCAGGAAGTTCAAAACGCAAATCCAGCAAACCGTCAACAAGTCAAAATAAACTTCAAGTTTTTCTCCTTCGGCTACTGAATGGCAAGCTTATCTTAGTTTTGTCAGAGATTTCTTATCGTCTTCATGTTATCGTTCTGTAAATCTTGACAAACAATTATCTTCTTGTACCATTTCACTTGTCAATCCTGTACCGGATGTTGAGTTATCTAATGATGTTTGTAGTATTGATTTAGATGTGCCTGTTGCCTCTGTGTTACCTATGTTACCCACTCCTGTGGATCATTCTTTGTCTGAAAATATTGTCAATTCGGTTACTACCGATATTTGTCCTTTGTTTGTTAAGAAACCAAATGATAATCGTCCTTATATGATTATCAAGGTTTTAAATACTGATGTGGTTGCAATGGTTGATACCGGAAGCAATTCTACTATTCTAGGAAACCCAGGGTTTTCGCTTATTAATTCTCTTCATGTACCTATTGAATATGATGCTTCAATAAGTATAACTACTGCTGATGGTGTACAACAGCAATTTATGGGTTTTATCACCGTTCCTGTTACTGTAAATAACGTCACAAAAACAATTAAAATTCTGATTATTCCTTCGATTAATCATTTTCTTATTTTGGGCATGGATTTTTTGAGTCTATTTAAAATAGACATTAATTTTCCTGATTTATCTTACTCTCTTTTATCTTCTACTTGTGTTATAAACACAATTCAGTCAGTTACTAGTCTCAATTCACTTGAAAAAGATGAACTGGACAAAGTTATCCCTTTATTTTCTACACTTGCTCCTTCGGACCGAATTGGTCGAACTAATTTCGTTGAACATGTTATAGACACTGGCGATGCAAAGCCAATTGCGCAACGTCAATATCCTTTGTCTCAGGCCATGCAAAAACTTCTTGTAAATGAAATAAATGAGATGTTAAATCTCAAAGTTATTCAGCACTCCAACTCCCCGTGTGTTCTCCTCTTTGGTTTGTCCCCAAAAAATCCGGAGAATATCGTGTTTGTTTCGATGGTCGAAAATTGAACAAGGTCACCGTTTCTGATTCATATCCTATGGCGCAAGTCGATATTATTCTCAGTAAATTACGAGTCGCAAAATTTCTTACGTCTATTGATTTAAAGAAGGCTTTTCTACAAATACCCCTTTCTGAATCTTCCCGTCCGAAAACAGCTTTCGCTGTGTACGGCGTAGGACTATTTGAGTTTGTTACAACCCCTTATGGTTTAGTTAATGCTCCTAAAACTATGGCTCGTCTAATGGACATAGTTATAGATCCTTCCCTTAGGCCATATTGTTTTTGTTATTTAGATGACATTATTATCGCTACCCCTACCTTTGAGCTTCATATGGAAACTCTCAATAAGTTGTATCTTAGGCTAAATGCAGCCAATCTTACTGTCAATCTTGAAAAATGTGAATTTTGTCGTGAATCTCTAAGTTTTTAGGTTTTGTTGTTGACAAAAGTGGTCTTCGCACAGATGACGACAAAGTCTCTGCTATTTTGAATTATCCAGCTCCAAAGAATACTACTGAGATAAAACGTCTCATAGGTCTTATTGGTTGGTATCGTCGATTTATTAAAGATTTTTCTACTATTTGTTCTCCAATCACTGATCTTCTTCATGGCAGAAAGAAAGGTCAATCCATTTCTTGGACTCCGCAAGCTGAAAATGCCTTTACTGAAGTTAAGAAACGTCTTACTTCTAGTCCAATTCTTGGAAGTCCAGATTTTTCTAAACCTTTTATAATTCAAACTGATGATAGCGAAACTGGTCTTGGTGCAATCCTGTATCAGGAGTGCGATGGTTTGGAACACCCTATTGCTTATGGAAGTCGTACTTTGAATAAAACTGACAGAAAATACAGTACAACAGAAAAAGAACTTTTAGGAGTTATATTTGGTGTTGAAAAATTCCGAGGCTATGTTGAAGGCACTAATTTTACTCTTGAGACAGATCATTCTTCTTTGCAGTATCTTTCTAAACTTTCGAATCCCTCAGGTCGCTTAGCACGTCTTTCTCTTAGGCTCTCCCAGTTTGATTTTGAAATGAAACACAGAAAAGGAACCACTATGGTGGTCAGTGATGCTTTATCTCGTTCTTTATCTGAAATTTCTGTTATTGACGTAAGTACCTTTAAACCAGATGCTTGGTATACTTCTATGATTGAGAAAGTTTCGAATAATCCCGATTTATATCCCACATTTAAGGTTGACAATAATGTTTTGTATAAACATATGTTTTCGTCGAATCCAATATCTAGTAATCTATCTAATTGGAAAATTATTGTTCCTACCGCCAACCGAATTGACATATTAAGGTTATTCCATGACAATGAATTAAGTGCTCATTTAGGCATATCTAAAACCATTTCTCGTATCTCTGAAATTTATTATTGGCCAAAACTCAGAAGTTCTGTATCTCGCTACGTTAATAAATATTCTGTTTGTAATTCTTGTAAAACCCAAAATCTACCTAAAGCTGGTGTTATGGGTAAATACAAAGATATTAATTTTCCTTGGCAATGGATTTCTGCTGATCTTATAGGTCCATATCCAAAGTCAAAATCTGGTAACAGTAATTACCGATTGGTTTACAAAATTATGTCTTGTTCATCCAATGCCACACGCAACTGCTAAGGGCATTGTGAAATTTATAGAAAATCAAGTTTTTCTTCTTTTTGGTGTTCCACAAATATTTTCTGTTGACAATGGTACTGTTTTCACTTCTTCTCTTTTTAAGAATCTAATGTCACAGTACAAAGTGCAAAATTTTTTTTATAACGCTCATTATCATCCCCAAGCAAATTATACAGAACGAACAAATAAGACAATTGTTACAGCTCTAAGGTGTTATATTCATGAAAATTCGTCTCACAATAACTGGGACACTTCGTTACATAAGGTTGCACAAGCAATTAGAACCGCGAAACATGACGTTACGGGTTATTCCCCAGCTTTTCTAAATTTTGCTCGAAACGTTCCGTTAAGTGGAGATTTTTACGGTGCAATTTCTGAAAACGCGAATAACATTATCAACACTGGTGAAAAGTTACAATTAATTAATGATGTTCAAACACTTCCTAAACTTTTTGTTGAGGTTCGTAAAAAGTTAAGAAATGCATATGAGAAAAATGCAAAACATTACAATTTACGAAAGAGAGATTTGCAATTTCATGTTGGTGACAGGTTATGGAAAAAGAATTATGTTCTTTCATCAAAATCTAACAATTTTGTAGCTAAATTTGCTCCTAAGTACATACCTTGTATTGTCAACAAAGTTATCTCGAAGTTAGTGTATAATTTAAAAGACCTTTCCGGTAATGATTTAGGTAATTGGCATGTTACAGATTTAAAAAATCAGTTTATTGACGTAGATGAAAATCTTCCTGATGGTGAGTTTTCCGATCAACATTCTGTTGATAAGAATTTATCTGGCCATGATTATAATTTGCGAATCAGATCAGAAAGTGATTCTGATTAGTTTGGTGATTTATCCCGTTTTTCTATATTAAATTTTTGGACTAAAATTTCTTGACGTGACTATTCTTTTTTATCTTAATTTTGATTTAATATCAAAATATTTCTTAAGTATTTTATATTTGTTGTTGTCAACAATTGTGTTAGGTCACAAACGCATTTTGTGTCTTTATTTAGTAGAATTTGCTTTTCTACTATCGTATATGTCATAGTACCTTTATACACTATGTTTTGTATTTGTCTTTACCGTTGTGCAAAACCACATGTTGTATCTAGAGTACATTATGTTGGATCCTTGCTATTATGTTGTGTATAATACATTTGATGTATTATGTTTGTGTTTTTTATCGTATCTTTTTTTGTTTTTGGGTTTTTGAAAAAACGCCAAAAATTTTTTCCCGCGAATGTTCCAAATTTTCGAAGATTTTCTTGCGTTATGCACCTTTAGAAATCAGTTTAGTTTGGAACAACCTTTATACTGAAATATTTTCTGAAATTTCTTGCTTTAGGCAAATTTTGATTTCAGTTAATTTTGAGTAGTCCCCTATCTCTTTTGTTGTGCACTGAGAAATTATATTTTTGCTTGGTAGCGTTTTCGTTCTCAGTATACGCTTGATTTTTATCGTCCCTGTATGTTGATACGAGTAAAACACGCTCTTTTTGTTACATGACAATTTATGGATCATTTTGGTGTACTGATACATACTGATAGTATTTTTTTGCGGCATACTTTTGTTTTCTCTTTCCGTTGTTGACAAAACTATTTTTTTGTACGACTTTCTATGTGGTTTGCAATACCATAGTTTATACCTAATTTCGTACTTTCATGGCGAAAGTGTTTCCGATTTAAGTTCTATATAACTTTCTATTTTGGATTTTGAGTATTCTATGTGTGTTATCGCTAAATGGTTAGCAATTGGTTCTGTCTAGGTGGGTTTCTTCTCTCCACACTTTCCAACAGTAGGAAAGGGGGGGAAAGGCCATGCCTTGTTATTTCTTTCTTGTTATTTTCCGTATAGTTACGTAATGTATTTTAAATACACACACACATACACATTTTTGGTCACGTTAAAATTTTTTTTCTTAGTAGATTTCTGTCCATTACCATATATTTTTTTAACGGTGTTATAAATCTAGAGATCCAGTCATTTTTTCTCTAAGGAATTTTCTTTGGAAATTTCCATTTTAGTTGTGGCGTTTCTACATAACGCTGGGTTTGTTAATTACCCGAGCTTGCTCAAAAATTTCTTCGTTTTTTATTTTTTTATTTCCTTTTCTCTTTTGATTTTGTTAATTCTTTTGTTTCCATTTGCAAGGAATGTAGTTGTTGAACGATCATGTCTACACTTTGGTAGTTGTAGAGATGCGAAGCTGATTGTGGGGAATAAATAACCACGACGCGATTAACATCTCTCGCGAGGTTTTTCCTGCATGATCGATGCTCACCTAATACTTCTTCCTTATATCTTTTTGGTTACTTTAGTTTTTTTCTTTTAAGGATAGTGTACCTGAGATCTTAACCACCCTTTATCACATTTAGTGATTATTTTTTCTAGACGAAGAATATAGTTATTCTCCTGTCATATCGTTGAGATGTTATCATCTCATATTTTGGTAGAGGCTACCCCTCTAATTTAATCTTTAGGTTATTCTTGAATCTCAGTACGGTACCAATAACTGATATCGTTTAATTTTTGATTAATTTTTGTTAATAGGAATGAGCTCCTATTATAATTGCTAACTGCATTTTGTTTACATTTTTTTTGAGCATAATTGCGTTTAACTTGCAATTATTGTTATTGATAATAGGCATAAGCACCTATTATATTTTTTTTTACTTTTGTTAGTTTTCAAAATGAATTGAAGTCTTGAGTTAGAAAGCAACAATTCTTGGACTTTCATTGAATATGTTCCTTTCTTCTTTTTTTTCTTATCTTCTTTTCATTTCTTGAATTTGTAAGCACTACTACATCTTCTTGTATCTGGTCACCACATTCCTGTTGTTTTGACTACTTTTCTTTGTAGGCTGTTCAGGTTTACAAGAAAGTAATTCTTCTAATTCCTTCTTTTGTCCGAGGAGAGGGGGTGTAACATGTCGCTGAGACATGTTACTATTTTCATCAATTATTTTGGAGCGTTACTTATTCGTCGGCTACTCCCACCTCTAATTCCAATTCCTATTATTTCAAATATTAGGAACACATCGGTAATCGTTTTTGCCATCGTTAAAATATCTACTTAAACTACGATTGAAGTGGAACTCGCTCTTTTGGTTCATTTCTTCGCTGAGAAGTATTCAGTATTCTCCTTTTTAATCATATCATTTTGTGTGTGATTTTTAATTTTCTTCGCTGCCTGTACCGTTTACCTTAAGGACCGTTTACAAACTTAACCTCCACGGACTTACCTTTACGGACCGCAACGGACTCTACAGACTATCCACTCCACCGGATCATACAGCGTCCAAGTCCAGACAACGACGTCTCAACTTTTGACTACTGCTGCAAGCTGTACGTCCCGAGTCTTCCCAAGATAAGTCCTTAACTTATTTTTGATATATATAAAATTTTGAGTTGGACATTTTTACTGTATAACTAATATTTCTTCGTATTTGTATCGAGAATATACGGTTTTTGTAAATTTATTATTGTGTGTCAAATAAATCCATTTGTCCCGAAATTTTGTTTGTTGATTCACCCTATCCCAATTGAGGTAATAAAAAATAGTGTAACTAAGGCCGAATTCACTACCTGAGCGGAGTCCCAAGGCCGGGTGTTTAGGTTGTGACAACCTTATGGCTAGTGATAGCCTCGTTTGAAAGGCATTGACATTGGCTACAAAGCCATATTAATTTTGTTTGGTTTAAATTAATTTTGACGGATAAATTAAATAAATACCAACATTATTGAAATTATTTTTTTAAATTTAATTAATCAAATATCAACAATGAATTCTTGTAGCAAGTGTTCGAAATGTGCTCCGTCTACTTCCTGACAGTAATACATCGGCCGGCGGGGTCCTATAGAATGGCTACCTCGGTCACCAGATCTGACACCATTAGATTTTGTTCTATGGGGTTACTTGAAATCCAAGGTTTATACTACGGCACCAGATAGCATTGGCGTTTTGAAAGAAAGAATTACTGAAGAATGCAATGCTATTTCAGCTGACACATTCGAACGAGTACGACAAGAGTTTACTAATAGGATGTATTACTGTCAGGAAGTAGACGGAGCACATTTCGAACACTTGCTATAAGAATCCATTGTTGATATTTGATTAATTAAATTTAAAAAAATAATTTCAATAATTTTGGTATTTATTTAATTTATCCGTCAAAATTAATTTAAACCCAAACAAAATTAATGTGGCTATGTAGCCAATGTCAATGCCTTTCAAACGGGATATCACTTGCCATAAGGTCCTATTTAAAATTATTGGCCAGAGTGGCACTGTGACGTCATCTATTACTATTACGTCACCTGTTACCATTCGTAGAGAAGTTTACAACACTTTGTTTTCACCCTCCAAATTTTATTAATGTAAGTGTAGCCGTTCAAAAGATACGACGCGGGAGGGGACTTTTGAATAGCACTGTATAGATCCTAACGCCCATCGGGATCTAATAACGCTCGTGGTGCATACAAGATTTTATTTTTCACGAAAAAATTATCTTAAACGATGTTGTTTATTTCATAAATTTATTCTCATAGTATTTACTGCGTTCAGGTCGGCAACTGAGCACAAATAAGCTTCTATGCAATTGCCATGGAAACATTGACGAGGTTGCTAAGGGTTGTTTATTTAATAAAACGACGCTGCATTTTTGTAAGAATTGACAAGCTTGTTTGTGGAGGAAACCAAAATCGATTATGTTCATAATAATTATGGAGATCCCTCAAAATGTGACGCTCAAAGCTGAAAAAGCGTTAGGAAATTTACTGCCTGTGAAATCCAAACACTTATACGTCAAATATTGCTTTTGCTATTGTGTATGCTTCCTTGTTCTTGACCGGTATCATAACCGCATATTTAGTTAGTTCGCATAATATTGTAATACAATAACGATTCCCGTTGTTACTTTCTATGAACGGACCTATTGTGTCTATGTAAATAATATCAAACGGTTTTATAGATGTATCTGTGATGACGAGTTTTTCCTTATGACTAAGCTTTGCTTTATTCATTTGGCATTTATGGCAATTCTTTACGTACTTCCTTACATCTTTCTCCATGTTTTTCCACCTGAAATTTGCTCTTAGTTTCTTTAATAATCTATTATTTCCTACATGTCCTCCAAACATTGGATCATTGTGATATCTTTCTAGAATCTTTTGGATCTGTTCTTCCTGCTGTACCGTTTTTGGTATTTCGCATATACATACTTGTATATTTTTTAACCTTTTATTCCCTTCTTCTATAAATTCTTTTACTGTGCACTTTTTGAATATATCATCATTTGTATATATCTTCATTCTTTCTACTTCATATTTTACCGATATCTCTTCAAGCTTTTCCAACGTTCGTCCTAGGTCGAAGTTGTATATTCCGGTAATTAAGGCTTCACTAAATTTCAATTTATTTTTGATCCGAATGCTCATCCTTAGCGAGACACGGTTATTTTCAAAGTGTAAAATTGGTAATTTATGTGCCTCAAGATTATTTAAAACTTTTATTACTGAAGGGTTTTCTATTCTTTCTTCCTTTGTTTCTTCGTTATTCCTTAGATCCTTTTCTGACTGAACGTTTTCTTTTCGCGTTTGTGCTCTTGTGATTGCCAAGACATGTGAATTATTTATATATAAATCCTTGAGTTCTTGTATGGATATTCTCGATATACTATCTGCGTAGTTCGCTACACCTTTGACATACTGTATTTCAAAATCATATTCTTCCAAATCAATCAAATCTCACATTTTTCCTAGACAATTTATTTTACTCTTAGTTGATTAAATGATTTATCGCTGAAAATTTTATCCAAAATTTTCGGATTAGTTTCGTTATGTTTCTTATATGTTGGTTTATTCCATCCTTTATGTATTTCAAACTGATTCTTCCTTTCTTCTAGTTCTTTTAAACCGTACACGTTGTCATTAATCATTTATGTATTTTCAATTATCTTAGCCTTAGCTCCACTTTCTCTTGCCTGTTTCATATATCGTATTAGCTGTTTTCTTTGTTCTAGTATTTCTTTTGGGTAATCTTCATCAATGTATATCTTTGTTCCTTTTAATTTATTCGTTCCTTCTAAAGTTTCTACTTTCTTATTCACATCTTTCATCATTATTACTACTGGCCTATTTTTGTTGCTGTTTTTATTTCCTATTCTTTCACATTTCAAAATATATGATTTAACATCTACTGTGTTATTAACCTTTTTCATTACATCTTCTAATTTATTTTCTAGTTGTTCCTCATCTCTTCGTTATCTTCTTCTATACTATCTATTATCAAATTCTTCTCTCTAAAATTTTTCTGTGTCTGTCTCATGTTTCCTTGCAAAAATTCTGTTTTTTCCTTTAGTTCCATATTTTCTATCCTGGCAGGATCGCCATGTAGTGGTTACTCAGTAAGTGCCCCTCGTATAAACTACGTCCACCATAAAATCATTATATCTTTGGGAGAACACTTACCTAGTAACCGATCTTCGGGGGTTGAATAAACAACATAATTTAGAAAACTCACTGGGATAAGTATATTTTTAATTAACACAGATTACAAGAACTTATACATACATTTAAACTTATTCAAAATAATAATAATGAATGAATCATCGGTTGGTTGACACTTTGTATTTATAGGAAACATGCAAGTCAGTTACCCGTAGGTATGACCTTCCGCATATGTGAACGCGATATTTACATTTAATAGAAACGTGTTTTCTGGGTGTTCGCCTGACCTTAATCAGATCGATGTCCGCTATTAACATTGAAAATATTATCTACACAATTTAATATTTTCTATGAAAATGTCTTTTTTACAATACTGTCTTTTTCGGGATCATTACACAAGGTATTATAAAGCAGTAATTATCAAGTGAAAAATAAATATTGCTTTGGCGAGTTTGAAAGTAAGTCAGAGGCTTGAAGAGGTTACGTTTATAAGTTAATAATAAACTCATATTTTAAAAATATACATCACAACGTCTATAAGAGTTTGAAGGTATTGGCGTGTGAGGTTTTCAAGCATGAATTTGGTTAGAAATCACCAAAACATCGGGAATTATTTGTTTTTCATCATATGAATGAAGTTAAAGTGAATTATATATTGAATTTATACCTATGATATCATTTATTTAATATAAATATTGAAATACTAAAATAATATTCAAAACATTTACCATTATGTCAATACTTCATAAAATAATTCAACTCATACTTATATATCAGACCATAAATCATCTTTAGACAATATAATAACTTGTAAATGTGGCATATACGTCATAAAAAGTATCTAAAACCCTAAAAGAATGAATAAATGTATTTAGATTATTATAATACATTAGTAGCAAAATCATTATTTTGATGTTTATTATTACAATGACACAGAGAACTGTCAATAAGATTTCAATGTCAAATTTACTTTCAAAGCATGAAACGCCAGCGACAGAAGTTCGAGGCCAGCGACAGAAGTTCGTTCTCATAGAACTATGTAATTCTGATTGATATCTGAAGCTACAATGAAATATAACACATAAAGAATTTTTGTAAATATAATTTTATGCCAAGTTTATAAGAAATAATAATCGTGACACAATTTTAATAAAAATTGAAAAGAATTATATATATTTTGAAAAGTTTCAGTTTGTAGATTTGTCTAATTTAGAATGGAAAAGTATTACACAATGAGAGGTTTTTTTTAATAAATAGGGATATTTTTTGGGAGAAGTAGAGTTTTAAATAGATAAATTAAATTATTTTGGAAATAAACAAAGCATTAAATATCATAAAGTAGTTAAGAAAAATATGAAATTAAATGAAAACCTCTGATTTGTAAATTATTGTTAAAAAAAATCTAGTGAGATGATGAGTTTTGTCCATAGCAACGGACAGGAAAAAGGAGGGTTGTTGATTTTGAAAAAGTGGAGTATGTGATGTGATATTTTGGAGAGAGGACGTAGTTAAATAAAATTTTAAAATTATAATAAAATATAAGTAAAGTCCTCATATAAGTAAAGAAAAGTATATAAAAAAGTGTAAATGAAGTTGAAGAAGTTATTTGAAAAGATTTAAAAGTGAATTGAAGGTACAGAAGGTAAAGAATTAAAATACATAGAAAAGAAAGGTATTAAAATAATGAAACAAACAGAAAGTACCATTGGAACATATTTATAAATTAATAGAAGTCTGAATTGCAAAATAAAAAAGAAAAATAAGATATCTCAAATTATACCTGAAATATAATTTCAAACTTACGTGTCAAGTTCCAGAGAAGGTTTATGTGGTAGACACATGTATAGAAGTGTTGGTGTAGAAGATTAATTGTTAGTTCCAGCAGAAGACATCGGTAGTGCAAGGTTAGTGTGTGTACTTTATTGGTTAACCAATTAAATAACTGAAATAATTTTGATTTGGCCGTGTAAATTTAATTTTCTATCATAAAGCTATTTTAATTCCAAATTTATTAGGTGATAGTTAATTTTTATTTCAACGTATTAGATTTAAATTTTGTTTGTATTGATATTTATATACTTCTTTTCGTATTTTCATTTCATAGTTCTTATAAAATATATAATTAGAGTGTATGTCGTTGTCGTTTCATTCTGATATCAGAAAAATAAAATAAAGAAAAATAGGTTTCATAACCTAGGCGTACCAACGTATTTAAAATCCAGAACTCAAAGGGAGTAAAGAGTATCATGCCCGACTATATATATATATTTGAGCTAGCCGAACTAACATTTGTATATAAATGGATTAAAAACTAAATAATTCTTTAATAATACATAAAGATAATAATTTTGTTATAAATAGACTCCACAAAATAGAGCATATATAAGTAAATATTATAATATATATTTCATTTTAGTGAATATTTTAATAATTTAGGCATTGACGCATCGCGATAAACTTCAGGAACGACTTCATCTATAATAGCTCAGATTAAGTGTGGGATGCAATTTTACAAAATCGCGATCATGAAAAGTGAAAACTCAGGCCACGTAAAATAGAATAAACACTTTTTTTTAAAGCGCATCAAATACTGGGGTTATTAGCGCTTTTACGATACTATTATTTCTAGAAATGTTTGCAATTTAAATTAGATTGTGTAGATTGATCTCCTTTAAGAAGTGAATTATATTCAACGAGGTGTTATTCAACATACTTTTTAAATCGGTCGGTAGTCCGTGCGCTTGACGGTTTGGTTTATGCTTTGGGCATTCTACAAGACAGTGTCCAACAGTTACATTAACTCTACATAAATCGCATACTGGCGGATCAGATTTTGTGATTAAATGTTGGTGAGTAAACCGAGTGTGACCAATTCTGAGGCGTGTTAACACAGTTTGAAATTTTCTATTCATTGCGTTGTTAATTCTAGGTTTGATGGTTGGTTTAACTGGTCTCAGTTTATCTTTAGATTGATCCCACTTGGCCTGCCACTTGTTATAAATTAATGTTTTTATGTGACATTTATAGTCTGACACAAGCACTCTGTTTTCGCGCACTGCACTATCACTTGTAATTGCTTCTTGTGCTGCCCTGTCTGCTTCCTAGTTTCCGAGAATTTCTATGTGCGAGGGTATCCATATGAATACAACCTCTTTCCGCCATGCCGAATTGAGTGAAATTGTTGCTTGATCATTTTAAAGAGGGGGCAATGGCTGTATATATTTTTGATAGTTTTCAGCGAGGTTAGAGAGTCGCAAATGGTTAAGTACTCTTGTTCTGGCTTCCCTTGAATAAGTATAAAGGCTTGAAGTATTGCAAATAACTCTGCAGATAATACAGATGATAGTTTAGGTAATTGGTACATTCGAGTATCGTTTTGGACGTTCACTCCTATTCCTACTCCTTCCTATGTTTTTGATGCATCCGTATAGATTTGCACGTGGGAGGGATAAATATTAACCTTTCAGCGGGCGCGCTGTGTAATTTTTCTTGAGCGGGCGCTCGTCGTAAATTTTACGTCATCGAGTTTTCTCCATGTAAATGGTGTTTTCTATATATAAATATTAGGGAATTGCTGTAAGGTTATGAAAAATGATAAATGACACTAACTTTAAAAAATGTATTTGGCTTTCTTGAACAAAAAACCAAGCAACACTCTAAATATGTTATTATTTCAAAACAAAACATTTTATCGACCTATGAGTCAGAATCCATATTCTCATCCTTACAATTATTGCAAACCACCTCAACTGCAAAATGGTTCATGCATGTAAAGGACTGGCAACGGCAACACTTCATTGATGCTGAGGATCTTTTCTTCTCCAGTGCACATGACCGACAAACACCTCGTTTTGGGGTGCTTCTTCATCCTTCTGTTATCGGTTCAACTTCCCGACCGTAATTCAGTTTGAGAAAAGCACTTATATCTTGCGGTAAATGTTTGATATTTGATCTGAAGATAAGATGCTCTTTCATCATGGTCAGTGCCAAATTTTTTAGGAAAAGTTTTCGATGCTTAGGGAGCCTTTTGTGGACAGGCAAATTTATACAAAATTTGTGCATTTATGCAGCCAATATTCATTAGAGTGTAGTAAACTATACATGGCCATCTCTTTGTTATTCTAGAGACCGAGTAAGCGGCGCACATTTTGTCGACTGTATCCACTCCGCCTTTGGTTTCGTTGTAGTCCAGTATAACCTGAGGCTTTCTGGTGTCAGGATCTATTTTGTTGTCGTCATGTAATGTTGATAGTAATATTACACATTTATTTTTCCGAGTAACATAGGTAACCATCATTTTGTCCTTTTGGAAACCCATAGGGTGGATCCAACAGGTCTGTGTTTGTTCGGCAAAAATTCTTTTGGAATTTGCGCCTTGTTATTTTTTATTGTGCCCAAAATTGTTATTTTTTTCCTAAGCAAATAATCAGCGAGTGGTACACTTGTGTACCAGTTATCCATGGTCAGTAGTGTAGCTAGCATAACTATGGTCAAATTCCGGTTTGAGTTTTCTATCGGAGTAACTAGACTCTTTACAATATCTAATGCAGTATTAGAGGCAGCAAATAGTCAGTCGGGTTGTCTTCATCAGTATATTTCCAGATTGTGTGTGTCAAAACTTTTGGCATCACATAACGCAAACACCTTCAACCCGTATTTGGCTGGTTTGCTAGGAATATATTGTATGAAGCTACAACGACCTCTTAATGGATGGAGCATCTCATCGATTGTAACATATTCGCTCAAATTGATTAATGACTTGCAGTTGTTGACGAAAGCTTGGAAAAAATCACGTATCGCTGCCAGTTAATCAACTTTCCTCCTTTCAACTCGTGTATTCTCGTCATCGAATTTCAGGCAACGGGTGATGACAAGAAATCTCTTGTAACTCATGGTAGCTCTTGCTATTTCAATCCCGGTACCATCACTGGCAAAAATCTCTTTCACATTTGCATGATGAGATTTTTTTATACCGATCAAATATAGCAGACCCAAGTATGCCATGAACTCTTGCCTGTCGATGTTTTTACAGTCCCGATTTCTAGAATATTGACGGTCAATTCTCAGCTGAACGATATACATATTTATGTACCTCAAAACATCGTCAATCATAGATATATCGATAATTTGAAAGAACGCACTTAGTTCATTTTCAATACCAAGAGCTTTTTGAGTCAAGCCAGTGGGTACTTTGACCACGTTTATCCCCTTGGTTTTTTTAGAAACACGGTATGTTGTCTTTCGCCATTGTGTGAATTTATCCTTTCCACTGAAAAATTATTCCATTGTTTCCTCCTCTCCTTCAGATTCGTCTGAAGTGTTTTCTTGTTCGGTAGCACTTTCTTCAGCTTGTTGCTCGATTTCTCCTAACGAAAACTCGCTGTCACTCGAGGGAAAGTAAGTCTCATCATCTTGCTCTGACTCTTTGAATAAATCTTGAGCAATTTCTTCTAGCTCATGTTGTGTAAGCGGCCTACGGGACATAATGGAACACGTCTAAAATAGAAAAATACATAAGAAACGATATAAATGAGAAAATATTGAATAGAGTAGTTTATACTTACACCTTAAGGCGCGTGTCGTAAAATTTACACTCGGAAATTCCCAAAAATCAATTAATAACCAAGACTTCAAAGCACACCCGGTACGTCTGTTGTTTAGATAGGCCCTGACCGCAGTGTTGCCAGTGTCATTTATTAAAATGTACCAAATATTATTGGAAAATAAACCAGAATTCAGTATTTTGTACTGAAAAATTAAAACCAAAATAAATATTCGTTCGCGCGGAAACATGACACCTGACTGCCGAACGTTGTCTAAAAGTTCTGGGAACTTTTCCGAAGACCGGTGAATGATTTACTGTTTTTTATTTATTTATGTATTTTATCATCTGAAATATCTGAAAATGTAATTGGTCAAAAATGTACCAAAAATAGTGAAATTGTATTTTTGTACAAGAAGTGTGAAATGTGCCAAATTGATACAATTGTACCAGCTCTGGCAACGCTGACTGACCGTCACATAGCTCGGAGCTCGATGTTTTTAATTGAGTGGGGCAAGCGATAAGGCGCATTTGTCGTAAATTTTACGACAGCGCGCTCGCTGGAATGTTAAGAATGCTTTGGAATTTGGACTTAATAAGGGCTGGATGTGTGTTTTTTTATTGAAGCTGCAAAGATCAAAGTGGCATTTCGGACTAGAAATAGTCCAGAGTGGAGTGCTGGGTTTGTTGTTAGTTAAGAATATAACTGGTATGGTGATAGCTAAATCGTTATGGTAATTGGCAACCCTTTCGTAAAATGCTGGAACTGCTCTTTTTTTGTTTTGATACAGATTTCTATAATGATTTTTAAAGGTCTTGGCGTATGTTGGATGTTGTGGATTTGCTGCAACATTAGTAGCATAAGACATGATGAGTAGTTGTCTTCTATGGTGTAAAGGTAATTCACCTGCTTCACATAGTACACTTGAAGTAGGACTGGTACAAAATGCTCCGATGGCTAAACAAATGGCAGTATTATGTATGGTATTCAATTGTTTGAGAGTGGTGTTTGTGGCACAGCCATAGGCAATTGCTCCATGATCAATTTTAGATCTAATTATTGCTCTATAGATTCTCTGAAGAGTACTTGAGTCAGATCCCCAAGTTGTGTTGTGCAACATTTTGATTATATTTAAGTTGTTGTTGCAAGTCCTCACGAGTTCTAGAGTATGCTGTTTCCAATTTAATTTAAAATCAAATATTACTCCTAGAAATTTGTAAGTTTGTACAAAACTGAGATTTTTATTGTATAGTGTAAGACAAGGTTGGTAATTATTGTTGTGTTTTGAAAAGATACGAGATTTCGTTTTTTCTGTTGAGAACATAAATCCAGTTTCTTTTGACCAGTTTTCTATAGAATTTAATTGGTTTTGAATTATTCTCGAAATTGAGTCTAAGTTCCTTCCTTTCGCAATAAGTACTAAATCATCTGCGTATAATCTGTACTTAACAGGCGCTGTAGCTGTCTCGACGATGTTGTTAATAGCTGTGAGGAAAATTGTAGTACTAATTACTGATCCTTGAGGAGTACCATTTTCATGAAAGAAGCTTTTAGAGAGTTCTCCGTTAACTTTGATTCGGGAGGATCTGTTATTAAAAAAACTGGAGATAAATGAAAGCATATGGCCTTGTATCTCCCACTCTGTTAATTGTTTTAGTATTTTGTAATGCCAGGCAGCATCAAATGCACGTTGGATGTCAAAAAATATTGTGACGCATGCTTGATTGGTGACAAAAGCTTCATGTACTTCAGATTCTATTTCGATTATGTTGTCTTGTGCAGATCTTTGTTGCCTGAAGCCACATTGTTGCATTGCTATATAGGTGTGATACTCTAGATACCACATCAACCACTGGTTTATAATTTTTTCCAATAATTTGCACATCACGCATGTTAGAGATATTGGCCGATAAGATTCTGGATCAGTTTTGTTTTTGTTTTGTTTATATATGTATGATTGTAGCTTGGCTCCATTTTTTCGGGAATTTGTTTCAGTTCAAATAACATTGTAGATGTCCATTACATTTCTTTTGGCACAGCTAGGCAAATTTTTGATAAATATTGCAGGGATTTCGTCTGGTCCTGAACTTGTGTTTTTCATTTTTTGTAATGTTTCTTCAGGTTCAGTTTCAGAGATTTTAGCATTTAATGAAGAATCGTCATTTGGATCTATAGTTATGGGAAAGTCTTTTTCTTGTTGTTGCTTCAAGTCGAGAAATTGTGCACAAAAATTTGAATTGCTAAAGTGTTTTCTATAAGTTTCAGCTAAAACATTGGCAATTAGTTTATTTTCAAATGTGAGCTTGTTCTGATATTGAAGAGTTCGTATTCTTGTGATGTGCGTTTCCCTGATATTCGTCGAATTTTGTTCCAAATTTCTGTGGATGGAATGTTGTCATTAATGCTGGTTGCGAATTCATGCCACGATTCTTTTTTGCGTTTTTTTATTATGTATTTACATCTTGCTTTTTGTTTTTTAAATTCGATCAGGTTTTCTTGATTTTTGTGCTTTTCCATACATTGTAAGCATGTTTACTTGCTCTAACCGCTTCTTGGCAGTTTTTATTTCACAATGGTACGTGTTGACGATTTTTAATCAGTGATGTTTTTTTTACTGATTTTTTTGCTGCTTCTAACATGGTATTAGCAAAATTATCAACTGTTTCGTCTATATCCGATTTTATTTCAAAGTTTGTTATATTTTCTTCGATTGTTTGTTGCGTTTTTATATTGCCATTTTGTACTAATGTTTGTATTGGTTATATTCCTGTGATTAGAGTTATTAATAATTATTGGAGCATGATCACTATTATAAATGAAAGGTAAAGTCTCCCAAGTTAGTACGGTTAGTAAATTTGGGCTAAAAAAGGTAAGGTCTAAAGCTGCCGTCTCTCCAGTGGAGGGGTTGTGCCTAGTGCCTTCCCCACTATTCATAAGACGAAGACCGCAGAGATCTGTAGTTGATGATAGCAGTTTGCCTTTGTTGGAAATCATTTTGCATCCCCATTCGGTGTTGTGGTAGTTGAAATCTCCAATAATGATACGTGGCGATGTTATTTGAGAGAAGAGATATGTTAGTTCTTGACTTGAAGTTTCTTTATTGGGGGATATGTACACATTGCAAATAGAAATTTTTCGTTTTAGGTTGATAGAGACTGCAACAGTTTCTAAATTTGTTTTTAGAGATATTTCGTTGACATTGGCGTCCTTTTTTATGTAAATTGCAACTACTCTACTACCTATCTTTGAGTTTACCCTGTTTTTATAGAAAGCTGAATAATTTTTTAATTTAGTTATTTTCTTTTCAGTAAATTTTGTTTCCTGTAGTCCTACAATGAATGGGTTATATTGACTTATTAAATGTTGCAGCATAGGTAACTACGAGTGGAACCCGTTCAGGTTCCACTGAAGGTTGATGTAGTAGATATATTCATAGGTTTGTTTATTAGTACAATTCCTGGGATGATGATGCGTCACTTTCTGTATCCGTAGATCGAGTGCCAATGTGCTTCAAGATTCTTGTCCTGAGTCGTGTACAGCGAGAATTAATGCTTCTTTCTGTGAGATCAGGTCGGATTTGGTAAAGTTGTAAAGCCAAGTTGTCAAGATTATCGGTGAATTCCAGAATGGTTTTTACAGGATCAGGGGCTCCCATTGTATTATCGAACAAGAGCACCAGTTGATCAAAATCGAGAATCTATTGAGCTGGGAGGGTTTTGACTTTATAAATATTTGTGCTGGTAGTAGTGGCTCTCTGCAGATTTTGGATTCATAAGTTTTTGGGTGCTTCTTTTTTTGTTTGGTATGTATGGATTGTATTGAGTCCTCATTTTCTTCGGGTGTATCTGGCGTAGAGATAATCTGTTCTATGCGTCTTTTACTTCCACTATGCGCGGTATTTATGTCGATTAAGGCTAGTTGTGGTGCAGGTATTGGTGGAGGCTTTGCAGCTTGGATCTTTTGTAAATGATCTGTATTTTCTTTGAGAGGTCGTCTTTCAATATCAGTATTTGTATTTTGAATATTTGATTCCGGATTTTGATTTGTCATTGTAGCTTGAGTAACAGCTGGTAAAAAATCGGGACACTAAGGATCTGTCTGCTTGAATATTTTGGATATATAATCAGTAAAAAACTGATTTTTGTCTATTAGATTAAGTTAATTATGTTTGTTTAATTTGTTTTAATTTGCGAAAAGGAAAAAGTGCATACAACTTACAGATGGTCACCTCTATGTATGCACTAATAATGTTTCCACTGTTATCTTACTACTTTTTCACGACACACAAACTCGTATTTTGATTTGTTGTTAATGAGCTATTAAAGCACCGATAAGCAATGTGTACTCGTCGGCTACCAGAATAGGAATCAATAAACACTTTCTTTACACATAAAAATAATACTAAAATAACATTTTCTTTTCCTTGTTTCTCGCCTCTGAAAGTAATCAGTAACTTTTATAAAGACCTGAGCACAGACCATTTTCCAATTATTCTCAACTATAATGTACAAACTGATAAACCAAAGCGAACAATCACAAACAAAATATATAGATTACAGAAAATTGAGGTCTTTGATACAACAAGAAACTTTTGAAGAAATCTACTCCAATAATAATATACAACAAACCGCAGATCATGTATACCAAGTTATAGTGAAAAATATAAATAAAAGTACAAACATCAAAACCACAGAAGACAAACACAAAAAGAAGCCATGGGTCTTATAGAGTCAATAGAAAAGAGGGATAAATTACTCAAGATATTTAAAAAAATAAAGACATACAATGAATATAAAATCTATAGAAACAAAATAGTTAAACTGATTTTAGAATTGAAACAAAAATACTACAGGATTATAATTATGGAAAATTTGAACAATAGCAAAAAAATATGGCAAACAGTCAATGAATATGGTAACAAGAGTAGATAATGATATATACGAAATCCTGAATGGAAATAATGAGATTGAAAGTGATCTAACTAAAATTGTGGAAATATTCAACAAACACTACGCCACTGTAGGTGAGAATATGGCAAACGATATTAAGGTTGCAAATAAGCAGACAGTACGTTCTAGAAATAAAACCCGTACGACATTAGATTCGATTTTTCTGCAGCCCGTTTCGGAAACGGAAATAAAAATATTATTCATTCTTTGAAAAACAATTCGACCCCAGGTTTTGACAATATCACAACTTTAGCCGTAAAAGCAATAAGTAACTTTATTGCAAAACTACTATGTCACTTAATAAATCTTATGTTTAGTGAAGGAAGATGCCCAACTCAGTTTAAAATAGCAGTTATAAAACCAATATTTATAAATGAAAATCGAACTGATCCAAAAAATCATCGCCCCATTAGTATCATATCTATTCTGAGTAAAACCTTTGAAAATGCACTGACAGAAAGGTTGGTAAGCTTCCTGGATAATACTAAAATATTATCGCAATTCCAATTTGGATTTAGAACCGGTAAATCTACCAGTGACGCAACAATTGCTCAACTGATGAAGAAAATTTACTAAAATTTGGACAACAGCAGGCCGTGTGCAGGAAAATTTATAGACTTGGCAAAAGCCTTCGATACCGTAAGTCACGACGGGCTGTTGTCCAAACTAAATGACATAGGTAACACACTGTTTTCCATCTTAGTCCTGATAGCAACAAAACCCTAAATCCTAAAGCATTAATTTGAAATTTAAAAGTTACAGCCCCGTCGTCATTTATAATAGCTTTCCGCCTCTTTTCTTTTTAATTTTTTCCCGTAGAGTGGTCAGTAATATCGAATAGTAATCTCCAGTTATTGTTTTACCCTTAACCAAAAATAAATCATGATTACTCCATGACAATCCCAAAAAACTGAAGCAAGAACTTTTCCAGCTGATTTTTAGACACGAAACTTCTTAGGTCTTGGAGAACCAGAGTGTCGCTGTTCCATCGATTGTTGCTTTGTTTCTGGATCGTCGAAATGTATCCAAGTCTCATCCATAGTAACAATTCGGTTTAAGAACTCTACATCGTTTTCAAATCGAGCACAGATCGAACGCGATGCTTTTACCCTTGCACGCTTTTGGTCAACATTCAAACATTTGGGGATCCATTTTGCAGCAATTTTTCTCATGTCCAAATTGACGTGAACTATTTGATGAACGCGTTCGTATGAAATATTCAGTGCTTCAGATACCGTTTTAGCTCAATTCGACGGTCTGATACAACCATGTCATGAACTGCATCGATATTTTCGTGGACTGACACAGAAACTGGCCTTCCCGATCGGTCCCATCTTCAATGAAAAATTTACCTCTTTTGAAGCTTGCAGTCCAATTTTTCCTGGTCGCATACGAAGGACATTCATCACCAAGGGTATTAAGCATATCTTCGTAAATCTGCTTACCTCTTAAACCTTTTAAATACAGGTACTTGATGATGGCTCGATACTCCAATTTTTCGATTTTCACAATTTCGGTGGACATCTTTTTTCTTTTAATTTATTGCGTAACTCTGGTTTACTTTTTGGACGTCAAACTTTACACTGACACTTCAAATAAGTTATTGTTCGTTGCTATGGTAACGCAATATTTTGTTTATGCATGGAACTGGTCTAGGCTAACTAGATGTCAATACATCCTCGTACTTCGAGGCGGTCTATAAATTGTAATATGGCCGCCATTATGTGATTGGAAAAAATTACCCTGCCCCAAAAACTTAATGTAGGGTTGGTTATGTGTCCAACAATGAACCACTCAAAGTTTAAACTGTACCATTATCAGCCACACATATTTGTAATATATTACACATAATTTAATTTTGAGTGAAGATAAAAGTTTTTTAGTTATATTTTTTTAAAAAAAAGGGAATTTGGTTCATTGTGTCCCACGGGTGGTACACAATGAACCGAGATACTTTATTTAATACAAGTATCTACTTTTACTTGGATTAAAGAAACTACAGTATAATTTCAATTTTTTATTGTTCAAAAGCAAAAACCATACAAAGAATAGGTACGAAGAACAATAATAATTATTAAAGATATACTTCTTATCTCATATTTAACAAAGAAAAGGACACTGTAAACGCAAAATATTCTTGTTGTCGTTTTGTGCTGTCTTGGTTCCGGCAAAATATACTTCACATCTTTCATGTTGACAGAAGTTATATCAGGAACATTGAGCATAACAAACTGCTCACTGTCTTTAGATTTAAGCCTTAAAAATTGTATGCAGTATTCCCCATCTTGTTCTACCTTTATTATTTTTCCCACAAAATATACCGTTGATTTTGGAGGATTAAATTCTACGAGGACATAATCTTCTACATTAGGGTTAGGACTTTGGGTACTAAACAAATTTGGATTTAAAATAGGCAGATCTTGTTCAGTTTCCCCACTATCACTGTCATTCTCAATGGAAATATCTATTTCATCATCCGCATCATCGTCGGAATCTTCTTTATGGTCATTAAAAAATTGGACTCTCTTCTTAGTTTGTTTATTTTCATTTAATGTTTTCTTTCTTTTAGCTTGCAGTCTTTCTTGATCAATAAGGTTTTATTCGGGTGTATCAGTGGCAATAATACTTTTTTTTACATTTTCTGTTCTTTCTATTATTTTGACGTGGAGGCATACATTGTTGTGATGGTATAAATGATGATCCTGCTCGACTTTCTGTATGTTCAATGTTTTCTCATTAACTGCAGAACTATCATTTTTATTTTGAATTATAATTTCTTCGTTATTATCACCTGATTGAAGGTCTCTTGTAATATTAGAACTTTCTTTATTTGGGCATGGTCTGTTGTTTTCGGTCAAAGGGAAATATGCCGCATTTTTTAAAAACATGGGCTATATTTGTAGGAGTTATAGAACGGCTATGTGCTATTCCAATGCATTCAGCTAGGTCGTAAATAGTTATCGGCCTACATGAATTTCTTAAAGCCACGACTCTATGGCACTGTTATAATAGGCCTTAAATGTCGCATATATACCAACGTCAATTGGCTGCAACTTAGCCGATGTGTGTGTATACAAACTAACAATATTAACCCCTGCCGATTTTGCCAAAGCTCTAAGGCTTCGATGTATAAATGAGACTCATGGTTATCAAATATTAAAATTGATGGATTCTCAGGAGAGCTTCTACTATATTTAATGAAATGGCTCATTACATCAACAAATAGTTCGAAATTCATTTATCTTGTTGGAGTAGCAAGGCCTAGAGACCCGGGAGGGGCGCCTTTTAACATGAAATCTTTGTAATTTTTCCTAGGAAAAATGATTGCTGGAGGTAAAGCATAACCATCAGCACATATAAAACAGCATGTTGTTACTAGCGACCCTTTCTCACCACTGGTGACTTCACCCAAACATTTTTTCCCTTTGGGTGCCCATCTTTTTTGAGTTTTTTGCACCGTTGTGGTTGCGGTTTCATCCAAGTTCAAAATTCTGGTGCCATCAGCAAATGTCGGATTCCGATTTATAACGGCATATAAGTTGTCAAAAAAGCGGTTAACGTTATCTCTGTTGAACGCTGTTGCACGTGCAAGACTGCACGGCTCTGGTTTTCTCAGTGACAGATCTGTGTGTCTGTTCCTAAAACTTCGGAGCCATTCTCTACCAGCCCTTTGTATTTCCTTACACGAATCAGGTATTTTAATATTATTCTTTCGAGCCATTTGATATGCAACCTTCCTACATTCAGTAGACGTCAATCCATAAAACATAAGTGCACACGTTTTGAAATAGGTCTTAAGAGCATCATCTTCTTGTTCCCGTGTGAAAATCATGTTATAGTCTATTTCCTAATGTCTGACAGCACAGTAGCCTCATTAAATATTCAAATAGAAAAATATCTCTTACAGAGTGATCCTAAGAATTTTACAAGTAAATACTAAAATTCTAATGCAAAACAAGTAGCTGTCTGTATTGGTTATCTGTACATCCCTGTTTCAGCTCAAAATACAATATGGTAATAATACTGAACAATGCCAGCAAAAGGATAAACAGTGCGGCAGTGGCGGAGATTATGATATTAGTTCATTTTGCTTATTTAATTAGATTCGGTCAACATTACAGTTGAAATAAAATTCATTCGTTTAGGCCTATTAACAAGTTACATTTTCATTTTTATTATATTAAATTAATTAAAGAAAATATAGTTTAATTCTCATAATTCAAATTTATTGACAATGAATTAATGTATATTAAGTAAAGTAAACATACCATTTATAGGAAATATAAAATTCTATATATAGTATCATCCTCTTCGCTGGCCATACAAGAATCATCCGAAGACTCGTCGAGAGAGATCACTATCGGTTCTATAGTTTGTTCTATGAGGTTATCTAAAACCCACATTTTATCTTCCTCTTTAATTAAATTAAATGTTTTATTATGTCTAGCTACATAACCTTTCATTTGGGCCCATATTAACTCTATCGCATTTAATTCACAATGGTATGGCGGCAAACGAAGCACTGTTATCCCACGATTCTTAGCTATTTCATCAATAACAAACTTTTTAAATTGTAGCTTGTGATCTGAAGCAACCTTTAAAAGTTCTTTTTTCAACATATCATCTTCAAATGGTATATCTTTTACGATTAACCAGTTTCTAATATCAGCTTTTCCCCAAGAGGTAGATGGAAGATTTTCTGTTATTCGCGAATGATAAGTGGCATTGTCCATAACGATTACAGTATTATTTGGAATTAATTCGACCATTTGTGTAAAATACATCGGCAGTCATTTCTTCATGATAGTCTTTGGTTGATGTTGACTGAAACTCCAGTAAACCACCTTCAACGAACCCTTGATTGCATCCAATATGCGTTATTATTAGTCGGCGACCTTTACCGATAGGAGTTTTCAGTCCAGTAGATAAACCTTCTATGAAAGCTTGACGACTGGTTTGAATACTTTTGTCCTGCCATATTTTTTTCACTGAATGTCCTTCATTGAGCCATGTCTCATCTAGATAATAGATTTGTCTTCCCTCCTGTCTGTATTTTCGGATATCTCGTAAATACTGGCGTCTCCAACATATTATTTCTTCGTTGTCGATTAGCACTGATTTGCGACTTTGCTTCTCCCAAGTAAAATTTAATTTGTGTAATATTTTCCACAAAGTTTTTCGCCCTATGTCAGGCAAATTCTCGTCCTCCTTCACCATTCTTAGAATTCTGTCAGGGGCTGGGATCTCTTTTTTCAAATATAATTCATGTAGTTTTCGTCTTATTGTATTTTGCATATGTTCATCAAGGTCAAATGGTTTTCTTCCAGTTGACTTTTTAGGTGGAGATATATTTACATTTTTCCTCTCCCTTAGAAGCCTGTAAATAGTAGATTCACTAACTCCTGTCATATTGGAACATGTCGAAACTATATTTCTAACAGTAGCAGCCGGCATTTGATGTACAACAGCATCATGCACATTTAACATTACAGTCTTCGTTTGTAAGCTACTCATGCTCTTACACTTTACTGGGGTAAAACTTGAAGACATTTTTCACAACACACTTAACACTTATGGAACATAAGCGAGTCTAAGCAAAACAAATTATACAAATTTGGGCGAGACCAAGTTTCACCATATATACCTGCAAAATTTCTAAGTAGTCATTGGGACAATCCCTAGTAGGACCCTATTGTAATGTTTCTTGGAAATGTTATTATCAACATTTCGAAAATCAGGAAGTAATTATCTGGAGAATTAATTGATAAATGGTTTGTTAATATGTCTCTCAAGAATTGACCTGCTATAAATTCACAAGATAATTAATGAAATATTCAGTCAGAATAGTTGCGTTACAAGATTATTTCAAAAATAATTTATTGTTTTAACTGTATGTACTCTACGAATGTATGAAGGTCAGTTAGTTGTTTTAACTAACCGAATTTACATTTATATTACCTTTATATATTAGATCGGGTATAAAATTAAATAGTAAATAAATTCCTTAGATGAACTGTGACGCTTATGATTTACTACCTAACTAGCATCTGTGACCTTTTCGCGTGCTGTCAGTCAATAAGAAACAAATCTCATAGTTAGGGAGCAATCTCATGTTTTCAACAGGAGCAGATTTTCTTTTCTCAACGTATCGCCTCAACGTATCGCCTCAACGTATCGCCTCAACGTAGGATACGCTAAATTACTCTCTACTGCTGCTTTTCGGATACTTATACCGCTGGCAACTAGGTCCAATGCTACCTTCATTTGGTCAGCAGTATGGGCGCCTTGCTTTCTTTCCATTTTCTTAATGCGACCCATTCTGAAAACAAAAACTCTACGTCAGAAGGGTACACAATGAACCATGGTTCATTGCGTCCCAGCATAGTTTGGTTCATTGTGTACGTACCCTACCATGTCATTATGAAACACCAATAATACAATATCTACAACAGTCTATTCAAAAGTTACATACCCAAGCACTAACTTATGTATCTATCTACTAAACTACAAAAATTAAATTAAAATACTTTATGCATGTCAGAAAAAAAGCGAAAAAGCCTACCTTCAAAATTTTACTCGAGACGCCCAAATTCGTATAATGTGTTATTTTACGTGCACGCTTCGTGTTGGCAAAATAACAACTGCGATTTTGTTCTAGGTAGTCGAGAAGCTTCGCACAGTAGTGCTGGCGTTTTTTTTAAATATGTATTACTAACGAAAGTTTGGTTGGTTCATTGTGTACGTGCGGTTTATTGTTGGACACATAACACTATCGTTTAAAACATAATTTAAGGCATATATTAATCTACCTTGTTTATGTTCTTCAATAAGTTTGTATTTCCGGGCGGCTGCACAATTCCTTAAATTAGTTTTTCTAATTCTTCTTAATGCGGTTGTTACTGAATCATTAAAGTTTACTGCAACTTTTGCATGTCTTGCCGTATGAAATGAATTTACCCTTAAGTAATCAGTTAATGCTTCGTCTCGCTCCGCTGTAGTTATAAATGTTCTTCTAGTTCCTCTTTTTCTGCTAACAGTTTGATCGTTATCCCACCTTTTTTTAATGCTTTGAATCGTCGTTTTGCTTCTATTAAACTCTTGGGCAAGTCGTCTATTTTGGAAATTATTCGCATTTTATTATTTCACTTAAATGGGCTGGCATCGTAGATAATGCGCTTTGACAAATGTGACACATGTGACTGATTGTCATTTTGATTAGTTAAGTTTGATTTACGTAGGGAAAATAATGTGATATATTTGCGATATAGCGGATTAAAGCGATTCATTTTCGCGAATAAGTAATGACGTCACGCTTAAAAACGCTTGAAGCGGAAACTGGCGTGGTCGGGAGTGCGCCAGAAAACTTGAAGCGGTTCAGCTGTTGTTGATAGCATTGACAGAATAAATTGGTAGAGAGTGGACCAATGGGGTGGCTGTTTTTTCTTTGTTATTAGTAGGGAACAATTTGAATTTATCAACAAACTCATAGATAAAAAAATTTGTTTGAACATTATTTTTCCCAAACAACATTTATATCTCTGCGGGGTCGTTGCGAGGTACCGTGTCTTTAGACAGACGAAATTGAATATAAAAGTCATAATTTAGATAACGGCTTAACCATTCTTCCTCATAAATCGACCTGATGTGATGGTCTTTTAGAATTGAAAAAATTATTTGCAAACTTTTTATTCTTCTTGAGAGCTGGTTTCTCATTAAAATGACCACCGAAAAAGCTGTATGCTCACTGAGCAGCACCATTAAGTATCTCCTCCTTTTCATTCTAAATTCTAAGATCACACATTATAACAAAAGCAATATTATTTTATTTAGGTATATTAATATTGTTTTGCTTACTACAGACTACAGATTCAGTTTCAGAAACAAAAATAAACGTAAAGTATGTATTGCCTATTTTATACGTATTATATATTACTTTATTTCATGGTTGCTTTATACATGTTTCTGTTTAATTTTGGTATAGTTTTGGTACAGTTTGTTTGTTTATTTTCTTATACTATTTTATTGATATTACTAATTGTGCATTTCTATTTATGTTTTGTGCTCACATCCTGTATATTTGTAGCTTGCAGATTACTCTTTGCGTTTGTTTTTCGTTTTTTCTTTTTGTCTAGTTATTTTTTGATCATCTGGCTTATTAAGTAGGTACTTCATTGTTTTTATTGTTTATTGTTAACATTATCTATGATAAATAAAGCATAATAATAAAGTATGTGTCATGAGAGAAATGTCATTTTCATATGCCAGAAAATATCGCTAGATATTTCTATTTTTGCGAGATTAAGCGTGACGTCACCGTTATGTCGTCACGCTTAAGCGACACTGTTAATCCGCTTAAAGACGCTAGATCGCAAAAATATCACTTAAAGGTGTACCAGTTTTATACGACGCGGGGTGTACTACGAATCAGTGGCGTAACTAAGAGGAAGTTGTGGGGGGGGGGGGATGAACAACCAGAAGGTCTTGGTACTGGAAATTTTTTCAAATTTTAAGCCCCTAAAACTGTTTTGTTTTTCTTCTAAAATTGTACTCTACAGTTCCTAGCTTTTAGTACATTTCAATCAAGAAGGTTTGCTGTGATTATGTTTTAGATATTGTTTTAATTTTTAGGGTTGGAGGGGGTTTCTATCCCCCCTCCCCCGTAGTTACGCTACTGCTACGATTAATTTAATAGAAGATTCGCCCCATTCAATGATACCGAATTCAAATCGCCAGATATTCTAAAGACAACAAGCGAGTTATTACATAAAGAGCCCGAAAAATGGAGACGAAACAAACAATGCGGGTTGATCACCACAAGAATAGACTATAGCCCTATATTTTCCAACACGGCGCAAGGGGGAGCACAAAGATGTGCGGACAGTAAATGGTTAATACAGGGAACCCCGACATTTGCCCTGTTCGATTGCTCAAGAAATGCAAATATCAGAACTGACAGGTTATATTCAACAGTTAATATTGCTCGAGATGAACCATATTCTTCAGGATGGTACAAAAATATGCCGATTGTGGTGAACATGATGTCTAAGTGGATAAAAGAATCTGCAAAGATGATTGGACTAGATATTACCAACTATTCCGCACGATCGACTGCCCTGTATCACTTTGTCAAAGCAGATATCAATAAACAGGAAATTATAAAAATCACAGGACACATCTCATCCAATTCATTGAAACCTTATCTGAAACTTGATAATGAACATCATCACACATCAGAACAAAACACATCAGAACCAAACAATGTTGAAAAATCCTCCACCCAAAGACACAACATATATAATTATATGTTTTAAGTTCAAAACTTCTTAATTTAAATAAATCATTCTGCTTATATTGAGTCGAGTGATATAAAATTGTTGAAATAAAAATATAAAATCTAAAAAGTGATTTTGATTGTAACGTCAAAAAATAATCTGTTGAATACCACACGAGAGTTCGATAAATTAGATAAGAATTCTCTAGACTTTTTCTCAAACTTGTTGCTAATTGGCAATAGCGACTCGAGCCCTTCGGGCTCTGGTATCTATTGCTTGGCAACAAGTTTTCTAAAGTCTGTCAAATTATTTTCAATTTATTCTCACTTTTTTGTGATATTTGTACAGATAATTTAATATTTACATCTTCGAGTAATGACGTCATTCTTTTTCAATTCCTGGATATTTTTTGATGTGCTAATTCCAAGGATTATTTCAAGTCGATGACATATAGGGAAGAGGGAAGTAAAATGATCCTCTTAAGAAAAAAACAACTTATAAATGGGAAATAATTTTAAATTTCAATTTTATAAGATAACCCTCTAAGAGAGGAATTTCCCTTAATAAAACACCACTTTTTTGAAAAAAAAAATTATTAGCTTTTAAGAGCAAAAGGATCATTTTACCCGCATGTTGGGGATAAAATGATCGCTTCTACAAACAACGTAAAAATGATACTCTGCCATTGTAAAATTGAGATAAAATGTACTTAAAACTTAATATTTCTCCGGATTCTGACTAATGGTGAGGGAACATCTGAGCAATATTCTCAAATGAATACGTCTTTGTCTCCATCTACTCCCGCACACAATTCGAGAACCCATTCAAAACAGTTTCTGCATCGGATCCATCCGTCAATTATTTATGGAACGTATTTCCTCACAACAGTAGAGACAGGTTGTATTTCTTTCGTTGTCTTCCGAATCCGAAGAGTTTATTTTATATTTTTTTGTTTTTTTTTCTGTTGAAGTGTCTTCTTATCATCATCATTTTTCTTACCAATTTTCGTTTCATTGGCTTCATCTTTTTTGGTATCCTCTTCAAGAGCAGTTTCGTGTGGCGTACCAATTAGAACTGCACTTCGTTTGTTCATCTCGTTTTGACCTGGGCCCCAGGCTCAGCATGTTGGTACATATCGTTTGTGTCGCGAGAATCATGTTTTGCTTCGTTGGTTATGTCGATAAATTAGATACGTTGCATGAATTGATTCCTGGATTCCTATCTTCAGATTTATCAATTTCACTAGGTATTTGGTCGGTTACATCAGCTACTAAAAATTCAACATCTGAAAAAACCTCTGGATCAAATGGATTTATTTTTAGATTTTAGATTTTTTTTCATTAGTTTGTGATGTAGCTAAGACGCACATGCCCGACTTTCAATTTGTCGGCTTTTACATTTTCAAGTTTTTAAATAATTTTAATTATATGTTTGTGGTATTCATTTGCGTATTTTGTGCTGTTATGGTTGATTAATGTGCTTGAAGTTTTGGATATTTTTCATCATTACGTACAACCTCGCTAACATTCTTCCTGATGATGACAATATGCATTGTCGAAATATTGGAAATATAATGTTATAAGAGTACACGTTCGTTTTGCTGCTTCTCCCAAATAAATTGGTTTTTCGATTTTGTTTCTAACTAGTCAGCAAAAGACTACTTTCCACTTAGATAGACAAATAGACCTATCTTGGAACCCGTTTATTCCATTTGTTGGTGTACAAGCCTTTAAGTAGCCCTCGCAAAATATTTTTTAGACGACGCCATCTGAAAGTTCCTCGTTCTGTATTCATTTACATACCGAAAGTTGCGTTTTGAGTGTTCCATGTAGTGAAAGTGACAGTTCCGTACTGCAAAACACTTTAGGGACGGACATTACTTTTTGCAAATAATTAATAAATTAATATTGACATTGCAAATATTTTATACATTACATTGTTCAATAAATAAAATGTTTATAGTTCTCCATTATTTATTTTCTTTCCTCAGTGTAATTGAAAAAGTTTTGGATCTTATGCGTCGTCTAAATAATGTTGGGTACGCCGCGGCTGAAATACTGCTTAGTTGGACTCGTCTGTTGCTCGCTTCGCTCGTCTCGCAATTGTCAGACTCGTCCAACAAAGTAGCACTTTCAGTCCTTGGCATACAAATAACTATTGCTTATCTGAAAGACTCTCACAATTCTACCTGGATAATGGTTCTACAATTTTTCTAGTGCCTGATCTAAATAAACGCTAAGTGGACCCATAACAGCAATGTCCAGAGGCTGCAGCCTTGTGTGTGTAATTGGGTGGTAAACACAAGATGGTTACGAAGTTTTCCCTGGCACTTAAAATAACATACAGATGCGATAAATGTCCATCTAACAGAAGTAACGCGGGCTCATCAACACTTGGCTTCACAAAAGATACGAAATGAGCGAACCACTGCATAAAAACGTTTGTACCACTTTCATTACACGCAAAAATGGTACCTGGAGGAACTCCGTCTGTCAGTCCTGCCTTCATTCGTTTTCTATTGAAACTAAGCATTGGAGGGACCAAAATTTCTGTAGCTAATACACAAACCACCGCTAATGTTACCCACGCCGCTTATTTGGAACATTTTTTGCTAATATTCTTGAATTTCGTCCAAGAACAGTCGAATTCTCGTCTACGTTGAAAATTTGGTGAGAGGCATAATAATTTTTTGTGTAAATCTCTCTCAAACTAAAAAACTTGGTCACAACCGATTGGTTGAAGGCTTTTGCTCGAACAGCTGAGGTTGCTCCAGGACACCTCAGGGATATATCTGGATGTCTTCTTCTAAAACCGCTCAACCTATCTTTACCAGTAGCTTTTTCGACATGGGAAATGTGTTTCTTTCAGCAAGTTGATACGCAAATTGTATGTGGCTTTCCTTTTGGTAATCTCTTTTGCAGCGATGCAGATAACAGTGAGCTCTGTTTGAGCAACACTTGCATTGCAGCCCATTGCCCATTTTATGTTTAGATTCAGGGATCTGGAGAAAATTCCACATCCTGAGCCCACATTTGATTTAGACCCATCTGTGAAGATACGTATTGCACCTTCTTCCAAAGGGTCTTGTGCGTTGTTTTTAAAGATTACCTTGTAGGGCCTGTTGAAGACATATCGCGGTGGAATCGAGTCCGTATTGACCTGCAGCAGTGGGACCTCCCTGAGGGCCTCATGCCACAAGTTACATCTCAGTTTACCGTATCCTACATCAGGTTGTATACCGGTAGAGCGTAGACGTGTCATGGTCATCAAAACAACCTCCTTGATGTATATGTCAAGGGAAGTGAGACCGAGGATTACCTCCATGACTCTTGTTGGTGTGGTTCTCATGCCTCCTGTTGTGTTGAGGCATGCTGTTCTTTGGATTTGATCCAGTTTACGGACGACTGTCAGCTGGTTTTCTTTAGCTCCCCAGGCAATCGAGCCGTACGTTAGCATAGGTCTGATGATGGCAGTGTAGATCCAGGCAGCAACCCTAGGTGACATTCCCCAGGTGCGGCCGATGGTTCTACGATACAGCTCATAAGAAATATATGCTTTTTAACTTTTTTTTCTAAGTGAGAGTTGCACGTTAACTTACTGTCAAAAGGCGACCCCTAAATATTTCACCTCTGAAGAGAAATTAAGTTTGGTATCTAGGAGCTTTTGAGGCTTGATGTTTTGCAAGCTTCCTTTTTTTCGTGAAAAGAACCATCTCCGTTTTTTTTGGATTTGACAGCGAATGGTCTCTGCACCATTGTTCTATGATATTGAGGGCCTCTTGCATTAAAGTGCAGAGTGTCTCCTCGAATCTTCCTGTTAGCAGAATCCCTAGGTCATCTGCATATGCTATTGGGTAGACGTTGCTACCGTTGAGGTGGCTGACCAAGGAGTCTAAGACCATGTTCCACAGTAGTGGCGAGAGCACTCCTCCCTGTGGACAACCTTTTACAATCAAGCCTCTGATGGTTACATCATCCACACTGATTTTTATTGCCTTATTAAAAGATTTCCTCGCCATCCCCCTGAGATGGTCAATCTCATGGCACTACCACGGAGTGGAGGCTCCATCAAGAGCGACCCGCCTGAGTGGGCAAGACATCATATAGGCATTAATTATGGAGTTTTGAATGAATAAGTTTCCAAATCTCCTTTATTGTTAGGCAGGACATCCTCGACTCCTCGCAGACCCCCTTTCAAACAGTGGACATATTTTGTCCTGTTTGTTTTCCTGGGATCGCGAGTCATTGTAGAGGTTGTGAGCGCCAGTTTTATTTCGAATTTCATCCAGCGGTGGTCCGACATTGAAATATCGTCAGATACATACCAGCCGGAGATTATATTCGAAATGTTTATCGTAGATAGGGTAATATCTATTCGCGTTTGACTACGAAAGTTAATAAAAGTTGGTTCAGTACTTCTATTTAGAATACAGATATTCTTGTTAGTTATGTAATCATAAAAAGACTTACCTCTAGTGTTAATATCTTTGCTGCCCCAGCTTACAAGGTGAGAGTTTGAATCGCAGCCTATTACCAATTCAAGCTTCTGGGTGAGACAGTGTTCCATAAGGTCCTTCAACTCCTTAGTTTTCACAGGCATTTCTCGATTCACTTTTCTATGGCATTTTTCAAATGCTCAGCATCCCAATTCTGTCTGTGGATTATTCGCTTCTATGTTTGTGTCATTCTATATGAAAGGAAGATAAATGAATTTAAGAATGAGAACATTTTTTCAAAAACTAAGTGGTAAAATGATCCCCTCCTCAAAACGGGAGTCATTTTGCCACGCTTCTAGAGGATCGTTTTATCCCAAAGTGACATGAATTACCTTTCGGTAATTAGAAATTTAGTTACATACGTTAATTAAAAACGAATACCGCAAATCAATTCAGCAATTCTTTCACGATAAGAGAAAGATGGATTATTCACATCGTTTGGAAAAAGTACACAACAAACCAAATACATATATTATGAATGTAAAAAACACAAGTTCACTTTTCGTTTGTCGGATTCGAACTGAATCGTGCTTCCGATCGCTTCGTCTAGTACACTGTTGACAATATTAAATTAATTTTGCATACCTATAAGACGAAATTACAAATCGAGGGATTATTTCTTAGATTATTATAACAGTCTAACGATCGTTTTACCCCCCTCTACCCTTATTTTACTATGCATTTGCAAATTTTTGAATATATTACTGCAAAGTCGCAGTAGTGTTCATTAAACCCAACTTTATGGTAATTTTTCTCATAAAGTTAAACTATTAGTCTTTTTATAATTACAACTACATATCATCATAATTGTTCATATCTTTAGGGAGACAGGAATTTGGGTAACGTACGATAGAGGAGTGTACGACGTTACAGATTTGGTTAATAAAAATCCCGAAGAATCAGTTAATTTTTTAATATCCGCAGGAGGTCCGATTTACTCATTTTCCTCGCCAAACAATCATCCCGATGAACAGACTTGTAAAGTTTTAGAAAATTATCGAATAGGTAACTATTACAGCTTTTTAACAACAATGCTTAAATTCTTTCCAGAATTTTTTGAGGTAATTAATACTTTAAAATCATTAAAATATATTTATTAATCCGGCCACTCACGATCCAACGCCGCAGTACGATTTTGTGGAACCCATATACGGTTCGAAGGTGCAGTATGGAACATGTAACCGCAACTCTTTCTGTATTGTCGAATCAGTCAAATACACCCACTCACGTTCAAATTCGCTTGCAATTCAGCATTATTATACTGCTGCAGTTAGACCGATTTGTCTGCGATCCATATCGAATCGACTTGTCGGATCACATCCACGCTTGTTAAAAAACACTTCAATTTCGTAATATCAAACATAATTATACTGCAGCATTGGATTGTGAGTGTACATTGAAATATATCTAGATATGGATAAGTAGTTAGCAGTCAAACGTGTTTATAAAAAATCCAATATTATTTTTTCAAACTAATTTTCACGGGCCTATATCGCCAAATCTGCAATTCGAAATTGCCCCATACACATTCGCAGCATACGCATCACCCGGCTTGTGTCATTTATTTAGCTAGCTAGTGAAGAAAAATATTCATTTATTATTATTATTATTATACTTTATTTATCATAGATAATGTTAACAATAAACAATAAAAAAACAACGAAGTACATACTTAATAAGCCAGATGATCAAAAAACAGCTAGACAAAAAGAAAAAAACGAAAAATAAATCTGCAAGCTACAAGATACAAGCATAAAAATATCCAGGATGTAAGCACAAAACATAAATAGAAATAGAAATGTACAATTAGTTATATCAATAAAATAGTATAAGCAAATAAACAAACAAACTGTACCAAAATTAAACAGAAACATGTATAAAGCAACCATGAAATGAAGTAATATATAATATGAATAAAATATAAAATAAAACATGCACAAAATAAAATATAAAATTAAGGTTAAAAATATAAAATATTACAAAAAATGTATATTATATACATGCCAATAAATAAATGTGAATATGAACCACTAGATTTCAGTGGGATTACTTTTAATGTATATGATCAATAATTTTTTAAACATTTTTACGCTTTCACTAACTTTTATGTACTGCGGTAGATCATTAAATTGTACAACACCTTTGTGGAATAAATTATTCATCGAACTTCCTTTAATGGTTGTTTTCACATAAAAATTAATTGAATTTGCTGATCTTGTGTTTTTATCATGTATTTGCGAGATTGGAACTAGCTTACCATGTAAATATTGCGGTAAGAGATTATTGATAATTTTGAAGATGAAAATCATTGTTTGTACATACAGAAACTTCTCAACTTTTAACCAATTTAAACAGTTAGTCATCAATTCCACACTAGTATACCTATTGCATCCCAGAATTACTCTCATCGCCTTGTTTTGAATAATTTGCAATCGTTCATAACTAGCTCTAGAACAACCTGTATAAATTAGTGAACAACAGTAATAAAAATGTGGTAGAATTAATGTATTGTAAACCATAAGCTTAGTATGCATTGACAGAAATGGTGAAATTCTTCTCAAAAAACCAATTTTTTTCCCAATCTTTCTACATATGTAATCTATGTGACTATTAAATTTTAGTTCATGATCCATCATAAAACCTAAATATTTTATTTCATGTACACTCTCTAGGTCCTGATCATTTATCTTAACACTCAAATCAAGGTTGAAAAATTTAGCTCGCAAAACAGGACCACCAATGAACATAAATTTAGATTTGGATTCATTTACTTTTAGTTTATTGATCTTGAATATGTCAGAAATTTTTTTCAATTCAGAATTGACTGTTTGTACTACTTCAACAAAATTATCTCCGTAATAGTAAATGAGGGTGTCATCCGCAAAAAGATGGATTTTACATTTCTCTAGTACATTTCCCAAGTCATTTATATATAATATGAAAAGTAGGGGCCCAAGAACACTACCTTGCGGAACACCAATATTGTTTAATTCCGGATCCGATGCTGAATTGTTAAATGTGGTTATTTGATATCTGTTCCTCAAATAATGCTGAATCCAGGAATAAACTACCCCACTGAAGCCATATTTCCTCAATTTCAACAATAATATATCACGATCTATTGTTTCAAAAGCTCTTCTGAGATCAATAAAAACTGAACAAATTCCTACTCCCGGCCTATCTAGAATATTTTTCATGTCAGATATAACCAGTTGGAGTGCCGTCTCACAAGAATGCGAATTACGAAAACCAGACTGATAATTGTGTAATATCTTATTTACAGAAATGAATTTACTCACTTGATCATACACTACTAGTTCTAGTAATTTCTCACAAAAAGGCAGCATATTGATTGGCCTTAACTGATCAGCTTTGTTTGTATTTAATACTTTGGGAATAGGAACTATAGTTGAAGTTTTAAATCTTTGAGGAACTATGCCCTTTTCCAAACTCAAATTTATCATATTAAGCAAAGGATAGCCTATCACGTGAAACAAATTCTTAATAACATCAAGACCTAATTCATCAGTACTGTTTTTCTTTTTTTGGGATTTTATTATTTCAAGTAGCTGTACAATGTTAATTAATTCGAAATATTCCATTTTTGAACCATTTAAAGGGACCGTTTGCAAAACAACATCGGTACCGGAATCAGGAACTATTATGTTACCCACAATATCGCAAATACTATTTATATAATATTGATTTAAAACATTGGCCAAGTTGTCAGTGTGAACGATTCCATTACAGTCTATACTGTCAATCTTAGTCCTACTAGCTTTCGTTCCGACAATTGTTTTTAGGTGCTTCCACATTAGTTTTGAATTGCCTTTATTCATATCTACATTTCTCTCGTAATACCGTATTTTAGAACTTTTCAATACCTTGACACATGAATTTCTCTTTTCTTTATAACAATTCCAATCGTCTACCGCATTAGTCAATGAAAATCTTTTATACGCTATGTTTTTATCTTTAATAGCATTATAACAATCAGTATTAAACCATGCATTACCCTTATTTTCAATATTAACGGTTCTACTAGGAGCTACCGAGTCCATTGCCGATAATATATTATTTGAGAAAATATCAGCCACAACATCAACATCAACCAATGAATAACCCCAATCCTTTTCAATTAACATGTTTACCATTTCATCATACTTGATATCCGAACAAATTCGCTTAGTGTCATTTAAATTAGATGCAGTTGAACAATGCGTTTCAATTTGTATTATAGAATGGTCAGATATTACATAGTCTTTTTCCACATAGGTCGATATTGAGTAGTCATTGCTTATAACCAAGTCTATTGTAGATTTAGAATTCCTGAATACCCTGGTATATTCGGTAATCAACTGCCTCATCCCATTGTTTTCAATATATTCTTGAAGTTTACGTTTATTATAATTATTATTTTCATAATGAATATTAAAATCACCTGTAATTATTACCGAGCAACTACTATGCTTATCGTTATAATCATCAAACCATTTAAAGAAATTTTCAAAGAAAATATTGAGATTACCATTTGGTGATCTATAAACACCTGTTATACCATAAGAAATATTATTTATTTTTATATCTAGAGATAGAAGCCAAAAATTCATATCCTCAACAACTGTTTTAATATTAGAGATTCGATAACCCGTTCTTACAAAGATTAGCACTCCCCCTGTATGCCGACTGCTTGAGTCACATCTTAAGATTTCATACCCGTTAATACATAATTCAGACATTTTAAAATCTTCAGTTATACATGTTTCTGTTAGGCAGAGAATTAGTGGTTCATATTCATTCACATACGCAATTATTTCATCACGATGTTTATAGAAACTTTGAGCGTTGGTACATGACAATAAGAGCTTATTATTTACAACTTTGCTGACATGTTTGGAACTATTCGTGCTTGATATTAATTGCTATTGATAATTGATTTTACCTCTATTAATTTCAATTTGCTTTCTATAACTTGTACATTCTTCATCAAATACATTATGTTCAAAATTAATATCTTTTAACTTTAACACATTCACGGCGTACTTACAGTTAGTGCATTCCTGTTTTACAGCCTTACAATTTTCTTTCTTATGATTTTGACTACACAGAGGACACACTACACTTGACTTACACTGATCAGCACGGTGGCCGTATTTCCAACAATTGAAACACCTAAGGACACTCACAAATTCAAAATATTTATAACTCGACCATCCTATATATATCCTGTCTTTATTCTTAGTTAAGTAATTGAAATGTTCACCAGACATTTCAATTAAAACATTACACCGCCTCTCATTCATCTTCGCAGCATACACACGGAGGCATCGAATTTCATCCCTCATTGTATCTGGGAAATTCTGGTTCACTATCTGAGATATCAGACTCTGATGGTCAGTTGTATCCTCTTTCAAGACATTAACTATTTTTATACGTGGTTTGAATAAGTTACCAATTTTAACGTCATAACCATTACCTAATTCTCGTTCCGCTGTTGATTTCAATTTTTGTAGTGAATCCTTGTTATCACAATGTATCACTAAACCATTAGTTGTTTGTTTTATTTTCGATACAGCTACCGAAATATCTGCAGGGTTAACTTTTTTCAGTAACTCGTTTTTAATATTTCTACTATCTTCTTTTCCATTTTTTGATTTGATAACAAGGGGTTCTACTACTTTTTTTTTGTTTCGAACAACTTCGGACCACACAGGTTTCGTTTCCACATTTTTGTTTTCAAATAATTCGATTAGTTTATCGGCCTTCTCAAGAATTTCGTTTGCTTTGTTTATATCGATTGTGCTGACTTTTTTTAGTTTGTCATTAACAACCGATAAGCAATTATCACAAAACCATTTTAAATTAGGTGTATCTTGTAAAAACTTTGATAACTGGTCTTTCACTCTGATACACTGTAAATGAAAATATTTCTCACATAAATCGCATTGGATATTTTTTGTATTTACTATAAAGTTGTCAGAGCACTGAGCACACACGTGTGTACCCGACGGCATCGTACTTACTATTATTATTTGAGGCGTTCAGAAGCCAACCTGATAACTCCATTTTTTTCAAATTGACATAAAGACATGCCTGAGTTCTCTAAGTAAATATTTTTAAGTGGCCAAAATTACTAAATACACTAGAATGCGCCACCTGCTCTAGCAAATGATTATTTCACCACTTCTTTCAGTGGCCAACGTGATAAACTCCATAGCTTCACACAGCTGTTGTTTATGTTCGTATGAGGTTATATTTTTGCCGGTGTTATTGCGAGATTTATTATGTTTTTTAATGATGTTTTATTCGTGCTTTAATCAATAAATAGCTTAAAATGACTGAAGAAAGCAGTGTACAAAACCTTCAAACTTACTTTGAATCTGAATCTGATGATAACACATATGACCTTTTTATTGGAGATATCAACATCAATATATTACAGCATAACAATGATACCGTAGAATATAATAATACATTGCATGAATACGGATATATGCCTATGGTCAACATAGCCACAGGAGGAAAAGCATGCTTCGATCACATATACATCAAATCTAAAATTCCTGAAATACTAGAAATGGTCATACCTATAGTTGTTGATACAAATATAACAGATCATTCGACATTGATTTTACAAATAGTACATAATAACAGAAAAAAAGAACAAGACAACAAAACGTGCAAAAAGTTCATTGATTATATCTGACTGTCAACCATTTTGGGAGAAATTAATTGGAATCCTGTAAACTCGCAAAGTGACCCAGATACTGCCACAGATATGCTACTCAAAATAATCAACAATATAATCCAAAACTGTACTAGAAAGAAATCTACGAAAATTGCACCATGGATGACAGATTCCCTATTAAGTGAAGTCCATAAAAAAATCAACTTTTCAAACAAGCTTTGCAAAATCCTAATAACTTAGAGATGAAACATCGATATCATACTTCTAGGAATAGACTGGCAAATTTGATTGCAAAAAGAAAACAAAACTATTACAAAAACTGTATTGAAAGTGGTGCAAATGATTCCAAAACATTTTGGGCTATCGTTGAAGAAATCACTGGCAAAAAGCAGAAAACAGCGAAAATAGATATAATAAAATTTCCCTAGCTACTCGTGGGACCAGAATGGACCAACAAAAACAAAAAAAACAAAAACCGGAGGATGAGCGAGAACGCACACCTCCAATACCAAAGCACCGTCGAGGCAAAAGAATCTGCGGTGCTGAGGCAAAGAGAATGAGGAAAGCGAGGCAGCAAGCTGGCGTCTCTACAGACACCACTAGCGCCACTCCCCCCTCCCTTTCTAAACCTGGCACCAGCGGCAAAAAACTTAAGGGTGGCCCGCCTACTTCAAGGAAGTAGGCTGGATGACGAGCTAGGAGGAAGTTTTGAACCTCAGAAGGATGCGCAATGGGCCAATTGTGGGGTCACCCAACCTTCAAACCTTTACAGTAACAGATATAATAAAAAACGATAATGGAGAAAATTTAACTGACGTTAAGTATATAGCAAATGAATTAACCAATAAATTTGTGAACATGGGTCCGAGGCTGGCACAAAAAATAAATACAAATCCAAACTTCACTGCTCGTGCTTATAGTTTACCTAACTCTATACAATTAACTCATACTGATATCACTGAGATTGTAGACATTTGGTGCGTTCTTTTTGACTGAGATCTCAGATCACTTCAGTTAAGGTGATCTGAGATGAAGTGATGTGAGTAAGCACCAAAATGAACGACATCTCAATTGAAGCGCGCGATCTGTCGATAGATTTAAACTATACGACAGATTCGTATCAGCATCTAATAATGTTAATTAATGTATCCATAATTTGTAACAAAAGAAAAATAGATTATGTGTGTTTATTGTTTATATATCAATGGTTAAAACCTTAGATAACATTGGTTAAAACTACAAATAAACCAAGCAAATCAAATATTTCTTCATCCCCTCCACTTTATTTCCGACTCAATTCCAACTGAAACCCCCTTACAACACAATCAGCATCGGTGAAGGGGGAGGAAAAATCTCAGCTCACTTAAAGTGAGTAAAACAAAAAGAACGCTCGCATTACTGATGTGAGCTGAGATTAAGTGAGATCTCAGTCAAAAAGAACGCACCTATTATAGAACAACTAAAAAATAAAATAATTGGTTGGTAGCGATGGGATAGGTGTAGATTTTATAAAGTACATTGCTGAACACATTTCCAATCCGTTGAAGTTTATTATAAATATGAGTATTGACACTGGATATTGGCCAAAGCAATTTAAAGAAGCAGTGGTATGTCCAATTTATAAAAAAGGGAATAAAGCAATAACAACCAATTATAGACCCATATCTCTAATATCTCATTCAACTAAAATATTCGAAAAAATTATTAAAAATAGATTGAACAATTTTATTGATAAGTACAAATGTATCTCAATGAAACAATTTGGATTCAGAGATCTATTTATGTGTATTTATATTTTGCGCTTTTATATTTGCATTTATTTAGAGGTATTTATAGTTTGTGCATTTTTATTTGTGTATCTATATTTTGTACTTTTGTATTTGCATTTATTTGTGTATATTTATATTTTGTACTTTCGTATTTACATCTATTTATGTGTATTTATATTTTGCGCTTTTGTATTTATATTTATTTATGTTTTGTGCATTTGTATTTACATTTATTTTTGTGTATCTATATTTTGTATTTGCATTTATTTGTGTATACTTATATTTTGTACTTTCGTATTTACATCTATTCATGTGTATTTATATTTTGTGCTTTTTTATTTATATTTATTTATATGTATTTATATTTTGTGCATTTGTATTTACATTTATTTATGCGTATCTATATTTTGTACTTGTATTTAAGTTTATTTATGTATTTTTATTTTCATGAGCATATTGTAATCACGAAACAAGTACTCATGTACTTATCGTTCATTTCTACTTTATTCGCTCTTTATAATTGTAACCATTATACTTATTTATTGTGAATAAAGTTATTATTATTATTATTAAAAAAAACCTTCATTTAGATCAGCTCAAATCATGAAAAGAAAAAACAATAATCGCTTTAAAGAGGCTCAACTAGCAAAACATAATATTTTATTAGATGAAGGCAGGGACTCTGATCTTTCTGATGTTGACGTTAGGTCTAACCCAGGAGATAGGCCTGGCCCGGAGGATAGGTCTAGCCCAGAAAGTGTAAGGGGACGTAAACGTAAAAGAAATCTAGATAAATGGAACAGGACACATCAAAGGACAAGGCAAATAGAATAAAACGAGAACAGTAAGAAAAATATTGATGGTCAACCACTCAAGTGGTTGCAAATGAGATGGATCAAGACCGAAAAGGCAGAGCCATTATCTATCAAGTACAAAACTACATTCTCAGAAAACATGCCAATTGGCGTGTTAAACATTCAAAAGAAACCTGAAAAGTTGTGGCCTCTAGCAAATCTAGCTAATGTTGTACAAGACCTTCTCTGCCCCACAACAAGATCGATAACCGTGGCAAACAAAAATGACATGATGTGCCTCCTGATGTATATACCTCCTATTTATCATCAGTACTTCAAAGAGCTAAGAACTAAAAGAGGTATTGATCAAGCTGAGCCTGACAGTGATGACGACTGCATCATCTACGCAGAACAGAGGAATTTACATTTTTCGCAATCAATTATCCCAATTATTTTTGATACTTGCTATAAAAATTATTAACTTCAATACAAAACAGTTATAACCTTTGTGTATTTTTTCAATAAAACTGTTTCTTTAGTAACCACTATGAATCATTTTACCTATCAGTTGGCAATATGACTCCACCAATTGTTACTTTTTTCCCCTATATTGGGGCATTGGATTTTTCCTAAAAACCTATGCAGTGCTAAAAGGTTATCCTTGATTGTAAATAAACTAAGGAGTTAATTAAAAATATTCCGAAAAAATAATTGAATTTATTATAGGTAAATAACTTTAACTGGTTAAACATTTTCACTTGTTGGAATTAATCGGGTTGGCTGTTGAACGCCTCATTTTACTGATTTTTCGTTTAGTGTTAGAATATTTATAAGTGTGTTAAGAGTGTTACATAACGAAAATATATTTAGATTTGCAAAGAAAGATATTGAATGCTCCAGAATTAAATTTCAAATTATGAATTGCAACCAATGTTTTAAATTATTTAAAGATTGAATTTTGTCGAGCACTATATGTACAGTTTAACATGAACGTGTGTATTCAGATATGAGATGCGTCACTGAATTCAAAATAATAAATACCTTTACTGTTTATTTTCACTGATTGCTGGCGCTGTTATCTTCTGGGCGGGTGAATTCGAAGGACTTTGAAGATTTTACAACCACCACGTGGCCATCAACTGGGGATGTTTTTCGTTTCGGACTGTTAGGGCGATTTATCCTGGCTCGATTAGGCCATATTCACTTTTTGTGTGTGGAGAGATGAGGATTATACTGGTTTCTTCTTTGTGTGGCATAACAAATTGATTTTTGGATGTGGTCGAAATTAGAGATGTCACTCATTTTATTCACTTTTTTATTGAAAGTTTTATTACTGCATTGCAATCAAGAGCGTTACTATTGAGTTTAGATATGTGTATTATATTTATTTCAAACTATATTCGGCATTTTGCCTATTAATAAGAAAGCCGGTAATTGTTGCGAGAATATATTACAAGCTCGTGCTGTGATTGGCGTAGTAAGAGAGCGAGGAATTGGTCCGTATCGTATTTATGTGTGAAGCATGTGGGAGGAAGGGGGTGCAGGTTTTAGAGGGTTATGGGAATGGTCTACGTGACATTTTTCATGTTTGTAAATTTAATGTTATATGTTCGTACGGAAGGTATTAATGAATATAATTAATTCTCAGGAAGATTTTTTTCAAATCTTCCTAAATCCGTATGCTAATTTCGTACGAGAACGTTGTAGCTTTTCAGAAAATAACGGCTTTTTTAAATAATGGCAAAGTGGAGTGAAGAGCAGATGTCCAATTTTATTAAGTTGTATGAAATGCACACGTGTTTGTGGAAATAAAACTCTCCGGAGTACCCAAATCGCGACAAACGATTAGAGTGCTTTAAATAATATAGTGGAAGAGATGAAATTTCCGAATATTACAGTAAATGATTCAAGTGCTAAAAAAATTAAAAATTCCATGAAAAGCGGTGCTGCAGCTGATGATGTATATAAGCCCATATTGCAATCTTTATAAAAATGGTAACAAGAGATACCTCGAACCGTGTCGACAATTCACGCATATAACTTCCGAGATGCGAGTCACGAATGCTCTTCACGCACGAGGTTTCTGGCACGGTTTCTCGCACCGTGTACATGCGTCTTAAAGGTGATATTACTTCAGAGTAGTAGAGATATGTATGCTCTAGCACACTCTCAGCAGTTCTAACACAGTTCTAGCCCCATGTATTTCTTATGTGTGAGAGTTCTAGCACACTCGGTAGTTCCAAGACAGTTCCAGTTCTGCTGGGGTGACCCCTGGGCGTGGGGCGCCCGCGGTCACCGGGGTCGTTGACCTCGGGGTGAGGTACGTCTTTTCGTGTAATTAGTCGAATTTTATTAATGAAAATTACGCATTATATGAATCACAATAACATCCTCTTTGTTAGTGGTCTGGTTTTCGAGAACTTTAAAATTTGAATATTTCCCCATAAATTGCAACGGGGGGCGCTCAGCGGGTTGAAAAATTACTCTCTCTTCAGTTTTATAAGCAACGTTTTTCCATTTTACTAAATGTAGTTTTTACCAGCAAAATAAATGACTATTCTTTTAGATGGTTAACAAAACATGTGGACTTACAGATAAGGAGCACAAGGAGAGCAAAACATTATCTGAGCAGCTTCCAAATAACATTCCTCATCCACTTTTAAATGCTAGTGTGGTACGTACTAAGAATGGGGAAACCATCTTAATCGAACTACAAGACAACGTCGTTTTCTAGCCTAGAAGGGTTACTGAAGAATTTAAACCTTTCGTTACCGAATTTGTGGCCGGTAAATATTCTCTAGTACATAAAGAGTACATAGTACATAAACTCCGCCAGGGGTATCGTCGGGTGGATTGAGTAGCTCGATGGTACTGCTGTCGGTCTCAAACTCGGATAAAGGAGGAGGTTTGTAGCAGCAGGCTAGCTCCCTGCTATACGGAAAAACCTAACTTACTAAAAAACCTAACAAATGTCTCGAAGATTCGGACGGATCACATGGTAAACGACACAAGCTACGAAAAAGGACTATGAACATTGGCATTTGGAACGTACAGGGTATTCGAACAAAAATAGAATAAATTACCCAAGAATTACAAGTTTTAAGTATGGATTTGGTGGTGCTGACAGAGACAAAGAAAAAAGGAGCTGGCACAGAAATGATAAATAATTATATAGTGGAGTCCCGAAACATCAAAGAGCAAAAAGAGGAGTGTCTGTTATGATACATAAAAAATATAAAAGTAGGATAACCGACTTTGAAAGTATACTTGAGAATATAATTCGGATTAACATAAATATACATCAGAGGCCTGTAACCATTCTGGGACTATATGCAATATCTGACGACGAACCTGTTTCAGCGAAAGATTAGTTTTTCGAACAAATCCAAGAGGAAATTACAAAAATTGGAAAAACAAATGAAGTAATAATATTGGGAGATTTAAATAGTAGAGTTGGCTGGAAAATCAAGGATAATGTGGTGGGTCCATACGGAGAAATAAATGTAAATTACGACGGGTAAAGACTAACTGAATTATGTCAAAACAATCAACTAAAAATAACTAACGGATTCTATAAACACAAGGATATTCATACATACACATGGGTACAACACACGAGAAACTTGAGATCTATTATTGATTATGGAATTGTAAAACAAAAGAGTACAATGCAAATAAACGATGTAAGAGCATTTAGAGGGATAACTTGTGGATCGGATCATTACATGGTCAAAGCAAAAATACTGTTCTCATATGGACCTGCACTGAAAAGCAACGTAACAGACAAATCAGCTGAGGAATCGGAAGAGATAAAGGACAAGCAGTACAATTTGAATAGCCTTATTCATGAAAGCACACAACAATTGTATCGCAACAGGTTAAATGAGAAACTCTTTGATGTGTCAGAGTTAAACCAGAAATCTGTGGAAGAAGTCTATCAGAACGTTGTGAATAGTATCAAAGAGGCCGCGGAAGAAGCAATTGGTATTAAAACTAGAACCCTTAGTAGAAAAATATGGTGGAACAAAGATATAGAAGAGTTAACTGCCCAGAAAAAACAATGGTATCAAAAATGGATTAACACTCACTCACAAGAAGATAGAGATGGATATCTAGAAATAAAAAGAGTTACAAGACGAACTATAGCCAATGCAAAGAGAGAAATGTGGAACAAAAAATGTCAGGAAATTAATATGCATCTCGGTGGTAAAAAATGCTCTGAATCATGGAAGTTAATAAAAAATATTAGGTCGAATGAAAAGAACTGCACGAAACTTCGACTTATACCAACAAAAATGTAAATCGACCATTATGAACAATTGCTGACAGAAGATAGAGATGAATACCTTGCAACCTCACCAGTAGAAATATTAATTGAGGGTAAAACAATCAACGTCACAGGGAACACAATTAGAGAAACAGTAAAACAACTCAAAAATGGACGTGCGGCGGGCCCGGAGGTCATTCCCGCAGAGTTGATTAAGAATGGATCAGATAAACTTTTCGATATACTTACCTGGTGTATAAACCAGTATCTAAACGGCACTCCAGTGCCTGAAGAATGGAAGGTGGCCTATATAACTTCAATCCATAAAAAAGGTAACAAACTAGGCTGCTCGAACTATAGAGACATATCAGTGACAAGTACTCTTAGTCGGCTTTATGGAAGAGTTCTGAGAGACCTAATTGAACTTGAATATAGAAAACAGGAAGAAGAAGAGCAATCAGGCTTTCGAGCGGGAAGATCTTGTACAGATAACGTCTTTTGCTTGAAACAAATTATTGAGAAAAGATCCAATACTAATATGGAAACTCACCTTTTGTTCGTAGATCTGCGGAAGGCGTATGATACGGTTCCCGTAAAAATGCTATAAGAAACCAACATCAGTCACACCTTTATAAAAGCACTTAAGAATCTTTATGATGGATCAACATCAAGAATCAAAATTGGTAATAATATATCAAAGAAATTTCCGGTAAATAAAGGTCTGCGTCAAGGATGTTGTATCTCGCCCACACTTTTTAAAATCTATATAGCAAGAGCGTTAAATCAATGGAAGAAAAAATGCAGCGGAATGGGTATCGATCTTGGAGAAAAGTGTTTATACACTCTACAGTTTGCCGATGACCAGGTCATCATAGCGAATGACAAAGAAGATCTTGAATATATGACGAGAAAACTAAATGAAGAGTATAGGAAATGGGGTCTGGAAATGAATACTCAGAAAACAAAATACCTTCCAATAGGAGCTGAACCAGGAAATATCAAACTAGAAACGGAAGAAATAGGACCATGTAGGGAATACACATACTTAGGAGTTGAATTTGATACAACAGGAAAAGACGACAGAGAAATCAAAAAACGAATAGCACAAGCCAGACGAACAATAGGCTGCTTAAATGGGATATGGTGGAGTTCTGATATTGGAAAACAACGGAAATACAATATCTACGAAGCCTTTGTCAAAAGTAATCTAACCTATGGCGCAGAGACGTGGAGAATTATAGAAAACAATAGAAGAAAACTTGAGGCGGCAGAGATATATGTGTTCAGACGATCTCTTAGAATATCCAGAAGAGACAGAATCCGAAACGATGACGTCAGACAACGTATGGGAGTGAACGGCTCATTAACAACAGATATTGGGAAAAAGCAACTTATATGGTACGGACATATACAGCGAATGAACGAAAACAGACAAAGCTGACAATGCAGTGGGTGCCACCAAACCGTAGGAAGAGAGGAAGACCTACGAAATCAAGGAAAGAAGGAGTAACTAAAGCTATGAGTGCTAGAGACCTAAGAAAGGGCCAATGGAACAATAGAAACGAGTGGAAGTTAGGTATCGGACAACGTCGCCGGACGTTTTAAAACCGATCTTATTATTATTAATATTATTATTATTATTATTATAACTAGTTCTCTTCTTAAGGCATTTTACATAAACTCAGGCCTTTTGGTCTGAGTGTGGTTTATTCAAATATACAGATATAAATCTATCAAAGCATGTTTGACCTTCCACTTTTTAGCGTTATTTTCCCAGTACTTTCCTTACAATGGTGCAAGTGCCAAGAATAGCTGTTTTCTGCATCTTTCCAATTGCAGATGGACTGATTTTAAGAGTATCCACAGCCTTACCAAGCTGCCGTGGTACAATGCCTGTTGTGGATAGGACCATGGGTAGGATAGTAACTTGGTCTACTTTCCACTGCTCTTTGATATACTGAGCGAGGTCATCATATTTTCGAAGCTTTAGGTTGATTGTGTTTTCCATGTTATCATTCACAACTGCGAAGTCGATAATCCATACCTGTTTTTCGCTCAGGCTCCACAGAACCACAACCGGCCGGTTTGCTTCATTTGTCCGATCAGTAAATATTGTTCTATCCCAGTATAATTTGTAGTGGACGTTTTCTAGGATGCTTGCTGGTGTATACTTATAAGTGAGTTTTTCTGTTCCGGGTATCAAGTTATATTTGGAAGCCAGAGCATGGTGTACTATCTTTCCTGTTTGATCGTGGCGTTTCTTCTCCTTCTTCTTCTTATTATTATTATTATTACTATTATTATTATTATTATTATTTTCCGTTTCCTCCCTTGCGGGGTTGCTCCACAACGTGGGATTCATGATCATTCACGTTGCTTGAAACTTGCGATTCTTCTAGCAGGATTTCGCAGTCACATATTTTCAGGTAAGTTTAGAGTTTTCCTGACAATTCTACACGTTTCCAGTACGACAGATTTCTGCATTTCGGGGAACACTTCTCTATGATTTATTTTCAACGTTTCGATGTATTTTTTTAAGTTCTTTGTTACTAATCCGGTTGCAGAGATGACTATCGGTAGAACTTAGACTTTTTTTAAATTATTAGTAACTCTGAATTCTTCGGCCAGTTCGAAATATTTATTAACCTTTTCTCTTTCTGCTTTATTCAGGTTGTGATCGTTCGGATGGGCAACATCTACGAAGTATCCAATCTTGTCCTGTTTGTTAATATGCACGATATCTGGTCGATTGCTCGCCACAGTTTTGTCAGTTTGTATTGTTGTGTCCCAGTATAGACGGAAAGTATTATTTTCAAGGACGGGAAAAGGGACATATTTGTAATAACGTTCTTTTTGTTCTTTCAGGTTGCAGAGTATTGCCAGTTCTTGATGGATTATATTCGCCGTCAAATTATGGCGTTGGAGATTTTCCGTTGGAGCAAGGTAACTGCATCCTGAGATAATGCGCTCTATTGTTTCCGCATGTCTATTACACAGTCTGCACAGATCGTTATCCAGCTGTACTCCATGTACAAATTTAACATGATTTTTGGTCGCAATTACGTTGTCTTGTATTGCTACCATGAATCCTTCTGTTTCCCCGAATAATTGTCCCCTCCGAAGCCACTCCGTTGGTTGAAGAATTAAGATCAGCTTCATTTAGTTTATAGGGAAATCTGCCGTGTAATGGTTTTGACAGCCAAGCAGTTTTTAGTTCAGCCAAAGTTGGTACTGGGACCCCTTGTCCGGCGGACAGATTAAGCGGTGAATAGTGATCCAGCACACAGATCATCTTATGCATCTCTGACATCTCTGTTTTGGCGTTAAAGTACTTTTTTAGTTGATTTATTTGTCTGTGATATAAAGTTTTTAGATATAGTAGACCTCGACCACCCATGCTTCGTGGCATATACAGCCTCTCAATGCATGCTCTTGAATGGTGTATGCTGAACTTGGTCAGTTGTACTCGGATGGATCTATTTGCAGCTTCAAGTTCCGTTTGTGACCACCCAATTACCCCAAATGGGTAGGTTATCGCAGGCACTGCCCATGAATTAACGGCCTTTATTTTATTTTGTGCAGTGAGTTCCGTACGTAGAATGCTGGACACTCTGGTTACTAAGGTTTTATTTAATTTTTCTTTTTTCTTTCCCGTCTTTTTTCTTTTTTTATTATTGTTATCATTATTATTATTATTATTCTTGTGTTCCACAGACTTATGTCTGGATATGGCTCTTTCCTTGCTTCGGCATATGCTGCAAGAAGACAAGTAAGTATACTTTTTTGGGTCTTAAGTGTCGTTTAGCACGCGTCTAACAATTCCACTGGTTTCTATCATAACGATTTTTTGTAGTAGGTGGTATATTTGTTCCTTTATGCCTAATTTCTTTAGATTTTCGATGAGTGTATGTGGTATTTCTCCAGTTGCACCTATAATGATTGGTATTACGACAACTTTTTCTTGGTTCCACATGTCTTTTATTTCATTAGCAAGAGGTAAATACTTACTTTTTTTTCTTTATCTTTTTTCTGCAGATTTGCGGCAAGTGGGATGGAAAAGTCAATTAAGTAAGTATGTCTCAGTTTTTTGTCGGTGAATACCAAGTCTGGCCTGTTGTGTTGTAGAGGTAAGTCTGTTATAATTTCCCTATTCCAATACATATTATAATTTTCGGTTTCGAGGACACTTTCTGGATTATACTTGTAGTATGGGATTGTTTCCACAATTGTGTTGCCATGGATTTTTCGTAGCTCTTGATGGATTACCTTGCCAACGTTGTCATGCCTTTTAATATATTCTTTTGGAGCTAGTACTTCACATCCGCTTATAATATGGTCCAGTGATTCAGTATGTTCCTTGCACATTCTACATTTATCTGTTGGGATACGTTCTTTCATTATATATTTTTTATAATTTCTCGTTGCAATGACCTGGTCTTGTTATTATTATTATTATTATTATTATTATTATTATTATTATTATTATTATTATTATTACATAAAGAGAAAAACGTCAACAAGCCAAATCCAGCTACAATTTTTGAAATAATTGAAAATTAACATCACGTTTTGTTTTTTCATCTAACCACAGAATATAAAACATTATTATTCATCAACTTTTATATTACATGAAGATTGAACTTTTCTTTTTACAATTTACAATATAATTTTGAATATTAAAACCAACATTGATATTAAAATTACACAATTCATCGGTATAAGATTATCTATTTTATTTTTCATTCTGCTTTCCCCAACGCTAGTTGTGTTGTTCATTTTGTATTGTAGGTTGAATTTGTCTCATTGGATATCTTGCTTGTGGCATCTGTCTATTTCCAAAACCTTTATCCCAAATGCTTAAGCTTTCCATACGTTTCATAACACCATTTTTGTCTTCGTACCAAATAATATCTCGACTTAATTCACGTATTTTTCTACTAAACTCCTCAAGCTTTCGTATGTACTCTTCAGAATCCATTACAATACTGTTTCTACTATTTCCAATTGAGCCCTTCATGCAGGTTTACGAGATATGAAGTTTAACGACTTTAACTGGACGAAACTTTTCGATACGGTTAAGATAATGAATGCGTAAAGTGAAACAAATAGTTATTTCCAATGATTCCATTCATAATCTCGAAGTTGTGGTTAAGATAAAGAATGCGTAATTTGCATATTCGATATGACTAAATACTGATTACGGTAATAACACACATTTGTCACTCCCAATCGTCTCAAACTTTTCATGAGGTAATTTTTGTAAAATTAAACTACAAACAATGGTACCGTATCACCGTATTTTAGACCGACAGTGTTTTAGAACTCTCACATTGGTTTTTCAGCGCACCTCAGACACCCCTCCGCCACAGGCCATAGGCGAGAAATTTGTCACCCCGCTGACCGCCCCTCCCCCCGCCCCGTTGCGATTTATGAGGAAATATTCAAATTTTAATGTTCTCGAAAACGAAACCACTAACAAAGAGGATATTATTGTGATTCATATAATGCGTAATTTCCTTAATTCCATTCATAAAATTCGACGAAAAGGCGCACATCACCCCGAGGGCACCCACCCCGCTGACCGCGGGCGACCCACACCCCGGGGACCCCCCCCCCCCCAACAGAACTGGAACTGTGTTAGAACTACCGAGAGTGTGCTAGAACTCTCACATATAAGAAATACACGGGGCCAGAATTGTGATCGAACTGTGGTAGATCTCCCAAGAGTGTGTTAGAACATACTTTACATGCGGCTTATCCACACGTAATTTATATTTTTCAAAACTTATTGTTAAAATAATTTCCTGCTATCAATAATTTTTATTTATCGAAAGATGAATTTATTTAATTATTATTATACTCTTTTCGCAGGGTGAGTTCAATTCGTTATCAAAATAATTTATAAAATTTTAAAGATTGTTCAAATTAAATGTTAATTATTATTCTTGTTCTGGATTATTTACCCAGTTGTATTGTGTAACTGTATACTCTCAATTATACAGGCTATTTAATTAGGTTCTGACATTTACTATATTTAATAATATGTATGTCACCACTAATAAAAAAATGTCAAATCAAAATTCTTATGATTGAATTAAGTAAATTTATTCTATCAAACAATTCCAAATCTTTCACAAATTACCTTCCATTCAAATATATCTATGTGTCAAATTAACAATTCACAAAATAAACCTTAGTTTTCCTTTTTTAACAATTGCAGCATCTTATCTATACTAATACAAATTAAAATTAAGTAAATTACGAAATAGAATTAATCCGGTCAATTTAGACATAAAAATAGTGGTCAAATAACAAAAATTCTCGGAAAGCCAAATATTGGTTGAGAACTGGGGTTTACCATTGCAAATAAAGTTTTAAAAATCCCCATCGATCCTATGTGTGCTACAAAAGTTATGCAGGGTCAAAGGTCAAAATTTGAGGTTTTTTGAATTTTCCTCGAAAATGGTAAGTTTTATAAAAAAACCTCAAATCAAAGTTGTAGATCCTAAAAATCTCTACAAAAATGGACGTCATGTTTCTTTCCTAAGAGTTACCATTCATGAGTTATCGTGATTCTAAGAGTCACATTATACATGATATGCACACATTTCCACGCCACCGGTGAGGTAGTGTACTCCGCGCGTTTTTTTATCGTGGTTTCCCCTGTAGGCCTAACATGACAATTTTAGGATAATTTAAGGGAACAATACCCGTCAAGTTCTAGATCTAGATACTACCTTATTATTGATATTGATTATTGATATTGCTATTGATTATTGGGTTAACTATTGTTTTGATTTCTTTAGATGTTTTAATCAGATACATACTCTTGAAAGTCTACTTCAACAGTCATGTCTTCTTAGATTTCTCGTTCTTCCTCTTACTCTTGCTGGATGTACATAAATTGTTCAAATGTGGCTGAGTCATTGGTCTCTTCATTAAAATGACAGAGATCTTCCTCTATTGTACTCAGCTGGACATTTAAGCAAGATTGACCTTGGCAATTGGTACACGCTGGAGAACACAGCAACCCGACTTTTTTACAACCACATTTGGTACTACAACCTTTTTTGCAATTGCAAAAAATAGTGTTTAGGAGTGTTTTTCTGGAGCAGGTGGGAGTAAAGTTTTAATCGGTTCCAGAATATTATCTATCAATTTCCAACCTCAGTCTTCTGGGTTCAGTTGATTGCCTAGTCATGTTGGAACTTGATAGTATACTCGATACAAGTGCTGAATAGCAGATGCCGATGTTGGAGGAAGACATGATAGTTGTACTTATTGTTTCTTGTTTCGCGTATATTTTACAAAAGTTAAGTATCGGTATTTATCAATGCAAGTAATTTTTTTGGAGCTCTATAAACCGCAAGATGAAAGCGAATTCTATCCGTAATTATTGTTTGAGGTGTGGAATCAATTTCTGTAAATGCTTCAGCGCTGGCACTCAAATCTTTTTTTTCGAATAATGTAAATACTGACGTTGCTGTGCTTTCTTTTTCTCAGTTTCTTTATTGGCTTTATTTCCACAAAATAAACAGTATTTTTTAAAACAAAAATTTGATTCACTTACTCGCGTTCTAGTACGAGGTGGACTTATTTTTGAAGTACTAGCCTGTTCCTCCTGAAATTGTCTTTTTACTGCAGCGATTGAAGTTTTCCGGGTGTATGATTTTCTGCAATCCACATGTATTGTAACGGATTTTTGGGTTCTTAAATACTCAGTAAACGCATCACCTCTCGCGGCACTAGCCTCGATTAAATTCAGCATTCCACGATCCACCACAACTGTTCAGTTAAAAGTTTATTGCAAATAAAGCAACACTAAGACATTTTTTCGAGCTATAAAATAGCGCAAATAACCTTTATGGTAGACGCTTGTAATAAGTACTTATATTCCCTTGGACTGAACCTTTAGCACCACAAATCAGTAGGTGATTTGTGTTTAGCACTAAAAGAAACAAGTATATGTATGAACGAGACCTACGGATAATAGAATAGCCAGATGTTTTTCAAGGCCACGTGGATAGAGGGGATTCAGTTAGGGACTGACTATCTTTTCAATAATTGTTTTCAGAATAGTATAATACATATAACAGAGACACAATAAATATTTATACTTGTCTTAATGTATGTGCATATCATGTATAATGTGAATCTTAGAATCGCGATATCTTACGAATGGTAACTCTTGGGAAAAAAATCATAAGGATCTTTTTGTAGAAAACTTTAAGATCTACAACTTGGGTTGGAAGTTTTTTTTGATAAAACTTGCCGTTTTCGAGACAAATCCTAAAAACCTAAAATTTTGACCTTTGACCCCGAATAACTTTTGTAGCACACATAGTGTCGATGGGGATTTTTAAAACTTTATTTGTAATGGTAAAACCCAGGTCTCCACCAATATTTGGCTTTCCGGGAATTTTTTTTATTTTAAATGTCTAAATTGGCCGGGGTAAATACACAATACCTTCTTAATGAAATTTTAATAATTTATATCGAAATGGTCAAATAATTTTCAAATTATCAATTAATTTTACAAATGTCAAACACCCAAACACAGTCCTAATTTTGTTCAATATAGTCTTTCCAATTATGGTTATTTAATATGTATACTTAAATTTTCTTTTCTTTTTATTTCGAATTCAAAATTTATATATCGAATATTTCAAGGCCTGATGTGTTTCGTAGAATTAATGCATTATTTAAGATGGTAAATACTTTGATACAGACTCCCCAATAGTCTAGTTATGGCACTGCAGTCTGGAACAATTCTAAATATTATTCAGAATTCAGGGTCTTTCACTTTTAGGATTACGAATAATTTTCTTAAAAACACGCCCTGAATTTATAACGATTGGGTACCGAATAACAATTTATACTATTACTAACACTTTTTAAAATACTAAATACAACTTTTCGAATATATTTGGAGAGCCCTTTAATTTCTCTCTCTCTTTTCTCAATCAACAAAAACATTATATTTTAGTTACCTTTTTCTTTAAAATAAAAACTAAATTTGTTTTCTGATCTGTATTGTTTACCATTCCATAATTTCTATATAAAATGAGATTTCTTTTTATTATGATAAATATCTACAGTGCTCTTAATTTGGAACGTTTCCTTATATTGTAATGTTTTCCTTATTTATTTAAAAAGTAAACGGGTGGGATAAACTTTAAACACACGGTATGGCTACTTACTAAATTTATTTATTCACTACACTATTCACTACTTATATACACAGTATATTCACTTAAACTAATTTATATAAACAGTTCACTAATTTATATTCACTTATTTACTTGTTTATCTCACGATGTCAAATTATCAACTAAACTAAACTCTTCCTGGTTGGCCCCTTATATATTAATGCCTTTTTCACTAGATAATTCTAGATTGCGGCTTACTCAAAAACAATTGGCTTTCTAGAATTTTCTAGATAAGACTGGTCACAAAAACAATGTCTAGATAAGATAGTCACAATCGTAAACAGTTATATAAAAAAACCTGCGTATCCGCCATAATTTTAACTTTCCTACCCGGCTTAAACAGAGTCGGATTTAGGGACTATACCAGTGTGCCGTTTCGTAACATTACCACCTCCTTAAATGGAAGTTCCTCCTTGAACTTTTGTGTAGCCGAGACTGGATGTTTGAATCGGCAACTGGCCCCATTTCTACACTTTCCGATCTTATGGAAATAGCAGGGCACCGTCTTAATCGGATACTGATAACGGGGGTTGTAGCTGCAAATTAATATCTGGACACCGGCATTTTGAAAGATAATCTCTACCATGTTCCTGATGATTCGCCAATCCAACTGGTTACTCGCTATCTTAGGCATAGCCAGTTTCTTCACGCTGGATTCCAACACGCGGTCTCGTAGGTTTCGAAGTGCTTCCCACACATCGCGGTAGGTAGTTCGATCTTGAAATTCATTCGTAGTTACCACGTAGAAGACATACGGCGAATTATGTTTCAGTTTCAGTGTCTTGCTAGGGGCTGGAATCTGGTCTTCAAGTTTTTCTAATTGCCGGAACTTGTTTCGAAAGACGAATGCCAAACCTCGTGCGTTCTTGAGACTGGCGGGGATGTTGTATGCCAGTGAATAATCTTCCGGGAGAGTGAACATATCTTGTCGTTTTTCTGCAGTGACTCGATATCTAGCTTTCCCGGTACCTCCATACACGCCCATAAATTCATCGAAGGTATGGTCAGATACATCTCGAATATGGTTTACTTCTTTCTCTAGGTCATGATCTCCTTCGAATGGCGCTAGTCGGTTTTGGTGAACTGCTTTTGGTTTTCCGTTGGGATTTTGCTTATGCGATATATAACATCATTGATCCTTTTCTTGATTAGTATGGACCTTCCCAGGATTTTTGTAATTTTGGAAAAAATCCTTTTCTCTTCGTCGGGTTGTGTAACCATACTTTGTCCCCTTCTATAAAACCCCCTACTGTAGCCTGCGTGTCGTACCGACTTTTCATTCTGTCGCTGGCAACTAATTCATGAATATCGTCCAGCCTTCTTCTCAATTGGATCGCGTAGTCTTCTCCTGCTAGATCTTCTCCAGGCCGACAGCCAAATTCCAGGTCACACGGAAGCCTCATTTTACGTCTAAACAGGATTTTCGCAGGTGTTTCACCCGTGGACTCATTGACGGCAGATCGATAAGCCAATGCGAATAGGGAAAGATACTGGTCCCAATCTCTCTGATGGCTGGATACTACTTTGGACAGGTATTTTCCAATAGTCCTGTTCATTCTCTCGACCATTCCATCTGACTGTGGATGTAATGCTGTTGTCCTGGTCTTCTTCATTCCCAGCTTCTCGCAAATCTCCTGGAATAGATGACTTTCGAAATTTCTTCCCTGGTCACTGTGGACTTCCAATGGCACTCCATATCGGCTGATAAACTCTTTCGCCAATACATCCGCGACAGTTGTGGCCTCTTGATTTAGGATCGCGTAAATTTCCACCCACTTTGTGAAATAATCCATTACAACCAGGATGTATTTACCACCATTTTTTGTTGTCGGAAATGGTCCAGCGATGTCTAAAGCAATCCTTTCGAAAGGGCTTCCAACATTATACTGTTTCATAGGTGCCTTTCTCTTGCGATGTGATCCATTACTCGTAGCACAAGTCGTACATTTCTTACACCAGTCCTTCACATCGTCGGAGCTGTTTATCCAATAAAACCTTTCACGGACTCGCTGAAGGGTTTTCTTCACTCCCAGATGACCTCCCGATGGACTGTCGTGTAGCTTCTTCAGTACCTTAGCTACTCTCGTTCTAGGGATAAGTAGCTGTCTCCTCATCTCGGAACCATCATCGTTTTCAAGGCTTCTTTTCAACAGCCCTTCTTCCAGGACAAGGGAGACCCACTGAGCCCAATACGCCTTGAGTTTCGGTGAAAATCTTGACACTTCTTGCCAGGTAGGTCGCCGATTTTCTTCCTTCCATTGCCGGATCATCTTCAGGTGAGGATCATTCTGATCTTCTCTGATCCTGGTGGGTGACCATTCTTCATTGACTACTATAGTTTTTGAAACTGAAACTTTCTCAGATTTCGACTTGTTGCATTGTGAATAGTGTACAGGGCATGACCGTCTAGGCAAAGAGTTGGCTTTTCGGTGATTCACATCAACTGGATGTTCACCCCTGTCTGGTTTCCCTTGTGACTGGAGGTCTTGGGTTACAGGAGTCTTGGGGCTATTAGACGGACTGCGTGCATGCTCTAGCTCGCCACAATTACAGCACCTGATTTTCTTCGGCTTCTTGTCTACCATACCTTTCAACAAGTTGACGATCTGGTCAAGTCTGTCATCGTCACCTTCTTCCTGTATGGTCCTACCTTTGTTGTATCCCGAAGCCATCGTGGCTGCTTCATATTCAAGAGCAGCTGTCAATGCGTCGACTAATGTTATCGGATGGGCTAAACGAAGCGTCCTCTACATATCGGGGTCACGTAAGCCATCAATAAAGGCCTGGATGCCCAGACATTCCATCATGTTCTCTGGTGCTGACGGATAAGCAAATCGAACGAGTCGGGCAATATCCACTTCATACTCTTGAAGAGTTTCGTCACGCTTCCACCATCCGTTGATTCCAGAGGTATCGTCTGAATTACATCTAAGGCATCTCCCCGAAGCGCGGTACTTAAGTTCACTGCTTTCTCCTTGTCGGACCAATTATTCACTCTAGCGGCTGCTTCAAACTGTTTTACGTAATTGGTCCACGACATCTTTCCATCGAACGTTGGGGCCTTGACTCGGGAAAAATTGACAATATCATCTGTTTTGGGTTGTGTTTTTGGCTTGCAGATCTCGATCTTCTTTTCTTCTGCTGAAGTCTCTAACTTCTTGATTTTCTCGTCCACCTAATTTTCCATCGTTGTCACCTTATTCTCGATTTCAGATTTTAGAGACGTAATTTCATTTTCAACGTCAGCGGCAATGTCGTTTTTCATTAATAAGATATCGGCAGATATATCGTTCTTCAAAGTACAAATCTTGTCGTCAATATTAGCAGAAATGTCGTTCTTTATAGCACTAATATCGTTTTCCACATTCGTTGAAATTTTCTCTTCCATGGCAGAAATATCGTTCTTCATAGCAGAAATCTTCTCGTCCATGTTCTCTTCCATGGCAAACATTTTCTCGTCCATGTTAGCAGTAATATTAGCAGAAATTGACGAGATTAAAGTGGAAGCCTCGTTATTGAATAAAACTGTTTCTGGATCAAAGCCGTCATTTTCCAGTGCCACTTTAAGTCTTTCTACTAATTCACTTTTCTTACCGGACGTTTCCAACTCACGATCTTCTAACTCTGCTCTTAATTCCGCCACTTTCAGATCACATAGTCTCTTGGCCATTTTTACGTAGCAATTTATTTTTATTACCCCACACCTGACACCAATGTAATGTTCTCCTTATTTACTGAAAATGTAAACGGGTGGGATAAACTTTAAACACACGGTATGGATACTTATTTAATTTATTTATTCACTACACTATTCACTACTTATATACACAGTATATTCACTTAAACTAATTTATATAAACAGTTCACTAATTTATATTCATTTATTTACTTGTTTATCTCACGATGTCAAATTATCAACTAAACTAAACTCTTCTTGGTCGGTCCCTTATATATGAATGCCTTTTCCACTAGATGATTCTAGATTGCGGCTTACTCAAAAACAATTGGCTTTCTGACATTTTCTAGATAAGACTGGTCACAAAAACAATGTCTAGTTAAGATAGTCACAATCGTAAACAGTGATATATAAAAAAAACTGCGTATCCGCCATAATTTTAACTTTCATACCTGGCTTAGACAGAGTCGGATTTAGGGACTATACCACCAGTGTGCTGTTTCGTAACAATATTATAACATGACTTGTCTATTATTCAATATACTCTGTGTAAATGTCACCTGAAACTAAAGCATTCCAAATTTGACATATACTGGGTAAATTAAACATTTTTAATATCGTATACAATAATGGGTATACCAAAAGTATTGCAACATATAAATAAATTTTAAATAAAGAAACTGTATTAATACGTATCTCTACTACTCTTCAGTAATCATTCATTCGAGTGAACCCTCTGATATTATCAGAGGGTTTACTCTGTTGAATGATAACTGAAGTAAAATATTCTTCTCATTCCTCGCTGACACAACACAGAAAATGACAAGCAAATTAGCATTATTCGCTCATGTTCTTGAATATGCCGTCAAACGAAGTTGTGCGCCATGGAATTCGTTCAAATTACGATCATTTAATCGAAGAATTGAAAAAAAGAAAAACAAGCAAAGACGTTGGTAGGTGTGATTATGGATTGCTAGGAGAAATGAGATGGGAACTTCAGATTCATTGTTAAAAGATTTAGTGGATGAAGATCCAGATTCATACTGCTACAATCTTCGAAAAGAATATGTGAAAAACTTTTACAACTTGTCACTACCGGAATAGGACAACTCGGAGACATGGTAAATAGATTAAAACAAGACATACGCACGCCTTTGAAATCAAGCATGCAGGCTAATTCATCCAACATGTAAATGTAGAGGAGGTAATGATTGCATTTTAGTTGGTTATAACTTATAATAAGCTATATTGTTGTTGTTTTCAGCAATCTCTACTCAAAAATCACAGTGATGATGATGGTGTATTAATTTTAATCAAAACGTTTTTCATGGAATATTACTGTACAAATTTATTTTAAATGCTACTTTTTGGAAAGACGCAACTGGGATTAAAGAATGTTATTTTGAAAAACACATTTACTTCGTGGATTATATTTGTTGAAAAGGTAGGTGTTTATTCATTTTTATTCGGAATTAGTTTATTTTTTCGATTTTAAGCAAATTAATAATGGTTTCGTTTCGATCTGACAATTGAAACGTTGTCTATTTAAACCGTCCTTGTCGATCGCTTTTTTGGAGAATTTACGACATATATAAATAATGGTAATCACAAAATTTAATCGCCTTCACCAAAATTAATAACAACCGAAGAGGCCAATAACCTTGAGGATTGAAACTAGAGATTCTCCATAAAAAAAGAAAGAAACGAAGTCACATTTATTCGATTTCAATCTGTGTAACTATTCAGGTATTGTTTAAATCGACATCACTTTGGTATGAAATTCAATTTTAATTTTTGTCTCGATATGTTAGATATTTTAGTTTATAATTAAAAGGGAAAATAATGATCCATCTTGTGCTGATCGCACGTAATTGATTTGCCAGTTGTCTGTTGAAGTACTTTTTGAGAATGCTCATAATTTGTTTTCATTTTAAAATATTATCATTATATACTGCATATATTTTTTACATAAAGTAAATCGTTTGTTAAACAATTTTCGGTCATGAAAATAAATTAATTAATTACCTATAAACATAATATTTAAGTTCTATTAGTAAAAACTTCTTCTCTTTTAACTTTATCGCGCTCCAACCTAACCTACAAGATACTATTTCGCGTTGTCCTACGCACGCGCAACACGTGGCAGACGCGGTGATATCAAGCAATTTGAGATTGTTACTGCAGCAAAATCTGTGTTGGCATTGTAATTTGTCATTATATTATTTAAAGCCTCTAATTGAAATTACTTTTTATTAGTACAATTTTTTTGCAATTACAATTCATTTACAAAATACTTTTTTTAATTACAATTACATTTATAAGTACAATTAACTGTACTAATTATAATTATTTGTGCGTTTATTAGATATGCTTGACATGGAGCAAAATACAATCTGCAGTGCAATGCAAGACGCAATAGTTAGGCCGGCCGCACACATAATCGAACAGATCAGAACAGAACAAGACGTTTCGGGTTCTGTTCTGTTCTGTCTTGTTCGATAGCGTTGATAATGTTTTCTTTGTATCGAACAAGACAGAATAGAAATCCGGGCAGTTGTATTCCACACCTCGTGAAGTGACCGACAATCTTTTAACAGTGTTGGTTGTTAAGTAATTTAAGTTATTATAATGGACGACGAGGAGGAGACGGTACTGATGTTGTGGAATTTTCTACAATTGCTAGACTTCAAAAGGAATAGAGAGGTTTGGGTTCACCCCATAAACCAAAAAAGAAATTTAACTGGCTTCATTGCTGAACTGAGGTCAGACCCTGCAAATTTTTATAACTATTGTCGTATGACAATGTCAACTTTTGACTACATATTGAGTAAAATTCAAGGAAATATCCTAAAGCAAAACACAAAATGGAGAGAAGCCATAACGCCGGAGGAGAGACTTCTGCTAACATTAAGGTAAGGATTAAAAAAAACTACCATTTTACATATCAGCATGTATTAGAGTTGAATGTACTTACAAAAGTACATAAATCCACACAATTATCAATACATGTCTCTGTGAAACTGTGAAACGAAATTGTTATGAACTGTAGATGTATGAGGAATTCAAATTAGATAAATTTAGTTCAGATTAAGATAACTATTTCCGTTATTTTCGTTCATTATGTTCATTAGTTTGGTTGACTGGAGTTAAAGTTTGTACACCGGATAAGTTTCCTTGAAGCTATGGCCCTTCAATAGAATGGTTGCATGGAGTGAAAGTCTGTGCACCGGGGAAAAAGTTTCCTTGAACATGTGGAGTATGACCGTAACTTGAACTTGATGTAGATGTATGTCGAGAACAAACGAATTGCTCATTTTCTTGTTCCTCAATAAGCTTATTTAAAACTTCCATCACTTGTATTTTGAAACGACGTTTTCTACTATCTATGAGGACGTCTGTGTCTGGTAGCAAACTTTTGAAATAGCTAAGCATAGGATTTTCAGTAGTTTTGTTGGCGTCCAATTTTCGACTCTCTGTAGCTACTTTAAGGAAGTCTATCATCGGAGCAGCTACCATTTCGGACGGAGTTTTTTTTATCCCTTTTCTTTGGTACGTATTCTCCTCCAACGCTACCTGCACTGACGTCAGATCCAATAGCAGACTCAGTAGGTGTCTGTGCAGAAGGTGACTGTGCAGTAGGTGTCTGTGTTACAACCTGATCATCGTTGCTGGTTGGGGCTGGGGGGACTGCAGAATCTTGAGTATCTGACGATGATAAGCTGCTAGAAATATTCCTACTAGAACCAGTCCATGGTTGTAAAAAATCCATGGCTTCTGCCAAATGTCATTTTTTCTTTTTGTTTGCTGATCCACTTGGCATTTTCTTTAAGTCTCTTACGTATCTTGTGTAAGAATTTCTCAAATCGCTCCATTTAGTCTTGCATATTGCACCTAAAACAAAAAAAAATTCATGTTGTATGGAGAAAAAAAGTTGCGTGAGCTAATTGGGTTAATTTGTTTTAGATTCCTGGCAACGGGGGAAAGATTTCAATACATGTATTTCAATCACCGAGTAGGGGCAACGACAACAGGGAAGATTGTTGCTGAAACTTGTGCTGTCATATGGGAAATGTTATCTCCAATGTACTTGATGACGACGCCTACAACTAATGAATGGAAGAAGATTGCAGAAAGGTTTGAAGAACTGTGGAATTTCCCTAACTGTTGTGGAGCGGTTGACGGAAAGCATATCCGTATTGAAGCTCCGTGGAATAGTGGTTCGTTGTTTTATAATTATAAAACGCACAATTCCATATTATTACAAGCTGTTGTTGATGCTGAAGGGAAATTTGTTGTTGTCGATGTGGGAGAGGCAGGCAGAAATAGTGACGGTGGCGTTTTCATTTCGTCAACCTTTGGACGTATGTTCAACAGCCAAAGCCTGAATTTACCAAAAACCAAGAGAACTCTATAATGGCAACCCAACCAAAGTTCCTTACGTATTTGTTGCAGATGACGCTTACGCTCTGCACAAACATATGATGAAACCCTATGCTAAAGCTTCACTTACACGTGAAAGAAGAATTTTTAATTATAGATAATCTCGAGCACGCAGAATTGTGGAATGTGCCTTCGGAATGATGTCCAAAAAAATCCGTGTTCTTGAAGTTGCCATATTATGTCATCCAGGCATAACAAAAAATATTGTGCTAGCATGTTGTGTTTTACACAACGTCATAAGAGTTGAGGAGGGAAAAGTAGTAGATGTCTAAAATGAAATTATGGTCATGGAAGAAGATAGTGACAGAGAAAAAGAAACTGTGATCGCCAGAGCAGCAAAGGCTGCGTATAAAGTTAGAGACAATTTCATGACTTACTTCAATTCTCCCGCAGGCTCAGTACCGTGGCAAGAAAAAATGGCGTTTGTGTAAGTGTAATTAATGTACATAGACACTAAAATTTACAGTAATATGTAAATTGACAATATATATTCAAGCAAAAATGTTAACTCATTTTTTACACCTACAATCATCATTAAAAACTGTGGTATTAAATATGGTTACATTGTGATATGTTTCTTCACAATAAGTTATATTAACTCAGTTTGCTAGTATGCTCAAAATAAATAACAAAATATCACCTTTTCTATTAATATATTATAATGTTGTTATTACAACGTACCTGATACGCCCAATTCGTTTCCAATATCACTCCAGATCTTCCCGATGACATTAATATTATGGTGTTCTTTCAAAGAGGTGTTATATATTGCCGGGTTACCTTGCACTAATGACAAAAGTTTATCTACATCTACAAAAGATGTAGGGTCGTCCTCAATCTCAGACGGTGACGCCATTGAAGCACAAGACACAATACAACTCCAAATCGCCTCGAATCCTGGCGGATGCAATAGCTAGGCGATGTGCGATGGTGGTGCTATTGTTCAAATTTCCTCCTCAGCGCATGCGCAAATTAGTTTGTTTGTCAGTTTTTGACTAAAGACGAAACTTCGGCAGACAGCGCCAGTCATGAAAAAACCGTTCGATCGTGTTTTTTGCCTTTTCTTGTCTTGTTCGATGTAGTGTGCTGGCACTCCATATCTGTCCATTCTAAACTCTTCGCAACAGACACTGTCAGTCAAAATGTCTTGTCGTGTTCTGTATCGTTCGATTATGTGTGCGGCCGGCCTTATTAATCACAAGCATGCACAGATGAAGCTCACCCGGTAAGATCTCGCAATTGCGATCTCGGTTTGATGCCATTTCTATCGCTTGCAAGATGCAGACTGAAATTCTAGAGAGATGTAGTTACTCTTGGTTTAACAACCAAACAAATGTCAGTCGGGTTGGTTGATTGATTGGGGCACATTTTTTTTAAACTAACCTTCTTGTTGATTCGAGATTTTTGTCGCTTTCATTTTTTAAAAAGTTTTCTTTTCTTTTTTCTCAGTCCATACTTCAGTTTTTGTGTATTTTTCTGTCCAATTCTACAGCCAAACTTATGTTTCCCGTTGTTCTATCCAGCTAGGGCCTGGCCCACCATCGCTTCGGTGCTCTTTCCTGTGCATCAGACACCAGAAGCTAGGCAGCAACTATAATTATTGCCAGTGATCCGCTGATCAGTTTTTCTTGATCACAATGCTTAGTGTTGCTATTTTCATTTTTAAACGGATCACAAATAAAAAAAACCATTTGAGGTTAAACAAATTGTTTACTTCTGGAGGGTTGGCCTCACAGAAGAGAAAAGGGTTAGTTTTGGTCAGTGGCAACCACGATGAAAATGCAAGAATATTGCATAATGTCAAACAACGTACACTGTGCGTCATATAAAACTGGTACAACTATGATAATCGAAAATAGTGTTTTTGTAGTTGTGTAAATTGATATTTTAAAATGTGTCAATGCTAAACCAGCTGTTGTGGCATAATTTCTAGGGCAGTGATTCCAGCTCAACAAAAATGTTAATAGATGTAATGATAAAATTAAATTCTGTAAAGCAATAAAATGAAATAGAAAAAATAAAAATTTATTATATCATTTATACACAAACAGTAACTAGCTTAAATTTAGAAATAGTATGATATTGTAATAAATACAAAAGTATTACATTGTTACTGGTTCGAATATTTTATAAAATAGAAGTTGGTTGGTTTATTAGATGACTGACTTAAAAAAAGGTAAGACAAGGATCAAACTGTTGTAGAAAAAATAGGAAATGGAAGAACAGTTTTAACTAGAATACAGCTAGACAAAACTTTCACTGACTATTTATAGGAAAATCCATTTAATACGGCAAGACATGCAGAAAACTTTAATGCTTCTATTCTAATTAACCCTTTTTTCACTTGGGTTATTAGATGGAACGGTAAGTTTTTTATTGTTAAATGTTTTTCTCGAAGGACCGTATATTGTATTCACTGTTGTAGGATGTTTGATTAAATGTTTTCTCGAAGAAATTAAACACTTATTTCACTTTCAAGTTGCTATATTGCAGGAATTTATAACTTTTTCTTTCGCGTAGACAATTAAGAAATTCACTTGATCATACGCGTTACATTTTGATTATTTAGCACATAATCTGCAGGAGTAATGAATGTTTAATGATTAATTACACATGTTTTTACCAGGGCCAAATGCCGGGTGCTCTTATAACATGAGTATAATTATGTACGACAGTTAAATATGATGAGACAAATGTAATGTAATTGACATATTTATATATCGGTTAACGTGGTTACGAGGAAGGAGAAAAATAATAGAATTTGAAACGTAACGGTCAGATACAGCGAGTGAAAATTTGCAGATGTCTTGAGCAGAATATTTGAATTGTGTTATACAGGGGAAGTTGCAAATAAAAAACACAGGAGAATTTGGTAATTAAATCAAATTCGAACATATTGGGGGCGCGGGAAGAATAAAAGAAAGGTGAGAGATGGCTGCTCTCAGACATCGAATGCTGATGTTAGTGAAAGAGTTAGATAGCGTGAGAGTGTATAGGGTTCTGATACAGGATTATGAATGAAAGTGAATAATTGTAAATATAATTATATAAATGTTTAGGGGTTGTAAAAATAACCTAATGTTGGTGTCAGAGTGGTGTAAGGACTCTGGCGTCATGAGTGTAAACGAATGTTTAGGGTTGATGTTAGATTGTTGTAAGGACTCTAATATCATGAATATAAGAAATGATAAGGTTTTGATGTTAGAGTGGTGTAAGGACTCTAACGCCATGAATGTATGAAGTGATAAGGTTTGATGTTAGAGTGGTGTAAGGACTCTAACGTCATTGATGTAACGAATGAACAAGAGGTATAGATGTATGCTAGTTCTTGTTTTTTAAGGGCACGAATGTTTGCAATGTACTCTAGAAATGGACTAGAGGTGTGAATGATAAGAATGTAAGCAATATACTCTAGAAATGGACTAGAGTTGTAAACGATAAGAATGTATGCAATATACTCTAGAAATGGACTAGAGTTGTAAACGATAAGAATGTATGCCATATTCTCTAGAAATGGACTAGAGTTGTAAACAATAAGAATGCATGCAATATACTCTAGAAATGGACTAGAGTTGTAAACAATAAGAATGTTTGCAATATACTCTAGAAATGGACTAGAGTTGTAAACGATAAGAATGTATCCAATATACTCTAGGAATGGACTAGAGGTGTAAACAATAAGAATGTATGCAATATACTCTAGAAATGGACTAGAGTTGTAAACAATAAGAATGTATGCAATATACTCTAGAAATGGACTAGAGTTGTAAACGATAAGAATGTATGCAATATACTCTAGGAATGGACTAGAGTTGTAAACAATAAGAATGTATGTATTATAATAGGAGAGAGAGAGAGAGAAAATGTCAGTGATTACAACATGATTATGTTGTAGAAGAGTAAGGTTTGGATTGGATTTTATAAAAAAAACTGAAGGAATGAGAGAGATAGGAAAGGGCCAAGTGGCAGTTTTTTCGGGCCTACTGGATCTATATACCAGCGCAATTCGCCACCGGCAGAGGCTTACCCGGTCCGATTGGGGCCTAGCGACTTACGTCACGCCAAGCGTTGACTCTAGGTTAAAACAATTGCGGTACCAGTTTGTTTAAGGAGTAACGGTCCAGGAACCTCGGGCATATTTAAACAAAAAGGGGGACCAAGTTGTGAAGGGATGTGAAATTCCATGAGAGAGCGTGGAAAGCTCATATGGGTGTTTTTCCGGTTTTTTTTGTATCAGAATGAATGGTGCTGGGTAAGAAAGGGAACGTTTTTCTTCGGAAAACGTGAAAACTCCAATGTAGCTTGCGCTACTCCCTTTCCATGCGGAGGAATGAATTGTATAGTGATGGTGAGTGTAAGAGAGTAATGTTTGAAAAATTAATGTGTGATTAATTAATGAAATGACATGATCGTATAAGTACAAGTAATGTGACCACCAATATAAGAGTAAATGTAAGAGAGATCTTTTTTACGTATAAGGTTGTTTATTTGTGCAACGAGAGAAGCGCTTTGTCACGTTGACAAGGTGTAAATGACTTTTCTTATTTATGTTTCTGAGGAATCAGGCATGGGTAACGGAATGATTTTGACAATTGGTCGAGTGTAAGTACCTGAAGCGGTTTTGACTTGGACTGAACGGATTTTACCGTCTTTACCAGCTGTGACGTCGGTTATGCGGGCTAAAGGCCATCGTAAGGGAGGGGAGTCGTCGTCCTTGAGTAAGACCATGGTTCCTATAGTGAGATCTTTAGATGGGGTGTCCATTTGGGACGGTTTTGCAATTGGTTGAGGTAGTCGACAGACCACCGCTTCAAAAAGTTTTGTTGAGCATGAGTGCATTGTTGGCAGAATTTTAATCGGTTTGTAGGGAGTGAGGATAAATCTTTGTCTGGAAGTGCTATTAGAGGTGCTCCTATGAGAAAATGACCTGGTGTTAATGGCAGCAAGTCAGTAGGGTCAGTCGAAAGGGGATGTAAGGATCGTGAATTGAGTATGGCTTCTATTTGAGTCAATATGGTGCTGAACTGTTCGAAAGTAAAAGTGGAGGTAGCAAGTAATTTTATCAGATGAGTTTTAACGCTTTTGACTCCGGCTTCCTAAAGACCACCCCAATGTGGGGATCTCGGGGGAATGAATTTCCATTGTATTGATGATGTAAGTAAGTGGTCATATGTGGGAGAAAAATTCTTAGTCAGGAAGTGAGATACTTCGGCAAGATAATGATTAGCACCAACAAGATTCGTGCCATTGTCGCTGTAAATTACAGATGGAAGTCCTCGTCTAGAAGTGAAACGTTTCAATGAAGCGATAAAGGAATCTGCGGACAGATCAGAGACTAGCTCAAGATGAATTGCCTTTGTCGAGAAGCATATGAATAGGGCGATGTAAGATTTGGATACCGGAGCTCGCTTCAGATGAGATGATTTTATTGAGAATGGTCCTGCGAAGTCGACTCCAGTCGTCTGGAAGGGACGGGAAGATGTTACACGACGTGCAGGTAGATCAGACATGATTTGCTGTGCTGTTATGGCCTTGAACCTGTGGCACATTAGACATTTGTTTATGATGCGCTTGATCTCACGCAGGCCATCAATGGGCCAGAATTTTAGACGGATCTTGGCGAGAACATTTTGGGGACCACTGTGTCCTAAACGTATTTGTTCTTTTTGTAAGACCAGGGTAGTGAAATGACAATGAGCAGGCAGAATTGGGTGTTTTTGTTCGTAGGAAACGGGGGAATGGGAGAGTCTCCCTCCGACTCTAATAAGATTGTCCTTGTCTATAAAAAGGTTTAATGATATAAGACGTTTATCTGAGGGTAGTTGATTCTTTTGTAATGTGCGATAAAGGTTTGGGAAGCTGTTTGTTTGCACCTGGCGTACAAGGAAAAGTAAAGCAGTGTCTAGATTTTGTCTAGAGAAGATTTTTTGTGTAGTAGCAGGATGACGGATGATTTCTATAAATTTGTATATGTATGCCATTGCTCTGACTAGTTTGGTTAGAGATGATGAACGAGTTATTAGGATTATGAAGGAGTTTGCTGGTTTCGCTGTCGTGACGAGTGACTTTTTATTTGCTTCAGGGGGGTCCGGTAGACAGGAAAAGGTATCGTGACAAGACGTGTCGTCGGAGGATTCCCATAGAAAAGAAGGTCCACAGAACCACTTGGTACTGGGAAATTCTAAGGGCTGGCCCCTTGATAGGATGTCCGCAGGGTTGAGGTGAGATCGAATATGTCTCCACGTAGCGGAATGGGTTGCTTGTTGAATTTTAGGGACTCTGTTGCAGACAAAAGTTGTCCATTTAGTAGGTATGCTTTTTATCCAGGTCAGGGCTATTTGAGAATCGGACCATAAAATGAAAGATGAGATCTTTAATTGTTTATCAAGGATGTTGCGGAGTCGTGCGTAAAGTTTTGATACAAGGGCCATGGCGCATAATTCTAATTTGGGAACTGTAATCGGTTTGTTGAGAGGGGCGACACAGGATTTGGAAATGATAAGTTGTGAGGATGCGGAAGAATCCGTGTAAATTGTTCTCAGATAGAAACAGCCTCCATAAGCCAATGAGCTGGCATCACAGAAACCGTGGAGTTCGATGTATGATATTTGTTTGTTTTCAAATATATGTCTAGGGATATGTAATGATAACTGGGTCACGCTTTCTACAAATTCATGCCGTTTCTCTATGAGTGCCAAGTCGTTGATGGGATCGTCCCATGCTATCTTGAGTAACCAAAGATGTTGCATGATTAATTTTCCTTGAACGATCACAGGGTTGACCAGGCCTAAAGTGTCGAAGCATTGGGATATAATGGATAACATCAGTCTTTTAGTTAATTTTTGATCAAAAGTGGCAGGGGATGATATCTGTAAGACGTCAGTTTTTCGGTTCCAGGTGATTCCTAAGACCTTACTAGGGTTATCGTCTAAATTAAGATTCTTTTCAGAAGGGCTGTCCGTTAAATATTTGGTAGTGAATTTAAAAGAGTTGGAACATACTTTATGAATTTCAAACCCTGATTGGGATAGAGTGCTTTTGAGATTTTGATGAAGTTGAATGAGGTCATCGACTGAATTTGCTCCTGTCAATATGTCGTCTACATATGTTTGTGACAATAGTGCCAATTGGACGTCAGGATGTTGTGGATTTCGTAAAGCTATTTCTTTCAATGCACGACATGCTAGAAAGGGTGCACTGGTTTGTCTGAATGACACTGTGTTAAGTTGGATGCAAATGAAAGGGTCCGATGGAGAGTCTCTCCATAATGCATTTTGTAAGAATCGGAAGCGTTCATTCAACTCTATTTGACGATACATTTTAGAAATATCAGCTATAAGGGCATATTTAAAATTTCTGAATCTTATTAGGATGTCGAGTAGTTCTGGTTGGACTCTGGGTCCTTTGAGTGAGATGTCATTGAGTGATATCTGGGAAAATGTTTTGGCTGAATAATCAAAAACTATCCTGACTTTGGTTGTTGAACTGCTTTCTTTAAAAACACAAAGATGAGGGACAAAATGTTTGTGATCAGTAGCGGTGTTTGCAAAGTAAGAGGGACAACTTCTCCATGTTGTAGATTGATATATTCAAACAAGATATTTTTATATTGTTCTTTAAGTTGGGGTTTTTTTGAAAGTCTAGTTTATAGCGACAGAAATCTGCGTTTGGCGACAAGAAAGGAATCTCCCAAATTTTTATGGGCCGACTCATGTATATGGGGCAAGTCTCCTTTAAAACGTCCGTTGGGAAGGGTCTGTAAAGATGAGGTGAATATGGTTTCAGCTTTCATGTCTTCCTCAGACAATTGATCGGGTATAGTAATCTCTTCTTGGTTCCAGAATTTTTCTAATAAAGTGTCGACAGTGGGTAGCGGTTCATTTACTATGGAATGAAAGGAATGGGTCATGGCGACTATGGGGATGTCATCTTTTATACAAGCTGAGGGGACCGTACCTGATATCACCCACCCAAGATAGGTGGATATAAGGGTAGGTAGGTTTTTGCCTAATTTGTGACTGCCGGGTTTTAGTAATGTATAATAAATGTCAGCTCCCAGGAGAACGTCTATTTGGGAGGGGGTACCAAAAGAGTGGTCTGCTAATGAAGATAAGAGATGAGTTGGTATTGCTAAGGACTGTATATCGATCATGACTTGAGGAAGGGACCGTGTTATTTGCTTAACAACAGCACAAGTGGTTTCAAAGGAGAATGATTCATTAGTGGTCGAGTAAAATGTTAGGTTAAACATTGACTCAATATTCTGGTTGTTATTACAGATGCCAGATATACAGAGATGTTGTTTAAATGTCTTTCCGTTCAGCTGATTAACTAAATGGGGGCAAATGTACGAATTTTGACTTCCCGGGTCAAGGAGGGCTCTAGCTGTAATTGCGGGGCCTGATTGAGGGTAAATAAGGATGTTAGCTGTGGCGAGAAGCACATGGTTTCCATTTAAATTGAGCATTTTCAAATTAGGGAGGGGTTGAGTGTTATTCTCTTCTGATGGAATGACATGACTATTCCTGGAGGTTAAAGGAACATCATTAATTGTTTCAGTTGGAGTTATTATTTCTGTTAAAAGTTCTTGTATCCGAGTTTTGTATGGATGGGTTGTCTGAATGAAGCAAGGTATGATGTCGTTTTTGACAGATTGACAGGTTTTTACCGAAATATCATTGGATATTAAGTGTTTATAGCTATTGTATTTACTTCGATCAGGGATAGAAAGCCGCCCGAATTGGGAACATCCATAAATTTTATGGCCTGTTTCCTTGCATAATGAGCATGTTGAAGATGGATAAGTGGAAGTAGGGTATGCGCTAGACGAAGGTTGATTGCGTTGACCCTTATTATGATGTGGGTTTTGTTCGGGATGCGAATGTTGGTTTGCAAATAATGCTACATTAGAAGACTGGTTACGATGATGGGATGTATCAGGTTTGGGATCTTGGGTTAACAAGTTTTCTAAGACTGTACACTTTTTCTCCAAAAAGTCAAAAAAGTATCACTAGCAATTAAATTTTGATCAGTCTCTTTTTCTTCAAGAGATCTTTTTGTATTATAATCTAATTTTGTTTTTAATATGTGAATGACTAGTGCATCAAATAACTCTTCCTTATTGATATTTAGATTTAACAATGACTTTACGATAGATCTAGTTTAGGACGTGAATGTTCTTAATTGTTGAGCAGTACATTTTGAGATGTTGTTACAGGCTGTCAAACGGTTAAAATGGGCAGTAACAATCTGCCGTGTATTATTGTATTTAGAGTTCAGTAAATCTAACGCTACATCAAAATTGGTTTCATTTACCGGTAATTGAGAAATTAAATTGAGCGGGTCACCTTTCAAGTATGATTTCAAATAGTAGAATTTTTCAGTTTTGGATGTAAGCCGGGTGTTGTTTACTATTAGTGCATTAAAAAGATCTATAAAGGCAGTGTATTTAGTGCTATCTCCTGAGGTATTTCTATGGAAGGTAATCTAATGTGAGTTTCACTCTGAGAATGTACAGGTGATTGACTAATTCGATTGAATTTAGAGTTTAATTTTTCGGAAGCATTTTGTAGTTTGCAGTGTAATGAGTAATATTTTTCATCAATCTGGCTTCCATCATCAAATTCTAATTCAGTATCTACGGCTATGGTTTCAATTTGGTCTTGAATCTCAGAGTATTTAAAGTAATATTTCTCTAAATTGTCTATTCGGAATTTGAAAGCATATTTGTCTGACTCGTCCAAATTGTTATGAAACCAGTTATGAATACGAGTAATTGCTGCCTTACAACTAGCACGTTGTGTTTTTAAAGAATCCATTTTATCAATTATATCAATTATTTGACATAAACATTTGACATAAAATTCAAATCAATGTGTCATATTAGGTATTTAAGTAATATTTTATGATGTAAATGATTGTTTTCCAAAATTAATACGAGATAATGTTATTAAATGTCCAAACTAAATTCGAAATTATAACATGTAATAAAAATGTAATAAATTTTATCCGTCATATGTACCTTATTTGTATTGTTCGTTTTCACTGCTAATCTGCTGTCTGCGTCGAAGAATTTCAATTGCCTCTTGGATTTGAACTGCCAACACTGCTCTCGATTCAGGATCAAATTCTATGAACTTTATTGGTTCTTCTATGAACTTTATTTGGTTCGATCCGGCTACAGAAGGGCCATATTCTAATTAACCCTTTTTTCACTTGGGTTATTAGATGGAACGGTAAGTTTTTTATAGTTAAATGTTTTTCTCGAAGGACCGTATATTGTATTCACTGTTGTAGGATGTTTGATTAAATGTTTTTTCGAAGAAATTAAACACTTATTTCACATTCATGTTGCTATATTGCAGAAATTTATAACTTTTTCTTTTGCGTAGACAATTAAGAAATTCACTTGATCATACGTGTTACATTTTGATTATTTAGTACATAATCTGCAGGAGTAATGAATGTTTAATGATTAATTACACATGTTTTTTACCAGGACCAAATGCCGGGTGCTCTTATAACATGAGTACTATTATGTACGACAGTTAAATATGATGAGACAAATATAATGTAATTGACATATTTATATATCGGTTAACGTGGTTACGAGGAAGGAGAAAAATAATAGAATTTGAAACGTAACGGTCAGATACAGCGAGTGAAAATATGCAGTTAGGATGATTTTTGTTGCCTGAAAAGGTTATATGTCTTGAGCAGAGTATTTGAATTGTGTTATACAGGGGAAGTTGAGAATAAAAATCACAGGAGAATTTGGTAATTAAATCAAATTCGAACAGCTTCAGTAACAACAGCATTAAGAAAAATTTCAAAACCTAATTTAATGAATTATGCATTTGTAGCCATAAAACTTCAGAAATAACAACAAAATTTCAATAGAAAAGAAGAAACTTTACAAATTTGGACAAGAGATCCACGTAATTCAAAATTAAAACATTTCAAAGAAATGAACCAACAAATAGATTATAGATCATGGTAACCATAACAGTTTACATTCAATAAATAATAACGTGTCATAGCTCCATTATTACTGATAAGTTCTTGTAATCTTGTAGGCATTCTGTCAATTAAATTTAATGTTAAATTTTCATCTTCTGTCAAGCTTTCCCAGGTTTCTTCTGTTAGGGTCCATAAGTGTTCTTTGTTTCGTGAAATTGTATTTAAATTTTTTACCATAAGCCCCCAAACATTCTCTATTGGATTAAGGTCTGGACTTTTAGCGACCCATGAAAGTGTTTCAATGTTATTTTCAGCAATATAATTGCGTACACAACGAGCAGTGTGCACTGAGCAATTTTCGTGCTGAAAAATAAAATTAACGTAGGGGAACATTACCCCATCTAAAATATTGATATAGTTCCTCGCATTTAATCTTCCTTCGATTCTCCAGCACATTTCTAAACCTTTATACATCCAAGCTCAAACATTTACAGAAAATCGTCCAGACTTATCATTAGAAGAAATATAATTTTCATTAAACTTACTTCGAGGCGGTCTATAAACTGTAATTATGCCGCAATTATATGATTGGAAAAAATTACTCTGCTCCAAAAATTTTATGTATCGTTTAAAACATAACTTAAGGCAAATATGAATCCACCTTGTTTATGTTCTTCATATAGTTTGTATTTCCGGGCGGCTGTACAATTCTTTAAATTCGTTTTTCTAATTCTTCTTAATGCGGTTGTTTTAGATTAGATTATATTTTAACGGGGTTACAATGCACTGAAACCTAAGGTTTGTTGTCCCCCCCCCTATCAGAGCTGTTATCGCTACTACTACAGCTCGCCTTCCAGTTCCCGGGTTCTAATGAACTCTATTATTTGGGACGGCTTCAACGAGGGTAGATCCCCACTCTTATATGTTTCTTGTCCGAAGCATTTCTTGCGTTGGCTTACAATCGCGAGACATTCTAGAACTAGGTGATCCGTAGTTTCATTCTCCTCCCCACAGAATCTACACTCGTCAATTTCTGCTAGACCTATTCTCATTAGGTGCTTCCTAAGGCGGCAGTGTCCTGTGAGAAAGCCCGTGCGGAGATGTAGCTTATTTTTACTAAGCAAATATTCCAAATATTTTTTGGATCTAGCAGTGTCAAAATTCCGCAGGAACTTTTTGGAATGTTCCAGCCCGGGAAAGCACCGCCAGAGTGCTTCTCTTTCGGTTTCCTCTTTCTTCTGAAACTCTTATAGAAGCATTTTCTTACACTACAGGCCAATAAAGAGCGTTTGTGTTCCTTTCCTGGCAAGTGTGTTGGACGCTTCATTTCCCGTGATTCCCGAGTGGCCAGGAACCCAGACCAAAGAGACCCTGTTATTCTTGTCTAATTCATCAAGTTTTTTTCGGCACTCCCATGCCAACTTTGAGTCAATGACATGGGAGCTCAATGCTTTGGTAGCTCCTTGACTATCAGAATGGATCGATATGTCACATTTCTTTCTAGGTTCATTTCCACTCATCTTTCGATCGCAAGTATTTCTGCCTGAAACACGCTCGGGAAGGTGCCTAACGATAATGAGCATCTGGTGCCAGGCCCAAATACTCCAGCGCCTGCTCCAGTGGTGGTTTTTGAACCATCCGTATACCATCTAATGGTGTTTTCTTTGAGAGTTTGGGTGGTGTATTCCCTTTCACAGTCTCTTCTCTTATTTAGCATCGTAGTGAAATTCTTTTCGATACTTACTTTCTTGATCATTTCGTCACTGGCAAGATTCGCTGATGAGATATATTTTTATATAGAGGACCAGACTCCCTGATTTTAATTACTCTCATTGCCCGAACCTTCCTTAGATATTCTAAGAATTGCCTCTTGTGCAGATCTTTCTATCACCAGATATAGAGGTGTGAGATCTGTAATGTTCTCAAGTGCCCTAATTGGACAAGTTCTCATAGCTCCAATGATGCACACACAGGCAAGCCTTTGAACTTTGTCGAGGGTCCTCCTCGTGCTGTACTGACTTGCTTTTGTATGCCAAACTACTGCCCCATACGTAATTGCTGGTCTCACAATCATGGCGTACATCCTTCGCAGTATTTTTGGGTTACAGCCCCACCTCTTACCAACTAGATTTCTGCACGCCATCTAAGCTCGTTACTTCAACATGCTTATTCCACAGAAGCTTACTGTATAGGGTGATCCCTAGATATTTAACTTCTGATTTTCATTCTATGATTTCCCCGTTTAAGGATATGTGTTTCATGGCTGGAAGTGTTCTTTTCCGGGTAAATGGAATTACTATGGTCTTGTTTGGATTACCACTGACAAGCACCATTGCTCAATTATTCTGAAGCCCTTTTGTAATAAATCACACAAGGTGCTCTCGAGCTTGCCTCTATTAGAACTATGTCATCAGCATAGACCATACATTCGAAGCCAAGCTCCGTTAGCCTGTAGAGCAACTCATCTACTACGAGGCTCCATAGAAGGGGAGATATCACTCCCCCTTGAGGTGTTCTTCAAGTGGCTTTAACTGAGGTGGTTTGATTCCCCACCTGTGTCTCATCTATCCTCGTCGTCAACAACTCACGCATACATTTTACAATGGTTTCATTTACTCCTCGCCTTTTTAGTGCTTGTTTGACAGACACATGAGTTGTGTTGTCAAAGGCTCCAGATATATCCAGGAAAGCGCACATTGCGATTTCTTTGTCGTTCAGAGTTCTCTGGATGACTTCGGTCAGCTGATACAGAGCAGTCTCAGTTGATCGACCCACTCTGTAGGCATTCTGACATTTATGTATTCTCCAGATTCTCTGTTCTTCTGTAGTTATCCACTACTTTCTCCATCGTTTTTAGTAGAAACGATGTTACAGACAGATGGGTCTAAAAGATCGGGGATCAGTCCCATCTTTTACCCTCGCCCTTCTCCATTTTCTAGGTATTAGACCCACTGCTAGACTGATTATTGTAATCTTCAGTAGGTGAGGAAAAATCTCCTCTATCCCTTGCAGCAGGAGTGCTGGAAATATTTCATCCACTCCTGGTGATTTATGTGGTTGAAAGGTACTTATTGCCCATTCCAACCGTTATCTGGTAAATATTTTCTTAGCAATGTCTCCATCTTGCGGGATTTTTTGGTATAATTCATTGCTATTTCAGTGCTTGTTTCTGGTTCACTGCCTGGAAAGTGCGGGTTCTAAGAAGAAGAATCGATCGTTCCTCTTCACCTTTCGTGTATGATCCGTCTGACTTTTTTAGCGACATTGTGGGGTTAGTTCTCCCATTTGCCATGACCGTTTGTAGCCTGGCCGCTGTGTGAGTGGAAGTGATCTTTTGACAAAAGGCTTGAAAATTAAGCCGTTTGGCCTTCCTAATCTCTTTATTGTACTGAGTAAGCTTCTCAGTGTACCTCTGCCAATTGCCGTCACGTTTGGCTCTATTAAAGAGCCGACAGACCTCTTTTATGAGGTTTGACAGGTTCTCATTCCACCAAGGAGCATCCTTTTCTGAACTAGCTTTTGACAGTGGGCAACTGGAATGAAGAGCTTCCATTATTGCCTCACTGATCTGTTCGACTCTTTGTTCCAGATTGGTCTTGTAAAGAAACCAATCAGTATTTCTAGCATTTCGGATTGTAGGAATCGAGGTAGTATCTTCATCTATCCTAAATTCGATGATCCTATAGTCGGAAAGTGATGGCTCGCAATTGTTACGTCCGGGCCCTCTTCTCTTGCTCTCGTGACAAAAGTGGGGGTTGTCCCCACGTTTAAGGTCTTAAGGTTATTTGATAAGAGATATTCTAATAAACACTCACCTTTTGCGTTGTTGTTAGTGCACACGGTATTGTGTGCGTTGGCATCACAACCAATTATAATTGGCAGTCGTCTGCTATTGCAGTGTCTCACTAGCTCTTGTACTTCTTCTGGCGGTGTCATCGGCCCGTCTCCAACGAAGTAGGCAGAGGCAATGACGATGTGTCGGTCGATACCCCCAATGTTGAGGCGAACCATGATCGGAACAAGGTCTCGTGACACGTATTCTGAAACACAAATATATTTTATATTATTTCTTATGATTACAGGCACGCGGAGATACTTGCCTTTGACCATAAATCAATTCAGAATCCTTGCATGCCAAACCTTTGAATTGGCCTTCTTTGTTGATCCATGGTTCTTGGATCAGTACAATATCCAGTTTTAGTCTAGCGCACAACCTTGTAATCACGACTGAAGCTCCTTTCGCGTCATGCAGGTTAATCTGAGCTACATTCGTGAACGTGAAGGTGAATTATTATAGATTAGAGAGGCCGAGTTACTCAGCCTCTATTCATCCCCCTCCTTTGTTTCTCCTCGACCACCATGGCAATATCTTCCGCGAAGTTCGAGCAGGTTTCTTGATCTCGAGTCAGACTCTCGACCCCCAGGCTGCTCCGCCCAGAGTCCCGGGATGCAGAGGCGATCTCCGCATGCCCAGTCACCCCAGCAGAGCCGTAGGACATCTCGGGCTGACCTAAGGTCAAGCTTTCGTATTTTTCCCCTTTTCCAGAGGTTCCGGATGTGGAGGGTATCTCCATGTCCTTTGGATCCTCCGCGGGGTTCTTTTTTTCCCAGCCCCGAGACAGGGATACGCCCAAAACGGAAGCTTAGCGCGTAACCTCCTGCCTTCAGAGCCTCTCCAGATTGGTGATCGATCCCAGTCGTGAGGATAGTTCCCTGTCCTTCTTTCATAAGGTTCACGATCTTCCAAGCCCTAGTAGTGAGGTTGGAGTTCTGAACCTCGAAAAGTTGGAGGATCTTCTCTAATTTCACGTCGTTGTTTCTTGGGAAGAACACCGTTATGATGACCGGCTTTGGGATGTCGTCTCCACTTCGAGCCACCAATTCGGGTCCTTCCCAAGAGATTCATTTCGGCGCTGACCTCATGAGCCAGTCTGCCGATTCTTGTGACCAACAGTCCACCAGTATCATTCCACAAGGAAAATGAATACATGAGAAGAGGATTCCCTTCTCTTTGCTCTGACACAGCTCTTCCACCAGAGTGTCTTCCAGGGTGGAGAGCTGCTCTGCTTTCAGGATGACCCCAGGATAATCCTTGGGCATTATTTCCACCCCAAAAGCCTTCTCTGTTTTGACAGCTGAAGCGTAACCAGTGGCTTACCCGGTTACCGTTGCAGCTATTTTTGGTTTTTTGCTAAGAGGTCGCTGTGGAGGATTGATATGCTCCGGGCCTCTTTAAGCTTTATTTTCCCCGTTGAAGGTTCCTTCGGGGGAGTTGGGCGCTGAATAACCTGCTTCCTGGCCTCTTCAGGGGATATTCTCTGATTGAGGAGTCGCAGGTATTTCCGCAGCCCTGCTCCACTAAGGCCTTTTCTCAGTGGGCCGTCTATGCCGCCCGGTTCTCCCAGTTATGGAAGGTCGAACGGCATACGAACCTTTGTGCCGTTTGGCCTTTTTCCCTCTGTGAGATGCCCGGATGAAGAGGTGGAGGTTTCCCCACTGCTTTTCCGGTGGAAGTTTTAATTTTTCTTTCTCTTTCCATAAATGGCCCCACGAGAAGCTAGGTTCATTACGGTCCACCTCTGCAGAGTCCAGCATGCAGAGGTAAGGGGTTCAATACAATGGAGTTCCCCCCGGTGCTCCAGGGTCGCAACCAGTAAGGACTATTCTTCTATATAGCCACGCATTCTTCGGCCTGGTTTCCCACCTTGACTTTAGGTTTTTAATGAGGTTGTCTTCTCTTGGTCCGGGCAGTAAAGCCAATATAACCCCAATCCCCCCCCCCATCCTACTGGCCCATGAGACTTGACCACAGACAGCCAGGAGACATTGGTATAACAGGTGATTTCGAGGTAAGCTCGAAATTTCAGCAGGCATCGTAACCCTATGTGCAATCCCTTAGCCACGATACTACATCTGGGACAGGTAAAGTTGGTCCGCGGCAGGGTATTCGAGGGCTGCCAGTTGAGTTTTTAGACACAACGAGCCCCCAGGTATTTCCCCGCAGACCTCCTCCTCATATAAAATCTACTCAAAGGTCTTTCTCCTATCCGCCACCTGGAGACGCGCCGGGTCGGTGCTTCACCCCCTCCACATCAATAAATACCCCGACGAACTATGTAGATACCTACTGATGTGAACCCGGAACTTTTGCATGTCTTGCCGTATGAAATGAATTTTCCCTTAAGTAATCAGTTAATGCTTCGCCTTGCTCCGTTGTAGTTATAAATGGTCTTCTAGTTCCTCTTTTTCTCCGAACAGATTGACCGTTATCCCACCTTTTTTTAATGTTTTGAATCGTACTGTAACGTTGCACTGTTAGCATTGGATCGATTGCATCGTAATTTGTTGCAATGGTGATTTCAGAGTTATTCATCCAATGAATAACCATCACGCCATTTACCTTGTCGTATGCATAGTCGATTTCGTGCTTTTTCAAGTCTTTCTTCTCAATTTTCATAGGTGTGCCGGCAATACGATTGGAACGAACAATTCCAGTTGCGCAGAAGCCCATCTCTATCACAACAAACACATCAAGTAATGGGAGGTAAAGAAATTGTCAAAGTGGAACGTGTGTTACACTGGATGCTCACAATGGCTCAAGAGTTCCATTACTACGGATGCACCGAGTCCCAAACTCTTACTGTAAATGCTGGATGTACCGGCATATGGGATGAACTGAAACATATAACCAGTGTATGAACAGAGAGCCCTCAATTTATACCCGAAACGAATTGGTTTTCCTCATATGAACATTTTCTCTGAATGACGGCCGAAGTAGGGAACCATCGTCTCGTCAATCGATAAATGTTCCGCAAAAATACCAAACTGTGCGTAACGTTTATTGAGCATGTTAAGCAATGGTCGAATCTTCGCGAACTTATCAGAAATATTCAAATTGTCGTTGTCGGCAGTATGAAAGTTCGCTTTCAATTTCGTGAAAATGTTCCGCGACATTGTTTGACGAATCAAGGGAATCCCGAATGCTGGATCCATGCTCCAATATAATGCGGTTTGTGGGACATTGTGATACCCAGAGAATAGAAGAATTCCCATAAAACATATATATGAAATATATATATTCGTTATACTACCTATAACTTCGAGCATTGGTTTTTGCTTTTCAGTTATCAATGGCTCATGTACGGGTTTAATATCGTAGGCAACTCTCTTGGTTTTTGACCATTTTGGTTTAAAATCGGTTTCTGGACGATATTTCTGGTTGGGTTGCTCTTTTGACGTTGATGGTTGTGGTTCTTTTGACGTTGGTGGTTCCTCTTCTTCAACTACCCCTTCCGGAGCAGCATAATCTGCAGCAGCGGATTTGTAAATAACTTCAATTGTGCGTATAAATATACACACACATAATTAACAACTTAAAACAATAAGAAAAATATTACCTGCTATTTCGGTCAACGGGCTCACATCGGAAGTAATTTTCGTTGATATTTCGTCATCGTCTATCGTTTCACAATCAGATTCACCGGGAGTATTATCAGGAGGTAAACAGATAACACTTTCAATGGCAGACGCTTTCTCATCTTCATGGTCACCTCCATCATCGCTCAAGTTGCCGATTCTATCTTGCAGTTCTGTAGTTGTGAGGTAATTTCGGCGACACATTTCACACAATTTCACTGTTATTTACAACTTAATTGAAATATAGTAATGTATTTACGTTAACACAAAGAACGCATCTACTCTATACAAAAAACATGCTGCCAGTGCATGCTGCTACTGAAACTGGTCAAAAGTCTGTGACATTCTACGCATACTCTATGACCAGCCCCACCTCTATAACGGTGATTGCTGCATTGGGTATCCAAAATACGAGGTCCGTGAAGTTAGCCCCCAAAGTTTTCACGATTTAACTAAATTTAGTGTCATCGGTTAGTGCATCGTTAGTGCCTCTTAGTGCTTATATAAATTTCGTTAGTGCTTCCGTGGTTTGGTAGATATTAAATAGTCATTTATTTCAAGGTCAGCCCCCAAAGTTTTTAGAATTAATTCCAAATTTTTGTCATTCGTTAGCGCTTCGTTAGTGCACTTTAGTGCTTCAATTATTTTCGTTAGTGAATTATTGGTTTTCGAGATATTTGACTTTATATTTTCAAGTTCAGTCCCCAAAGTATTTACGATTAGTTCCAATTTAGTGTTTCGTTAATGCACTTTAGTGCTTCAATAATTTTCGCTAGTACTTTATTAGTTATCGATATAATTGACTTTATATTTTCAAGGTCGTATCCCGGTTAATGCTCGTGTATTAATAACCATCATTACATGATCGTTGCATAATATACTATTTTAAAACGGAACTTTCAATGGATTCTTCAAGTGATGATATTGAGTTAGAAATTATGTCAACGTTTACCGGTAAATAAAACTGGTTATGTTTCTGACGAATATTACAATATGAGCCAACTTTAATTTAAATTGCACATTTAAAAAACAATTTATGATATTTACCTACCTGAATTTTTAAAATTCAACAATACTTATAAGGGATGTTGACAGCTGGACAGAATTAAATTATTATGATGGCAAAAATGTGCAAGTTATTGCTTGTAATAAAAAATATAATTACTACCTGTATTGCTTCTCACGGTACCGAAATATATAAATGCTTTAAATTCAATATATTTTGCTGTCGGTTGCAGATAATATGTAGGCAACATCACCCAAAAAAGAGAATATGTAATTTTTTGTAACAATCAATAAACCACCAATAACAAAAAGGTTAGTAAAAATATATTGCTATTGTATACAGAAAAACAAACAGAATCTTTTTTGAGACAACTTTATTTGCTTCATATTGTAGAGTTTTTTTTAAATTTCGTTACAACGTTTCATTTTTATTAAACTATTCTCAGTTTTAATTTTTTTTTATTTGAAATCTCTTTAACACGTTAACTGCGTATATAATATGGTTAGTGCGGGGGCGGACGATTCATTTTCAGCAGTTGGAATGAAATATTTGCTCAATATGTTCAAAATAGGCCCAAAATACTTTTTTTATATGAATAGGGGTGTTAGGTGCCTTGACGTGTAAACGTCATATTTTTTTTATTTTTTTGGTAAAAATAAATTAATATAAAACGATAATGATAAGTAAAAAACTGTTATTTATTTATCTTATATTACATATATGCATAAAAAGTATTACAAATTTATAAATTCTTATGATACTCCAAAACACGGCGCAACGCACAGAGCGGGTTTGTTTACACAAGCTGCGCAGTAATAAGCGGTTTCTTTCCTGATTTTCTTTTTATAACAATTTTGACACCGCCTGCAAGTTATTCTTCCCGATTCAAGAGGATTATTTTTGACTGGTACGTGTTGAGTTGCTTGTGGATTAGTTATCACTTTCGGTTTTGGTGGCACTAAATCTTCTATCACATGCATTCTAAAATCGTAGAATGACATCTTGGATTTGGTCTGTTTTTTAAAAAGGGAATACGAGTTGAATAACAGAAACTGCAAGACATGGATTCCAAGCTTTTTGTACCAACGCAGAGTTTTTCGTTCAAAAGGATAGTAACTGAGCAGTTGGTCTTGACGATAAATCCCGCCCATGTACTGATTATACATAAAAATTGCCCTTAGTTTTTGTTTATCCTGTTCTCTTTTATTTTGATATTGAATCATGTTATTTCGATATTCTGAAGATATATAATGCACATCTCGTTTATCCCGCCATTTTGCCACCATGATTCGTTTTGCATAACGAGCAATAGTTTCTCCGGTTTTCAATTTTTGTTGCTCTACATCAATAGGATTGTTTTTACGATTAATTCTTAGTGTGCCAGTACAGTAAGTGTTTCGTTTTAGCAATTTTTCCGCCAATTCATAGCTATTATAGTAATTGTCCATGAACACAGAATGGCCAACGTCTAATCTTTGTTCCATCAAATGCAATACCACGTTAGCTGCGTGAACCTTTCCACCAAAATCATCTAAACTTCCTGTGTAAACGGAAAATTTTAGTACCGTTCCGTCCGGCTCAGTAAGTACATAAAGCTTTATGCCATATTTATGAGCCTTATTTTTAATATATTGCCTAAAAGACAACCTTCCTCTCCAAAGAACCATTGACTCGTCCAATGATACATTTTTATTGGGGCAATAAGTTTTCAACATTGTGTTGTTGAAGTAGTCAACCAACGGGCGTATTTTAAATAACCTATCCTGAGGTTTTGGTTGATTTTCTGATGGATTCTCAACAAAATGGAGACATCTCATAATGAGCATAAACCTGTCACGACTCATATTTGCGGAAAAAAATGGCAAACTAAAAAACCGATTCGTCTTCCAATAATCTTGCAAACGATTTATATTGATGGTTCCCATATGGAATAAAAGCCCAAAAAATACTTTGAATTCATCAGCTGTAACATTACGCCATTTCGTTATTCTAGATTTTTCCGTTACACATGCACACTGGAAAATTTGATTTGCTCTGCATAATTGTTGGTTTCATTGGCGATTAGCTCATAGAAATTTTCATCAACCAATAAATTGAAAAAATCGATTGGACGATTTTCTGCAAAAAAAACATATTTAAAATTCCCGCCTACGTATGTCGCCATTTTGTTTTTACGAGTTGTGAATCATAAATAGTTACAGGCTAGAAAAACTAAGTTTCTCATGATCATATTTTTACGAAAATGTCCACGGTTCGTTTCAATTTACAAAAACTTTCTCGTTTACCTATATAAAAACTATATATTGATATTACCTTGGGGCAAAGTCAGAAACTCATTTTTCTTCAAAAAAGGAATTTTTGTGAATCCGGGCGAATCTTCTACCCAATTTATAGGGCCATCATCTTTTTGTTGTTGACGACCTGCCTGTTGTTTTTGGGGTGCCTGTATATTCTGTAAATTTGGCTCATCCTCTTCACTACCATCCACTATATCACGTGGTATAGTGTCATCAAAATCGGAATCTTCATCCCTTGAAAAGTCGGCATCGTCAAAATCTGGATCAGCGATATCATCATCCGATTCATGGAGGAGTTTTTCCATCTCTGCATCATTTAATGGGGCCCTATATTTGGATTTTACTCCTCTTCGAAGCTTTTTCGGTTCAGAAGGGCCCGGTTTATAGTCACTCATCTTTACTCAAAAATCGCAAATTTTCCACTTATTTATACCTTTCGTTAGAGGCTGACGCAGTACCGACAACGTACTCGCAAAACTGACAGTGTACTACTGAATACAATAGAAAGCTACACTAGACGTGTTCACACGTCAACCGCCTGGGGGCATGGGTGCGCGTGACGTGTCAACACGTCATGCGCAGTGAAGGTGTTAAGCTCTGAATTCAACCAAATATTACGCTTAATTATATTTAGACGTTTTCATGTCATCATTGCTTCATCAGGAATGTGTTGATAATTATTTTTAAATAAAGTTAATCATATTATAATATACTATATTCAAGTTTGTATATAAGTAATAATTAAACATAAAACGAAAATAAAGAAACAAAGGTTGTTACGAAGATAACTTAATACTTTATTATTTGGTTTATTACACGAACGACATTTTGACAATCAGACGGATATAACCCCTCACCGAAGATTAACGGAACTTGCCTCCTATTGGAAGAATCATACTAACATACAGACAAAATAAATATATTAATTCTATAACTAAAGTATACAGCCTCTCAGAAGCGGTTAACTTGGCAACATTGCAAATATTAGCATTGATTCGGGCATCCCCAAAAAAACCCAAGTAGTAAATTTTGTGTAATTTTTCAAAGCCAGTTCCGAGGTATAAGACTGTTTCCACACATAATGTCAACCCTGTAAAATTGCGTATTTAAAGAGGTTAAATTATCTGTCATCTAACATAATAATGTACCGGGGGGTACATTTGAAAAAAACGAGTAATATTTATTTAAAGACTGATACATTTCTACCGATGTAAAAAATACCCTGTATACGATATTAATGCATTGTTTTGGTAGAATTATTGGGAAATACAGGATGGCGTCACAAATGACAAATTTTCAAAATTGCCCTGTCATAAACGGAGAGGACTATTGAAATTTTAATTAGCGGCAATGTAAGTTTCATAAAAAATAAAGCAGTAAGCCGCGAACCCCATATTTTTATCTTTTATAATAAGGAAGGTGGTACATGAAAATACACAAAAACTGGACAACTTGAAACGAAATTAATGGCACTAAACATATTCGATCCTGGAAAACTCGGGGATTTGCTAAAAAAACAAATATCTTTAAATCAATAAAACACTTAGGAATATAATTATTGAAGAACTAAATAGCACTAACGAATATATGACACTAATTTGGAATCAATCGTAAACAATTTTAGAAGCTGATATTAAAATAAAAAATAGCAAATAACTAGAAAACAAGGAGCGCACTAACGAAATTTATGGAAACACTAACTGTAACTAAATCATGAACATTTTGGGGGCAAACTTCGTGGAAGTGCCAATAAATTAATATCAGATATCTCGAAAATCAAGATAGTACTAACGAAAATTGCTGAAGCACTAAAGAGCACTAACGGAGCACTAACGAATGACACTTAATTTAATCGAATCGTAAATAATTTGGGAGCTGACCTCAAAAAAAGAACATGAAATATCTCGAAAACCAATAAAGTACTAGAAATAATTATTGAAGCACTTAAGAGCACTAACGAAGCACTAACGAATGACACTGAATTTGATCGAATCGTGAATACTTTGGGGGCTGACCTCAACAAAAGAACATGAAAATGTCTGGAAAACCAATCAAGTACTAGCGTAAATTATTGAAGCACTAAAGTGCACTAACTAAGCACTAACGAATGACACTAAATTTAATCGAATCGTGAATACTTTGGGGGCTGACCTCAAAAAAAGAACATGAAATATCTCGAAAACCAATAAAGTACTAGCGAAAATTATTGAAGCACTGAAGTGCACTAACGAATGACACTAATTTGGAATTAATCGTAAACACTTTGGGGGCTGACCTTGAAAATATAAACTCAAATATCTGGAAAACCAATAAAGCACTAACGAACTGAAGCACTAAAGTGCACTAATGAAGCACTAATGAATGACACCAAATTGACATCAATCGTAAACACTTTGGGGGCTGACCTTGAAAATATAAAGTCAAATATATCGATAACCAATAAAGTACTAGCGAAAATTATTGAAGCACTAAAGTGCACTAACGAAGCACTAAAGAATAACACTAAAGTGGAATTAATCGTAAATACTTTGGGGGCTGAACTTGAAAATATAAAGTCAATATATCGAAAACCAATAAAGCAGTAACGAAAATAATTGAAGCACTAGAGTGCACTAACGAAGCACTAACGAATGACACTAATTTGGAATTAATTCTAAAAACTTTGGGGACTGACCTTGAAATAAATAACTATTCAATATCTACCAAACCACGGAAGCACTAACGAAATTTATAGAAGCACTAAGAGGCACTAACCGATGACACTGAATTTAGTTAAATCGTGAAAACTTTGGGGGCTAACTTCACGGATCCCAAAATACGCCAACGACTCTCGCGTATTTCTGCAGATAAGGTGGGCGCAGTTATTTAACTGGTATTTACGCTGGTCTACCATGAGTTCAGTACCAGCGTGTGGTCAAACACACGCCAATGTTCGCTGACACCTTGCGCCAGGTATACTTACCTGTGTGTGGGTAAGTGGTCTTATTTCCTTATTTGGCCTTTTGCACACGTAATGGCGAATAAAATAATTTGAATTTAAACTACCATTTTTTTAAATTAATTTAAAATAAGTCTATTTATGGATCCTTTTTAAACATCCCCTTTGTGAAGATAGGGGCTTGCGAAAATTTTGCAGTAATTTTTTTTTGTTTGTTAATAGGTCAAACCTTATTATAAACCCTCCATACATATAATTATAAACATTTATCTAATTTTCATATTTAGTCTAATTTGAGTAATGCTAAACGTGTGTTTGAACACACGCCGGTAAGAAATGGGTTAAAACATTACTTTCCCATAACAGCTTTTTGTTTCATGTATGTTCAATCTTATGCTGCAATTTTATTGCTACAACATTTTAGAACCATAACCAAATAAATTGTTAAAGTATGGAGTTTATAAATAGTAATTTATGCAACAAGTGCATCAAGTGGTACTTTTTTTCACGAATGGAAAAAGTTGACCCAGGCGAGTGCGGCAATTCCATGAGTGAAAAAAAGACACTTTATGCACATATTGCATACATTATTTTTCTACAGCCCTATACAAAAAAATAAAATTCAAATAGAAATTTGGGATATTTTAATTAAGCTCCTTCGGTAAATTACAATTATACGTTTTCCAAGTTTCATGAAAGTCCATCCTCGATGCCCAGCCAAGATTCATTGTGTTAGCTTATGGGAAGCGTGATATAAAGTTAACGTTATGGCACTTTTTTTAACGCTTTTTTACTGTTTTTCACTCTAACCATCAACAACCACTTTAAGCGCTGCAAACCGATGAAATACAAGGTACTTTAAAGATAGGGCGTAGAAAAATTATATTTTTTGATTTAATTAAATTTCCGATACTGTTATTATAATTATTATTTTAGACAATAAGGTTCCCGTGGGCGTATATAAAAATGGTTTACCTGACTACACCATGGACCAAGTCGCCCAACATAAAACAAGGTAAGTTAATGAGTACAAATAGGAAAAAAATAATTGATGGACAGTACAAGCTTTTGTTTTATCAGATACATTTCTAATTTTGCTAATTACTAATAGGTTTTAATCTTGAAATACATTTGACTAAATTTCTATTTACTAGTTATGATTATTTCAAACAATTAATTACATTTTAATACACTTCATTTGATTAACCTTTGCCCTGACGCACAAAATAAATCAAAACGTTGGATTCATGTTTAATGGTTGGTTGGCATAACAATAATCCTAAATATAAAAACTTCGTTGTACGTCGGCCCATTTGGCTAGCGAATACATTCACTATGCTACAGGAAAAAACGTGAAAAACCTGCAGCACCGACGGGGTGGAGGGGGCTCGCGGATCAAGTTGAATCGTTTTCGCTCCTGATGGGAGTGAAAGCAAAGTGAGCACGCCTGCCTATATTTGTTATAGAGCAGTTGTGTCGATAGAAGGAAGGTATTAGTTGGCGAAGTGTATCGGCTATGACGTCCCTTGAGGCGTTCATAAGTGTGACGGTGAAAATTTCAATAAGGATTTTGATGTCGGTTGAGAGATCGTAGGGAGCTGGTGCTTTTCAAGACTGACTGGAGCGGTCTCTTGAGGGGTTTTGGGAGTCGATAGCCTGTGGGGGCAGCGAGGGTGGAAGACGGGGTGAGGACCACCGCAATTTGTACATTTGGGAGTGCCGGACTTTGGGCAATTTTCGGTTCGGTGGCCTGTTTGGCAGCAAGAGGGGCATATTGGTTTAGACCGACAAGATTCGGAAGAATGTCCGGTTTGGGTGCATCGACTGCAATATTTGGGCACTGGAGGTAGTGGATTGGTGTTAGATGGCTCGCACCGATGTGGGAGACCATGAAATAAGAGGCCGCAGGTAAGTGGGTTTATTAGTGGTCTTGGCTACGATTCGCCAAGTTTTGAGGAACGGAATTTGTTTGTTGTGAAGAATTTCTTCTACATTCCTGTAGACGAAAGAGAAGGTGGGTATAAGAGTTTTATTGACTTGACGAGGTGGACGTTCGGTGGAGTTAAGAACGTTGATGATGATGTTAGAATCACCAGTAGAGTTGTGGATTCGTCTCAGAAGTGTTGAGACTGACATGGGGGAGGAGGTTTTCAGAAGCGCGGTTCTGTTGAAGTTGGCTTTAAGATAGATGATTTGTCCGTTGAGGAGCTCGAGAGTGTTTAAAAGGGTGAAGAGGTCTTTTTGTGTGGAATATTGAGGTGGAAGGTTTCTGAGGTTTAGGGTTTGTATGGTGATGTGTGTGGGGGTTGTTGAAGGGTGATTGATTTGGTCGGGTGTTGTGGGTCGGCTCTTGGTGAAGCCATCCTCGTCGGGGACGGGTGGTTGTCGTGTGACTGAAGGTGTAGGGGACCGAGATCTTACGGAGGAAGCGTAAGATTTTGTTGGGGATGTGTATGCGGCTTGTGGGTATTGTAGTGTGGGTGCGTGTTTTAAATAAAGTGGTTCGTGTGTGCGGGATTGGAATCTTACAGAGGAAGCGTAAGACCTGTTAGAATCTGAGGAGGGTTTGTTTTGGTGTTTGTGTGTTTGTCTTGAAGATTGAGGTGACGATGGTAAGTGAGAGTGGGTTGAATTGAATGCGGTGTGTGAAGAGGATGTATTTTGTGTGGGTGAGAGAATAGGGAATTCTTTCTCGTAGAGGGCAAGTTTTTGTTGGAAGCAGGGGATCGTGAGAAGTGTCATGTTTTCTTCGTACTCTTACTGATTGAATTGAGGGTGGTTAGGATTGATTGATGAAAGAAGTTTATATCGAATTGTGTAAGAGGGGTAGGTTTGCTGGATTTTCTGCGGCGTGAGCGATTTGAGGACATTGTTGGTGGTGGTGTGGTTTAGGATGTGGGGGCGAAAGCTAATACCGACAGCGGACTCACTGCCGGAGGGAGTTGCCTCCCCAGTTAAAGGTTTCCTGACTTATAGCTTTCTGGAGTTTTATATTACCTAAGTGCTAAGTGTCCTTCTTTCTTCAGGTTGGTGTGGCTTGCTTGTTGAATCTGAAATAAAACTAGATTAAACACTGTTTATTATTTTCATAAATAATAGTGTGTTTCGATGGAAACAATTGGTTACACTTCCAAGTGCGTTTATTGAACTGTCGAACTGGAGAGTTCGGCAGAACATGGGGTTGGTTGATCTTCTGGTGGAGGCGTCCACGGTGCCGGCGAAGTCGCGGTGAATCGGTTTGAATCAGTGACCTATTCTTGCTGTATCACCTTCCTCGGACGATGGACTGGCGCTACTGAACGTTGTTGAAACGAATGCAAGTACTCTCGCTTCCAACGAGCCTTAAATCTTGCTGCATCTCTGCAACAACTGCCAACGCGTCAGAATATTGGAATTTGATCGACTGTATGTTTGAATAAAAAAATTTCAAAAAACTGTTTTTTTATGCTCTAATCTCCTCAACTTTTCTAGAGAAGCGAAAGTTTGGGTGTCGTACAAACAAGGAGTATACGATGTTACAAATTATATTAAGCTGCATCCCGGTGGTGAGGACACTCTTATGATGGCCGCTGGTGGTCCGTTGGAGTCATATTGGGCTGTGTACACCCAACATCAAGTCGATGCTGTTTTTAGCGTTTTAGAAAAATACCGTATAGGTAATCTCTCTTAGAAGTCGATTAAATGAGTAATAAAGCTTCAATAACGTTATAATACATTTTTTAATATACAATTTATTTTCGAATCTTGAAGCATTATGTTCCTATTATTCAATGCTTATATAATAAGCTGATTGATTGATTTATTACTGTATCTATTTTCCAGACTATTGGTTAGATTATTTTAATATTACAAAATATTGGATTAACTAGGTTGTGCATAAAGAAGACATGTTAACTACTTATCTAATGTCTATTGAAGAACAGCTCAATTATAATTTACAAAATTATACTTTGTTACTTTCTGAATAATTGAAATAAAATTTGACATATTTAAGGTAATTTAAAAGCATCATCAGCGACACCAAAGAATGTTTGTTATGTTGCCGATGCTCCTGGTGGAGCTTTCGAACACGAACCGGAGAGAGACCCGAGATTGATAGCTGTCACTGAACGACCTTATAATGGAGGAGTAAGTCCATCTGTTCTAGTGGAGAACTTCTATACGCCAAAGTAAAGTCCATTTTAAATATTCCAACACGTTTAAATATCTCGCGAGGAAAAGTCTCTATAGGTCTTACGTTATAAAAATTGATTCACGTCAAAGAACTAGTATGGGGGCGCATTTGAACAGTGTTGCTAGACTTTGAAAGTAGTGTTACGAAACCGCATACTGGTGTAATCCCCGAATGCGATTCTGTCTAATACTATATATAAAAGTTAAAATTTTGGCGGTGGCTCACCCATTTCTGGAAAGGGCTATTAATTTTTTGGGATCGATTTTATTGATATTTTCAAGAAGGTCGATTGTTTGTTGGGAGCCGCAATCGAGAAGTTTCCGGAATCCGAAGGTTTGAGAAGGTGGTTTTAATATATAAGAGACTACCTACCAGCGGCCAAATCAGTTTACAATTTAATATCTTAGTGAATAGACGTGAATAGACATAGATATAAACAGTAGAGAAATATTTATATAAATTAAGTGTAAGTGAATATACATTGTATTTAATATAAATTAGTGAATAGTTCTGGTGTATAAATAAATTATATCCATGGGTATAAATGTATCCCACCCGTTGTGTATTTAAATAAATAAGAGAATCATTACATTGGTGTCAGGTGTGAGGTAATATAAATACATAGTTAACCCAATTTTGCCTTGCGTTATCATATGGTCACATAAATTCACATTACTTCTAGTGCGCAATTATATTAGAAAACTGCAATTTTTTATGGAACTAATTTGTTTATCCTATACTAGACGGACCTACAAGACATACATTCCAGAAACAAATCACGTTTCTTACAAATTGTTTTAGTTTCCTTTGTATGTTTTTATGTGAGACTTCAGTCGAAGAGCAAAAATGGACGTTAGATTTTAGTAAGTACCGTAGTACTTTTAATTTTTATTATCAGTGGTTGCTGTTATTGTAAAATAAGGGTTAAAGTGGTAGTAATTTTTTGCTGACAAAAGTTAATTATTTGTTATGTAGTTTTTTTCTTCGTGGAAGTCTGGTGCTACCAAATGTGTATAAAGATCTAAATATTTGTTATTTTCATTGCAGACGTGGTTTTTCATTTAAAGAAGCCCCAGATATGGTATTTGAAGACGAAAATAATGTTTCCCTCCGATCCCCAAATTGATAGGGATGAAGATTTTGCAGAAGGAGATGGAGGAGGTACAATAGATAATTTGAGTAGAAGGCAACTATTAGCATCTGCTGAAATAGTCGCCGGTGAGTTCCAGCAGAATGAAAATTCCAGTGACGGAGAATTGGAAAATACTGAAATACAAGATAAAAAACAAACATCTAAACAAAAGAAAACCAGAAATATGGAATTTGAAAAAAATAGAAGAAAATAATCTAGACAGGAGAGAACAAAAGGGGAAAAATATGGATTGATGAAGATTTGAATATCTTACACATTTATGTTATGATGATTATTTACCGGTAAGCATTTTGAACTATTTTTTGACAAAGAAATATTTGAACACATTTCATGTGAAACTAGAAGATATGCCACGTACTTGAATTGTCCCGATCCAAATATAACTGTTGAAGAATTGAAATGTTTTTTTGGAATATTAGTACTTTCTGGTTATAACCGCTTTCCCAGCAGAAGAAACTATTGGGATCAATGGGGTGATATGGGGAATGATACGATAAAAAAGGGCATTAGACGAAACAGATTCGAACAAATTATGCAAAATTTGATGCAAATTTTACAAAATATTGGAAGCCTACTGAGCATCTGAATTATGACGAATCGATGATAAAATATTACGGGAGACATTCCTGCAAACAATTCATCAAATGAAAACCCATTAGGTTTGGATATAAAGCCTAGTGTCTCAATTCCGAGAATAGTTACTTGATAAATTTATCAAGGCAAAAATGCTAAAAATTCCGATCCTCATAATAAAGAATTCGGTAGTTGCACGTCACCTTTAGTAACCATGTTGGAAAAATTTCCAGATGAAATAAAAAAATTACGTTTTCAAATTTTTACTGATAATTTATTTACCAGTTTTAATTCACTAACAAGGACGAATGGAAGAGGGTATGGCGTTAGACAGATTCAAAGGATATGACCAAAAAAGATATAGGTACTTTCGTAAATATTATTTCTAAAAATGACGGGGTCATTTTAGTTCGTTGGGTAGATAATGCAGTGGTAATAGTTGCTTCAACATTATACGGAACTCGGCCTGTTTCTTTAGTAAAACGATATTCCCAAGAACATAAAAAAATATTCACGTACTTCGACCACATTTGATAGGTATGTACAACAAATACATGGGCAGTACAGATAGAATGGATAAGGATATTACAAAATATCGAATAGCTATTCGTGGAAAAAAGTGGTACTGGCGAATTTTTACGTGGTTGATTGATATCGCTCTCCACAATGCTTGGGTTGTAATGCGTATTGCCCGGGTTAGCCCAAAGGAGACAGAGTCCAATTAAATTAACTGTTTTATTTCTGAAAATAATATGTACAACGATAAAAATAAACTAAAATGAAATAATTCAATATTCTATATGATACTTCGGTACGTAAATATTTCGAAGGTCACGCTTCGTCGATCCGTATCCTTCCGTCGGTTGAAAGGTACTGACGGCCTGAATTGAACCTAGATGGAACTAACGCGGTGTGTGTTTCGATTTCGGAGATATACTAGTCGGTAGACGTGACTCTCTATGTCCTGTGAAATATTCAGCTAACCGGGAATCTGAGCAACCGGGAATCTGAGCAACCGGCGGATCAATACTCTTTCGGTTTTAGTCTCAAGATTCGGGAGTATCGTTTATAGCTAGTCACTACCCAGCTTAACGAATACTTCTACGTGCAGGGACTGTAGTTATTCCAGTGTGTCAATACCACACCGAAGTTAAAGCGATCGTTTATAGCCAGTCAGTACCCAGCTTAACGGCGCTCCCCTACGGAGATACTGCAGAGTTTTCAGTGCGTCAGTACCACATCGAAATTCCTCTAACAGTTAGAACAATCGTTCATGTTTCCGTCAATACCAGAAACTAACGGCCGTGATATACAAAGTAAGATCAATACTCCGACTTAGTACAACACTCTGCAGAAGACAGTGTAAAGCGTTTAAGGTTGAAGTCGGTACCCTCGACCTACGCTTCGCACTGAAGGCAGCTGAACTTGTAGGAGGAGGAGTCCATCGTCCATCGTGGTGGTGGTGGTAATCTCTGTCCCTTCTACCGTCGATTCATCGTGCGCATCCACAGTGGTGGCTCTGCTGTTCTGGTGGGGTATATCGTCTTCGCGGCGATAACTGGTTTTCTGAATGGAGTTTTATAGTAACGCATTTATGTCGTTACAGATCCCCCTCTCTTCGGGAAAAAAATGTTTCCATGAATGAAATTCGGAAAGATTTTTTTTTGTTGATATCTTCGCTGGGTCGTCGTCGGTCGTCTGTTGGTGATGGTTTTTACTGGTGGTTAGTATTTGATCTTTAGCTTCTTCCCATCTGGTAAACATAGCCGGTATCTTGTCTTGCCAGTGGGGTGTTGCCGTAGGTGTTCCGAGACGAGGTTTTCAAGAGGTATACTTATCTTTATAAGCTGGTTCTGAGGTGTGGTTGCTGGCAGTGGTGTAATGTCTTCCGGTCGGACGGTCGTGGTGATTCGAATAGTTCGGGAAACTTATTTAGGGCTGCCCACGTTCTCCCTAGGTCCCGCCCGGGGGTTATTGGCAGTTTGCTGGTCGGTGTTGTTGGCGGTGTGGCATCTTCCTCGTAGAGTGAACTAATTTGTGTTGGTATGTCTAACACATCTTAGTTATATAGGCTGGACATCTTGGTGTTGGTTATTGCTCGCTGATGGAACTGAATAATTTTGAGACCTGCGAGGGTATTTATAACTGTCTTTGTAATGGGGCTGGCTTGTCTGGGTGGGGATAGACTTGCGTAGTGTTCGTTAATCTGTGTGCGCCGGTTTCAAGTCTTTGACGTGTATTCGTTGAATGGTTTTGCCGTTTTTGTCTTTCAGTTGGAAAATCACCTTTGACCAAATCTTACTTATTGTGTATGGCCCGGAAAACTTCGGGGCTAGTTTTGCATTGAAATCTTTTGCTGCATTGGATATGCAATAGTCTTTTTTCATGACTTTTTTGCCGATTCTGGGTATCCATTCTCTCCTTCGGATATTATAGTGATGACTCTGTGAAGAAAATGCTCTTGCCAGGTTAATCTTGACTAATTGCAACGTTTCTTTTAGTTTATTCCATTTCTGTGGCGAATCGTTGGCAGATGGTTGTGGTGGGTTATTTACGATTTTACTAGGTATACGCAGTTCATGTCCCAAATTTAAGAATGCTGGTGAAAAGCCTGTAGCTTCGTGTCGGGCGGAGTTAATTGCGAACAGCAGTTCGGGTAGTTGTGCATCCCATTTTTTGTGGTTGTTATCGCAAAATTGGGCGATCATTGTCTTTATGACTCTGTTAGTTCTTTCTACGGGGTTATTTTGTGGTGTGTACGGAGGTATGTCTCTTTTTTTGATGTCATATTCTCGTAGTAATTTTCTAAACTCTCTACTGTCGTAATTCCTGGCTTTATCTGTGGTTATGTAATGAGGACAACCGAACTTCATTAGTATTTTGTCTTTGAGGTTTTGACAGATTACGTTTGTGGTGACTTTATGTACTGGACAGGCTTCGACCCATTTTGTAAAGGTGTCTTGAAAGACAATAATGTAATTGTTGCCTTTGCTCGAAGTGGGTAGTGGTCCTATGACATCGGACGTTATTGTTTCCCATGGTGAGCCTGGAATTTTTGTGGTGTACATTTTTTCTGGAGGTTGCTGTTGTAATGGTTTGTACTGCATGCAGTTGTTGCAGCTACAGACGTACTTTGCCGTATCTCCGTCGCCGTATCCTTCCGTCGGTTGAAAGGTACTGACGGCCTGAATTGAACCTAGGTGGAACTAACGCGGTGTGTGTTTCGATTTCGGGGATATACTAGTCGGTAGACGTGACTCTCTATGTCCTGTGAAATATTCTGCTAACCAGGAATCTGAGCAACCGGCGGATCAATACTCTTTCGGTTTTAGTCTCAAGAGTCGGGAGTATCGTTTATAGCTAGTCACTATCCAGCTTAACGAATACTTCTACGTACAGGGACTGTAGTTATTCCAGTGTGTCAATACCACACCGAAATTATTCTACCAGTTAATCGATCGCTTATAGCTAGTCAGTACCCAGCTTAACGACGCTTCCCTACGGAGATACTGCAGAGATTTCAGTGCATCAGTACCACACCGAAATTCCTCTAACAGTTAGAACAATCGTTCATCTTTCCCTCAATACCAGAAACTAACGGCCGTTCTAATGAGCGATATACAAAGTAAGATCAATACTCCGACTTGACAGTGTAAAGCGTTTAAGGTTGAAGTCAGTACCCTTGACCTACGCTTCGCACTGAAGGCAGCTGAACTTGTAGGAGCAGGAGTCCGTAAACCAAGTCGCCTCTTCGTCCGTTGATTCGCATTTTCATATGCATCATGGTGGTGGTGGTGGTAGTCTCTGTCCCTTCTACCGTCGATTCATCGTGCGCATCCGTAGTGGTGGCTCTGCTGTTCTGATGGGGTATATCGTCATCGCAGAGATAACTGGTTTTCTGAATGGAGTTTTATAGTAACGCATTTATGTCGTTACAGGGTATTATATAGAAGTTCATCTGAAGATAGAAAAAATATGTCCAACTTGGATTTCCGACGTGAATTTGCCCGATCCTATATAGCCCAGTATCAAAATACACCTAATCGTCCAGGAAGACCCTCCACTAGTCAATTTAGTGTTACAATGAACAGAGTTTCGGATCAAATCAGATATGATCACACTGATCACATCGTTGTTCCTGTGTCAAACAATAAAAGGAAAAGATGTGCTGGGGAAGATGTAGTTCAGTTGGAAGAACTCACTGTAAAAAATGTAATGTTGGTGTTTGAGTACAATGTTTTTTATATTTTCCATAACAAATAATTATATGTATCGTAATAAAATACACTTTTATATAAGCCGAGCACTTTACTTCACTTGTGCCCTATGATACCATATGGTCACAGTACATGACACCTACATTCAAATTTCAAATCTCGAAATTTATACACTGTGACCCATTTAAAATGGAACCACCCCTGTAAAATACGCTTTTTTAAATTGATTTCCAAAAATAATTTTTTGTAATATTAAGGATCAAAAACTGTATTTTAACACACATTTCCATAATTTTAGTTCAATTTCCAAGGCACTCTATGCTTTTTTTTCTTTGTCGAAAATGGCAAAAGTTTATTAGGCAATTTTTGTTTTCAAGTTTAACTACACCACTGAATTTTAAGTCGTCAGAAATAAAAACCATCAAAATATCATGAAAAAATATTGGTTAGCAATAATTTTAATTTTAAAAACAAAGTATTTGATTAAAATGTTTATTTAGATTATAGACATATTTCAAATCCGGTAACACTGTTAATACAAAGTAGAAAACCAGTGAACAATGAAGATCCAAAGTCAATAGCTTGTTCCGTTCTACAGTTATAACTCCTGATATTATGGTAATCTGAACTATTTGTGGGGAAAGGAATTTTTTAATAAAAATCTGACTACGCCATTGGATTTGTAAATTATATTCCTTTAAATTCATATATTAATATAATAAATATAGGTTATAACTGGATTCTAAAGTTAATTTTCAAGTAATGCCGTAGTTACATTCTTCCATGGCCGATAAAATAAAATGAACGGAAACAAATTTTGAAGTACTTATCAAAACTTAATTAAGCTTATTTGAGTTATTTTACGCTCCACTTATAACCTATATTTAATTAAATTATTTTAAGGGAATATTTCCATAACATCAGGAGTTATAACTCTAGAACGGAATAAGCTATTGACTTCGGTTTTTCACTATATAATTTCACTGGTATTCTACTTTGTATAAACAGTGTTGCCAGATTTGAAATAAGTCTATAATCTAAATAAAAATTATAATCAAGGACTTTGTTTCCCAAATTAAAGTTATTGTAACTTCCTTGCTAACCAATATCTATCAATGAAATTTTGAGGGTTTTTATTTTTGACGACTACAAATTCATTGGTGTAGTCAAACTTCAAAACAAAAATTGCCTAATAATCTTTTGCTGTTTTTGACAAAGAATAAAAAACATAGAGTGCCTTGGAAATGAAACTAAAATTATGGAAAATTGTGATAAGATACAGTTTTGGATCCTTAATAATACAACAAATTTTTTTGGAGATTTATTGAAAAATGCATATTTTGCAGGGGTGGTTCCATTTTAAATGGGTCACACACTGTATTAGAGTAAGTGTTTTAACATCTCCTTAGACATAATAACTTAGTTATTTTTTTAAATTAAAAAAAATCGAAATTCAGGCAGAAATGGGTTAAGTAAAAATTGCTAAGAAACTAAGTGACCTGAAAGTGACTGAAATAAAAGGAGAATTGGAAATCGCGAGTTGGAAACGTCCGGAAAAAAAGAGTGAGTTAATAGACAGACTCACAATGGCACTGAAAAGTGACGGCATGGATCCAGAAACATTTTTATTTTATGACGAGGCTTCCAACTTAATCTCGTCAATTTCTGCCATAGAAGAGAAAATTTCAACTAACGTGAAGAACGATATTTTGGCTAATATGGACGAGAAGGTTTCAACCATAAAGAACGATTTTTCTGATATGAAGAACGATATTTCTGCTAAGAAGAACGACATTTCTGCTAATATGGACAAGAATATTTCTGCTATGAAGCACGATATTTCTGCCGATATCTTATCACTGAAAAATGACATTGCTGCTGACGTCGAAAATAAATTTTGTCAATAAAATCGGATATTGAGTATAAGATAACAACGATGGACGGGAAAATTAAAGAGGTGGAGTGAAAGATGACAGCTTTAACAAGACATGCCAGTAGAAGAAAAGAAGAACAAACAAATAAAACCTTGCAAGCCAGAAACACAACCCAAAATAGAAGATAGTGGCAGTTTTCCCGAGTCAATGCCCCAACGTTAGACGGAAAGACCAATTATGTAAAACAGAGTGAATAATTGGTTCCATAAGGAAAAGGCAGTGAACATAACCATCGCGCTTCGGGGAGATGCCTTAGATGTACTTCAGACGATACACTTGAAGAAACGGACGAATTTGAACAGCTGAAGAAGAGGTTGGACATGCGATACGGTCACGAACATTTGTATCAATCCCAGCTGAAGAACCGAAGGCGGAAACGTGACTAACCCCTTTAAGAGTATGAACTGGATATTGCCTGACTAGATAGATTTGCTTATCTATCTGCACCAGAGAACATGATGGAATATTTGGGCATCCGGGCCGTTATTGATGGCTTATGTGACCACGAGAGGATGCTTCGATTAGCTCATCCCAAAATCTTTTCGTGCAACCACAAACCTTCTACTTAGTAACCTGTTGTTCTGTTACTATTTTTTTCGTAGCGGATATTCAGTTAGGAAGTTAGGAAGAGCTATTTATTTTTTGAGATCATTTTTATGGAGATTTCTAAGAAGGTCGATTATTTGTTGGGAGCCGCATACTAAAAGTTTCCGGAATCCGAAGGTTCAATAAGGTGGTCTCAATGTATAAGAGACTACCTACTAGCGGCGAAATCAGTTTACAATTTAATTTCGTAGTAAATCGACATGCATATAAATATAAACAGTAGTGAAGTATTTATCTAAATTAAGTGTAAGTGAATATGGCCTGCCGCATATTGAACCTAGCACACGCACAGCCCACGCACAACCCACGCGCAACCCACGTCCACGTTTCTCGTATTTACTGCATATTGAACCCATGCCATACCCAGTTTCACAATGATTGCGAACGATCAACGTACACTTATTGACATGGATTCTGAGTCAGAAGGAACAAATGTGACCTTAAACCTTCTATTTAAGGTTAAAAGTATTGGCGGCATCGAATATTAGCCTATAATCTCTATAACTGTTTTCCGAAAATGTATAGTTCTTATTTTATTTTGCCGGTCGGATTGAAACGGGACACCTTATATAATACTTTACCTTGAAACAAAGAAGTTTTATACGTAACATAACATACCTCTTAAATGGTACACATTATACATACATACTTATTTATACATACTTACTTACAATATACGATAAACCTATTGATTTATCTCCTTTTGGCAATCTGTGCCCACAACTCATCTTTAAATTTAGATCTTATATAATCTTCATCACTGAAAAACTTCGAACTAACTCTATTAACTTCTCCATTTTTAATAAATCGACCCACCAAAACTGTGTGACACACTCAAACCGACCCAAGCGAACGTGGGTTGGGCGCGTGCTCTACGTGCGTTAGGCTCAATATGCGGTACCCTACTTTAAACCATTGTTTACAGAATAACGCACGCGTGGGTTGTGCGTGTGCTGGGTTCAATATGCGGTGAGCCTTTACAGTGTCTTTTTCTTTCTTTTCTTTTTTCAGCCATCTTCTATCATATGGATATAGGCCTCTCTCATGTTTGACCATACACTTCTATTTTCTGCTCTCTGGTATCAGTTGAGCCCAGCGATTTTTTTCAGATCATCGTACCACCTCTGTTGTGGTCTGCCAATACTTCTTCGTTCTCCCCAAGGTCTCCATCTAGTGATGTGTCCACTCCAATTCTCTCTGTGTCTTGCAACATGTCCTGCCCATTGCCACTGATTATCTGTATGATGTCGGTTACTTTCGTCCTTTCTCGTATACACTGGTTTGTTTTGTGGTCTCTCAGTGATATTCCCAGTATTCTTCTCTCTATGGCCCTCTGATGTATTCTTAATTTGTTAATAATCCTTTTAGTCAGAACCTATGTCTCGGATCACTATGTAGTGACTGAGAGAACGCATTCGTTGTAGATTTTTGTTTTTAATGCCATGGGGATTTTCATGTTGAAAGCGTATTTTAATTTACCATAGGCAGCCCATTCCAATCTGACTCTCCTATCGATCTCAATCTCTTGGTTTTGTTACATTAGTGTCACCGATTGTCCAAGATATATTTATGATTGTGTTTTGTTTATAGTTTGTCCATGAAACGTAATGGTTTGGTCTGCATCAGGAACATTTGTCATGAATTGTGTTTTTGCATTATTCATATGTAGTCCAATTTTGGCAGCTTCTACATGTAGTTCTTCCAACGTCTTAGTTCTTGTTTATCTCTTCCAAACAGAACGACATCATCAGCAAACCTTAAATTGCTTAGGTATTCACCATGGATGTTTATTCCCTTTTTCCTCCAATTGACTTTCTTGAAGACATCCTCCAAAACCAGAGTAAACAATTTTGGCGAAATTACATCTCCCTGTCTGACGTCTCTTTTGGATTATATTTTATTTGTCTGTGCGTGAATCTTGATAGTCATTGTAGAAGTTTTGTATATATTTTCTATTAGGTTCATGTATCTTTGATCCACTCTGGCATTTCTCATAGATTTTATTATTGCCCAGGTTTCTATAGTGTCGAAGACCTCTCTGAAATCTACGAAGGCCATCCATATAGGTATATTTTATTCTGATGCCTTCTATATAAGTTGTTTTACTGTATGGAGGTGTTCGGTAGTATTGTAGTGACTTCTAAATCCAGTCTGTTCTCTTGATTGGTATATTTCAAGTTTTCGCTCTAACCTGTTTGTAATTATTCTGATAAACAATTTTTAGACCTGAGACAGCAGACTGATTGGTCTGTAGTTTTCTTCGAGGTCCGACGGATCTCCTTTCTTATAGATAAGAACAACCACTGCATTCCCCCAGTCATGAGGAATGCATTCTTGCGTCAAGTAGGTATTAAATATTACTTTTCCGCCCAACCTTTCTATATGCGAGAAAAGTATTGGTTTACACCAAAAAAAGTTGGAATTTTGAAATTTTTTTTTGAGTTATTTTTACGTTTTCCATCAATAACAACACGAAAAAACGGTTTTTAGAAAAAAAATCCTGTGTGTATGTCGTCGTCGTTGTCGTCGGCCACTTTTCTTTACATGTCTTGTTAGCACGATACAGTCTCCGGAGTGCAATAAGTTAGCAATTTTATGATTGAATATTGTTAAGGACATGTCACAGATGATCCCTATTGATTTTGAGCTCACCAGAGCCAGTACAACGGGTGCTATGGTACTTGAAGTACGATATTTTGTCATTTTTTGAGAAATATCAGTTTGTTAGCACGATACAGCCTCCGGTGTTCAACAAGTCACCAATTTTATGATTGAATATTATTCAGGGCATCTCACTGATGAACCCTATTGATTTTCAGCTGACCAGAGCCAATACAACGACAGTACTTTAAGTACCAAATTTTTGTCATTTTTGGAGAAGTTTCAGATTGTTAGCACGATACAGCCTCCCGAGTATATACAAGTGACCAATTTTATGATTGGTTATTATTAAGGGCGTCTTAAAGGTGAACTCTATTGATATTCAGCTCACTAAAGCCAGTACAACGGGTACTCTATGGTACTTGAAGTACCAAATTTTTGTCATTTTTGGAGAATTTTCAGTTTGTTAGCACGATACAGCCTCCAGAGAGTATACGATTGATCAATTTTATGATTGAATATTGTTCAAGGTGTCTCACAGATGTACCCTATTGATTTTCAGTTGACTGGAGCGAGTACAGCGGGTCCTATAAATCCAGATATACTGAATTTTTTGTTATTTTTGGAGAAATTTCGGTTTGTTAGCACGATACATCCCCCGAAGTGTATACAAGTAACAATTTTATGATAGAATATTGTTCAGGGCCACAGATGCGGAAAAGTTAGTTTCAATCCTTAAAACCGTTTATTTTTACTAGTTCTTCTTTAGTTTTTCTATCGCCTTCCTTCAGCATTTCCGGTAGTATGCTATCTTCTCATGCCGCCCATCCATTTTTCATTTGCAATAGAGCCTTTTCCAGTTCTTCGATGTCTATTTCTGGCATTTCCTCTGAACTAACATTAATAATTTTATTGTTTGTGTTCTCATTCTCTTCTCTCAGTATTATATTATTCGCTTTGTCTTTTATACTCGTTTCCTTTTTCTACGTGTTTTTTTCTTCTAAATATCTTCAGACCCTTATTGTTTTCTAGCAAGGGTTGTACCTGTTTTGTTTTGTGGCTCAGGATGTCCTGCTTTGCCATTTTTCTTGCTGTTTTATTGGTTTCTACATATTCTATTGTGCCTCTCTTTCCAGTTGTTATGAATTCTCTTCTTTTTTCTAATAGTTTTTTAGTTTTGTCGGTCAATTTATTATCAGGTTTTTTCGAAGGTTTGGCTATGAGTTCTGCAGCTTCTTTGATTGCTTTTGTTATTCTTCTGTTAGCTTCGTTTATAGTTTCATTTGGGTTTTTAGAGAATTTTTCCTTAAGTTGTCAATTATATCCTTCATTTTCTTCCTTCAGTGATTCTATATTTATTTTAGGTGTTCTTTGTTTCATTTTTCTGGATCTTTCCATTTTGACATTTATGAACACCTTGCATCTGATCATTCTATGGTCGCTTCCAGTAGTAAATTGATTTATCATGTCTACGTTCTGGATTATATTTCTATGTTTTGAGATGATAAAATCAATCTCGTTCTTGGTTTTTCCATCTGGACTTTTCCAAGTCCATTTTCGCTTTTCGTTCTTCTGAAAGAAGGTGTTCATCAGCTAGAGCTTTTCCCTTTCTAGGAAATTGGCCAACAGTGTACCTCTATCGTTTCTGACTCCTAAACCAAAATGCCCTATATATCTTTGTGATGGATCTTAGTCCAGGAGAATTAGACCACAAACCTTTGAAATATGGCTGTGTCGTGACGTAGATTAGATATTGGTTGGAATTGCTCGGAAATCATTTAAGAAAAGAAAATATGAAAGATCTGCCAGCTGAAAAAGTTGTGCTATTTGCAGGAAAAATCATAAACTGCAAAATAAAACAAAAATTCGCTAATTTTTTCCGATATTTCCTAATATAACTCTTTAAATATGCAAGATAGAGAAAAAAGGTATACTGACGAATTTGTTCTTTATGAAATTCTCTACAAGAGCATATTTTTTAAGTAAGTACCGTTTTGCCGCACCGCGGCCGCAGCTCTGCGGTCGGCGTTCTGTGCATGTGCACTAGGTACCCACATCTCTTGCCTACGCACTGAGGCCATTACAGTATGATTCTTCCTTGTTTACGTTGTGTACTGAGTGTTTAAAATGCCTCCGATAATTGTTAGTTCCGCCGACTGTGAAACACGGGCTGTTATACGATTTCTTAGTGCTAAATGCAGATGCAGATCGATATTCATCGTGAGATCTGTGCAGTTTACGGAGAAAACATTATGACGGATGGAATGGTAAAAAAGTGTGGGCGTCCTTCGGTCGTTAATGAAAGTTTGGTGCAGGAAGTGGGCAAGACGGTGAGATAAAACAGACACTTTCCTCCTTGTGGGATGACTTTTCTAATGTTTCTCGTAGTGTTTTGTATGGTATTATGACCGGGCACTTGAATTGCCGAAAATTGTGCGCACGTTGGGTACCGAAAATGTTGACGAATGTGCACAAAACCAAACGTTTAGGCAGTTCATTGACTTTCCTTGAGCCGTACCACAACGACGGTGATGATTTCTTAAGCCAAATTGTTACGGGCGATGAAACATGGGTGGCCTACGTCACACCGGAATCAAAGCAACAGTCCATGGAATGGGGGCATCACATTCACCCAGAAAAGAGAAGTTTAAGCGAACAATTTCTGCCCGGAAAATCATGTACACAGTTTTTTGGGACAGAAAAGGAGTATTGCTTGTAGAATTTCTGCTACGTAATGAGACAATCAATGCAGCAGCTTATTGTGAGACATTGCGCAATCTGCGCCGTTCAATCCAGAACAAAAGTCGAGATAAGTTGAACAAGGGCATCGTTTTGCTGCATGACATTGCCCGTCCGCATGTGGCTAATAAAACCAAAGAACTCATCACATCTTTTCGATCGGAAACTCTAGATCATACTTCGTACAGCCCTGATCTGGCGCCCAGTGACTACAATGTGTTCCTGCACCTGAAGAAACACCTGAGCGGTGAGCGTTTTCAAAACGATGACGAAGTCAAAACAGTTGTGATGCAGGGGTTAAAAAGTCAGGCGGCAGACTTCTATGAGGAGGGTATTCAAAAACTGGTAGAACGTTATGACAAGTGCCTCAATATTGATGGAAATTATGTAGAAAAGTAGATTAAGGTACAGGCTTTCATGTAAAAATAAAATTATTGAAATATCTTAGCACGCCTTTGTTTAATTTCATAACGGTACTTACTTAAAAAACAGCGTGTTAGAATTGGTTTAAAATCGATATATTCAATTTTTTCGTTGAGAAATGGCGATAAATGCAAAAAAAAGTAGCTAAAAAACGAGGTTATTTTAAAGCATTTGTTTGGCAGATAAGAAATCATCCAAACACGCTATAAATTGGGATTTATGAACCTTATTATAGTATAAAACAATATGCCAAAGGCCTATTAAATTGGTCTGATAGTTTTTACATTAATTTCCGCGAAAAAATTAACGTCATTTTTGCGTTCATGTCAGGCTTACATTTTTGAGTTGAAATAGGCGCCGATTTTTTCACAACTACTTAGACCTCTAAACTATAATACACAATAGTTATAATGAACAATTTTTAAGTTTTTAACATTTTTTTACGCGATTTTGAAAAGTTTCGTCTTCTAAATAATTAATTTTTGAAGCGAATTTGGATACCGAAGAAAAATACTTAAAGTACCTAAAAAAAGTTCTCGGAAAGACGCTCCTTTAATAAAAAAGCGTTTAATTTGGCCGAATAGGTGCTGAGATAATAAACGTCAAAGATCGAGAGTGTTTGCGGTATAATTATTAATATTGTAACAATAAAAAAAGGCCAGCAGATAGATTTTACCGAGAAGTTTTTGTATGTGCTTTGAGATATAACATCGCCCTTGTGCATGAAGTAGGAAAAATCAAGGAAAGTTTTAGCGGTAGCGTTCGGCGCGTCCAATCTGAGGGGAGTGGGGATAGAGTGCAAAACTTGAAATCGACGCTTCAAATCGAGCGTCTTTCCGAGAACTTTTTTTAGGTACTTTGAGTATTTTTCTTCGGTATCTAAATTCGCTTCAAAAATTAATTATTTATAAGACGAAATTTTTCAACTTTTCAAAAACGCGTAAAAAATGATAAAAACTTAAAAATTGTTCATTAACTATTGTGTATTAACTTTTGAAACCCTGTTTTTAGCTATTTTTCAGCGAAATATTCTAGGAGCCAAAAACGTTTCAAGGTACAAAGTTATTACATACTGGGAAAACAGGTGGATAGTACTTTAAGTAAGGAGCCACGATTCAAGCAGAGGTACACTACATGGGGGAAAAATTACCAGACCACCGGCTTCCATATCTTACCTGAATGATATGTATTTTTCTACATGTAGTAGATGGGATTGAAAATTGTAAATAAATAATTGTGTATTATAGTCTAGAGGTCTAAGTAGTTGTAAAAAAATCGGCGCCTATTACAACTCAAAAATTACGTTAATTTTTTCGCGGAAATTAATGTAAAAACTATCAGGCCAACTTAATCGGCCTTTGGCATATTGTTTTATGCTATAATAAGGTTCTTAAATCCCGATTTATAGCGTGATTGGATGATTTCTTATCTGCTTTAAAATAACCCCGTTTTATAGCTACTTTTTTTGCATTTATCGCCATTTCTCAACGAAAAAATTAAATATATCGATTTTAAACCAATTCTATCTTGTAGAGAATTTCATAAAGAACAAATTCGTAAGTATACTTTTTTTCTCTATCTTGCATATTTAAAGAGTTATATTTAGAAATATCGGAAAAAATGAGCGATTTTAGCGTGTTTTTGCAGTTTATGATTTTTCCTGCAAATAGCACAACTTTTTCAGCTGGCGGACCTTCATATCTTCTTTTCTTAGAGATGATTTCCGAACAACTCCAACCAATATCTAATCTACGTCACGACACAGCCATGTCAAACTGTAGTGCTCCTGGCCTATCTGTAGTTTTTCCGATTTTGGCGTTGAAGTCACCTCCTACAATAACATGTGTTGTTTTACTTTCATTGAGTGCTCTTGCTATATCCTCATATACCAGTTCCACTTCGTCGTCTTTATGTGAGCAGATTGGGGCATAAACTTGAATGTATTTCATGGTTGTTGTTTTTCATACGTTGAATGTGACATAGCTAACTCGGTCTGACAGAGCTTTCAGTATCTTTATGTTTGTGGTTAATCTTCTATTAACTAAAATTGCAACCCCTCCTATACCAGTATTGTCATCTCCTTTACAGAACAACACATGTCCGGAGTTTAATTTGATACACTGTTCTCCCTTTCGTCTTGTCTCGGCTATACCTACGATATCCCATTTGATTTTGTCTAATTCATATTCGAACTCAACTAAGCGTTCATCTGTTGCTAAATACCTTGCGTTGTAAGTTCTTATATTAAGATAACAGCCTGATCTAACCCAGGGATTCTTAGCACCCCCTGTTCGAGCCCTATTCCAACCGCTGCCTTGGTTGGGGTTACTCAAACTGCTGGGGACTAGGGGCCTTTTCCTAAGTTTTGTTTCCATGTGAGAGGATTTGGCCATTTAAACACCACGCGGGCCGGGCGTCTTGGTGAGTTGTGTTTTGCAGCCGCCCAATCTAGGCCAGACGCTGATGATAGCCGCCCACTCTGAGTCAGACGCTATATCCTGTTTTGGACTGTCTTAGCTTCATCTCTGTATACAGTGTATTTAATATAAATTAGTGAATAGTTACAAATTACGGAAGTAGATATACCGCGTGTATAAATTTATCCCACCTGTTGTGTATTTAAATAAATAAGAAAAACGTTAGAGTAGAATGGAGATTAGGGAAATGTGAAAAAATAATTAGGTTATGTTGATATTTAAAATCACAGGCCTGGATATATTTAAATATTGTGTCTTTTTCGTCTGATGTGATTTGATTGTAAAGCTTTCAGTTATCGATGACGTGCATCAACTTTTATTATGTATGACCTATATATGTTTGTTTTATAATTGGTGATACTCTTAAACTTTTAAGCAAATAAGAACGATGCTTGTTCATAAGATTAATTATAGTCGCTATCTTTATTACTAAATCCGTTTATATTTGTTTACCCCGTATATGAATCTTGCTGAAATTACAATACACTTTTGCTTCGTTTTTCAGTGAAATATTTTATGTACGAAACCATTTGGCCGTTCCTTTTTTAAAAGAAGAAGATTACAAATTGACAGTAGATGTGGAAGGGAAAGGTTCGAAAACGTTTACTTTGGCTGATTTGAAAGAACTACCACAAGTAACAAGATCGCTTTCCCTGCAATGTGGCGGTTTAAGAAGACAGGAAATGGCCGATATCGTGAGTATTTATTCTTCTTCTTTAGGTGCCATTTTCATTCTGAAGGTTGGCAATCATCAAGGCAATCCAAATTTTGGATGCCGCCGCTCTAAGTAGTTGGTTAATGGAGCAATTATACTATTGTTTTAAATTTTTTTAGCCACGAATGTCTTCGTCTACCTACCGCTCTGTGTCCCACGATTTTTCCTTTTATGATTAGTTGTACAAGCAACTTGGCTGCCGTCATTGCTATTCTGGGTAAACAGGAAGATATAGTAGCCAGAAATCTTCGAGATCCATGTTTGGGAAGTCTACTTTAGCTTTGGAATCACATTGCAAGTCAATTGTTTGTTCTTGAATGTGCTCAGGAAGTTGATTTGAAAGGGGTCTCTTGTTAACTTGAATTCCCAGTTTACCGAGCTTATATCTAGGAAATAGGCTCCGATTTTGTTCTTGAGAGATAACAAATGCTTAGATATTAGGTCCTTTATTTCATTTACTAGGTCTTTTGGAATACTGTGGGTATTATCGAGAAGGTTGTTTAATTTTGGAATGGTTGAAAAGTTCGGCTCCGATTTCTGCAGCCGGCGTTCCCAAAGAGCCATTTTCATAGCAAAACTCTTAATTGAATCACAGTTCTTTAAAGTACTTTTCTGACCTTGTAGCTTTAGGTTCAGAATATATAATGTTTCTTAAACGTCTCACAAATATGCCAGGTAAAAGATAAATTTGTCATCTGTAAATTTCTTGTACAGTTCTTCACTTGAACTCGTCAAAATTATTTCAACTTCTGATTTCAAGTTGAACAACGAACTTCGGTGTGAATGAGAAGTGTTTTTTGATTACTATTCAGTTCTTGACACAACACTCGAAAAAGTCTGGTGGTCAAAGTGCAGGATTCACTGCTAAGTTCAAAGCAGTGTTAAGTGATTCAGGGAGAGTCTGGCAAGCCAAAGCTTGTCTGTGTATGATACAATGGGATCCAATTATTTTAGGGTTCTTTTTCTTAGCCAATTCAATAAATCCTGATCGGCAACCTGTCATCGCTTGAGCTCCATCAGTACATATTCCAATAACTCTCTCCCAGGGAAGGTCATTAGCTTCTAAAAATGTTTGAAGGGCAGAAAATATATCGACTGCAATAGTTGTTGATTCAAGATTTTTTGAAAACAGTATTTCTTCAAGGAATTTCTTTTCATCTATAGAATAATAATATGTTTATTTGTAACATTACATTTACATAACAAATTACTTGTACAAGGTATAAATATATATTAAATTTACATAGAAATTCCAATTATCCACTCTGCAATATAAACAAACACTAAACACCACAAAGCCAAAGGCTGTCCGTGGTCATTAGGTGTGGTAGTATTTATGCCGTTATTTTGAATTTGTTCACTCAAATAGATAATCTTGAAATTACAGTTACAATCACAAAACACAATATTACAATAATATGATACAATATTACAACAATAAAAAACAATTCAATATTACCATAATAAAATGCAACACAATATTACAACAATAAAATGCAATAGACACAATAACAAAACATAATACAAGATCTTATAACTATTTCAATTTCTATTTAAAGTCAAATGTACACCCTTCTCTTTCAGATTCTAAAAGATACTTAATAACCCTACTTTTAAATTGATGAAGTGACTTCGATAGTTTTATTTTAGATGGAAGTAAATTATAGATTCTAGGGCCCAGGAACATGTAGCATATCTGACCTACTGTTTTACATGCTGTGGATTATTCTACTCTATTCTGAGTTTTAGCGCTGGTTAAGTAATTATGGGATATATTTTTAAAAGTATTATTCTTGTAAAAAAATTCAGCCATCTTTAGAAAAAAATTCTGCCTTATGTCAAGAATTTTGGAATCTCTATATACAAGATCAGACGAATAAACACGATTTTTTCCCAGCATTATTTTCAAAAAATATTTTTATATAATCTCTACTCTATCTAACCACATATTTGCTGCTCCACCCCATCCTAATAATCCGTATGTAAGTTCTGAGTGTATTAATGCGTAGTATAACATCTTTAGATGTTGCAATTCCATAACTTTAGCCATATACTTAAATTTATATAGAAAAGTTCTTAATGTTTTTATTAAGTGATCAATATGATAATTCCATCGCAAATGGCTATCCATTATGATTCCCCAATATTTATTTTTATTGGTTGATTGGATATGCCGCATTTGTTTACTATTCGTTTCTATGAGTAAAGCATCATAATCGGGAAAATTATTTTCATAACTTGTCGACGGGAGAAATACAGTTTTCGTAAAATTAACAGTGAGCAGTTTATGATTGAACGAGTCAAATATTATTTTAAGATCATCCTCTGCTAGTGCTATTAACTCTGCCCATGTATCGGCTGTATAGAACACCACTTTTCCATATGTTTTTAATCTTATTCAGCTGTTTATGTAGACATTAAATAGAATGGGACCGAGAACGATGCCTTGAGGGATACCACAGTTTACTAATCGAGGGTAACTGTAACTGCTGCCGATATGTACACATTGTTTTCTATTAAATAAATAGCTTTTAAATAAAGGGCCCTACCCCTAATTCCTGTATCTTCCAAAGCCTCAACCGTATTTGCAGGATCAAGGAATACCACTAACGTTGGCTTACTCTTATCTACTGCTGTGTACATTTCTTTGGTCAAATCGGCTATCGCATCCTCTGTTGATTTATTCTTTTGAAATCCAAATTGCTTAGGTGAAATAATATTATTGTCCAAAAAAAAAAGATTCCATTCTACTTTTAACAATTTTTTCAAATTTGTTTGCAAATATTGATGTTAACGAAATTGGCCTGTAATTAGAGGGTTGACATTCATTTGAAACAGTAGTTCAAACTGTTCCAGCAACAAATTTTCCAGCATCCTGTCGTACAGACCGTCGCAGAGTAGCACAGTCTGAATTGAAATGCCACGCAGCAGCAAGGAAACTATTGTTACACAATAGTCACAATGAAACAAGAATGGGGATTGCTTTAGAGCATGAAGATTTGTTGGAAGTTATAAATAATGCTTGGGAGGAAATAGCTGAAGAATATTGTTCCACATAATATAAATCAACGACCAACGAGTAAAATGGCGAAATTACTAAATATTAATTGTTGTGTTTTATTGAAAATTAAAAATTATTTAGTAGCCTTTGATATTTAATAATGAAATACTGTAACAATTAGTCGACGAGGCCTCTGACAGCAGAAGATAAAGAAATAAAAGAAGAGCAAACATTGTCAATTGTCATTCACAAAAAGTTCGCCATTTTTGGTATTTCATATTACTCATTATTCCTGTGTAATTATTGAATGTTAATTATATTATTTATTTAGTTCAAAATGTTCCTTACAAATATGTGTGTGTAAGACAACCCACAATTAAACACAAATCACTCGACTTCTCCTCTGGTCGGCTAAAATAACCCGGTGCTTAACATCTTCGCATAGAGTTTGATTCTCCCCCTCTGCTTCACGAATCGTCCCGAGAGTAGAAGCAGAGAAGTTGGAGGTCGCTAAACAACAGGAGCAACTTTTGGGTTTAGCGATTCTTCTCTTTGGAGGACTTACGGGTTGGGTCTGAGCCTCTTCTTCCGAGGTATCCTATGTGACATATCTTCCAGAACAGGGGTAGCGAAGATAACTGGAGCTGTGGTAGACCTGATCTAAGTTTCCGGTACAGTCATCTCTGATGTATCCAAAGGATTATTACGTGGTCGACCTCTTTTTCGGATTGGTCGTACCGGCACTGAAGCATTGGCGAGGTTGTGGTATGGAGCCAACGCTGATGCATGATATTTTCCAACCACTTCAAAAGGTTTGCTAACGGTACCAACCTCGTAAGTTGTCGGAGTAACCATACGGTGAATTAGCTACGGTCCGTCGCGATGCGGAGCGAACTTACTAGTATATGAGTCCTTAGAATTACTAAGTGCGTGTACATCTACGAGTACAGTATCACCTACTTGGAATAGAGCGACAGGTCGGTGACTTTTATCGGTATATTATTTGGCACGATCTTGAGCTTTCTCGGGCTACACTTAAGGTTGTTGCTAAAGTCTGTAGATATGATGATATCTCTGGTACAAAATTGTCACAATCCAGGATAGCGCGATTAGCGTCATCTGGCGTTCTTAATTCGCGCCCGAACGTAAAGTAAGCAGCACTAAACCGGTTGATTGCGACTGTACTGAATTCATTGAGAAACGTATCGCCGGTAATTTGTATTTCCACTGGGTATGATCCTTTTCTGTCAATATTGACAACTGACACTTGAGTTCGCGGTTTTTTCGTTCGACCGGATTAACCGCGGGGTGATACACAGGAGTGAGAGTTTACTTGAAGCCTAAGACATGGGCTACTTGTTGCATCACTTCACTTACAAATTGCATACCATTATCACTAATAACTCTCCTTGGAGTTCCATATCTTAAAATTATTTCATCGATTCAGCATCGAGCGCGCCTTTCTGTAGAGGGAATAACTCAACTCATCTACTGGCAGTATCCTCTACTATGAAAACCCACTTGTAACCATCCATAGTCTTCGGTAATGTCCCAAACAGATCAATTGATAGTGTTTCAAAACTTCTAGACTGAACAGGTGTTTGCAATTGTCCAGCTGGTTTTAAGTTATTTGCTTTGTAGCGTTGACACATACTTCGCAATAGTTGTTCGCATTCCTGGCCAATAATATCGTTTAGCAATTCTTCGATAAGTCTTTTCAGCACCATAATGGCCTGCCAGTTCTGAGTCATGATATTCTGCTATTCTGAGCCTCTTCTTTATCGGCTTCAGGAACATATCTGTACAGTATCCCATTATTCATCACATAACCTCTCTGTAGCCATCTCTTGAGGTCAAGGTCATTATTTGATATGCTCTCAGCAATTTATCGATTTCCTTTCGAAGTAATTATTTGTTATATTCTGTATGGAATGTTCAGTATAGTGTAGACTCTAGAATTTCCTCAAAGATGTCGCTATTTTCCTCCAACACATTGTTAAGGTCAGTTCTTTGAGAAGGAGTTAAATTAGTCGCTTCAGAATCTCTTAGATTGACTTCTGAGAGATTTATAGCATTCAACGTACAATACTCGTTGAGAGGTTCTTCTACAAATGGATACAATATCTATGGAGCATCCCCATAACACCAACAACCACGTGGAATATCCAAAACAATGTTGCCTAATTTCAAAAAGTCAGAGCCGAGTAGCGTTCTACTAGAAGTATGCTCAGGAATTGAAATTAGATTTAAATTATGTTCTCTGTCTTGAAGCGTAACAGTGACTTCAAAAAACAGAGCTATTACTAAGCTTACTTTTCCATCAGCTAGAAGAATCATTTCCACGGGTCTAGTAGTATAAGGAATCTTGTCATTAAGTAAAATTTCCCGTAGCTTTGCTCCTGCTATACTGGATTAAGCACCTGAATCGAGATATGTCATGCCTGTATGACCTTCAACTGTAATATACGCTAAAGGACGCAAGTTACCTGAAGCTTGAGAAAACGAGCTGCACAAAAATTCAGCTGGTCGAGTTGACGTTGATGGTTATGAAAATTTTGGACAGTTGCTTCGTGTATACCCTGGTGTCTGGCAACCAAAGCAAATTAAAACTTTGGATGAACCATTAGTATCAGAAATGGTTTGATTATTAGGAGTGTCAGTAGATGCTTTCTTCTCACGGGTTAATAGCTTACGACACTCGTCTTTATTATGTCCATAATTTTTACAATATGAACAGTGTTTTTGTTTTCGAACATAATTGTGTGAGTTCTGATTTGAAGTAACAGGTTTTAAAGCACCGTTGTCTTGTAAAGACATTTCTGCTTTCGAGCTGCTTCAATAAATTCGCGAAAATCATTAATTTGATCACGACAGATTTAACCTCTAATCAATGGATTTAGCAATCCATACAGCATATCTATCTGTACGTGTTCAGAGACAACTGAATCACCTTGTAATCTTGAAAATAAGGCACGTTTTTGACTCACAAATATATCTGTTTTCTCGTTCCCTTGAGCAGTTGAAAATATATCTCTAAATATTTGGTATGCGGGCTTAGCAAATCCATAAGCATGTAAAAGAGCCTTAGTTGCTTCATCAAAAGAAGTAATGGATCCTTTGATAGCATTATCATCTGAAATCTTCAAACATGCTGTGTAGGTTGTGATTGCATCTATAAATCCATCCACATCCGCTCCTGAAGATTCGTCAAATCTAGCTTTGCATGCAGAGAAATTAGCAGAACTTACTGTTTGATTATCATCTTTTATGTTGATACAAATGCTTTCGATGAGAGTTTTCAACATGTCGGGTGACATTACTATCTGTTGAATCGAATCTGTCATGTTTCTGTCTTGCTTTATTACATAACATGCAGTTAACTATAATAGTATATTAAAGTATAAGTGGATAAAGAGGTCTTTCAAACACGCGCGAAATAGAGCAAGTGTTTGAAAGACCAGTTATCCACGAATACTTTACGCTATTTTTTTTATTGGTGCACTTTGAAATCATAAAATTATATTATTACTACAAGAAAATGGAAGTCCGTCCTCGATGTCCAGCAAGTTTCGTGAACGTCAAATAGTATTTATTTTTATTTGACGTTACGAGGTACTGCTGTCAGATCAATAATCAAAAAGTTTCTTTATTTATATTTAAAAGGATACAATGTATATATGAATATATAAATAAATTTTGCAGAAAAAACCAAATAAGACATTGGTTCCCAATGATAATAATATACAATTTAAAAACTAATAAAAAAAGTTGTCATTGATACTTACGTTTCTCAAGTTGTTGTTGTTACCATAGGGTCTTTAAAAAACGCGCGTGTTTGAAAGTTCGATTTAAACACGCTGACGCGTGCTTTAAAAAGGTAATATGCAGCATCAATAAAAAAAAGTTATTAAAAGCAACAGGGAGTTCAATAGTCACTACAGAAAATTCCAACAAAATTATTTCCTGAAGTGATGAAATATGGAGTGTTAAGGAAACAACAAACGTTCTAAATAGTACTGATGAGCCGATCAGTGTCTGTTTATAATTTTAAAAGAATTAGCACACGTTACATACACGAATAATTCTACTGGCCACACGTTGGGATGCCAAACTTGATGCGAAGATGTTAAGCACCGGGTTATTTTTGCCGACCAGAGGAGAAGTCGAGTGATTTGTGTTTAATTGTGGGTTTAAGACAACACATATATTTGTAAGGAGCACTTTGAACTAAAGAAATAATATAATTAACATTTGTAGCAGATGAACCGTCACCGGTGTCTGCCCCTGCCATCCACGCAACCACCCTTACATATTACTACATAGGCACCGCTCACACAGTGTCTCCATCGAATTACGACACCCTCTCGTAGATGGCGTACGTTACGCCATCTCTGCCTGACCTTCGTCTATAGGTAGTACAAAGAAACACCAACAATATGAAGAATCCAGAGTCAGTTCCTTCAGGAATAATATCTGTTTTCTATATTAACATGTGACTTGGATTTTTATTAATAAATTATACTTGTTACACATTCAATAATTACACAGGAATAATGAGTAATATGAAAGACTAAAAATGGCGAACTTTTTGTGAATGACAATTGACAATGTCTGCTCTTCTTCTATTTCTTTATCTTTTGCTGTCAGAGGCCTCGTCGACTAATCGTTACAATACAATATTATTTACACTTTAGTGTTACTATTATTTAAATATACGACAAAACTAACCCATTTTTCCCAGGAAACGGAAAAGTCACATTCACACAAGGCAACAACAACTATCCCATTTTTTTGGCCGCAACTATACATGCCGCTCAACAAAAAATTGTGCCTCACCCTCGCTCGACCATCATGTATGTCTAGTCTGATTCAACGCTAGTCGTTCTTGGCGGCACTGATGTCGATTTTTTCGATGATCCAGAGTTAAAGGTAATCCCAACTGAGGTCGGTATGAAAAAAAAACCAAACCTTTTATCCGTCTATAAACATTTCGCATTCCAAGAATTCTTCCATGTTCTGCAAACCGCTGATTTGCTATTGCCCTTGTCGATAATAACGAACTCTTAGAGCTAATAACCTTAGGCGACGATCTTGGCCCTCTTTCGCCCTGTTGCTGTGCCTCTGGCTCTTCGTGTTCGGCCTTTTTGGTGCTAAGCCTGATAATATATAACAACAATATCCTGTTTATTCTACCAGCAATTTCTCGGAACGACAATTCGACGTCTCTCGAACTCAGTTAGCTGCCAATAGTTTGCATTTACTCACACTCTGAGCGTGATAAACACTTCATCATCATCATCACGTAGCGCTACAACCCTGGGTGGGTCTTGGCTGACTGTACAACTTTTTTCCAATTTGTTCGGTCTTCCATCAACCTAGGGTCAAATGGAATGTTCATTTTCCGGAGATCTGCTTGTATGTTATCTCTCCATCGCATTCTGGGACGTCCGAGTGGTCTTTTGCCTGTGGGAATCTCCTCCCATACCAGTTTTACAAGTCTTTCGTTATTCAGTCTGTGCACGTGGCCTGCCCATCTTAGTCGCTGTGATTTAATTTCTTGGACAATATCGGCGTCGTTGTAGAGTGCTTTTAATTCGATATTGGTTCTGATCTTATACTGGTTTGTGGTGATGTCATGGTGAGGTCCGAAAATTTTTCTAAGTATTTTTTGTTCAAAGCGTCTCAGCTTTTCTTCGTTTGCTTTGGTCATGGTCCACGTTTCGCATCCGTATGTTATTACAGGTCTGACGATGGATTTATAGATTTTGATCTTTGAACTTCTTGTGAGATTTTTTGATTTTATGAGCTTATTCAGTGCAAATAGACAGCGGTTTGCAGATTGGATTCTGTCTTTTATTTCTTCGGTAACATCGTTGTCCGCTGTGATTACGGCCCCCAGATACTTAAAACGTTGTACTCTTTCGAAATTAAAGGTGTTGATCGTCACATTTTGTCCTATTCTGTCTCTTTGTGTCGTTCTATTTATACACATATATTTCGTCTTTTCTTCATTAATCTTCAGCCCTACTTCACTTGTTGCTCTTTCCACCTTGTTGAAAATGTCTTTCGTGGATAGGATGGAGTCTCCAACGAGATCTATGTCATCTGCATATGCGAGTAACAGCTTGGGACCTTGAACCGATAGCAATTCTGTTTTTATTTCGGCCGACCTCATGGCTTTCTCTAATACAAGGTTAAAAAGTAGTGGAGATAACGCATCACCCTGTTTAAGTCCACTGTTGATTTCAAAGCTGCCAGACAGTTTATTATTTACACGTACTTTAGATATTTCACCCTCCATACAGACTTTGGTCATCCGAATGAGTTTCTTTGGTATTGAGAACTCCGCCATGGCATTCCATACTTGGCTTCTTTCTACGCTATCATATGCCTGTCGAAAGTCTATGAAAAGATTGTGTATGGGTCTGTTATACTCCCATCCCTTTTCTAGAAGTTGTCTCAGCGTGAATAGTTGATCTATTGTTGATCTGTTTGCCCTAAACCCGGCTTGATATTCGCCTAGGACATTTTCAGCATAAGGGATTAGTCTACTAAGAATGATGTTTGAGAGGGTTTTATATGCCGTGTTTAGGAGTGAGATTCCTCTATAATTCGCGCATCTTGCTTTGTCCCCTTTTTTGTGGATGGGCACTATTATGTTTTCCTTCCATCGTGTTGGTATCCTTTCTTCTAACCATATGTGCGTTATTAGCTGGTGGATTTGGCGATGTAGTGCGTCTCCCCCATATTTCAGAAGTTCTGCTGGTATCTCGGCCGTACCCGGCGCTTTGTGATTTTTTAGCTTATTTAAGGCCTTTTGGGTTTCTTCAAAGGAGGGATTTTTGACGGGCATGTCCGCTGTGATATAGATCTCTTCTTTGTGCTGTTCTTCCTGTATGATGTTTAGAAGGTCTCTAAAATACTTTTCCCATTCTTCAGTTATAAACACTTGGCAACATTTAAAACCACTATACTGGAATAAATTCTGTATTCTGATATTGTAATGTACGTGAAATATTTTTGAAATAAAATAATATTTACTGAGTGTTCGGGTTTATACGTTACTGAGAGTTTTTAAATTTTTAAATAAAGCACCATGTAATTCAGTAAGAAGCCACATTTTATCTGGGCGATTTAGGTTAAATTTTTATATTTTGAACTAAAGATTCAACAGTTAACATATTTTAAATTATTAATGTAACACCCTGTACATATTTCTAGACTTTTGAAAGGTTAATTTAAATAGTTTCCTGTTCGAAATATATTGTTAAGTTATTTAAAATGTTTTAGTTGAAAAAAGACACGCAAGGTGTAAAATGGGCGATTAATGGTGTTGGCAATGCAGTTTGGACTGGAGTACTACTCCTTGACGTTATAAAGGCAGCTGGCTATGACGAAAGTATGGAAGAATTAGAACATTTACAGGTACATTATTTTTGTCAAAGAATTCTTCAAAAATAATAATTGATTAATTTTTTGTTAGTTTACTAGTGGAATGTCTGCTGGAGGTCCGTATGTAACAGGAATACCAATCCAGCGAGTGATTAATCCTAAAAATAACGTGATGGTAGCATGGGAAATGAATGGAAAAGCACTTCATCCTGACCACGGTTTCCCGCTTAGAGTCATAGTGCCTGGAGTAATCGGAGCAAAATCTGTAAAACAAATAGGTATGCATATTGGATTACAAAACTGCTTTTTAATATATTTGTTGATTATATATACAGTGCGGAGCAGCTATATGGAGTATTTTATAATTTAAAGGTTTAGTCTAAAATTCAAAATTTTGTTTTAAGAAAAAATCGAAGTTAGGAAAGAAGAATGTCAGGCACATTGGCATCAACAACTTTATAAATATTTCGGTCCGTACGTTACGCTCGAAAATGTCGATTACTCCTCTCTAGAACCGGTACAAGAGTTACCCGTCATGTCGGCTATACTATCCCCCTCTGATGGGGACAATGTTTCACAATCCGGAGGAAAGATTCCTGTGAAAGGTGAGTCATACCAAAACAAACACAACTTCCTTAATTGCTACCCATGTTTCCACTCCATTTTTGCAAACATATTTCTTCTAAATTATAAATACAGTAGAGCCCCGATTACCCCCGAGCGGAGGATCCGTGGCGCGGATTATCCGCGAGTGCCACGAATTTATTTTTAATTACGAACCTTGACGACCTTGAAGGCCCGAAAGGTGAGTAAACCGATCCCCTCTGTCAAGTTCACTGACCTTTCCCCTCTATGTACATATACTCTAGCAGCGTCAGTTGTCAGTAAGCGTGCTTAGTGGCCAGTTGTGTTTTATGTTTTTTTGTCAGCGCTGAAGTTAGTGTTTCGTTAGTTCCTGAAATTAATAATGGCTGTAAAGGAAGTTGTGTTAATCATTGCACAAAAACTTAAATTGAAATGATTTCTAAGATAGAAAAGAAGCAGATGTGTTGGAATTACGGGATCGGGGAAACAACAGTGCGAGACGTTTTAAAACTGTTGGCCTTTGCATCAATGTCGGACAGTGCTTCTGGGGTGAAAAATAGAAAAACAATGAAGAAATCCACCTATAATGAACTTGATTCGGCATTAACGGAACGGTTTCCTCAGGTGCGAAGTGAGGGCACCCCCGTGTCTGGTCCTACCATTGCAGCTTAAGCAAAAATAGATTGATAGGCCTGGAAAGAAATTTTGATGCGTCGTCCGGTGGGTTACATCGTTTTAAGAAACTTTATAGAATCAGAGAGATTGGTCTACACAAAGAGAAGCTGAGTGGTGATTAACAAGTAGTTGATGATTTTCAACGTGATTTTGAAGAGATTGTGTTGTCTGAAGATCTGTAATATGAACAAATTTATAACGCTGGTCAATCGGGGATTTTTCGCAAGTGTCTTCCCACTCGTACTTTGCATTTCAAAGTGAACTTAAAGCGGCCGGTCACAAAAATGGCAAGAAAAGAATTACAATCTAGCCAAGCAGCAACGCTGCGGGTAGTCCTAAACGTAGGCTGCTTGTAATCGGTAAATCTAAGGAACCGCGATCTTTTAAGGGGAGAAGAGCAGAAAATTTCAACAACAAAAAAGTTGAATGAACCAGCCGATTTTTCAAGAATGGTTTAAAAAGATTTTTGTCTGTAAGTACGTAAACATTTTGTCTCAAAAATTTTGCCAAAGTAGGCTGTTTTGTTAATTGACAACACGCCTTCACACCCATATGTTGTATCTATAGTGGTGGAGCAGGAGATGGCGGGATAGCGATGTGTTGTATGAATTGTCGATAGTTGATATGATGGATAACGACCATAAATTTCAAGAAGATGCCATGAATTAAAGTAACTGTGGACTTACCCCAACCTGGATTATAGGGTGGAATTAAACATCTCGACAAGTATCATTGGGCTTAATTTACACACTAAATAACACTCAAATTACATATACATGACCTATAATTTACTAGAACGGTCGAGTTCAATTCGTACCAATAACATATTATCATGATATGAACCATCCAGCAAGTATAATAAGCGCCTTGAGTACACTGACGTTGTGACAAAATTAATAAGGCAGCTGACATTCGGATTTTAAACTATTAGGAGATACCCACTACTTTGGTTTTAAAACTAACAAAAACATGGGTCATAAGAAGGGAGATCCAAAATGTGCTTCTTCATATACTAAATATAATAGGGAACAAAATAACATGGGAAAAGGTGGTTTTATAATGTAATATGTGATTAATCGATTTAAATAATAATAATAATCTACATTCCTTCGGTCTAATATTTCTTGTGATAGTTGTAATTCATTTTAATAAAATGGATATTTTTGCTACTGTCTTTCTGGCATGTATTTCAGCATTATTTGGAATTATTTTAACTTAAAGTGTACAGTATTATATTTTGTATGTTTACTTAAAAAAGAGCCCAATAGCAAAGCCATCGCTAACGAAAAATTCAATTCACTACAATCTACCCCAGGTATTTATTGTAAACAAAAATGCTTCAGTAAAAAATCATGATGATTAATATGTGACAGATCCATAACCAAACATCATTGGTGACATTAGTTGAGAATTCTATAATATGTAATGTCAGAAGGTTAGGAACTGTCACGTAGGAGAGAATTGTTTGGTTAGATATTACAGTGACATAGATGTCAAAAAAGTCAATGGAAATGAATAATGCAACAGCTCTAAAAAGAAGCAGAAACCACAGAACTTTATATTTATTGTGTCAGGAAATATATGAATTTTATTGTAGAGTAAATAAAGCTATTATTTAGGAATTAGAAAATAGGAATAGAGCATAGTTTATGTAAAAGAATAATAGTAATTAGGTAGAAAGAACATTTTAAAAGGACACAAACACAATTTAAAAAAAATTAAAACTTAAGAATTAGGTGATGAATTTGAAATCAGCACACATATGATTTTGGCATAGCAACGAAAAAACAATTAGAGCTTGTTGATTGAAAAGTGGAAGAGGTTTTTTGGAGATGAACGAGGTATGACATGTGGTAGAAATTATAAGAAATTTTAGATAAAAAAAACTAACAAAATTGTATAAAAAAGTTCTCAATTAATAGTAGAAGTAGCGAATAAACTTATATAAGACACAATACTATAAAGAAGCTACATACAAAAATATTTTAAAAGATAACACGTTATTGGAGACAACGGCAGATCTATATGGTATGGTTTTGGAAGACAACACTTCAAGAAGGAGGATTAGTGGGGTTGTGAGAACAAGGTTAGTTTTTTTGTCTTTGTTGGTACCAACATTTATGTTAAAGATGTACATATGATAAAAGTTCGACTTCTCAATTTTTATATTAGCATAAGATATTTCATCACTTTGTTTCTTTGTTCAGATTTATAATTTATATTTCCTGACCAATACATTCTATTTAATACTAAATGTATTCTTGAAATCATTGTTTTTTTTTAAATATTACTTCAACGGATGTGAGTGACATCTGTTATTACTGTGAGATCTGAAATCGACTATTCTAATGAGAATTTCTAACAATAGGCGCACCAAATAATATTTAAAAGAAAAAAAATATTAAAAGTTGTTTGAATGAATCATAGATATAGTATTGGAGATAAAGAGTAAAAATAACTGGAACCCAAAAGGTAGAAAGAGTATCTCATTCTCACCGCTTAAATAAATACATAAAATTTTTTTAATGAGCTAGTAGCCACACTAAAATTGAATAAATCAAAATACTAATACAACAATAATAAAAATTCCTCTTACACCTACAAATATAATAATATATTCGATGTTATCTATAAACAGAACAGAATATTAATTGGTTGCTAGATGTGTATAATTCTTATTCTTATAGTAAATAATTGGTGTAATGTTTATAATTATGTTTACACTAAATCAATCTCGACATGATCTGAGTTCAAATCAGTTTTTGCCCCCAAATGTTACTGCGCTGATACAACCTATGGACCATGGAGACATTACAACCATGAAGAGAACATACAGAACAAAGTTGTTACTATCAAAAGTCGAAAAAGGCTGCGATCTCAAAGAATTTTGGAAAAATTATACAATTTTGGATAGCATTTACGATATTGCTTTTGCATGGGTCTACGTAAAACCCTAAACCCCCGTTAAATCATTGAGAAAACTCTTTCCTAATATCGAAAGAAATGTCCACCAACCCACTTGTGAAGAAGAAAATGAAGGCATGCCGACCGCTACAATTGTTGACCTAATGACATCCGTTCCGGAAGGTGAGAATGTCGACGAAGAGTGGCTGGAACGCGACGCAAGTGTGCCGGGATTTGAATGACTAATTGGCGTAGAGATATCGAACAAAGCAATGAAAACGAAGAACAAAGTGAAAGCTCAGAAGATGCGGAGCCTGCGAGGATGACATACGAAACTGCTTTGCAGCATGTAGACGGATTGGCTTCAATATTTAGACGAACAAGACGACGATGCACATCTGGCAGAAAAACTCATGTTAAGGAAAGTACAATCTAGAAAAAAGAAAATGTGTTTCCAAAGCAAGATGCATAAAGGATCTTTTTAAAAAGGCGTAACTGAACACTTTTATTAGAGCAAGAGCCCGTGAGTGCCAGACCTTCGGATTTTTATAAAAGCTGAAAATTTTTCTATGTGTGTCCCTAGTACAGGTAAGAATGATCCCCACCCATGAAGCTGAGGCAGCGGTGGCTTTGGCAGGTAACAGGTAACAAAGGTGTATAAAATTCCATCTCAAATTTATCATAAAATAAAACTGAATTTTTTTATATTTGATTCATAATAATATCAAAACTCGCGTTGCTCATTGCCAGACAGTTGATATGGTTGCAACCCTCTGCCAGACACCCTTAAACTATTATAATTTATAATTATACTTACGTTATATTATAAAACCTAAATTTTATATATAATTTTTTGGGGGCCTATTAATCTATGTTTACATAATAGCCGGACAGTTTCGACGGTTCTATCATCTTGCCAGACGCATTCAAAGTGAGCAGTAGTTCGGAGAGCAAGGAGCGTATACAGTAACTAGTGCGAGTGAGACAGAGCGCTTGGTCTATTGCGGCCCTTCACTGCGCATCAGCTGCTGTTTATTGTACCTATCTGGTGAACGGCTATGCTCATAATAAATGTATTATTTTTCTGTGCAGTTTATAAAATAAATGTGATCAGTTGTAATAAAGTGCTATCATGAGTGACGAAAAAATAGTTTGCTTTGTTTGTATGAAAAGTGATGAACATATAATAATATTTTCTGAGGAAACTTTAAAAAAATGCCAGACTATTCTTAAATTACGAAAAATACATAATCTAAAGTACAGAGACATTATTTTACCCAGTGAATACACCGAGAGTGGTTATCACAGAGTATGTTACAAGGTATTTACAGGTCTTATGAAAAAATATTTCACCTCTCAACCATTGAGTGCTGAAAAAAAAGGAAAAAAACAAGGGAGTTGTGTAATTACAAGCAACTCATCTTCAACCTTGTCGTCAATACGAGATTTGAGTTCTGAACTACCTGATCCACAGTCTCCGTCAACAGAATCTTCATCTCAACTAATTTCACTATCCCAGTCCACAGAAACACAACCTTCGACATCTGAAAATGAATCTCATTTACAGTCTGTATCCACAGAATCTCCCACGACATCTCAGCCAGCTCCAATTTGTGAATCAATAGATCTACAATCTGCAACTCTTCAAGATATTTCTGACGTTTTTGAACCAGAGGTTAGTGATAATAATTTTGTAACTCAATATGTTAATATTTCCACTGATAATATTGCTGGTAAAAATGATAACGAAGTTGTTTGTATATTTTGTAATAAAAAGAAGAAAAAAGTGCAATCGAGAATGCTTCCGCTTCATGCAGCTGATGTTCAGCAATTTAAAGATAGTGTCAAACCTAATATTGAAAGTCATAAAGAGTTTACAGATTTTTCTAATAAATTGGATAATTTTTCTGGCTCAAAAATCTATTATCATACTGAATGCCGAGTTGATTTTAATAATAAGTTATCTTCATTAAAAGCAACGCCTAGCAAAAAGGAGTGGCATTATCACCGGGAGTATCATCAAACAGTTTTTAATGAAATTAGTACAATCATTAAAGAAGACGTGATTAAAAAAGGGCGGTGTTTTTTATTAGTGTATTTACATGAATCATATATCGATTTATTAGAAAAAATTTTTCAAGAAAATTCTATTCAAATGACAGCTACTTTCACAGCACACCACCTTGAAGAAAAAATTTTAAAAGTATTCTCTAAGGATATAAAATTCTTTACTGTTCGTAATAAAAAAATACTAGCTCCAAAATATCTAGAAGCCATCGATGATTCAGTACTGGATAATTTACAACAAGAAAACATTTTACAAAAATCTGCATTGATTCTGAGAAAAATAATACTCCAAATAGAAAAAAAAAATTATCAACAAAAAATATAACATCACAGCATTTAATATCCGGAGAAGTTTCAATACCAGAAGAATTATCAGACTTTTATTCTACCCTTCTTGGTGGATGTAACCAAAAACGAAAGACTGGCCAAAAATGTTCTCGTCTAGTTCGTTCTTATTGTCAAGATGTTATTTTCGGAGTTCATGATGGTCGAGTTAAAACGTCGAAGCATATCATGTTAGGTATGACTCTAAAAAGCTTAACAAGCAGCAGAAAAATAATTGACATTATAAACAGGTATGGACAATAATAAACTTCGTAAAAATGAAAAATAATATAAATAAAATTATTACAGTTTCGATATGATTGAAGTTGTATTAGAACTATTTTACTGAGTATTGTTTTAAATATTTGTTATTCAAACTGTAAAAATTTATTTAATGAAATTTCTTGATTAAAAAAAAAATAAACTGCACAATTTGAACTTAATAACAGGGGATGCGCAGTGAAGGGCCGCAATAGACCAAGCGCTCTGTCTCACTCGCACTAGTTACTGTATACGCTCCTTGCTCTCCGAACTACTGCTCACTTTGAATGCGTCTGGCAAGATGATAGAACCGTCGAAACTGTCCGGCTATTATGTAAACATAGATTAATAGGCCCCCAAAAAATTATATATAAAATTTAGGTTTTATAATATAACGTAAGTATAATTATAAATTATAATAGTTTAAGGGTGTCCGGCAGAGGGTTGCAACCATATCAACTGTCTGGCAATGAGCAACGCGAGTTTTGATATTATTATGAATCAAATATAAAAAAATTCAGTTTTATTTTATGATAAATTTGAGATGGAATTTTATACACCTTTGTTACCTGTTACCTGCCAAAGCCACCGCTGCCTCAGCTTCATGGGTGGGGATCATTCTTACCTGTACTAGGGACACACATAGAAAAATTTTCAGCTTTTATAAAAATCCGAAGGTCTGGCACTCACGGGCTCTTGGACTATATCAACAGTACAACAAATGGCTTTTTGTTTACTGCTCTTTATTTTAGTGATTTAGATGTATAGCACAGATTTCTGCTGTACTGTACATATTTTAAAAGTTTTACGTATAATGTTTTTTGTACAATAAAACATAGTTTTTATGCTGAAATATTTTTTTCCCGTTTTCACCTCATTTTTAGTGTTTTTTCGGGTTATCCGCGATTTTCGCTATCCGCAAGGGCATCTTGCTACCCAATTCCGCGGATAATCGGTGCTCTACTGTACTCGATTTTATAAAGTGTTTTAACGACTTGTTAGTGCTTTGATAATAAGTAATTTCGAAGATATCTAAATTAATTAAACATAAGTTATTTGTAATGTATTAATGTGTTATTTAATGAAATATATGAAATAATATATTATAAAAAAAATTTTGTCTGTAATTTTTGTTTCATATGGTTCATGATATGATAAATAAGGATGGGGTCATTCCAAACGGTTATTAAAAAACTATATTCTATTTTATATAAATTTGTTGTTGACAAAGTCCGTTGTATCTTATTTAGATATTTACAACGTTTTTAATAGTCCAGACAAAATAGATATACCAGTTTGCATTTATTCCCAACTTGTATAGGTGTTAAATAAGTCATTACAAATGCTATTGAAAGTTGAAAACAAAATTTTGTTATAAAAATCGCGATTTTCAAAAAAATACGTACTCTAAATCGCTAAAATTTCTTCAACATTGTAGCATGATAATTCGGTTTATCCACCCACTGAGTATGCAACTTTATACACACTTCTGTATAGTTGGTTGCATAAGGGAATTAACTACGGGTTTTAACATTATTTAAGCATATCCTGGAATAATGGGAATTATATAATTAAATGGGTGTCTAGAGTAATATCTTTATTAATATTTTTCATGTGAATTAACCAATCCACGAGTATTTTATAATTTTATGTGGGGATTTTATTTGATTGTCAGTGGTAACACTGATCGCAGATGTCAATAGTAAAGGGAAGATAAATTCGTGGGGTGAGTACTACAACTAGGTATCTACCAAATTGTCGAAATTCAGGTAATTGCACAAAAAGATATCATTGTACTGTATCCATAACATACTACAACTAGATAACTGCAGGAGGTGTTTGAGAAGGGGTATTAAACAGTGTCGAAAGTAGATAACTTGATTATGAACCGAAAGTGTAGTACTAAAACTAGGCAAGTTTACTTATCTACTTGTTGCATATTTTATGGTGTGAAGGAATTACTGCAAAAACTAGGTCTTCTTCTTCTTTTAAATAGACCTATTGGTCTGTTGCTTGCTGAAGCCGTCTCTGGATGGTTTCTTGCGAGGTGGACTGCCAGCTTTCCTGCCACCTTTTTGGGGGTCTTCCTGGTGGGCGATTTCCGTGTGGCTTGCTTTCCATCATTATTCTCGGTAATCTGTTTTCGTCCATTCTTCGTACGTGCGCGTACCATTCTCTTCGTCTCTGTCTGCCCCATCTGACTATGTCTACTATGCTGCATTGAGCTCGTATGTCAGTGTTTCTTATCCTGTCCCGTCTGGTCTTCCCTAGGATAGTTCGTAGGATTTTCATTTCGGCCGAGCGCAGCATGCTTTTTGTTTTATTTGTGTCTTCGCGTACTTCTATTCCGTAAGTCATAATAGGTCTGATGCAAGTCTTATAGATCTTCATCTTGCTATCTGTTCCCATGTGCTGGTTTGACCATATCACATCTCTAAGACATCCTGACAGAGCTGCTGCTTTAGTTATGACACTTCTTACTTCTTTCGCCGGATCGTGGTAGCTGCAGATGCCCATGCCTAGATATTTAAAGACATTGAGTTGCTCGATTGGCTTATCCTCTACAACCGCTTTACACCTGACAGGTTCTCTGGAGAATGTCATAGCTTTGGTTTTTGATGTTGAAATTGCCATGTTGAGTTGTTGGCTGACTTGATAGAATTTAAACAGCTGGCTCTGAAGATCGTTCTCCGTTTCTGCTATAATAGCTGCGTCGTCTGCATAGCAGACCATAGATATTTTTGAGTGGCCCATTCTGTACCCCAAATCTAAGGATGTGACTTGTTGTATTATTTCATCCATCAGGAGGTTGAAAAGGAAAGGGCTCAGGCTGTCACCCTGCCTAATTCCGCCTGGTGTTTTTATGTTGGATGTAGTTTGTTCTCCTAACTTGATCTTTGTCACATTTCCAGTGTTTAAGTTTTTAATTAGTTTGGTGATTTGGGACGGGGACTGGCTTTTTGTTAGAATTTGTAGGACGTCTGTCAAGCGCACTTTGTCGAATGCCTTTGTTAAGTCTATGAAGCAGATGTAAGCAGGCTTGTTAAACTCTATTGATTTCTCCTTTAGTTGTTTCATTATGAAGAGAGCGTCCGTTGTTGACCTGTTTGTTCGAAAACCAAGCTGTTCCTCTCTATTCTTGATACGTGATTCCAATTTGTCTTTTAGGATGCTAGTGAGCAGTTTCATGGACGTACTTAGCAGGGTTATGCCCCTGTAGTTTTCAGGTGCTGTCTTTCGCCCCTTTTTGAAGATGGGAATAGTGATGCTGCTGCGCCAATCTTCGGGAATCTGTGATGTATTTAAAATTTTATTGATGAGTTTCTTTCCCCCATATTTTAGCAATTCATTCGGGATGTTGTCTGTACCCGCGGCTTTCCTGTTTTTCAGCTTTTGTATTCTTTTTCTCAGCTCTTCCTCTGTTATCAAAACATCATCGGGTGTTTCGTCTTCATTCACCCATGTATCAGTTGTTTCTTCATCTTGGTACTGCTCTGTAAAATATTTTTCCCAGATGTCAGGTGATATGTTTTTAGTTTGAACGTATTCATTTACTGTTTTTTTTCTGTTTTTCAGCATCTTCCAAACCTTTCTTTGGGCTCCATAAAGGTCGTGTTCCATTTCACTGGTGAATCGTCTCCAGTGTTCCCTTTTTATGGCTCTGATAGCTGCATTGGCTTTGTTTCTGTTTTCAACGTATCTCGTTCGATTGGTTTCTGTTGGTGAACTTAAATACAATAGGTAGCTTTTACGTTTCATATCTGCCAGTTCCTTCACTTCCTTACAAAACCATGACTTGATGTTCTTGTTGGCGATTATGTTGATTGTGCGTTCTCCCATCGATTCTGTTGCAGCTTCTGTTATGCATGTTTTTATTTGTTGCCAGCCTTCTTCAACTTCACCTGATGTGCAGATGTTATTCAGTTTGCTTGATAATCTAATTTCGTAAAGCTGTCTTGTGCTTTCGGTAGACAAAGATTCTATATTGAATTTTCTTATGTAGATAGGCTTCTTTACAACTTTACGAGGTTGCTCCATTAACATTTTGCATAATACAAGCTTATGATCTGTTCCTAGATTGGCTGATGGTAGAGCCCTTACGTCTAATATTTGAGAGGGTGTGATTGCTCTGTTGGTTATGACAAAGTCTATCATGGAGCGTTGTCCTCTTGTGTTGGCAAAAGTGTATTTGTGCTGTTCTTTGTGTTGGAAGTATGTGTTGTTAATTCTTAACTCGTTCCTGGCACAAAAGTCTATAAGAAGTTCGCCATTTTCGTTGGTAATTGGCTCGTTGAATTTTTGTTTCAGATTGGGTATTATATCATTTCCAATTCGGGCGTTAAGATCTCCGAAGACAATGAGTTTGTGGCTTCTGTCGAGTTTGTCGATAGTATCTTGCAGTGACAAATAGAAGTTTTCAGACTCTTCAATGGTTCGTGATGTATCAGGAGCATATGTGCTGACGAGGTGGGTGGTGAGTTCATTGATTTTGATGGACACTCTTAATATTCTATCGTTTACGTATTCTATGCTTTCGATATTGTGCTTATACCTCTCATGCAGTAGTATTCCGACTCCTGAGTGTGCTCTTTCCTGTTTGGGAACTCCACTGTATATTAAGATGTACTCTTCAAATTTTGAGGTGCCTTGGCCTTTTTTCCTTGTTTCTGATATTCCACATATGTCGAGTCTGTGCTTCTTCATTTCGATTGTGATTTCCTGGTCTCTGCCATTCCATGATGTTATGTTCCAGCATGCCAATCTTGTTATTTTCCGTTTCCTGAATCGTCGGTCCTTATTCCTTGCTTGGGTCGTTATCCGTTGTGACTGTCCGTAATCCGAGGCTATTGCTTCAGTTTTGTGAGCGGTAGTGATTTTTACCTTGGGTAGGCTGCTAACCTCGCCCAAGAACCCTCCTCCTTTATCCGGGCTTGGGACCGGCAGTGACAGTTGTTGGGCTACTCAATCCACCCAACGCCTGCCCCAGGCGGAGTTCAAAAACTAGGTAAGTGTAGTTATCCAGTTGTAGCACTATAAACTCGTCAGAGAATAACAGGTGGCGTTAGATGTTGAGCAAAGTAGATAATTACAATATGTAGCGTTATAGAGAAACGGGTTTCTCGTAATTTCAAGATTGATCAGTAGAGTGCTCTAACATCGCGTCGGTCGGACTCCGATGATATTGATCTGAATGTATGTTTCGTTTCGTTGTTTAGGATAGTCTATGATTCGAATTGTCGTTGTTAACTGATAGTGGTGCCGTGAATATTTGGGGATAAGTCATCAAAAACACTGCGAATTCTAACGTTATGCGAAACCAGTAAGTATAAAATTCTAATTATATCAATAACCTTCAGTTTATAGACATGCCTGATTGTTAGTGAGAACATGACTGTAGTCCATAGGTTAGGATATTGACAACAATGGCGGCCTTAACCTGATCAACTTCTTGCGTACAACTGAGTTGAAACATTCAATTTAATTCAAGAAGCAATAGATATTATTCTCTACAATGAATTTTTTATATTCACCGATGTTAAAATATATTTTATGCCCGTATTTTCGTACATTTATCACTAATAATAGTCTGGTAGTTCGTTTGTCATTATTAAAGAATGAATTAATGTGTGGTGAATGGTGATTTCGTGATAGAATCCTTAGATATATGAAACTTTTGTACTGAACGTGACTTGAAAGATTTTTCGGTCACAGACAGACCTACTCATAACCGTCTCATTTTGTTTTTATCATTACTGATGCATATTGATTTTTATTTTCTATTCAGACAATGGTCATCGGAATGACGACTCAACAGTGGTAGGTGTTGCCCAAGATGAATCACCTGAATCTCAAATCAAAGAGCTAAATATAAGTAATATTCCGTCCGCACATGAGGCACCCTGTACTTCTAATTCTAACCTTACACCAAATTAGAGCAGAGTTCAACAGCACATTGTGGAGGTTTCCACTCAAGAGTCACAACTTGACTCTGATGAAGAGTCTTATGAAGAACCTTTTTCATCAGATCACTCAAACTATAACCCTGAAGATGATAGCTCATCCAGATCCAGTTCATCAGATATTGATCGAAATGTTACCAATAATTCTGTACGTTTGTACGGTATGGAAATTTTTCCCGAAACAACAAATAAACCACGGAAAAGGGTTCGACATCAAAACGAGTGGGCACGAAACATTAAAAAGGGAAAACGGGCTAGGGCTGAATCATACGTCTCTTCTAGAAAGAAAACCATTCCCGCCGTTACATTGAACCCACCGTGTCATAACTGTAGAAATAAATGTCACCTGAAATTTTCTGAAGATGAACGTAAGGATATCTTCGAAAATTACTATGCTATGGCAGATTATTCTCGACAAAGGGATTTTATTCATGCCAATACCAATAAATTTCCCAAAAAAAGATTGACTGCAAATATTAATTCGAAACGCAATAATTCCATCACTTTTTTTCTTCCAAGTAATGGAGAAAGAATTAAGGTATGTAAAACGATGTTCCTCAATACGCTGGGTATCAAAAAGGGTGTTGTGGATATTGCAATGAAGAAGCGAACCTCCAAAAATACTTGCGAAGGAGACAAAAGAGGAAAACATGTCAAAAAAGTCACACATCCGGAAATTGTGACAAATGTCAAGGAACATATTGGAAGTTTTCCCGTTGTACCCTCCAATTATTGCCGAGCTACAACGAAACGTCAGTATCTAGATCCATCGTTGAATATTAACCTGATGTACAAGTTGTATTGCCAGTTTTGCGATCAAAGGGGCGAACCTAAGGCCAAATTACAGTTTTATCGAAAGAGTTTTAATGAAAATTTCAATTTAGCATTTCATAAGCCCAAAAAGGACCAATGCCGTGTTTGTGTTCATTATACTAATGCTACAGTACAGGAGAAAAATAATTTGAAGGATGAATATAAAGAACATTTGAATCTAAAAGATCATGCTCGGTTAGAGAAAATGAAGGACAAGGAAGAAGCAGAAACATCACATGGTGAATTTGTGTGTGCTAATTTTGATCTCCAACAAGTACTTCTGGTACCATCAGACCCCACAAACAATGCACTCTTTTACAAACGCCGCCTAGCAACTTACAATTTCACAATTTATGTTCTCAATAAAAATGAAGGCTACTGCTATATGTGGGACCAAACTGAAGGTGGAAGAGGAAGTTGCGAGATTGCAAGTTCAGTTCATGTATTTCTGAAATCTCTTCCCCCTGTGGTGAAGAGAATCACATTTTACAGTGACAGATGTGGGGGTCAAAACTTGAATCAGTTTATGGCCACTATGTTCATGATTGCTGTGCAGGAACTGGACAATATTTCCATGATTGATATGAAGTTCCTTGTTCCACTCCATTTGAGTGTGACTCTATGCACTCAGCTATCTCCACTGAACTGCGGCGAGTAGGCAAAGCGTCGTGACCGTAAGATCTGAAACAGATAGCGCGAAGTGCTAGAAGAAAAGGAGACAAGCCATACCAAGTTAGGAATTTATCAAGAGAAGATATACAAGATTACAAGCTCTTCATGAAGCAAAATCTGACGAACCGAAAAAAGGATGAAAACTCAGTAGATGTGTACTGGCAAAAAATGTGTTGGATGCGGTTTGAACGATGTAAACCCTTTGAGATGCAATTGAAGCAAAATTTTGGTGAATCTTTCAGAACCCTCAAATTCAAAAAACGAAATCTTCGTCAGTCACTAGCGCAACTGAAACTTCTTTACACATCCCCAATTCCAATCCCAACTTTGAAATATAGGGATTTGGTTTCCTTGTTCACCATGAACCCTCCAGCACCGGGTAAACAGTATGAACCATTTTACTTGAGTTTACCTCACAATGAAGATGATGGAGACTGTGAATGACACCAGAAAAAAGTTTCTATCATTATTTTACGTTTTATTTTTTATTAATGAGGGCTTGTTCGAACGAAATATAAGATTTCAATTATTAGATGTGTTTAATATTAATAAAGAGTTCTGAGAACTGCCAATACTCTGAGCTATCTAACTTTACCAAACCCTTTTCCAAAAACGAACCTGTGCTATAACTAGGTAACTGAGTTTTTTTCAAAATTATTCAGTTTTCCAAAAATCCTGATTTTTTTACTCAGTTGATTGAAGTCGGAATGGAACACTAATACCTTCAAATATTCAACAGTGTGTACATTTTTTCAAATAGGAATCGCACCAACTCATCACAAGAACATAAAAACGTTGGGAAACATCAATTTGTGTTTTTCTCGAAATCACCAATTTGCAGTTACCTACTTGTAGTTCTCACCCCACGAATTATTGGAATCACTTGTCTGATACTTTTCGAGTTGTGAAGTCGAGTGTCGAGTACGACAAGTCGGAAGTATAGAAAATGGCCAGTGGCACATGGTTTATACCATCTATTTTCGGGACTATCGTGGTGAAAAGCAGTTGGTAACAAGGAGTTTTCTGTACAGCATAGTTTTTTACTTACATTTTTGCCAAATAGATATGGTTTAAACAGTTTTTTATGGGTGATGGTAATCGATGATAGATAGGATGATCATGTCAAGATTTTAAGAAGCCTCAAATTTCGGATGTTTCCTTTTTGGGATATATTTTCAATATTTTCGTAGAGATAGCTGACAGACTATAGTACTCCGTTCATGGTAGTAGAGACGTGTCGTATCTCGGATGGCGTTAGCGTTACAGAGCGACAAGAGCTCGTGATGGCGTTTCCACTTCAAGGGACGATGCTGGACTCATGTTTGTTGGTGACAATTGCGAAATGATTCCATTATGGACAAAGATTCTTAACAGGATTGCTGAATCTTGTTCCACAAGTCAGATGTGGCTTGTCAATTAAGCTGAATGAGGTTTAATAGTTTGGGCACTAACCGCAAGTAACATTTAAAGCTTTATTCGTTTTCATCTGAACTTTAAGCAATTTATTCATTTTGTAATTTCATGTTTTAATGTTTAACGACACATTAACTTTTATATTTCAATATTTAGTAACTTCACATTCTTATATAGACGTCTATCAATTCACAATTTTATTATTACATTCTTTCAACTTTCTAAAGTTGAAATATTAACTTTATTATTACATATCGACCTGAAATCATATTTCAGCTTAATCTTACTACATAAGAGATAATCTTGATCTATTTGGTGACATCTTGTTTATTATTACACTTTGTAAAGCTGTAACTGGTATACCATTTACATGTTACTAAAGATTTAGTGTATTGTACATGATGATCTCAAATAGTTGATAACATTAGAAACTATTAAACATTTTAAATTAACCAACCATTGATAACTGATTATCAGTTCATAATTAGAGTCGGTTACCTCATATTTATTGAGACAGGTTATTACACAATCTGTTCAAGGTACCATTAAATTTAATTAAACTGATTCATTGGCAATAAAATGTGTTTTATTTGATTCACAAACGTAAGGGCAAAACAATATAAATAACATATTTGAAAAGTTATAATAGCTAATTTATTCACTATTGGTTTATTGATTAATCAGTAAGAGTTTCTTGAATGTCCTACTAATCAAGTGGCGCCTTAAAAAAATACAACACCAGCTTTCAAACATTCCTCACTAATTCACGACCTTATGCTCTCCGGCGAAAAGCGAACCCTTGGCAATGTAACCTCACTTATTGTAGTAACAACAGCAGCACATATTGTTGGTACATAAATAAAGTTAATTGTAGAAGGGAACGCTTTAATTTCAATTTTTGTAATAACTGCATAATTTTTTTTTGGTTTAAATGCAAATTTTTATATTTTTTATCTTTTAAATTTTTATGCTAATGACTTAAAATCAAGTTTGTTTTGAAGGTATTTGATAGTACTTCAAAAAATATTGGAATATTTTTATGAAAAACGTGAAATTTTTAAATTATTTCACGTTAAATACATTACATTTGTTTACCTAAAAAAGAGGTTATGTTCAAACAAATGTATATCAGCGCCCATTGCAGCTACATACATCACAATATTTTCTATTTTATATAAGCTTCATTTTTGTTAATAACATTTTATTTTGTAGGATTTCAATTTTCCGAGATATTTGAGAAAAACGTGGTTTTTTGAAAAATTCAGATTTTTAATCAGGAATTACTCTGAAACTATTAACTCTTCGAAAAATATTTATAGAGGACTTTTTACTTAGAATTCATACCTCTATCGAAATCTGTAGTTATTTTTTTAAGATTTTATTTTTCACCAACTAGAAGTGGTTTTCACCCCCTAAGCAAAAGAACACTTTTTCATCATATCACATTTGATCTAGAGGGTAAAACGAAGTTAATTTCAAAAATTTCAACCAAATTGGTCCTATCCCAAAGATTTCGGAACGCAAACGGTTCGGTCACTCGACTAAGAGATTGTTTTAAGAAAAAATTAACAGAATTATAAGGCGGTACACATTTTATTCCTAAACTTCGTTGGTATAGAGGTCTCGTAGGAATGATCTCTTCATACGCAATCTACGAAATTACATTATTTAAATGTTTATATACTGATTCGTTGTTTTTGGTAGGTTTTGCATTTTCGGGAGGTGGTTGTAAAATAGTAAGAGTAGAAGTTAGTATCAATAAAGGAAAAACTTGGATGCCCGCCAAAATTACTGATGCTGGAAAAGATCCGGTCCCATATCATTTTACGTGGTGTCTTTGGCACGTCGATGTACCAACAAGTGGGAAAAAATGTGTAAGTTTATTTTCTATTACCATCTCTTTTTATAATTTATGATCTATGGAATAGCTCATAGGATATTTTGTCGTGATTATTGCTGAATAAATTATAAAAATAAAGAAGAGAAATCACAACCTACAGTTTTCAACTCAATCCGTCCATTTTTGGACATAGTCTTCTAAAACATTGTTCCATTATTTCTTATCATTTGCTATATTCATCCATTTAGATCCAACATGTGTTTTCAAATCATCTGTCCATCTCATTTGTGATCTTTCTCTTCTTCTTTTACAAACCCACGGTCTCCAGTGAATTATCCGTTTCATTCACCTTTCGTCTGATGTTATGTCCTGCAAATTTCCAGTTTTGTCGTGCTGCCTGTTTCCTGACGTCTGTTGCTTTGGTTATGTTTCTTATGCATTCGTTTCTTTGTTGTCTTTTGATGTTACATGTAGCATTTTTTGTCTCTCCATTAATCTCGGCACTTTGAAAATTTTATTCATATTTCTTTTTGTAAATGTTCAAGTTTGGGAGCAATTGGTAAATACCAAGAGTACATACTGGTTAATGGACACGAAGATGAAGAAATGAAACTGGTTAACACAAGCACAATCCACGTATGACCACGTGTTCACTTTGTAATAGTTTATGTTATATTTTGATTATTTTATAATGCAATTACTTAATCGATTGTTTATCTGATTCAATATAAATATTGTTTAAAGTTCTATACTCGCCGCCAAATAAATGATCCACTAAAAAATTTATGAAGTTTGAACATTAATAAATGTTTTTTTTTAAATACGATTTGATTAATTTTGTTCTATAGTAGAGAGTTTTCGCACTCATCACGGTAAAATAACCGATACGTTAATAACCCCGTAAATATTTACGGCATATCACTTAGCGGTAACGACTGTATTGAATTCTCGCAGCGAAGCCACTATTTTTAGCGTAAAATAAAATGTTAAATCTTATGTGTCGCTGTCGCTTGTCGTTTTTATCGTGCAAACTCATGTATAATAATGTAAATAGCTTTTTATCGTTGTTGTACTTGTAGGCTTTAAATACATTATGTGTTTTAGGTGGATGTGTGGGTGAAAGCTGTAGATTCGTCATGCAATGTTCAACCAGAAAATTGGGAACATATTTATAATATTCGGGGTGTAGCATGTACTGCTTACCACAAAATCCAGGTAAACATTAAATGAAATAACATATAAATTCATTGTATATTATCCTTTTTCCCAAATATAACTACAATATTATTCGTATTTCATTTATTAATAATTATTTTACAATAATCATATATCATTAATATCGAATTTTATTGTTACAAATGGACAGTGGCGTATTTACTCTAGGGCATAGGGCCATGGCACAAACCGCGCGTTGCGCTCAGCTTTGTGCACCTTTTATAGTTATTATCTACACTGAGAGAAAAAATAACCTAAATAGAACCAATATTTTCTTAATACAAGGTGTCGATACAGACGTAGAGGTAGTTTCCAGGTTCTTCGAATCACTCACCACTTTCGTGGAAAATGTTTTGATGCTTTTGAAGAGTTTCGCAAAAAATTTCCTCAGAAGATTACAGGAGCGATCACAAGAGAAAAGACGAAAAATCAAGACGACGAATATGGCGAGGGAGAAGTGTTATTAAAAGGACGTGACGATTTCATTTCAAATCTTCGTATGATGCAGTAACCGCCAATGTTGCATTCTTACGAAAATTGGATGCAACGTCTGAAGCGGAAGCTAGAGTTAAACCATAAAACAAAAATGATTGATCTTGCGGACGATCTACAAGAATAATTTGTTCTTTTAAAACAATTTTTAACGTCACAGGAAAACAAAATGAGTTTAAGACAACTTGACCTATTTATTAAGCAAAATGATATAAAGGAAACATTTCCAAACACGGAAATAGTATCACGCATGTTCCTGTGTACGGCAGTGACACATTGCAGAATAGAACGTTCGATTTCTGTACTCAAAAGAATAAAAAATTATCTACGTTACAGGATAAGTGAATGACGAACGTTTTAAACAGTTTAGTCATCCTTAACATAGAAGCTGACTTAATTACGACAGTGTTTTTGACAAATTTGTCAACTAATTTTTCCATCGCAAAAGTATTAATATTTAATAAATAATTACTGTTTTAAATGAATGTTTCTAGATAATTTCACAATATATTGAAAAAGTAAGTTTCATTTAAAAAAGTAATATGAGTAAATTCCACGAAATAAGGATCGAGACAGTTAATTTCATTAATACAGAATGTTTATATGACCTTTTTGATTAAATTATTTTTGCTTTTTTTCGTTTATTTATAGGGCGGCAAACTTTATAAGCTCAGTGCGCCAAGTCTTGAAATACACCACTGCAAATGGAAGAGTGTTAATTAAAAAAAAGCCATTTTGTTTTTTAACTAGAAATGAGAAAAAGCTATAATGAGTTGAAACAAAACGTGTATAAAGGTGAGGTATTTCAGTAAAACTGATACTTTACGAATTAAAGATTAAAAGTACTGATAAAAAGTAATACGTTAAATTTTGTCTTCGAGTATGTGTTATACATTCATTTGAAAAATATCCAACCTCAATATTTTAAAAACCAGTTACAATAAACAATTCAATTTTCAATTCACTCGTAACGAGAATAATTTTCCCTTGCTCCCAATTCCAGTTCTTAAATGACACGTGCTATCAAGTGATATAATGATTGATATCACAAGTGCAGCATAAGAGTGATCGATGACCACCAATATATTAAGAATAGATTTTACATCTAGCAAGGAGTTTTCTTCATTATACAGTGTGTACATAAAGTAACGTAACTTGCTAATATTTCGATTTCCGTTAGGTTTAAAAAAAATGTTGAATAAAAGTTTTTTTCAAATAAGTCGATTAGAAATATATAGGGTGCACCATTGCCCCAAAATCCCTAATTAACATATTCTTTAAATAGTACACCATGTATATATTTTCAGTTTTTTATAATCTATTAAATATAACCGTTACAGTTATTGAGAAAAATAATTTACGGGAACGTTTTTATTACCAAAATAATTAACAGGAATAAATAACTAATCTTATTTAATGAGATGTTCAAATTGTCTTCCTTCTTCTATTTGACAGTATCGACAGTCGATTATAAAAAGCTGATATGGTACTACGCAATTGCTGATTTGTTATTTGATGGGCTGTTAACAGTAATCTATTTCTCAGTTCATCTAGATTATCAGGTTTTGTCTTGTACACAATGTTTTTCAGATAGCCCCAGATAAAATAGTCTAAAGGAGATAAATAGGTAGATCTGGCTGGCCACTTAATTGTGCCCCTTCTTCCAATCCACCTGTCTTGGAAAACTTCATTTAAGTAATTTCGAACAGCAACACTAAAGTGTGGTAATGCACCATCCTGTTGAAACCAAGTGTCATTAAAATTGTTACCAACTGCATTTCTTATTGCAGGAACTATTTGATTTCTTAATAAATATAAATATGTTGGTCCGTTCAAATTGTCTTCTACAAAGAATGGTCCGATAACAGTTGTGTCGATATAATATAATTCTCCAAAAAATGACAAAAATATCGTACTTAAAGTACTATAGCACCTGTTGTACTGGCTCTGGTGAGCTGAAAATCAGTAGGGTTATCTGTGAAGCGTCCTGAATAATATTCAATCATAAAATTGGTGACTTGTTGTACTCCGGAGGCTGTATCGTGCTAACAAACCGAAATTTATCAAAAACTGACTAAAATGTCGTACTTCTAGTACCATAGCACCTGTTGTACTGGCTCTGGCGAGCTGAAAATCAATAGGGTTCATCTGTGACATGTCCTTAACAATATTCAATCATAAAATTGGTAACTTATTGCACAGCGGAGGCTGTATCGTGCTAACAAGACATGTAAGAAAAAGTGGCCGACGACAACGACGACGACGACATACACACAGGATTTTTTTTCTAAAAACCGTTTTTTTTGGTTGTTGTTGATGGAAAACGTAAAAATAACTCAAAAAAAATTTTCAAATTTTAAACTTGTTTGGGGTAAATGAATACTTTTCTCGCATATTAGATATGTTGGGCGGGAAAAGTAACAATTCATGACAGAAAAACCTACTACTTTTTTGACATAAACCATTCTTTTATAATTTTAGATTCAAACCAATGTAACTTTGGAATTATTAAAGGTAGAATTATGCGGTATTGATTATGATAAATTAAAAATATATACAAGGTGTACTATTTGAAAAAAATATGTTAATAGGTTATTATGGAGCAACGGTGCACCCTGTATACTTCTAATCGACTTATTCAAAAATTTTTATTGTAATTCTAATGGAAATCGAAATATTAGCAAGTTACGTTACTTTATGTACACACTGTATTTGCACAAAAAGGGGGAGGAAATAACTACGAGGGTTGTCCAGAAAGTAACAGACGTATTGGCCTTGCACGGAAGTAAAAGTGGGGCTATGGGTACAAACATAGTGGAGTGACGAGTTTCGACAATAGCGACGAGATAAAAATGTGAAGAAACGTATATTCTATAATAGAGCGAAACGTTTTACAACTTTTTAAGCAGAGACAAACCTTAAAAAGTGTTAGTTGCCAAAATGTTGTCGAATGGCGAAGACGAAATTCTTCAATCTGGTGCTTCACTGCAAATTTTGGATGTTTTAAAAAGGGAACATGCTGTGCATCCAATTAATGAAAGGAGAATACACTGAAAGCCTATTACACTCTGTTCAAACCCGATATATTTTGCAATGATGTGAGAATGGTGATTTTTGTATACCCTAGAAAAAGTATGAACATTCCTAAGCAAGAAGTAGGCAATTTTTCTACGATAACTTATTTCCCAATCCACATCTTATCCAATAGTCAGAAAACTGAACTTATCCCTTCCCTATATATGCACGTAATGATATTGGCGTCAGAGTGTTCTTATACTCAGTAGGTGTTGAATTCTTTGAACAAAAGTGAATGTTGGTTTGAACTTTTATTACTTGTAAATTCTATTTTAGGAGAAATATTTTATCTTTTTGGTACCTGCTTTTCTGACCATGGGTTAGATAAATTATTTTGTGGATTGTTTAGATAAGTAACCATTTTAACACATGTTCTGTGAAATGTAAAATAGAGTTTAGAAAAGAGTAAGCTTGTCGCGTGTTTCTTATGCGTAAAGACGTTTTCCCCAGACGCGATCTTTTATAATAAAGATTATCGATAACAAACATTGATTTGAATTATTTCAAGATTATTCTCTCCATAACTTCCTACAGTAGTTTGCACATTGTGCCTAACGTTTTTTGTATACAGTAGAATGTTAAAATGAGCACTAAAATTGAGCCCCCAAGTTGTAAAGTACGAAATCTAAGGGTAAAAAATAGTGAAGCATCGTAATCAAGCCAGACATAAGAGGGCACATAGCGGGGCATCTAAGCTCTAAGTATATATACACGCTTGATTTAATGACAACTGCTGATTTTACGCCGCAAGTGCAGCATCCATGGGATACTGTAGAGGGAGTGCGGCCTTGAGAGAGCCAATCACGAAGCAAATTTGAGGCAACTGCCTGATAAAAAACAAATTATTTTGTTCTTCAATTAACGACTAGTTGCGCGGCATGGTGCACAGGTGCACAACCCCGGTATGTTTGCCCTCATAAAATTATGCAACGTTAATTCTCCATAACCCTAAGGTTATTGTTGGCAAACAATAATTGAAATTTGTCGTCAGATTTATAATCTGCAAGAAAGTTTTGTTTCTCCACCACAACGCTCGTTCACACACTGCCAATCATAATCACGTGCCCTTGAATGGTATTTAATCATCTACCGTATAGCCCGGATTTGTCGCCGAGTGACTAACACAACCATTTGACACTAACGCTGAGCTGTATGCCGGTATAAACCAGTGGTTGGACTCGCTAACGGCTGATTTCTGCAGAGAGAGTATTGAAAAGCTTGTAACGCATGAGGATTAAAATTTAAATTTAAATGTCGACTATGCATTAATTTTCTAAATATCAACAAGTTTGACATAAAAGAGAAATCAAAACCAGGCAATTTATAAATAAACAAATAAAATCTGTGAATAAACAATATTTTCAGTTTATCTTCGTGCAGATGTAATCGTAATGTTAAGTAAATTCCAATTAACACTTTTATACAAATATCAACTAATGTGATTGCTTTTTAGGTTAGGTGTGGAATGTGAAAATATTTGTCGAATACAGGGACATCAGTGTTTACTAAAAATTCAGACCCTTAGGTACTGATGTAAAACGAAACAATATAACTGCCATTTTATTATTCAGTCCAAGTCCATTAACAAATTAAGTTTTGTACTTTTATTATTCTTTCGGACATTTAACTAATTAAACGAACTATTCGGACGGTTGTTTTATTTATTTTTAATAAACTTTCTCAAGTTACAAAAAACTGGAAAATACGAATTTCATTAAAACTGACAACTTCTGTCAAACTGAGCCCTATCAACCAAACAAAAAAACTACTTTTAGGTTAGCTATAAAACATGGCAAAAACATCTAATATTCAACACTCCCACCTTTTGCTATGTTTTAAAAAAACTTTAAAGATGGAAACAAACTTTACATGAACCTTTTCTTTGATTCCTATATTTTCTTCCTAATTTCTCGACATCGTGGCAGAGCTTTTGTAAATATATCTGCTTCTTGTTCTTTTGTATTAATGTATTCGAGATTCAGGCAACCAATTTCATATTTTTCACTGATAAACTTGAACTTGATGTATATATGTTTAGTTCTTTGGTGGAACACTGGATTTTTTTTTATTTGATGGCACTCTGATTGTCAATATAAAGCGTCAAGGGCTTCTCAATATCTTCTTCTAGTTCTGATAATAGTTCTTCCAACCAAATAGCCTCCTTTATAGATTGTGCTGCTGCTAAGAACTCTGATTCTGTTGTTGACAAGGATATTTGGATTGCTTTTTACTTGTCCATATCACACATCCATTTACTAATTTGAAGACATACCCTGTAGTTGATCTGAGTGTCTCCTTGTCACTAGCATAATCTGCGTCACTGTATCCATACATATCACCATATTTGTCATAGCATATACTATAATTTATTGTTGCTTTGAGGTATCAAATGATTCTTTTGACATAATTCCAATGCTGTATAGTGTAAACGACTGGCTACTCCCACTGCATGTAAAATATCAGGTCTTGAAACCACTGCTAAAAATATCAATGATCCTATTGCTTGCCTGTATATGGTATATTCTTTTCTTCAGAAATTTTATCTTTCTCACTACTGCTTGTCAAACATACATTTGGATATGCTGGTATACTCAATGGAATTGCGTTTTGTTGTCCAAAGCGTTCTATGACCTGTTTAGTATAACTTGTTTGACTCAAAAACATCTTTCCAGTTTCTCAAAATTTCAAGTCCGACAAAATAATTGGTTTCTGTCACTGTAATTTCACAACACGATTGAAGTTCTTGTAGAACTGTTTGAATTGTTGATTATTTTGAAGAAAAAATGAGTCCATCGTCAACATAAATAATTAAAATAACTTCGTTATTATTTACATAACCTTTATAAACGCATTGATTACCTGTTGTTTTGATAAAACCGAAGTTAGCCAAGAACAAGTCGAATGCTCTATTCCAACATCGCGGAGACTGTTTTAAACCGTACAACGATTTTACCAATTTACATACAAGTCCGTTTTCGCACTTTATTCCCTCAGGTGGCAACATATAAATGTCTTCATCAAGGTGTCCATATAAAAACGCCGTTTTTATATCGAATTGCATAAATTTATAGTCTTTTATGTTTGCCAAGGCTAGTAAGATTCTAATTGAGTCATATCGTTGATTGAGAAGTACGGAGAGATACGCAACCTTACGGACCAAAATGTAACTTGAAAAGTGTCCGAGAAATAGATGGCGATAGTGTCGTCAAGCCCGAGAATTTTGCCAAGGGCCAGTAGGTACGGTACATTTTATCTGTTCGCTTTGTACGCTCGGTGGTGCGCTTTTAATCTTTTGTTGGCAGTTGATCGGTATCGGTAACTAGCAGTATCAGTGTTTTGTATTTTTGACTCTTTCGTTCTGCTTCATACATTTATTAAATTATGGAAATGAAAAAACAAAATGCCTGTAGTTATAGGGGATGTTGCAATAAGAAGAAAAATAAAGACAATACTATTAGTTTTTCTAAATTCCCAGTGTCTAAATCAAATATACTTTTTGAGTGGATACAGAACTGTGCAAATATGGACATTTTTATGATGGAGGAGATGCTGCTAAAAAATTATCACATATGCGAAAATCGATGTTTACCTAAGTGGCAAAAGAAAACTTCTAAGGAAAGATTCAGTACCCGTATCTTGGAAAGGCATGTAGGTTAATTATATTTTTGTTTCCTAATTCAGTTATGTGAATAATGATAAATCATTTTGAATTTTTGTGTTTAAAAATAAGTGTTACTTTGTATTAAGTCGTACAGGACAAGTATAATAATGTTGATTGAATTTACTGTTTCAACCCTTATTTTTTGGAATCATGTTATTGCTGCGAATGAAACTAACTGTCTGCAAATAATTCCACTAGTTAATTGTAAAATTTTACTATTAAATAGTGAAATTGTTTGGAAACAGCTAGTTTCCATCGCAAAAATAATATAATTTTGATTATATTAGCATATAGGTAATTGAGTATTGTATGTTCTTTGCTTTCAGTTACAAAAAACATTCCTGGTACTTCCCAAATACAAGAGGATATTTCGCAATTCCGTCCAGTAAAGCCCAGATGTAAGAATGTACTTTTTTATTGTTTTTTTTTAACAAAACTTGCTCAAAATTTGTAAACGGATCTTTGTGAGGGAAAAATTTACAATTTTTAGTATAGCAGTAATGTATAGGGTCATTGTTAAATTGTGTTTTTCATTTTTCTAACTACAATTTTTTAAGAAATCGATTTTATATTTCATTTAAAAACCTATTCGAGAAAGCGGCCCCATGATGGTGACATCGATCCTGACCAACCTGCACAATTTGTTAATCACAGCACAAGTTGTCAAAATTATACAATAGAATTTACAGATACCCCATCTTCAACAAAATCTGAAGTGAAAAAAAGATCTAGTATTTTAAGTACTAAGTTATATTCGTTAAGAAAAAAGTTTAGAGCTCAAATAATGCAATATTCTCGTTTGCAAAGAAAATCAAAGCTGAACTGAAAATATTTTGGCCAATTTGTGAAAACATTCATCGGCATGCAGTTATCTTCAACAACAAAGAAAGTATAGAAAACAAACGAACGACATTTGGCGCTTTCTCTCTATTATAAGTCACCTGGATGTTACAAATTTTTAAGACAATGTTTATCATTTTCTTTGCCATCAATTCGAACAATCCAGTCTTGGCTTCGTGTTATCAATTTAAAAACTGGTTTGGAAAACACTCTGACAAATAAACTTGAAATAAAAGTCAAAACCATGTCTAGAAGAGAACGGACTTGCGTAATTCTGTTTGATGAAATTCATTTAGAATCCAAATTACAATATAATCAGTTTTATGACGGTATTGAAGGTTAGGAGGATTTGGGATTTCTTGGACGAAAAAATAAAGCCGCCAATTCAGCGCTAGTATTTTATATTAGAGGCATATTTGATAATTGGAAAATTCCATTATGCTATTTAACCTCGAATGGGACCGTAAAAGGAGATATCATGGTACAGATAATAACATATGTTGTTCAGGGCTTAAAAGATACAACTTCTTCCAGTGGCTCTAGTTTGTGATCAGGGCACTTGCAATAGAAATGCTTTCAAAATTTTAAGCGCAACAGGAAGAAACCCATCAATTACTCTTAATAGTTCTAAGTTGTTTACGATATTTGACGTTCCACACCTATTAAAAAGCTTAAGAAATAATTTTATGAACCGTAAGTTATATTTTCGAATTAATGGAAATCCTGTATCTTGGCAAGATTTAGTCAAAACATATTTATTAGGTAAAGAAAGCAAAACAACTAGGGCATTACCAAAAATTACAGATACCCACTTATTTCCAAATACATGGCAAAAAATGAGAGTCAAATTGGCTGCACAGATTTTTTCAAATTCGATTAGTGCTGCAATAAGGACATCTTCCCAATTAGATGCTATTAAAAGTGCAACCGCCGAAAATACCTAATAGACGACCCCTATCTCCTCAAAATCCCGCCTCATTAAATAACTTAAAATTTGGACTTGATTATTTTAATTCATTTGAAATATTCGAAAATAATAATAAAATCCATTGTATTAACGGTTTCATTTGGACTCTTAATGCAGTTCTTGAATTATTTGAACATCTGAGAAATACATTTGATTGTAAATATGTTATAACTAGTCAGCTTAACCAGGATCCATTAGAAAATCTATTTTCAGTAATTAGAAATAGGTGTGGATACAATGCAAAACCAAGTGTGCAACAATTTCGAATAGCTTTGCAGTGCAACATAAACATTAAATTACAAAAATCATTAGATAGTGGAAATTGCGAGGAAGATTTACAAGAGTTTTTACAATTAGACGAATATCAGACAACTAAAACTGTATATCCAGTTATTGAAAGTAATAACGATGCTACCAATTCTTCGGAAAATAATATTTCACAAATTAATGTCAGCACCTTTATTTCTTCTGATCTAGAAATTGCTAATAGAGCAAATAAAATTGTTAATTTAGAAACTTGTTCTAATGTTTATGTTGCCGGATATTTCGCCAAAATATTGGTACAAAAGACAAAATGTGAAAACTGTTGTGATCATTTTTTGATAAAAGATCAAATATAATTAACCGATAAAAAGGAAATTTTGTTAATTAATAAAAACTTTGCTATGCGATATAACGTATCTTTTTTAAAGAATCCGACAAACGAATTTTCGAAACTATGTGAAAATATAATAAAATTCTTTAATGAACTTTACCAAACATTAAAAGTTAGAAATAATGTATCAAAATGAATTTATAGCAGATTATTAGAGAAAATTCACTCATATAAAACAAACTTATGTCCTTTGCATATTGATAAATATTTAAAATTATTAATAAAAACTATGATTTACAACAACTTGAAATGGGAGAGTCAAAATTTAATTAGAAATTCAATTAAAAGTTCTAAACCTCACCGGAAAATATGTATTTTATCTAAAAAGACAAGCACAAGTCAGCAACCCAAGTAAATTTGTTCCCTGAAGAATTATTTCAATTGTTGCAAATAAAGGAAAAATCCGCATCCCACTTTTTACGATACAAATACACAAATATCAACCATTTTCCCTTAGTAAACGTATTTACCTAGTTAGGTAGATGGTTCAATAATTATTCAAGTGAATGAATTTCCAGGTAAACTTTTTAATACTATTGTTAATTTTCGTAGAATAGACATTTTTACTTATTGCCATGTTCTAATACTTTTGTTAATATTCCTAAAATTCCGTTGGTATTTACGATAAAACCAATCGAACTGTAGAAAGGTTGTTTTTAGTGGTTATACAAATACATTCATTCATTAAATAATATTATAAATCATTCTTCTGCTTTGTAATTTTTTCATACTGTGTTCATACATAAGTCGTCGACAAATAATGGATCAATACGTTACCCTGGCGTCATTATCTCAATAAACGCTTATTGTTGCCTGTATCATAAAAATGAAATTTTAAACCTGCTTCTGGGTATCATAAAATAAAATGAGATTTTTCGTTGAGCCGCCAGAGGCTCCACCTTACAAGGGTCGTAACTAAGGCCATGAGGCAAGCGGCGTAAGGAGAAAGAGAAACGTCGGTGGGCACAGATATTTGTATAGGTATTGCGTATCTTTCCGCACCTCTCAATCAACGGTCATATCTGGTTGTTGGTGCGAATATTTCCTTCCTTTAGAGCATAGCCTTAAGCACATAATCTTGCCCATTCGGTTGTCTTTTGACTTTGAAAACCCATTTCGAGTCGATTGGTTTCTTATCGTTCGGCAACTTCACCATTTCCCATGTTTCATTCTTTAATAATGCATCTAGTTCTTCTTTTATAACGATTTTCCACTGATCTTTATCTTTACTTGTTATTGCTTCTTCGTATGTCAATTTCCGTGAAATTTACTTCATATTCAGTATATCTTTGTAGCATACGAGTTTTCCTTTGAGGTCTAAGATTGGGTAGTTTTCTTCATCTTCTAGTTCATCCTGTTCTTCATCTTCTTGTCTCTGTTCTGCTACTTCTGATATCTCAAATAAAGTGACATCATCACTGTCAATATAGAGTTGTACTGTACTTGTTTAGTACTATACGTTTTCTCATTAAATACTACATTTCTGGAGACTGTTAATTTCTGCGTTTGTGGATTAAATAATCTATAATTTGTAGAGTTTTTGTCATAACCTATAAATATTAACTTTTGATTCTTTGCATCAAGTTTTCCTCTCTTTTCATCTGGAACATGTACGTGCATCACATCCAAAAATTCTGACATGTTCTAGTTCTGGTTTCTGTCCTGTCCACAATTCATAAGGTGTAGATCCAGGCGCTTGCTTTGTTACTATTCTATATGCAATGTATAGCAGTACGGACCGCATCTGCCCATAGATATTTTGGTGTCTCTTTCGGACCTCAGTAGATGTACTAAGTTGGTCCTGGACCATTCCTGGCTCACTGTTTCCAATTTTCGCCACTAGATGGCGCTGATCGTTGGCGGTCACTGGCGGGCGATTCGGGGCGCTTGTGACATCACTACAATGTTCGATATAGATGGCGCTGATCGTTGGCGGGTGATTCAGGGCACTTGTGACGTCACTACGATGTTCGATATAGATGGCGCTAATCGTTGGCGGGTGACTCAAATGGGGCGCTTGTGACGTCACTACGATGTTCGATATAGATGGCGCTGATCGTTGGCGGGTGATTCAAATGGGGTGCTAGCGTCGTGACCACGACGATCAATATAAAGGAAGTACAAAAAAACGCCATTAGGTCACTACGACGATCAATATACAGGATTTACAAAAATGCCATAAAGGTACTACGATGTATACGTCACAACGGCGTTCGATATACGGGGTGTCGACGATGCAATAAGGGCACTCTGCTTGGACGGATTTTCATCGAACAAACGCCATTAGGTCACTACGACGTTCGATATACGGTGTAACAAGCCGATCGCCTGTTACGATTTCCATCGGACTATAATATTTTAATTTCGTCGTACTAATGATTTGATATTAAAAAACTTGTTTCTCTTCCAAATTTCGGGTATTTAAACGATATCGTACATTGGAAAAGTCTCTTCCTATCAGTAAAATTTATAAGTTAGTACCTTACATCGTTGTGGTTGCACATATTTGCTGGTGAGTTAGATTTTTGGAATATTTTTTCATTTTTTCTCCATGTGTATTCAGTCTTATTTCAAATTATAATATGGGCTGGCGTTTGATGAATTTTGTATGTTCAATTCTTTCGAATTGTAAAAAAGAAACATTTTATATTCTTTTGAAGCAAATTTTTGATAATTTCTTTTCATTCTTTTTTAGCTTCATAATTCCGCATTTTCTGTTTATTTAGGGAACAAAGCGAATATGATAGAACAGACTTCTGTTAGTTTTATTTTAAAAACTAGATTCAGTTTTTTATGTGTTGAAGCATAAGCTACCTATCTGTTCTATCTATTCCTTCCTTCCCAGAAACTTTCCTTGATTTCTGCTCTTTTTTTTCTTTCCTCAGCTCTGCAGCCCCTGGGTAGGCCCTATGAACAAACAACACCGATACAACAACACAAAACCGGCCGGGATGGATTCAGGACCGCATCTCCATCGACTAGGACCTAGCTGAGAGTTGAATAATTCCAGAACCTCACCAAGATAAGTCCTTTGTCTTATACTCAATTCATGGAAATCTAGAATTGGAGATTTTTATTGTATAACGACGTTCGTATTCGTCTTGTATTTTGGATATGCAGTTAATGTGAATTATCTATTGAGTTATAAATAAATATAATTTGCTGAACATTTGATATTTGATTTTCAGCAATTTATATTAACTTGGACCATCGCGTTAAAATATTTTTAGTATTTCGTTTTGTTAAGTTAAAGTAAATATATAAGATTTTCCAGCTTTTAACCTTTTTAGTTTTTTTGTTTACCCCATCCCAGTGATTGCTATAAAAAATACATTAACTGGAGTCGAATACCACAACCTGAGGAAGAGTCTCAAGCCGGGGGAGAACATATGTGACAACGGGGTGTCGACGATGTCAAAAGGGTACTCTGCTATTATTGGTCGAATTTCCACGGAACAAACGGCGTTATAGTTTATTTTTATAAACAGGATGTACAAAAATGCCATAAGGACACGATGTATACGTCACAACGACGTTCGATATACAGGGTGTCGACGATGCCAGCCAGCACTCTGCTACTTTTGGTCGGATTGAAGTCGAACAAAAACAATAGTCACTACGACGATCAATATACAGGATGTCGACGATGCCATAAGGGCACTACGATGTATATGTCACAACGACGTTCGATATACGGGGTGTCGACGATGTCAGCACTCTGCTTGGTCGGATTTAAGTCGAACAAAAAAACAATAGTCACTACGACGATCAATATACAGGATGTCGACGATGCCATAAGGGCACTACGATGTATATGTCACAACGACGTTCGATATACGGGGTGTCGACGATGTCAGCACTCTGCTTGGTCGGATTTAAGTCGAACAAAAAAACAATAGTCACTACGACGTTCAATATACAGGGTGTCGACGATGTCAAAAAGGCACTCTGCTACTTGAACTTGAAGGATTTTTTCTGCTGTTTTTCAAACAAACAAGGTTCGCAAACAAAAATTTTCTGCAGTCTTGGTACTTACTCCTTTTATTAGATTCATTTCTATCAAGTACTTATTATTTACATGTCCAAGACGCTTATGCCACAATCTCAGATTCTCCTCAGTTGTTATAAGGGCACTGTGTACGAAACAGCATTTTGTAGGTATTATTACTGTCTTTTATTGCAACTGCTACAAGTTCAGAATTTTTAAAGACTTTTGTGTCATTAAGTACCATAGCATCCGTTGTACTGGCTCTGGTGAGCTGAAAATCAATAGGGATCATATGTGAGTTGTCCTGAACAATATTCAAGACATGTTACAAGAAGTGGCCGACGACGACGACCGACATACAGAAATAACAATTTTTTTTTTTCAAAATTCCAACTTTTTTCAGGGTAAATCAATACTTTTCTCGCATATTAGATAGGGTTGGGCGCAAAAGTAAAAATTTAGGTTTACAATGAATATATAGGCAAAATTATGTATTTTGTGTCCGAAAACCAGTCAGTTTTTGATTCTGATTAATAGTTTTCCGGAATATTCGCTATAAATTAATTTTCTTCAATTTTTCATCCAAAATAGTTTTTGTGAGCTACTGACATCTGTTTTCGAATCCTGGTATCAAAAAACCTCTATGCAAAAATTCATTAACATCAATCAACATTTTTTTTGGATTTTCAATAATAAAATAATAAAAAGGATTTCAAAAGTTAAACTTTAATGTCCTATAATTCGGATGGGTAGTTTTGAAATGAATAGTATAAAAGTATCAAATTTTCGCTTTAAAATGCTAATTTGATGATTTTACCCGCAAATTGGTCAATTCTGTAAGAAAGATGAAAGATAATTATTTAATAAATATAAAATGTGGCAGGATAACTTCTATGGGGTTAAATCTTTGTAAAAATATACAAACCCCTATAAAAATGCTGATACTACAAAAATGTATTACTGGAATAAGTTAGTTGTGCATTTGATCTAATCCCGAAAGAAAAGTATAAATATTTATAATACGGTAACAATAATTCTTTACATAATCCAATTCTTTTTCAACAGTATGTAATAATAAAAACACAATTTTATACACCAATACTTCAGAATTTTTACTCTTATTATTGATTCTGATGGAGACTAGCATAAATGGGGGCGGCTTTCGACTTCGCCAATTCGGAAGCATTTTTGGCTGCACTTTTCAGTTTCGCCGTAGCCTTAGCAGTCGAGTAACTCGAAACTAAGGTATTTTGATGAGGGTATAAATTTGCCAATACGTAATTAAAACCACCAACCTGAAAAAAATTAAATACAATCACTAAATAACAAAAGACGACAAATAATTAGAATATTTTTAAACTAAAACTGTACCCACAATTAAATATAGCTAGAAAAAATGGCTATAAAGCATATATTAATTACTTAATACTTAATTATAATTAATGAAATATATGAACGAGGTAATATAGACTCACAACAAGGCGGAAAACAGGAAAAGGAAGAGGACAGGAAAAGCAAAGTACCGGAAAGATCTCCAGAAAAAAATGCACCAGACGAACAAATAATAAAAATTACGTGGACAACAAAAAACTAATAACTCAAGGAGTAACTCGACAGGAAAAATATAAAAATGGCTATGGAAACGGATATGACAAATGAAATGAATCAGAATATATGAAAACTTACAGGTACTGAAAACATATTCAAAAGGAAAATATATTAGGAATAAAAATATAGAAAATGAAAGGATGTGGAAAATTGTTACATGGAATTTAAGAGGACTAGCAGAAAACGGAGATGAACTAATACAAGAATTTGAGAAAGAAGCTTTGAATCAGGAATAACAGAGACAAAAAAAGAAAGGTGAAAGCGAAATTGAATTAGAAAAGGGACATTTGTTAATATTTAATGGGGTGTAATAAACACGACATATGACATAGGAAATTTTAAGAACACCCTATATAGATAAAATTTTCTTAATTCGAAATAAATTAATAATAAAATAATTGTTGACCTCCAGGAACGAAATTGATACAAACAATTTTGTTATAATTAGCAAGGTCAATAAACATTACATCTGATGGTTTGCCATGCTTTGTTTATCAATAAATATAATCAAAACGTTGCAAACTAGAATAATGAAATTTAAAATTAACCTTCACACAAGGGCATAGACGAAATAATTTTAAAATAAATAGTAGGAATTTTTGAAACCAGGGAGAGAGGTAGTAACCCTCCCTAAGTGACCAGGCTAAGTACGGCCGGCCACTTTATCGTCGACAGTAATATTGTGTAGTTGTGATTTGTGATATTCCAAAACGTAAGTTTTTAACGTATAATTATTTTGTATGTACTGTATTGATATTTTTTTTATTTCTTGACTTAACTGGGTGTCCCAAAAGGTAAAGGAGACCTATATTTTCGGTCATATTGAGTGTACTGTTTACATCTGAGCCCCTCACCGACCGATCTAGTCTAAAATGATAGGCATATACGGGAGATATCGTATGTTCGATGATCATCTCTCTATATATTTTGCTTTCTGTATTGTGCAAGGATATTCAACTGTACCGGATATCATATTTATTCTGATTTAATTCCAAAAGTCGTGTTTTACCTTATACGGTACAGGATATCCAAATTCAAGAGATATCATAATTATTTTATTCGATTTCAAAAGTTTGTTGATATATGTGATTTACTATATTGTACAGGATATCCAAAATGCCCGAGATATCATAATTATTTTACTAGATTTCAAAAGTTTGTTGATATATTATTTACTATATTGTACGGGATATTCAACGGTACGGGATTTCACATTCATACCATTAAATTTACGAAGGGTTGTACGATAATCATTTGTTTCTTATATTATACCAAATATTTAACTATACGTAATATCGTCCTTTCATCTTTCATAATCAGGAAAGACCCCTTTTCAAGAGTTTGGAAGACGTTGTGCCGGAGTCAGGTTTTTGTTTTCGTTGGTTTCAATTCTTATACAGGGATAGTCCTATATAAGACATCCTTTACGGGTGTCACGAGAACGGGTAACTACATCCAGATTTTGGAAAGACGTTTTTCCTTATCTGAATTTTTTTTACCGGGGCGTTTCCCCGAGTAACTTTCATTTTATCCCAAGCAGGGCTGTATGATTCACTGTTATTTTGTAATATATATACTTGTACATACTTATCCTTCCAGTCTGTTTCCTTTAACAACAACCTTTACCCTCGTACCAGCAAATAGAACGGGCTGACATGACATGCATTCGAACTCAGGCTTGGCACCTTGTATAAGCCCAAGAGGCCCCACGGAGACCTTGACCGCTCGTGCCAGGAAAACCCCTCCCTCGAGGTAACCCGCAGGGAGATTCCTGGTTCTAAATTTTGTGCCGTAAGGCACTGGTGACAGCACGTTGCAAAGATTTCTAGGATATGAGTATACAGTAGGGCTCCTCCGGTCACTACAATCAGAGGAAAAGAAGCCAGAGAAATAATACCGTTCCCTATACCAATTGGAATATACCAACGACCTATTATTGTGGGGACAGCGGTAACGGGATACACCCCAAAGGAGCAGAGAAATTTATTACATCAGGTCAGAAGTATTACACTGGTGACAGCGGTGGGATATCAGCAACATCGGCTGAGTTGATCACTGCTTCATCATAAGAATGAAAATAGGAACTACCCATTTATTAGAGGGGTAAATGCAAACAGTAGAGAAAAAGAAGGAATCGGATTTGTAATAAATAAAGAACATAAGAGATATATTAAAACTGGACAGGAATCAGAGAAAGAATACTTAAAATAGAATTGAATTTAAGAGAAAACACAATGATAATTATAATGTATGAAGATGCACGAACGTGATAAGAATTTTGGAAAAAATTAAGTGAAGACAGATTAATAATAATATGGAAGAGTTGGAAAGGCAGACGAACAAAGCAGTGACATAATTGATATATACGGGGAAAATGAAAGAAACTACAATGTAGTAAGATTAATAATTTTTTGTATATTAAACCAACTAATAGTGACTCATTAACAACTGCCATAAGAACTCAGTCAAAACTACAAAAATGTATCCAGGGGCTGACATTAATTCCGACCACAACTCAGTTATAGCAAAACTTAATATAAAGATGAAAAAGATTACAAAACGTCTCAACAACTATATAGACCCAAGACTCCTTAAAAATTCTTAAAACTGTGGCACAGTTAAGAAGGAGACCAACAAATATATATATAAGGGACATTAAAGTATCGAATGAATGATGTCAGTGTGGAGAAAAGTGGAAGCAAATACAAACAGGGTTAGAAACATCTAACAATCTAAAGAACAGAACACTACATAAGACAATACAGAGAAAAATTAAAGAAGAAAAGGAAGAATACCTGATAGCTCAATGCGAGGAAATAGAAGTACTGGAAAAGAAATTTGAGAGCTTTTACATGCACAAAATGATAAAGGAAATGGCTGGATGCAACAGGGTCAAAGTAGCTGGTAAGGATACAAAAGGGCGTATAATATCTAGTGTGGAGGACAAACTTAAAAGGTAGAAAGAATACCTATCCGATCTCCTCGATGATGAAAGACCTCCAAAACCGGTTTTAGAATCAAATAATCTGCACTTATAAATATTAAGACAGAAATAGCATATGTCCTGGAAACTAAGAAACCCGGCAAAGCTGCTGGTCCTGATACCCATAGAACTTATCAAACTCGTTGATGATGATGTGATTGATATTCTGCTGGACCTCTTTAACCGCATTTATTAGAAGGGGGAAATTGCTAAACAATGGTTTTCATCGGAGTTCGGCCCTGTCCGAATACAGAGAATCTGTGTTCAACGTGGGCTCCAATTATTTCCAAAGTTACTAAGTGTAAACAAAATAATAATTGTGAATTTTGTGTAGGGATACTTTTACAACAGTAAATGCATTAGCTGATATCTTCAAAATTAAATTATTAACAACGAAGTGGACGATAACTGTGTATTAAACAATTTCAGTTTCATTCATTTTATATTGTTATTGATAAGAAACCGGTCTCATTAGCTGGATAATTACTATCTCAGGCCCCTACACCTGTTTTATCAGGTGACAGGGCTGTATTATCTTTCGGACACTTCATCATGAGCCCCAACCAAAATGTTTCGATTCTTCCACATTCTCAGTCTAGATCAGATATTTCCCTAACCCATTCGTCAGCAGTTTCAAGCCCCATCTTCCCTTCAAAAGAACAAACAATCGTCTTCAGTGCATTAGAAGACACTTGTCTTCAAGATAACCTCATTCCTCTAGGTAGTATAATTCAGCCAAAAAACATAATCTTTTCTTCCCGGTTATCAAACAACCAGATATACATGTATTTACCCAATAAACAACTAGTAGAAACTGTCATGAATGACTATGGACAAATAGAAGTTAATGGAATGGTAGTCAGTGCTAGAAAACTAATATCACTAGCAGAAAGAATCGTTCTCTCAAATGTTTGCCCATCTAAACCTCATAGTATACTGATTAATGAATTACAAAAAATTGGTTTAGCCCCTGTTTCACCCATGATATTCTTGAGGATTGGTGCATCTCTACCGGAATATACTCACATATTGAGTTTCAGAAGACAAGTATTTGTCAGCCCACACAACCTACAGCTTCCAGATTCATTTATACTTGATTTCGACAACACTTCCTACAATGGCAAAAAAACAAGGCCACATAGCATCTCAATGATCTGAACCTATAACACAACCTACAGTACTTCAACATGTATCAAATGAAATCCCATATGCACCGTCTCAAACAAATACAGTAACGCAACTAACAAATACAAAAGCTGTCTCTGATAACCCACAAATATTTACAACTACGGAAACTTCTCAAGAAACTATCGATACAAGCCAACCAAACCGAAATTTTGACGAAATCGTTTCACCTGAAGTTAGTTCACCTATCACACAGTACAATGTACCAAAAGATAAGTCAAAAGCAAAGAAGCCAAAGCTCAACTCTAACTTAAAAAATGAAGATAGCAATTTAAACTTAATACAATCTCTTGAACCGACCAAAACATTTATCGAAAACCAGTCTCCTCAATTTGTGCTCAATTTCGATCAACTAATTATTTTGCTAAGCAGTCTTAGCGGGTCTTCAGATCCCATTAGTTTTATAAAAGAGTACACCACAGAAATTTTAGCACTGACTAGTATGCTATTTCTAATATATCTCCACGTAAAAAACAAATCAAGGAAGTGCAAACTAGCTTTACTTAAAAATAAAATTTTCGTTCGTAATTTCTCAGATGACGAAAGCGACGCCTCTCAGTTAAGCCAGAACTAACATATACAAATTAATTCCTCATTAAATTCACATCAATACTACAGTGGAATATTGATGGATTTTTCCATCGCCTTGCTATGCTTCAACTCCTTATTGCTGAACAAACTCCGGACATAATATGTCTGCAAGAAACCAATTTAAACCCTCAAAAAATATAAAACTCTGTCTCATTCAAATGCTTTCGAAAAGATTGAGTCGCAACCAACAGTATATCAAGTGGAGGCCCGTAACAACTAACTTGGAAGCCATAGTTGTTAAAATTAAGTCAGACAATGTTTATTTGATTTGTAATCTCTATCTATCGTCAAGCACTCCTACAACTTATAATGAACTAAAAGATTTGTTTAGTCAGATACCGGCTCCTCGCATTATAGTAGAAGATTTTAATAGTCACAATATTATCTGGGGCTCGTCTCATACTGTTGCTAGAGGGAATATTATAGAAAAAATCATACGGACCTTCAGCTTAACTTTCTTAACGATGGTTCTCCAACATGATTTAACATCAACACTGGCAACTCATCAGTAATTGGTTTAAGTTTATGCGACCCCCAACTTACTCCTCACCTTTTTTGGGAAGCCCTTCAGTACACATACGGTAGTGATCACCATCCTATTCTTATTAAGAACTCAGCAGCCCTGACTCCTGAAAGTTTTGTTCCGAAATAGAAAACAGGATCTGCAAGTTGGACAGAATTTGAATCCCACATCAACCACGAAATGCTGGAATGTACGATGACCGACGACGTTAATGAATCCTTAAATAATTTCAACAGTGTTATTCTAAGAATTGCAGAACTCTTCATAGGAAAAACTATGAGGACAAACAAAAAACGCACCCCGTAGTATGGTGGAATACGGAAATGTCATACGTCAATTCGTGCCGACAAAACAGCACGTAATAAGTACAAGAGGCACAAGACAATCGAAAATAAAATAAATTTCAAACGGCTCAAATCAAAGGCACAGCTTGTCATCAAAACAGCTAAGAAAGCACCATGGTCAACATATGTTTCCGAAATAAAAGCACTACTCCCATCAGTGAAGTATGGAAAAGAATAAGAGAAGTTTCAGGACTAAAATAGACACCAATATTATCTCGACTAAAGATTAATGATGCAGTCACAACCTCTCCTCAGCTAATGGCCAACGCTTTAGCCAATCACTTTTAAGTTTGTCTTCAAACCGCAATTATGATAATACCTTCCTTGAAAACAGATTAGTGGTGGAAAATTTAGAGCTATTACAAGACGAAGACGAAAACTCTCCATTAAACCTACCCTTCTCTATGGAGGAATTTAAAAATTCACTTTATAGCATGAAAGATACCAGTCCTGGACCAGATTAAATCCCAGTCACATTCTTAAAACACCTTCCTGATTCTGCGAAAATATTCCTTCTCCAACTATTCAACTTTGTCTGGAAACATAAACAATTTCCTTCATCATGGTCAACAGCATATATTCTACCTTTCCTGAAAAACCAAAAGTCAAGTCTTGAACCTGACTCGTATCGACCTGTAAGTTTAACCTGTTCAATGTGCAAGTTAATGGAGAAAATGGTTAGATTTTAACGGGGTTACAATGCACTGAAACCTAAGGTTTCTTGTGCTGTTCTCGCTACTACTACAGTTCCAGGGTTCTAATGAACTCTAGTATTTGGAACGGCTTCAACGAGGTTATATCCTCACTCTTACAAGTTTCTTGTCCGAAGCATTTCTTGCGTTGGCTTGCAATGGCGAGGCATTCCAGAACTAGGTGATCCGGAGTTTCATCTTCCACCCCACAGAATCTACACTCCTTAGTTCCTGCTAGACCTATTCTCATTAGGTGCTTCCTAAGGCGGCAGTGTCCTGTAAGAAAGCCCGTAAGGAGATGTAGCTTATTTTTACTGAGGTCCCAATATTTTTTGGATCTAGCAGTGTCAAAGTTTCGCTGGAACATTTTGGAATGTTCCAACCCGGGAAGGCATCGCCAGAGTGCTTCTCTTTCGGTTTCCTCCTTCTTCCAAAACTCTTTCTTATAGGAGCATTTTCCTACACCACAGAAAGGCTCCGGGCCAATAAAGGGCGTTTGTGCTCCTTTCCTGGCATGTGTATTGGCCTCTTCATTTCCTGTGAATCCCGAGTGGCCAGGAACCCAGACGAAAGAGATCCTGTTATTCTTGCCTAATTCATCAAGTTTTCTTCGACACCCCCATGAACTTTGAGTCAATGACATGGGAGCTCAATGCTTTGATAGCTGCTTGACTATCAGAATGGATCGATATGTCACATTTCTGATAGTTTCTTTCTAGGTTCATTTCCACGCATCTTTCAATCGCAAGTATTTCTGCTTGAAAGACGCTCGGGAAGGAGCCTAAAGATAATGAGTATCTAGTGCCAGCCCAAATACTCCAGCGCCTGCTCCAGTGGTGGTTTTTGAGCCATTCGTATACCATCTAATGGTGTTTTCTTTGAGAGTTTGGGTGGTGTACGCGTTCCCTTTCCCAGTCTTTCCTCGTAGTGAAATTCTTTTCGATACTTACTTTCTTGATAATTTCGTCACTGGGAAGATTCGCTGATGAGATGTATTTTGTTAGAGAGGACCAGGCTCCCTGATTTTTAATAATCTCATTGCCTGAACCTTCCTTAGATATTCTAAGAATTGCCTCTTGGGCAGATCTTTCTATAACCAGATGTAGAGGTATGAGATCTGTAATGATCTCAAGTACCCTAGTTGGACACGTTCTCGTAGTTCCAGTGATGCACACACAGGCAAGCCTTTGAACTTTGTCGAGGGTCTTCCTCGTGATGTACTGACTTGCTTTTGTATGCCAAACTATTACCCCATACGTAATTGCTTGTCTCACAATCATGGCATACATCCATCACAGTATTTTTGGGTTACATCCCCACCTCTTACCAGCTAGATTTCTGCACGCCATCAAAGCTCTTATTGCTTTACTACCAGTTATTTCAACATGCTTATTCCACAGAAGCTTAGTGTCTAGGGTTATCGTTAGATATTTCACTTCTGATTTCCATTCTATGATTTCCCCGTTTAAGGATATGGGTTTCATGGCTGGAAGTGTTCTTTTCCGGGTAAATGGAATTACTATGGTCTTGTTTGGGTTAATGTGTGGCCCCACTGACAAGCACCATTCCTCAATGATTCTAAGGCCCTTTTGTAATAAATCATACAAGGTGCTCTCGAACTTGCCTCTGACTATTAGAACTATGTCATCAGCATAGCCAAGCTCCGTTAGCATGTAGAGCAACTCATTTACTACGAGGCTCCATAGAAGGGGAGATATCACTCCCCCTTGAGGCGTCCCCCGAGTGGCTTTAACTGAGGTGGTTTGATTCCCCACCTGTGTCTCAGCTATCCTCGTCGTCAACAACTCATACATCCATTTTACAATGGTTTCATTTACTCCTCGCCTTTTTAGTGCTTCTTTGGCAGACACATGAGTTATGTTGTCAAAGGCCCCAGATATATCCAGGAATGCGCACATTGCGATTTCTTTGTTGTTCAGAGTTCTCTGGATGGCTTCGGTCAGCTGATACAGAGCCGTCTCAGTGGATCGACCCTCTCTGTAGGCATGCTGACATTTATGAAGTGGTATATTCTCCAGATTCTCTGTTCTTATGTTTTGAGTAGGAACAATGTTAGACAGATGGGTCTAAAAGATCGGGGATCAGTCCCATCTTTTTTCCCTATTTTTGGTATGAAGGTTACCCTTGCCCTTGTCAATTTTCTAGGCATTAGACCCACTGCTAGACTGCTTCTTTTAATATTCAGCAGGTGAGCAAGAATCTCCTCTATCCCTTGCTGCAGGAGCGCTGCAAATATTCCATCCACTCCTAGTGATTTATATAGTTGAAAGTTACTTATTGCCCATTCCAACAGTTGTCTGGTAAATATATTCTTAGCAATGTCCCAACCTTCCTTGCGGGATTTTTTGGTGTAACTCATTACTATTTCAGTGCTTGTTGCTGGTTCAGTACCTGGAAAGTGGGTTCTAAGAAGAAGAATCGATCGTTCCTCTTCACCTTCGGTGTATGATCCGTCTGGCTTTTTCAGCGACATTGTGGGGTTAGTTCCCCCATTTGCCATGACCTTTTGTAGTCTGGCCGCTATGTGAGTGGAAGTGATCTTTTCACAAAAGGCTTGAAAATTAAGCCTTTTCGCCTTCCTAATCTCTTTATTGTACTGAGTAAGCTTCTCAGTGTTCCTCTGCCAATTACCGTCACGGTTTGGCTCTATTAAAGAGCCGACGGACCTCTTTTCTGAGGTTTGACAGGTTCTCATTCCCCCACGGAGCGTCCTTTTCTGAACGAGCTTTTGACAGTGGGCAACTGGAATGAACAGCTTCCATTATTGCTTCACTGATCTGTTCGACTCTTTGTTCCAGGTCGTAGTGCGGGTGATTTACCCCATTCACTTCGACTTGTTCCAAATTGTCCTTCAGATTGGTCTTGTAAAGAGACCAATCAGTATTTCTAGGATTTCGGATTGTAGGAATCGAGGTGGTATTTCCCTCTATCCTAAATTCGATGATCCTATGGTCGGAAAGTGATGGCTCGCTCATCACCCTCCAATCTCTTACATTTTTCCTAAAAGCAAAATTAACAATTGTTACGTCCAGGACCTCTTCTCTTGCTCTCGTGACAAAGGTGGGGGTTGTCCCCACATTTGGTCTCAAGGTTATTTGCTAAGAGATATTCTAATAAACACTCACCGTTTGCATTGTTATTAGTGCTTCCCCAACCGGTATTGTGTGCGTTAGCATCACAACCAATTATAATTGGCAGCCGTCTGCTACTGCAGTGTCTCACTAGCTCTTGTACTTCTTCTGGCAGTGTCATCGGCCCGTCTCCAGCGAAGTAGGCAGAGGCAATGGCGATGTCTCGGTCGATACCCCCAATGTTGTAGTGAACCATGATTGGAACAAGGTCCCGTGACACGTATTCTGAAACACAAATATATTTTATGTTATTTCTTATGATTACACAGGCACACGGAGATACTTGCCTTTGATCATAAATTAATTTGGAATCCTTGCATGCCAACACAATATCTAGTTGTAGTCTAGAGAACAACGGTGTAATCACGGCTGAAGCTCCTTTCGCCTGATGCAGGTTAATATGAGCTACATTTGTGAACGTGAAGGTGAAATATTATGGATGAAAGAGGCCGAGTTACTCAGCCTCTATTCATCCCCCTCCTTTGTCTCTCCCTGACCCTCCTCGACCACCATGGCAATATCTTCCTCGGAGTTCGAGCAGGTTTCTTGATCTCGAGTCAGACTCCCGACCCTCATGCTGCTCCGCCCAGTTTACCGGGATGCAGAGGCGATCTCCGCATCCCCAGTCACCCCAGCAGAGTCGGAGGAGATCTCGGGCTGACCCAAGGTCAAGATTTCACCTTTTTCCCCTTTTCCAGAGGTTCCGGATGTGGGGAGTATCTCCATGTCCTTTGGATCTTCCGCGGGGTTCTTTTTCTTTCCCAGCCCCGAGACAGGGATACGCCCAAAACGGAAGTTTAGCGCGCAACCTACTGCCTTCAGAGCTTCCCCAGATTGGTGATCGATCCCAATCGTGAGGATAGTTCCCTGTCCCTCTTTTTTAGAGTTTAGGATCTTCCAAGCCCCAGTAGTGAGGTTGGAGTTCTGAACCTCGACAAGTTGGAGGATCTTCTCTAATTTCATGTCGTGGCTTCTTGGGAAGAACACCGTTATGGTGATCGGCTTTGGGATGTCGTCTCCACTTCGAGCCACCAATTTGGGCCCGTCCCAAGAGTTCAATTTCGGCGCTGACCTCATGAGCCAGTCTGCCGATTCTTGTGACCCACAGTCCACTAGTATCATTCCACAACGTAAAAGGATACCTGAGAAGTGGATTCCCTTCTCTTTGCTCTGGCACAGCTTTTCCACCAGAGTGTCTTCCAGTGTAGAGAGCTGCTCTGCTTTCAGGATGACCCCAGGATAATCCTTGGGCATTATTCCCACCCTAAAAGCTTTCTCTGTTTTGGCAGCTCCTGCTTAATCAGTGGCTTGCCCGGTTACCGTTGCAGCTGTTTTTGGTTTCTTGCTTAAAGGTCGTTGCGGAGGAGTAATATTCTCCGGGCCTCGTTTAAGCTTTGTCTTCCCCGTTGGTGGTTCCCTCGGGGGGATTGGGCGCTGAATAGCCTGCTTCCTGGCCTCTTCAGGGGATATTCCCTGATTGAGGAGTCGCAGGTATTTTCACACCCCTGCTCCACTGAGGCCTTTTCTCAGTGGGTTGTCTATGCCGCCCGGTTTTAACCCTCTGTGAGGTGCCCGGATGAAGAGGTGGAGGTTCTTTGCACTACTTTTCCGGTGGAAGTTTTACATTATCTGTCCATAAATGGCCCCACGAGAAGCTAGGATCATTACGGTCCACTGCTGCAGAGCCCCGCATGCAGAGGTAAGGGGTTCAATACAATGGAGTTCTCCCCGGTGCTCCAAGGTCGAAACCAGTAAGGACTATTCTTCTATATAGCCACGCATTCTTAGGCCTGGTTTCCCACCTTGACTTTAGGTTTTTAATGAGGTTGTCTCCTCTTGGTCCGGGCATTAAAGCCAAGACCCCAAACCCATGGGCTTAGAATTGCTCTTGGATCTTTTAGAACAACTCTTGTCGATAGTATTCATAGTGAAACGGGTGAATCTCCTATACATTATCAAAGAATGTATCTAACATTGTCACATGCTACCTCAATTGCATCGATTAAAACCAAGACTCTTTATAATAACACCTTCACCAATATATATATATATATATATATATATATATATATATATATATATATATATATATATATCTACACCACTTCAGGAATAAGTCCCAAACAGCTAAACCTTACTACGAAAGGATAAAAATATTCTTAAATAATTTGGACATTCAATTTCCTCCTGTATTTCCTGTAGACTTGGATCATCCTCCGCCCTGGACCATCAAAATCCCTAGTGTTATTGAAACACTAAGTATATTTGACAAACACGAAGTAAACTCAGCAATATTAAGAGATAAATTTAATTTAATTTTGGAACAACAATACAGTGACTGCAATAAAATATATACTGATGCATCAAAATTTGAAACAGGGGTAGGGGCTGCCATTGTAAACTCGGGGAATATTTCCCAATACAGATTTCCTTACAGCCTCAGTAGCTTCTCTGCTGAACTTTTTGCTTTATACAAAGCTCTCCAACTCGTAAACTCGCAGACATTTTCAAACAGCCTCATACTTAGCGACTCCCTCAGTGCTTTAAAAAGTTTGCAGCAAATATACCAACAAAATCCTATTGGAAAACTAATGAAGGCTGAATTACTGGAAGCTGAGTTGAATTCTAGAAGCGTTAAGTTTATATGGATACCATCGCATATTGGAATCGAAGGCACCGACGAAGCAGATGCTAGTGCGCGTGATGCCATCTTTAATATTAATTTGGAAAGTGAGTGTCGATGCGTTGCTAGTGATTTAAAATGAAAGTGCATGGTGCGTGGGAACGAGAGTGGTCGAATTCCAGATCAAAGCTAAGGGAAGTAAAGAGTAATATATCTCCATGGCAACCTACTACTGAAAATAGGACCGGGACACTCAAGATATACCCATTCATATTTATTTTCAAATAGTGAACCCCCAGTGTGTACAACGTGTAATGTCGTAGATAGCATAAAACATGTCCTTATCGCATGTCCAAAATATACAGTCGAACGAGTACAAATAATTTTCCAAACAATTTGGAAGTTCTCCTCGGAAAAAACTGCCAATATCATAGGTGAATCATAGACTATTTAAAATCTATAAAATTATTGTATAAGATCTAATGGTATTATATTATCGTATTGTCACTAATAACCTTTTGGTGGATGCGACATGTTTCAAAATAAAAAAAAATGGTTTTCATCCACTTTTGTGTTCATACCCAAGAAACCAAATCCAATATTTCCGAACCATCGCACGTATGGGGCACACCTTGAAGTTGTTCTTAAAAATCATACACAAAAGAATTTACATAAGACATAAACAATACACAGTTTGGATTCCACAAAAGACTTGGAACAGGAGAGGCGCTTTCCGGAATTAACGTTCTTTTCCAGCACTGCCTCGATATAAACTAAGATGTGTATGCATGTTACATCGATTTCGAGAAGGCCTTTGACTAAGTGAAGCATGACAAATTACATCAGTTACTCGTCAGCATAAACATTGATTCGGACGACGTTAGAATTATTAGTAGCCTATATTGGGGCCAAAGAATTAATACAATGGTGGGGAACCCACCAACAGAAGAAATGGAGATTCGTCGGGATGAGAGACAGGGCTGCATCCCGAAACCAGAAGAAGAATAGTGACTAATATGTTTTATCAACATCAAAAGTCACATAAATTCTCTAGAAAGGTTAGTAGTAGAAATGAAAAGTCCATCATCGATTATGTTCTCATAAACAAAGGTAATGGAAAATATGTGATAGATTTCAGGGACATGCAAAGCGCAGAAATGTACAGTGATCATTACTTATTAAGAGCAAAATTAAAAATGACAACTGGGAAGCAGAAAGGGAGAATAAATAAAGGAAAAAAACAAAAAATCAAACAAAGCAAATAAAATCTTATAAGTTAAAGGAAAATAAAGAATATAGAGAAAATTAAATGGAAATATGTTAAGATGAAATACAAAGTATATCTACAGAAGGAATTTGTAACAAATTCAAATATATAACACTAGATATAGCAACGGAAGTATGTGGCATTACCACAACTAGAGGCAATAACAAACAAACAAGATGGTGGAATAAAGATATACAAGAACAAACCAAACTAATGAAACAAAAATGGAGAGTTTATATATGTAACAAAAGGATTGAAAGCTACGAAAATTCAAAGGAAAAGAGCCAAGGACGCGGTAATCATGGCGAAAAAAGAAACATGGGAGGAATGTGGGACAGAAATGGAAGAAGACGGTAAAGGAAATCATAAATTCTTATTTAAGGTCCTAAGAAAGCGAAAATTAAGCAATGTAAAACAGATAAAAAATAAAAATGATGTTATGTTGAGACATGATAAAGAAATTATGAAGCAATGAAGAGAATCCTTTGAGAAATAACACAATGTAGAGAAAGTACAGCTGGAATTTGAAGATTATAGACAAAATGCACCTTAGGTTTATAGATATTCAAAAAAGCATTTGACAGTGTTCCCAGAAATCAAATATGGAAAGGTTTACAACAAAGAGGAGTTAAATTTAGAAGTAATATTAAATGCATTTATGAAATAAACAGGAACTGGATAAGATAAATCCGAGGACTTCATGACAAAAGAAGGGAGGAGTACTGTATTAAAAGTAGTAAAAACAAAAGTTAAACAATTACAAAGATGATTTAGAAATATGGAAGTCGTTGGAATTTCTGAATTGTGTTTTTGCCAACGATTTAGTATTGTTTGCAAGAAACGAAATGGAGTTGAAACATAATTATATTAAAACTAAAAAACATGACTATAAATATGGAGAAGACAAAAATAATGGTAGTAGAACATGAAGAAGGACACCTTAATATCGAAATACAGTTAAAACAAGTAAAGAGTTTCAAATATCTAGGAGTGTAAATACAGAAAAATAGAAAGAAAGAAAGAAAGAGAAAAGGGTGAACAAAAGAATAAGCGCAGCAGTCAAAGTCTATTACACATTAAATAGAAATTTCCTGGGAAGAAAAGGAATTACAAGTAACACCACAATGAACGTGTACAAGTCAGTTTTATGACCAGTCCTTATGCATGGTAGTAGAAGTTGGGTACATACAATTACACTTAAAGTAAAATACAAGCAACAGACATGAAGTACTCGTACTTACGCATAGCTAAAGGTGTCCCCAGAAAGGATTGAATACGAAATGAAGCAATAAGGGAAGACTTAAACATAGAACCTGTATTAAAAACAATATAGAAACAACAGCTTAGATAGTTTGTACACCTCTCTAGAATGGAGAACAATAGACCGGCAAAAATTATTTGGCAAGATATTTGAAATAGGTAAGAGGAAAAGAGTCCCACATAAATGATGGGATAAAACAGTAGGCGAAATTTTTCGAAAAAAAGGAATTGCATGGACAGAGGCTGCGAAAAAAGCTAGAAATGAAAAAGAATAGCGGAAGTTTACTCACAAATAAACTAAATTTTTATGACCATTTTAATATATACAGGGCGTTTCATTAAAAATTGGGAACATTTTATCTGTTGAATCTTGAACTTAAAATATTAAGATTTAACCTAAAGATAAAATGTAGCTCCTTACTGAGTTACAGGGTCAGGCACGCAGCAAGGGGAGCCCCCCTCCCAGGGAATAAACAATAATATATTAAAAACTATTTTGTGAAATTCATTAAATAGCTGAACTTTATTTCCCGTTATGGCAACACTGAACTGGTATTGTAACGAACATACTAGTTTATACAGTAAAAATGTTATTATTTTTTTATATTTTTAATTTTTACTAACCTTCCTCTTTGATACAAATGTTGTTTTTCGTATAATAATAATCGTAAATTAAAAATATATTAAAAAAATGTTGTGAGCCCCCCCAAATGGAAATATTGCCAGTAAAGGCAGTTTTATTTAAAAACTATTTGTGCGCTGTACTTTAAAAGTATTTGACTTGGCGGGATGCGTAGGTACCTGTACACCCTACTAAAATTATTCATAGAAAGTATTGGAGAATCGAAAAAGTGTGCTAAAATGGCAATTCCAGTTACTTGATCCTGTTGTACGCCTCTGATAGTATCCCAAAAGGTTCATTCGACATAATTTAGTAGGACATAGAGGTACAGTACCTACATTTCCCGCCAAGTATGACAAGGATACGTCAATTACTTTTAAAATACTGGACACAAATCACTTTTCAATTTTTAAATAAAGCACCCTGTAACTCAGCAAGAAGCCACATTTTATAAAAGAGATTTACGTTAAATCTTAATATTTTGAGCTGACTATTCAACAGTTAAAATATTTCCAATTATTAATGGAAGACCCTGTATATTTTGTATTAAATAATAAAAAATATTTAATAACCTTGAAAACAGTTGATTTAAAATAATTTATAGTGAATAGTGAATTGATAGTATCGTAAAGAACAATGTACATCTCCATTACAAGGTCAATAAAAAAACTTGAGGTGATTAGCACATAAAAAAACAAAGACTTTTTTAATAGTTATAATAATGTATATAATATGAATCGATTATTTTAGAATTTTTCACAATTTAATTTTTAAGATATTCATAATTAAAAAATGGAAGTTATTGACAATGAGCTAGTTTCATTGGTATAAATTAACAAGTGAAAACATATCAGAAGGATTAAGAATAACATATATTTTTCTATGATAACGATATTTATCTCAAAAAGTTATAAATATCTTCGAAAATTAGATTTAAAATTTTTATTAGATTTAAATAAACCTCTGTAAGTCGACCAATGGCAGAAGCCCTTATTGTCAGATTGAAAGTACGTTCTGTTGACAAATCCTACCTGACTATCCAAAGTTGATCAATACAAAGTGAAAGTCGACTAGAAGAATTCGACAATTGACATCAATATCCACAACCAACCTCAAACAGATATCATCCTCGCCGACTTTTTACTTGTTTGAGTTATATTATTTTATAGTAGAAAGTGTGCTATGTTTGATTTCCTTTTAAAAGATATCTTTAAAATGGATCCAGGTTTCATCGAAGCTAATTCGACAAATCTTCCTCAAGTGGATGTGGACATGGTGTCTCAGTCACTCGAACTCTCCTAAACAGAATACCCGATCGCTGACAAGCTCGTGACACAAACCGCATGGTAGAGCAACGACCCCCTCACTAAGGCAATGCCTGTAAGGGGTATGCCGAGCCGAGCTATGCGGCTCAAGAGGCTTGGCTTAATCGCCCGGACTACGTGGATGAGGACCATTATAAGAAACCTCCCAAATGCTAAGGTCGAGTAGTCGCCGAAAGGATGGATGCCCACGGCCCAGTCGGTTCCTAGACCACTAACCTCGCGGCACCTGGCACACTCCGTTGTATATAGCCTTGTACCTGCATAAGGAGCTCTGCAGGTATCGACCTCTTTTCTCGTATACTGGTGGGAACATTTATGGACCAACAAGAGAAAAAAAACACTATCTAAAGAGCCTATAGAGACTCTTAGTAAAAGGGATTTGGAGGATACGGAGGCAATGGAGACTACAGAGTCTCAAGCGCAGCCTGATACTTCCGAAACGTTAAAAAGAACATCGCAGGGAGATGCTACGGGGAATCCTGTGGATCAGAAAGCTCCACGTGGGAAAATTTCAGGTGCCCAGAGAAGGAAGCTTAAAAAAATGAGGTAACAAGACATTGATACCAAGACAGTAGCGTCGCCTACTCCCTCAACATCAAAACATGGTGAAAGCCAGCAGACAAAGGGTGTTAAGCGAACTGTGTCAGCCAGGAGCAGCCCTGAAGAAAAAAAAGAAAAGAGGGTCAAATGTACTGGTGGTACTAGTACTGCTAGTGGTATGAAGTACAGAGTGGTCCTTATAGAGATCAAGACAGCTGTGGTCCCTAAAAACTTCCCAGAAGCAACTGTCTCGAAAGATCAGGTAGGGACTACCAAAGAGAACCTGAATAAAATGATCGACAAGGTGCAGAAGGCGCTCAGGTTTGAAGCCAGTCGATATATGGACAGCAACTACGGGCTGATATGTGCCAATGAGGAGTCCTTCAATATAACGAGGGACTATTTGGCAAGTAAAACAAACTGGAAGCTCATCAAGAGTGGCAAACTTCCAAAACAGCAACGAGTCCTCGCCCTACTTCCAGAGACTAAAAAAGAGAATCTGAAAGTGGGGCTAAAGAGACTCGAAAAACAAAACCCATGGTTGAAGGTTGATGATCCTTGGCTCCAAATCATCCTATACGGGATTACATGTGAGTCTCCGGATTGATGAGTCAATGAAGGAACTAGTCCGGACTCAATGGAGACCGTACTATTTATTCTAGCGAGCTCGCTTTAAGAACCTGTAAAGTAAGACCGAAGAGGAAACAGGGATTCATCAAGTACCGGAACTAACATCCTCCTAGGATATTCAAGGTGCTACAAGCAAACTTGTAGCACAAAAAGACGACCACGGCTCTCCTACATCAAAGGGTTGTGGCCGATAACATAGGACATCGTTCTAATTCAAGAACCTTCGATAAACAAAGGTAAGATACTAGGGCTAAATATTAGGGAAATGGGATAATGGGAACTAATTGTACTAAAGTAAGAACTTGTATCAGTTACAGATCTAAATTTAACTTGATGCCAATCATGGAACTTTGTACAGGTAACATGGTAGCAGCAAAGATTAAGCTTGAAAAATATGGGGAGGTAATAGAGACAATAATAGTTTCTCTTTATCTTCCCATCGACTCAGAAGAACCGTTACCAGGGGCTAACATGGAGAACCTGATGGACTATGCCAGATGATACAAACTGGATGTTGTTGTAGGAGCTGATACCAACACACACCACTTCAGCTGGGCCAGCAAGGACCAGGGGCTAACAGGGAGAACCTGATGGACTATGCCAGATGAAACAAACTGGATGTTGTTGTAGGAGCTGATACCAACGCACACCACTTCAGCTGGGGCAGCAAGGACAACAACACTAGAGGTAAGAAACTATTTGAATATTTATGTACTACTGAACTTGATATTTCGAATGTGGGCAACACGCCAACATTTAGAACATTGAGGGGGGAATCATCAATATATGTAACTCTCTGCACTCTACGAGTCAGGGAAATGATAAGGTATTGACATGTATCAGATGAACCGTCTCTGGCTGATCATGCTCATATATACTTCGAAGTAGATGTAGAAAAATCGGCTATTAGAACATACAGGGATCCTAAGAGTGCCGATTGGGTATCTTACAAAGAGGACCTGTTTTCTAAAACCCACACACACCTGGCCAGGAAACATTTATACAAAATGGGAAAAGTAAGTGAACCTTTCTGTAGGAAATGCGAAATAAGGGATGAAACACCTATTCATATACTCTGCTTATGTAAGAACTTACAAGGACTCAGCAGAAGCATTTTGGAAAGGAACCAATACAACCATCAGAACTACTTAAAATCCCCCCAAATAAGCTAGTGGCCTATATCGAGGACACCAAACTTTTGGAGTGGAAGTAGATAATATTGGGAATGGTACAATGACTTAGGTCAAGTGCCCGGGCTGTTGAGCACAACCCAAACGAATGAATGGTTTGATCACGTGGTGAGAATGGACCAATCCCGACTGGTAAAAAGAATAACGGAGATGGGAAAGTCGACAAAAAGAAGAAGGGGAAGACCAAGAAGGAAGTGGCTGGATCAAGTTGAAGAATATGGAAGGGAAAATCCATAAGGGAGATGAAAATAATAGCAGGGAATAGAAGAGAGTGGAATAAATGATAAACCGGAATCACACTCCGACACCTGAAAGGGTATGGAGAGCGGAGAAGAAGATATTTCCTCAAAATTCTCTGAGAATCTAACTTGGATACATCAGTTGATTTCTCTATATGTTTGCAAGAAGATGAAGGCGTCGCTTTAACATAATCCAATATGTTTATTTCTCTTCTCTTTCTATCTTGTTTGGTATGTGCCTTAGGACGGGGCTGGATAAATGATCCATATTCTACTAAATTTGATTTGAGGCAGGCAAATATGTCCGGGAAAGGTTGCCTTCTTTCGGTATATCTAATATGAACAAATAAAGAACTCCTATCATAAACTTGCACTCAAAAATGTGTTACCTTTGTAAATATAATTCCGAAGCTTCTTGCGGATTTTCATTAGATTGTATTCTATAAAACAAACCATCATATCATACTTTTCATTACTTTCGTAAACTGCCATTGTAAAATAAATTAAATATTTTATATTGTGAATTAGAAATACCAAAATGGCAGAAATATTTCACTAATAATCAGAAACAAGAACACGTTAAGTTTTTGACATTTTGCTTTTTGTTCCAAACAAATTAGCCATAACCTACCTATTATATAATATAATAGACACAAAGGAAAATTTTAGAAAATCGTAAATTCTGAGCTTGTTTTTAAAAGTAATTGAATACAATTATATATTTTTGGAAAGCCCACTTCATGTCTAATGAATATAGGAAATAATATACTGGGTGTTCAATTAAAAAAATGTTTGCTTTATATCTAAAAAACAAGAGGTGTTAGGTAAAAACCAGCGACGTCACTGGATTCTATCAGAACAAGTTTTAACTTCTTTAATAAGTTTAAAGATAACTGAGGTACGAGGGGTGCCTGAAAAGTGATACTTTTCAATTCCATCCTGTTTCTCAAAAACCTTAAGGCTATCAAAATTCTGCTTGCGTAATTTTCCTTAATCTTTAAAGTTAAGACTCCGCAAAAGTGTCCAGAATGGGATACACTGTACAAATGGAGTGTGGTCCCTCAGTGTTATGTTACATCCTAACAAATTTTTTCTGTATGTTCCACACAATAAAACAATGGGTGGCTTAATCAAGATCTAAATCTTTTGAAGTTGACAATTTATTTCTGCGGGAATCACTTTGACGTACGTACGTTTATACTTTATTTCGGAAATTCTAAAATAGTCATTAATTTATGAATTTATAAACTTTTTTGAGGTTAGATCTCTTGAATATGTCCACCTAATAGGTAGTAAAAATGGAATCTTTATGGAAAATTTTGAGGCAAAGGTGAAGGTCAGAAGAAAAGAAAGAAAGAGGACTATAAGGATCATTTACAATGTTTAACAAAAGCTATATTGATCCTATAAAAAAACTAAATTATTCGAATCTATAAAGAAATTATGGTTCAAGCTGGACATACACCGCAACAGAGAAACTGTTAGCACAATAGGCCGAACGAAAGGTGTAAGTATTCACCAAAAACGGAGTATAATAGAAGAAAAAATAGCCCTGATACTAAGAAGGAAAGATTAGACAACTCTCAATGAAATTGCTTAGATATATTTTTATGTTATCGAATTTCAACAAAATTTTTTAATAATGTACTGACTTGTTTTACAAAGTCTTATATAGTATTACTCACCATTTTGTGACAATTTTTCTTGAAACGTTCATATCCAAATGCACAAATAGCTTTGCTGAAACCTCTTACTTGAGAATCAATCCAAGCATACCTCAAAGCCACGGTCTTATCTGGATGTTCTTCACTTTCCTTATATACCACTTTTTCTGTAACGCTCTTCAACAAAGAAACATTAATTTAGATAAAATAATAAGTTAAGGATTTTTTAATTAGCTTGAGAAAAATATATTAATAAATAAACATGTGTCTTGCTCTTTGAAATTTGTAAGTATTCCGAAATTTTGTAAACATATTAATAATTACATGTATAGTTAATTTCAAAAAAGACGAGAAGAACTGATAATATACAAAGAAAAGAAAAAATCTGTAACGAAAAAAAGAAACTGTGTTTAGATGCGCAGATGAGAAAACTAGAAACAAACAGTAAACACAGCGGTAAACTATTTGGATACATCAAAGCACAAAATGCAAGAAATAAGGCTCACGCAAACATAGACTGCATACTTTCGAAAAACTATTTCGAAGAGATGTTCAAAGATAATTAAAAAAAACAGACGTATACAGGGTGTCCCGGGACTAATGGGAAAAAAGTCAGGAGCGTATAATCTGAGCCAAAATAATGTTAGTACTTCATATAAACTTTTTCTATTCAGGCCCTTGTTTTCGAGTTATAGGCCTCCAAAGTTTTAATTTTGAATTTGGTTTTTATTTTTTGTACTAGTTATTTGATCTTTATAAAATTCACGGCAAAGTTATAATGTACGTGTATGTTTATTTTGGTAAGGTAAACAGATTTACAGTAGTGCCTTGAAGCCAGGGATGGACTACTCGCAATGGTTAGTGATCCAAAAATTTTGCAGTGATGGCACACCCTGTATGAAATTATCGAAATTCACTTCCCCACACATTAAGCTAACGAAAAGGTACTCTTGTTGGAATTCGATAAAATAAGCCGTTTGTCTAATATTTACAGTTTTATTAATGCACTACGTACCAATTTACGCATTCACCATTTTTATAAGTACACAACGAGGTAAAACTATCTTATTAATACGATGTCCAAGATTTACCTACAGTACTACAAAAAAATAATTTAACGATAGCAGAAGATAAAAAACATTAACGACTTATTAATTGGAAAGTTGGTAAAAACTTTTTAAAAGTGTTTTTACCGTTGTCAAACACTGTGTAGTATAGTTCGTAGTCAGTACTTGTCAATAATTCATAAGCCCTTAATTTAACAGGTACAATGGCAGAATTCACTTTTATTGAGTACGCAGATATGCATTTAATGTATGGACTGGTTTCTCGGAACTGTTTAGAGGCCAGAAGGCTTTATGCAGAACATTTTGCAATCAGAGCATTGACAGACAGACGAATGTTTGAGCGTATTGATCTCAGGTTACGAGGTATGAATAAGTAAATGTAATTTTCCATGTATTCAAAACAAAAGTTAAACAAAAGTTTACATTTTAGGAACTTTTTTGCCAAAAAAAAGGTGGAGAAGGTCCAGTATGAAGCGTACGTACTGTGGCAGTTGAACAAGACTTGTTAAATGCAGTTGATAATGAACCATCAACGAGTTTACGAAAATTATCAAGAGAACATAACATCTCCAAATCAGTTGTTCATCGCGTCCTAAAAGAACAGCTGTTGTATCCTTTTCACATGAAAAAAGTACACAGTATGACAGTGGCTGATTATCCTCCACGACGTGAGTATAGCCAGTGGTTTCTGCGACAACAACAAGCAGACAATACATATATTAGTAACGTTCTATTTACGAACTAATCCGGTTTCACCAGAGATGGAGTCATAAATTCTCATAATATACATTTATTGGGTGATGTGAATCCACATGGCATTATCCAAACTAGGAGCCAGCATAGATTCATGGTTAATGTTTGGGCAGGAATAGTTGGCAATCATTTGATAGGGCCATACTTTATTGACGGTACTTTGACCGGTCAGAGATATTTGGAGTTTTTGCAAAATGAGTTATGGAAACTGTTTGATGATGTGCTACTACAAACTCGTTGGAATTTATGGTTCATGCATGATGGGGCCCCTCCTCATTTTAGTTTAGATGTATGACAGCATTTACACACAAGGTTTCCTAATAGATGGATTGGTCGTGGAGGCCCTTTTCAATGGCCACCTCGATCAGGAGACGTTAATCCTATGGATTTCTTTCTCTAGGGTTATCTCAAAAGTAAGGTATACGCAACATCTGTGCAAACAAGGCAAGATTTAATAGACAGAATTGTGTTACACTGCAATGTTATTAGAAATAATGTGGGATTGCTCTTTCTAGTGCAAAGAAACAACATTCGTAGACTTAGAATGTGCGTGGAAGTGGGAGGAGATCATATTGAACATTTATTAGAATAGCGTTAGTTTTTGCTGTTGTTTAGGAATTAGTTTTAGTCCAATGTTTTATAACTTGTGTTTTTCGAGGCTTTCTTAATGGTTTAATAATGTTGTGTTCGTAATTTTGATTAAAAGCAACTAATTACGTTGTTTGCGTACCTATTTAATTCCCATTAAATAAGTTCTCAATGTTTTTATCATCTGCTATCATCAAATTATTTTTTTGTAGTACTGTAGGTAAGTCTTGGACATCGTATGAATAAGTTAGTTAGGTAAATTTGTACATAGCGCATTAATAAAACTGTAAATATTAGCCAAACGGCTTATTTTATCGAATTCCAGCAAGAGTACATTTTCGTTAGCTTAATGTGTGGGGAAGTCAATTTCGATAATTTCATACAGGGTGTGCCATCCCTGCAAAATTTTTGGATCACTAACCATTGCGAGCAGTCCGTCCCTGGCTTCAAGGCACTACTGTAAATCTGTTTACCATTCCATAATAAACATACATGTACATTATAGCTTTGCCGTAAATTTTATAAAAATCAAATAACTAGTACAAAAAACAAAAATAAAAACCAAATTCAAAATTAAAACTTTGGAGGCCTATAACTCGAAAAAGAGGGCCTGCATAGAAAAAGTTTATATGAAGTACTAACATTATTTTGGCTCAGATTATACGCTCCTGACATTTTTCCCATTAGTCCCGGGACACCCTGTATATAAATATATAACAGACGATGAATTCAATACCAACATACCAAGAATCCTTACAAATAATTAACGAACTTAAACAAAAGAAAAAAAAACTTTGAATAAACTAAAAAGAGATCTCGGACCAATAGGTTGAAGGTCTTTAATTAAAAAAGGGAAAGCCAAATAATGGAAGACATCAAAAACCTTAAAATCATGACTGGATGAAGACATGCAGAGACAGGAAGACATGGAGATATGTGGTTAATGAAGCAAAAAGACACCTGAACTTATAAAAGTAATGTGTAATGCTCCAAATACGGAGCGCCAATCATCCCACATGGGATGATAATGCATTACATATGTATACAGTGTGACAATTTAAAAACTTACAATGGGCTATATCTCACGAACGAAAGATGATATCAAAAAATGCTCAAAACCGTTTCTAGGATAGGAAGGGGGAACTAAAATGACATAAAAAAGAACTCGCCCCCATCAACCCCCTAGGTCCCACCTACCCCAACTGAAAAAGTTTAAATGGCAGACACCTACTTGTGATAAATCATTGAAAAGCCTACAAAAAATGCTATCCAACGGTATGAATAATAATGGTACAGGGTGAATAAATATTACAAAACCTTGCCTTAAAAGGATAATTTAATGAAGTTTTTGTTGAACTACAAATTTGTTAAAAATGTCAATGAAGTAAATGTTCAAAGTGGGTTCCGTTGTTTTGTAAACAATAATACAGCCTATTTTCAAATTCTGCACGAACTTTGACAAATGTTGTTCTAGTAATAGCGCGACATGCTTGAGTAATTTTTCCCGCATTTCCCCAAGTGACGCAGGTTGAGTTTTATACACAACTGACCTGAGGTAACCCCATAAAAAAATCAGCTTGCGCTAAGTCTGGTGACCTCGGTGGCCACTCAATAGAACCTCTCCTTCCAATCCATTTGTTTGGATAATTAGTATCCAAATAGTGCCTAACTGCAGCTGCATAGTGAGAAGGTGCTCCATCTTGTTGGTAGTGCAGCAAATCTTCTTCTAGAGCTAGATTGCCTTGGTCATCCCGTTGATTCTCTAATTCATGCACAATTAAAGGTTGCATGGTGTTTTCCAGCATATCCAGATAAATGTCGCCACTTAAATTGCTTGGTATAAACAAGGGGCCAATTAAAGCATCCCCTAATATCCCTGCCCAGACATTAAGTTTTTCAGGGTATTGAGTGTGACCTTCTCTAAATCGATGCGGGTTCGTATCACTCCAGTACCGACAGTTTTCTTTATTCACATTGCCATTCATCATAAAAGTACATTCATCACTGAAACAAATATTTTTCAATAGTCTAGGTTCAACGCGAATTCTTTCAGTCATTAGTTCACAAAACTCAATTCGTCGGTCTGGTCATCAACGTATAGTTCTTGAAGAATTTGCGTTTTGTACGGGTGAAACTTATGTAATTTCAACACCTTCCTGACCGACACACGTGATAGTCCTGTCATTGTAGATACCTGACGTGTTGATGCAGTAGGCTCTATTGCAAATTGCCCAAGAACCTAAACTTGGCTTGCTTCATTCACTAATCTTGGGGCATCCCTTTTTTTATTTTGCACTGATCCCGTTTCTCTAAATTTTTCAACTAAATCGCGGATGTACACGTGACTTACATGTTTGTCCGGATGCCTCTCATTAAATATTTGAGCTGTTCGTAAATAACACTGGTTCTGGGAGCCAAATATGAAAATGATCTCCACACATTCAGGTATACTGTAAACCATCGTGACAACTACAGCGAATGACAGTACTGATCGTACACAATGATGACACTAATGACATTTAAATGTCTCAAATAAACAAAAAATTATTGACTGCGATAGAAACAAAAAAACAGATGTTTACAACTTGTTTTTGCAAAGACGGCAAATTAAAGTTTTTATTCAACAACAAAAAGTCCCCTCGGACACTTATCATTGAAAATAAGGTTTTATTGGCCTTTAAAGATTTTTAACATTGTATCACAAGTAGGGTTCCTACATTTGTTTTTAAAATTGTTAGATAATAATTTGGTACCATTATTATTCATACCGTTGGATAGCATTTTTGTAGGCGTTTCAATGATGTATCACAAGTAGGGGTCTGCCATTTAAACTTTTTCAGTTGGGGTAGGTGGGGCCTAGGGGGTTGATGGGGGCGAGTTCTTTTGTATATCATTTTAGTTCCCCCTTCCTATCCTAGAAACGGTTTTGAGCATTTTTTGATATCATCTTTCCTTCGTGAGATATAGCCCATTGTAAGTTTTTAAATTTTCACACTGTATACATATATAATGCATTATCATCCCATGTGGGATGATTGGCGCTCCGTATCTTTCGTTCGTGAGATATAGCCCATTGTAAGTTTTTAAATTGTCACACTGTATTAAAAATTACAATATAATAATATCGTACATTTGACCTAACATCTTTAAGTTTAATGTGATTATGATGAATTACATGAAATGATGTATTACTTAGACAAATACAACTGCACGGCTAGGAAGTAGCCTCTACTTATCAGATGTGATGCAACTGCGCAGCACGGGCCTCAATAGCAGGGATAGGCCTTACTTGACTACCTGGGTACCACTGAACTTCAGCTACTCAACCGAGGGACGAATTCCGGAATAAGACTGAAGTCTAGAATGTGACGCTTGCGTCAAGTACCGTGGTGAGTATAATAAAAAACTGGTATGTTAATGATGATCCGTCATTGTCGGATCACAGTTTGTTTCAATTACAGTGCTGCTACAATAAGTAAAGTATAGGTATCCTAGGACCACAACTGGGAACGGTATAAACTGGACCTCATGGGAAAGCTCGACGGATTCCCTAGGAATCTCGGTAATAAGTCTTGGTCGATATATCGGTAACCACGATATCTCACCGGTGAATGTAAAATCACTGGCGCTACCGGTGATTCACTTCTCGCAGATGCGGTGATTCAGTTTCAACCGAATACTGCAATATCGGCATCATCGATCATCGACTCAAGAATTGGAAGACCGCGCCGATCGAAAATCGATATAAAATATCATTATTTACAAATATTATGTAATGAAAAAACGGTGATTTAAGCCGATATGATGTTATTATAGGTATTAGGAATATAGACCTTTGCTTTTACAGAATGAGAAGGCCGCAATCGGTATAGATAATATAAGTATATTATTGATGGGCGGTGGCGGGCGCCACCAAGTCAAAGGGATAATACAAACATTCCGCCCGACCTCATACCGAAAAGGGCAAACGTGCTGCTTTTTTTGCCAATTATTTTGTTTCTTTCCGGAAGATAAATTAAAATAAATTTGGATTAGATACAATAAATGCTTTTAATTTGTATAATAAAGGGAGCGTGAATTTTTGCAAGAATGTTAGTGACTTTATGTAATGAGCGGTTTCTGATTTTAAGTATTTTAACAATAATACTATAGGTAAGTAAATAAAGTATAGTGAATTATATAAAAATATTTAGTTGTTTTTTGAAAGTTCGAATTTTCTGAATACATTATAAAATATGAGAATGAAATGTTTTAATTTTTTAAATACAAACATATGAATGAATTGATGATTAAATAGTCTTAAACTAATATGTCATTTTAACAAAAAAAAGGGGCAAACAAAGAAGTTTTCAGGGTCTTCCTGTTCAATTTTATTAAAAAAAAGATAAATATGGCTTGTCTATTTAAATAAAAAGTTATCCTTTAACCAAGATAATAGAGATATGAAAAAATCCGCAGTAAAGTATTTTTCTTTTATTTTCAGTTTAGAACATGTCTAAAAAAGCGAAACCCGCCAGTGAAATCTGGAATTTTTTACACCTGTTGAGGGTGACAATTATTATGCAATATGTAATATGTGCAAGAAAAGACTTTCCTATAAAACGACTTTCTTTATTTTATATCATTATTAGTTACAAATGTTATAATGGTGTTCCATTAATAAAAAATGTTTATTTTTAAAAGTAATGAATAACCCCTAAATATTGATATTATTTTTACATATAATATAGCAACATGTTCAATTGAAATAATCAATTTACAATTAAATAATATTAAACTAGTTACAATTTTATGTTACACCTTATATATTAATATTTATTCGAGTTACGAGTCAATCTCGCTAATTTGCAATCAGGATAATATTTATTGTTTTAAAATAAACCGATAAGAGATTGTAGCATGATAAAAATACAATGCTTTTTTTGTATTGTATTATAACTCAAGGAAGTGCAATAATTCGGTTAAGTCACCCACTGAGTATGCAACTTTATACACACTTCTGTATAGTTGGTTGCAATAAGGGAATTAACTATGGGTTTTAAAATTATTTAAGCATATCCTGGAATAATGGGATTTAAATAATTAAATGGGTGTCTAGAGTAATATTTTTATTAATTTTTTTCATGTGATTTAACCAATCCATGAGTATTTTATCATTTTATGTGGGGGATTTTATTTGACTGCCATTGGTAACACTGTTTGCTGATGTCAATTGTAAAGGGAAGCTAAAATTATTGAAATCACTTGTCTGATACTTTTCGAGTTGATAGTCGAATGTCTAGTATGACAAGTCGTGAGTATAAAAAAATGGTCAGTGGCACATGGTTTATTCCATTTATTTTCGGGACTATCGTGGTGAAAAGCCCTTGGTAACAAGGTAAGCTTTCATCTTGTATATATATTTTCACGGCTATAGCCCCAATTTTATTTTAGGGTTTTTCTGTACAGCATAGTTTTTACATACAAGTTTTTACAATACTCTTTTGCCAAATGGATATGGTTTAATAGTTTTATGGGTGATGGTAATCAATGATAGGATGATCGTGTCCAGATTTTAAGAAGCCTCAAATTTCGGGTGTTTCCTGTATGGGGTATATTCTCGTAGGGATAGCTGACAGACTATTGCTCTCCGTTCAGGGTTGTAGAGGCGTGTCGTACCTCGGATTGCGATTAACGTTACAGAGCGACAAGAGCTTTTAACCGCGTTTCCAGTTCAAAGGGCGAAGCTGGACTTATGTTTGTTGGTGACAACTGCGGAATAATTCCATTATGGATAGCGATTCTTAACCGCATGGCTGAATCTTGTTCCATAAGTCAGATGTGGCTTGTCAATTAAGCCAATTGACGTTTAATAGTTTGGACACTAACCGCAAGTAACATTTAAAGTTTTATTTGTTTTCATCTGAACTTTAAGCAACATATTCATTTTATTATAACTTCATGTTTTAACGTTTAATGACACATTCACTTTTATATTTCACTATTTAGTAACTTCACATTCTTATAAAGACAATTCACAATTTTATTATTACATTCTTTCAATTTTGTAGAGTTTAAATATCAACGTTGTTATTGCATATCGCCCTGAAATTATATTTCAACTTAATCTTCTATATAAGAGATATTTTTGATTTATTTGGTTATATCTTTTTAATTATTACAGTTGTAAGGCTGTAACTGGTATACCATTTACATGTTACTAAAGATTTAGTGTATTGTATATAATGATCTCAGTTAGTTGATAACATTAGAAATTGTTAAACATTTTAAAGTAACCAGCCATTGATAACTGATTATCAGTTCATAATTAGAGTTGATCACCCCATATTTGTTGAGACAGGTTATTACACCATCTGTTCAAGGTACCATCCATTTAATTAAACTGTTTCATTGGCAATAAAATGTGTTTTATTTGATTTACAAACGTAAAAGCAAAACGATATAACTAACATATTTGAAAAGTTACAATAGCTAATTTATTCACTAATGATTTCTTGATTAGTCAGTAAGAGTTTCTTGAATGTCCTACTAATCAAGTAACGCCTTAAAAAAATAATACAGGACAAGCTTTCAAATATTCCTCACTAACTCACGACCTTATGCTCTCCGGCGAAAATCGAACCTTTGGCAATGTAACCTCACTTCTTGTAGTAACAACAGCAAGGTAAGGTTACAAGATGCAGAAATAATACATTCGTATGCGTCGCCAGTCACCGTGCGCTGATCTTATATTTTGATTTGTCTTTGCTATTTACTGCGGTGATTCAAACCACCGTCTAAATTCACGGTTGCCGGAAAATCACCGTATTTCCCAACACTATCGGTAATAAAGATGAGATTGATTGGGCCATAGCGGAGCTGGGTTTGATTATTGTTTCGTCTTATGGAGAGAATTGTGCAGAAAACCGAGGAAATATGGTAAAGGCCACAAGTGGCTCTCTGGACTCGCTGCGGAAACAAACCCGGCGTCTATTTAATAGGACTAGGAAGACAGAGTCGGATCTGAATTGGGAACAATACCCTCTGAAACAAAATGAGTATAAGAGCGCCGTTATAGTGGCTTGAAGAGATTATTGCCTGCGAGGATATTGTCAAGGCTACGTCGAGTCTTAACGAAGTCTCCTTCTTGGCTGTCTGAAAATCGCACCGGGTATCTTCTCGAAAACACCGGGGGATACTTGGCAGCACTTACTAGATACTCACTTCCCCGATTGTAAAGCCGTCGGGCAAGAGAAACTTGACACAGGGTGTGTGGGAACACAGCGACCATGACTATCTTCTAGCAAAGGAAATAATTACCTATGAGCGGAGTACTTGGGCAATACATACGTTTAGATCCTTTAAATATCCGAGGAAGGACCAAATCTTTTCGGCTCTGCTTCAGCAGGGCTGGGAGGCTATTGTTCCAATTTAACTGCATATATTTCGGGCTTGCTTCGCAATCAGATATGTTCCTGAGCAGTGGAGACAAGTACAAGTTGTGTTTATACCCAAGCCCGGTCGTATTACATACACTGTGGCTAAGTCTTTTAGACTTATAGGCTGAAAACACTGGAGAGGTTGGTTGATCGGTATAAGAGGGAAAAGGTTGGGCAACAATCAGCATGCATTCCGGTGTAACAAGTCAACAGAAAGTGTCTTACACCAACTGGTAACGCAGGTGCAAAATGCGCTGAAACATGGCATGATCGCTCTGGGCGCACAGTAGAGGTCGAGTGGAAGGACCATGTCGCTAAAATTGTCGTCGATAGTGGATGTCCATAAGGAGGCGTCCTTTCAACCACATTGTGGAACCTAGTAATCGACGAATTAATATCCTTATTAAACGGCGAGGGCTCTCAAGCAATTGGGTATGCCGACGATATTATTGTCCTTGTTGTTGGAAAGCATATTACCGTCCTCCGGTACCTAATGCAAATGGCACTGAATAGGGACAGGGGTGGTGCAACGATCACGGACTTGCAGTGAATTCTGCCAAGGCGGAGGTAGTTGCTTTTACCAATAAGAGAGGTACAAGGGTCTACACCTTGGTGGAGTGCCAATTCCAGTGGTTGAACAAATGAAATATCTGAAAGTGATCTTGGATAAGACACTGACATGGAAGGCTTACCTTGATAGTCGCATAGGCAAGGTGACTAACACGTATGTGGCATGTAGGAGAACCTTTGGGCCGAACCCCTAAGACTATCTTATGGTTCTACGAAGTGATCATGGTGCCTATGCTCACATACGCGGCTCTGGTCTGGTGGCCGAGAGTAACCTTGGCCACGGCTAGATCGCAACTAGCACGCCTCCTAAGGGTGGTCAGTTTGGGGGCAACTGGCTGCATGAAGACTACATCAATTGTTGCGTTGGAGGTGATTCTTGGACTTCGGCCACTTCATCATGTGATCGAAGCTGAGGCCGGAGGGCCCTCCTCGCCTAAAAAGTTTGGGATATGTGCGAAGCGAGGAAGGGTGCAGACACGTCAAAAAGCTCAGACTCCTGGGAGGTGTTCTAGTTTTGGCTCGAGCTGCTGATATTAGTCTGCGCGGGGCCGTGGTCGAGAGTAACCTTGGCCACGGCTATATCGCAACTGGCACGCCTCCAAAGGGTGGTCAGTTTGGAGGCAACTGGCTGCATGAAGACTACACCAACTGTTGCGTTGGAGTTGATTCTTGGACTTCGGCCCCTTCACCATGTGATCGAGGCTGAGGCCGGAGGGCACTCCTCGCTTAAAAAGTTTGGGATATGTGCGAAGCGAGGAAGGTTTAGAAGAAAGTCCCCTATGTAGGGGTTGTGGTATGGATGACGAATCGTCAGTCCATCTTCTTCTAGTGTGCCAACATTTATTTTATTACATTTTTTACATTTTATATATATATTATCATTCACACTTTTACCCATATTAAAATCGTTGTTGTAACCTACTAACATTTTAATTTATCTGTAGTATTATATGTCCTAAAATGGTAAATAAATATTATTTTTATGACATTTTATTTTGTGATACTGAGTGCTGTAGTTCGTTCATGTTGTTTGTAGTATATAACATTTTTGTATTGACTTCACTCCAATGGATTATATGCATAGTTCTACTGTATTTAGGCCTAATTATAATTTAAAATTCTATGTGTCGTTGATTCACTTTTATACATATGATTTATAGTGTTTTTGTTTATATTGAATTCAATAACTAGTATTGTTGTATGTGACCATTGTATATGATTAAATTGTATTTTTTGCGAAACAAGTGTAATAACACTTATCGCCAACCTACTTTATTCACTCCATGTAATGTTCTTGTAAAGCGATATTTACAGCAAAATTTAACCAAACCTACATATGATATTATTGTCTTATTGTGTTTTATATAGCAATGTGATCGTTTTGTGCAAGTGGCCACAGACGCCGAGCACGTTAATTTTAATAAAAAAAAAATCCTTGTGTCGTTGATTCAGTTTTATACATATAATTTATAGTGTTTTTATTTATATTGAATTCAAATAGTTTATAACTTGTATTGTTTTATGTGACCATATATGATTAAATTGTATTTATTGCGAAACAAGTGTAATAACACTTATCGCCAACCTACTTTATTCACTTCATGTAATATTCTTGTAAAACCATATTTTTGAATAAAGTTATTATTATTATTATTAGGCTGTACTACGCAGGCGAATCTTCGGAGTCACTGTTATGGCCCTTGGGAACACAAGGAAGCATCCACTAAAAAGGATTGTGTCCTTCACCGAAGGACTTGGCTTCATGGATGCATAAGTAGCAGGAATGGGACTATGGGCCCGCCAGTGGCCTTAGTGCCGTAACCTTGGCTTGGCCGAGGTTCGCATGCACCTAGTAGTAGTATAGTGTGATAGTTATTGACCCCGAAGGTCAGAAATGTCTTTCGAACTGATATGAACTAAGACCTTGACGGTGTTGATATACCACGAACAATGTTGAACTTTTATAATATTATTCATAAAGAATACACATGTAGTAAGGTACAATGCAACTACTTGTAGAACGTATTAAAAACATTATACAAATACAAATAATATTTATAATAAATTGGAAGTAGTGTAAACATCTATAGTATCTAGACCATTCCATTATATTCTGTTTATCGTAGCGAATCAATAATAATGTGTATTGTTGGTACGATTGAACTTGACCGTTCATAGCAATGTACAGGTCATGTATTTAGTATATTTCAAGTGTTATCTAGTGGATAAATAAAACCCAGTGATATTTGATGAATGTTTTCTTTTCACCCTCTAGTCCAGATTGGAGTAAGTCCGTATTTGCATTAATTTATGGAATCATCGTGCAGCTATAGATTCATAATAACTATCTACATTACATACACCACATGGCAACCCTGCCATCTTCTACTATACACCCCATACACCACAGTAGTAACGGTAGACAAATACAAGCAAAACCAATAAAAACGAATTAAAATGATGGGATTTTAAATTTGTAGGTTAAAATCTAGAGAAAACTGTGAAAGTATTTAAAATTTGGGAACTTCGTCGTGTAATGTTGGTTGTCTATATTACAAAACGTTTAGTTAAATTTTATCATGTGCATAATAACACAGTATGTTTTAAGATACACTTATATATTATTAAAATAAATATTTATTTCTATAGAAAAAAATAATGAATACTATCAATAAATTTGCATTTATAAACCGCACGTGATTTAAAGACCGCTATTACATGATGCATAAATACATGATTAACGACTGGTTAATTGACAACTTGCCGCGCATAACTATGTAGTTACCATACAATTTAATAATTTAAAGATATATGAATTCGAAGAATTATTATATTTACGGAATGTGCATGTGCGTTACGTAAACTATAAAAACAATAGGAATGAATACTTTGTGTAGGATTAATATTTAATCACCGTAATGCGTACTATAATTTTAAACTGCGAAGGTGTTCGTTATAGCCTTTCTAATACCCATTTGGAATAACTCCGTCGTTATTATTCATTGATAATGAATCAGAAAAGACAAAAGATGATAAATAGAAAGTCAATTATATACTAATTGGAATTAAATATAGCATTAATGTGGAAAAAACGCAAGTTTAATATTGTTAGTTTCAAAATTAATTAAGATCTCCATTTGAGTTTGCAGAGCATATTAAGAGACAGTCATTCCATATATTTAATACTCCTATATATCGCTAGTAGGAGTTTAGAATACAATACACTGACTATTACCCAAAAAATAGTCGAAATTTAAAAGCTGTATTACACCTTGAACCTATACTACCTGATACTTAAAATATTAAATAATTATATTCATATTTTATTGGGTAATCCCATATACTTTTTTTGTTTTAGGACAACTAAACTGAAGGAAACGCAAAAACCTAAAAATGTAGGATGATCAACTAGAATTTGTAAAAGAAGGCAACGATGTAAAGATATTAGAGGACTTATCACATTGTATGAATTATGTTGTCACCCTACATAGCCCATAAGATGCTGATGCTGCATATCCCACAGTCCACAGCATAGTTTTCCCGAATCAACCTTTTGTGGGAATTCAGTAAAATCACATTGATATCTACCACAACCCACTTTAGAGAACTAGCCGCGCTGAGCACAAAGTGGCAACAGCGCTTGGTAGTCCGATAGTCCTATCCCATTCCTATCCTTGTAGGTAGTCTTCGTCGTCGCCTTATTGATTTGTTATTGTTGTTTCTGACATCTCCGCATGGTTTTAGCAGTCAAAACATGTGACAAAGTTTTTCGATCTGTTATGTTATAATAATGAGAAAATTATAATAATTGTAGTGTAACCTTGCAGTCATATTTTAATAATCTGGAGAACAATTCATCCGAAGATACGGTAAGTGTTTATTATTTGATGTTAATAAAGAATTATTTGTAGGTTACATTTTTCAATTGCAAAAAGTTCTAGCAAATAATTACTGAAAATTTATTTTAGATGCCTCGAAGGTGTTCAATTCCTGGATGCAATTCAAATTATGATTCCGTCTTGAAGGGGTCAAATAAATGTGAATCGACATTTGCTTTTCCTAAAGATAAAAACAAATGTGAAAAATGGTTGAAAGCTATTCCAAGGAAAGACTGGACTCCCACAAAGTGTAGTGTAGTATGTGCCAAACATTTTCATGACTCAGACATTATTAGGTATCATGAATTTACTTTGCCATCGGGTGAAAACAAAAAAATTCTATTAAAATACCCAAAGTTGAGTGAAAGTGCAATTCCAAGACAATTTGACAACTTACCTAAATATCTTTCATCTGCACCTGCAAAAAAAAGAACAAACCCAGAAGAACGACGGGAAACAATTTTACACAGGGAAGAACAAATAATAGAAGATTTTTTGCATAATGACATTATAACTGATTTTGATGATCTGGCAAACAATTTTAAAACGAAGTTGGAAATTCAATCCTGGGAAGCAAAAATTGTAACAAAAAATAATAGTCGTAAGTTATATTTTTACAATTTAGATATAGATCAATATGTGACAGTTATGGCGACAATTGCAATTGAAGATAATTTAATGGTTAAAGTTTACCTCAAAGACAATCAACTTGCATACAACGATCTTAAATGGATTTTACCATGGGATGTAAAGTTGCAAAGGTGGTCTCAACTTTCCAATATATTATCTCGTTATAAAACAAATACTGTTAATAAAGAAGTAAATGTAATAGAGATGCTTAAAGAAGGATTGAAAATTATCTCTGATGCATATCTAAAATGTGAAAACAATTATGATGAAAGTAATACATTTTTGTATAGTAAACATTTAGAGATAATAATAGATCAGTTGTATCAGATTGTGTCAAACAAAAATAAGTATCGACCATCAACAATTATAATGGCATTTATATTATATTAACAATCGCCCACCTGTTATAATGTTATTAGAGATTTCTTTGTCCTTCCTCATAAAAGGTATTTGCAGAGTATTTCTTCCTCTTTAGCAGTGTCGCCCAAAGAAGAGAATAACAATAAAAATTATTTATTGAATATTGTAAAGTCACTAACCGAGACTGAAAAGGTTGTTGCATTAATTGTTGATGAAATATATATCACGTCTCGAATGGATTATAGATCTCAAAATATTTTGGGTTCTGCTGAAAATAATGTCCTAGGCAGTGATTGCGAGTTTGCAAGAACAATTGTTACTTTTATGATAAGCTCAACATTTGGTAATATGAATGAGGTTGTAAAGCTCTGGCCAGTTAATAATGTCAAAGGTAGCGAATTAACAAAAATGACTACAGAAGTAATTAATTTTGTTCAAGACTGTGGCTTTGAAATAATTTGTATTATAACTGACAATCACTCAATTAATAGAACAATGTTCAAAACTATATCCGATAATGGATTATGGTTTTCTAATCCAAAAAATCAAGAGAAATTAATTTTCCTTTTATTTGATTTTGTTCATATTTTCAAAAATATTTGGAAAAATTGGATGAATTTAAAAAATTTACATAATACTTTTGTTTTTTGTGATTTTGAACAAATTAATGAAGGAACTTTGAAATATGCGAAGTTTCAAGACTTACGAAATGTTTATGAGTCTGAGAAAACTTCGCTTATAAAACAAGCCTTCAAATTGAATTATAAATCCCTGTACCCTTCCACTCTGGAGAGGCAAAAAGTCCAGTTGGCAGACAATGTATTTCATCAGTCCACAATATCATGCTTGATGAGTACTCCAGAGTGTAAGGATACAGGGGACTTCTTGCAAATGATTAGACGTTGGTGGGATTTGGTTAACAACCGAAGTACCCTTAAAAGTATTATGAAAAGAAATGAATGGTGCAAACCATTTGAAAATGTATCAGATCCAAGGATTAGCTTTTTAAAAAAGTTTGTAGATTGGTTAGATAGATGGAAAAATATAGAAAATAATAATGGACATTTATCTAATGAAACTTTTCAAGCCATTAGGCAGAGTACTTTTGTTATAAAAGAAATTATAGAATATTCATTCAAACATTATCCAATTAAATATCTATTACCTGGCAAGTTTACAAGTGAAAATTTGGAGAAGAGGTTTGGAAAGTATCGACTATTATCAGGCTGTAATTATAATGTATCATTAGATGATGTCATAAATGCGGAAAAAAAGATACGTGTAAAACATATTTTTAAAAATAATAATATAAATCAATACTTTACACTTTCTGATATAAAGTCACAGTTTTCATTAATATCTGAAAATGATATTAAGGAGTCCTTTCAGAGCATTGAGAGTAATAATACATCCAGTGATTCATTGTTAAAACAATTTATTCATATATTAAAAACCGACTATTTAACATCATCAGAAATTGACGAGTCGTCAAAGATTTATGTTTGTGGGTATGCCAGTTACACGATTTCAAAAAAGTTAAATGGATGTAAATCTTGTATATCATTGATAACATCAAATAAAGGTGGTCAAACCTCAAATCAGTATTTTGATTATCTTCAGAGAAATGGGTTATCAGTAGCTTCTGATTTTGTCAACCATATTTTTTTTCACATATCCTCAATTCTTCAATATATCATTAGCAATAAAGAATGTGAATCATATTTTCTGAAATGTAATCAGCAAAAATATATTTTATCAAAATTAACTATTGAAAGTATAAAGTTTGATTACTATTATGGATATTTCCAAAATATTTGCTCAGAATGCAACAAAAATTGTTCTAGACTGCTTCATATGATTTGTTCTGTGTTTAGCAATGTATTTTTAAATAATTATGTTAAACTTAAAAATAACGAAAATATAGAAAAACAAAATAAAACAAAAGAGAGAAGCTGAAAGCAGCCGAAACTCTCAAAAGAAAAGGAAATTAAACACTTTTAGCAGTTAGATTTATGAATATGTTTTGTTATTTTTTTACCTTAATTAAAATAATTGTCTTTTGATAGTAGCAAAACCTCTGCTAAATATGAATAAAAAATATTGAACCGTCTTAAAATAATAAAGAAAAACGAGTTTTTTTTAATAACTTCAACACCCTGTGTATCAAAAACGGGCGACATTAGACCCAACATTACCTATATAATTTTTCATGATTTCATGAGAGCTCTTTCCTGTAAAGCGTTGTAAGTGTCATTTGGGAACACCCTGTATAAAATAGTTCAAAATATTAATTTTAAACCATTTTGTACATGGTGTCTTTATTACATATTTATTTACGGAAATATTTCAGCAGAATGTGATACAATTTATGTAGATTTGCACCCTATATTTAACTTTCGTAGGAATTACTTTGTAACGAGTTTAAATGAAGCGCCAGCCATCAAGCTAGAAACCGGACCACTCTTATCAGCTGATCCAGTGTTGCCACATGTGTCAGCGCGGCTAGTTCTCTAAAGTGGGTTGTGTATCTACCCAGGATATACCGCACTGAGCCTCAGTTCATAACTCAACTTCATTCATTAAATATCTTTTTTGTAATTGTCTTATTATTATAGTAAATTTGTAAAAATAGAGTTTTTAAAAAGTGACTTCGAGATATCAGTTTTATATTTTATGGAACCTCAACCTTCAACATCTAAACAGGAAAACCAATTTCAAATATCAAATGAAGAACCTATGTTGGTTGAAGCAGCTGAAAACTACAGTTAACGTGGAAAATAAAGGTAAAAATAAGGATCTTGAATCATGAGTAAGTTTTGAGTATAAATATTATAAAAAATATAAGTTGGCCGTAGAAAATCTACTAAAGTATAAAATAAGTATAATCGATAGATGGATTAATTAGAATTAGTACACAAATAGTACTTATACAAGTCAAATAATATTTATTTTAAAACAGTAAGTTTTCGATTATACTAACTTCATTTTTAAGATTAATACATTCAACATTAAAACTCATCAGATAAATTGATACATATAAATAAAAACTGTACAGCATTGAGAACTTTTGCAAGTAAGATAGAGTTAAAACCTTACTTCAACAAGATACTATGCTACATGTTGAAAAAAAAAATAAAACAAAACTACAAATTAAAATTGAACTTGACTCGTCAAATGAAAAAAGGCATTTGTTACTAGTTAGCTCTTGTTTTGTTTAATAATAATGATAAGATTCCAACTGAGGATAGGACTTGAGCATATACCACCTGATACTTAAAATATTAAACAATTATATTCATATTTTATTGGGTAATCCCATATACCTTTTTTGTTTTAGGACAACTAAACTGAAGGAAACGATAAAAATGTTAGAAGAGCAGAATAAACCACTACTTCAACTCCATGGAATCAGAGAAAGCTGTTCTAATTCACCTTTAAAGATTTAACCTGAACATTGTAAGTTAAATAAAAGCTTGTAAAAATATATTGATTTGTTTTTGCTTTACTACCCTAGAAAAAAATATCTATGCTGTTGAAATAAACAGTTTCCTTGTATAAGTTTTTGGTTGTTGCAGTTTTTTTGTTTGCATTTTTTGTACTGTACTTAAATTTTATTATTCATATACCTAAACCTGAATAAAGTTGGTTATCTAATAATGTTTTTCTTAATTTAAATATTTAACTATACGCATACCCGTTGCCCATTTCCCCACTACAATCGCAACCCTTGCGCACAATGGATCAAGTATGAATAAGTAAGATAGAAGAAAGCAGTTGCTGTGTCTCTTGGTAGGTAATACTACCAGTTACGGGCACTAGCTATATAGGACTATTAAATATATGAATCATTCTTTATGGCAACTTTGACATGTTTGACAGTTCATTTGTTGAAAACTGTATCTTGTCCAAAAATTGTTATTAACTCGTGAAAATTTTAAAACAATAATTTATCCTGTGTGAAATTTATTCATTTTACTTTCAATAATTATACTAGAAAATATATAATTATGCAAACATTTTTATAAAAGATCATTTAAAAAGTTAATTAAAACCTTTCACTGGTAACGCGCGGTCCCTGAGACCGAGGAAAATTTGTTTCTCGTTTTAAAACGCAACGCATCTCTTTCTCGCTGTGCGCCGCCAGGTACCTTTTACCCTTATCCTTGGCCACTTAGTATAGAATCGTTTTCTGTGTAGTGCGTATCGTTTTTCTGCTTTGCAAAGTGGCGGTGTGAGACACCGACGTTACCAAACTCGTATTTTTTTTGGGGTAAGCATTAAATGCTTCTTTATTTTATTTTTGCTTAAAAAATTACATTTTAGTTTCTACTAATCAACTATGTCTTACGAAAAAGAGCAAGAGGCATTGCAAAAATTATTTGATGAGGTTCCAACTGATTCCGAGACCGGCAAACCAGAAGATGATAATGTAAGTTCTTGTGTTGATAGGTGTATAAGTTTGTGTTAGTTTGGTTTAAATGTTCATTTATCTATGGACACCTGAGGGAAAATATTGAAGTAATTATGTTATTTTGTTCATCAGTTAAGAGTTTTAGCATTCGTTTTTGTATTAAGAAGTATATTTTTTTTTCAATTCTTAAATATAAGGTTACAAAAAATTCAATTGATTATTTATTATTATTAATATTTTTAAATGAAACTCAAGGTCTCTAGTTAATTCCACAATATAATACAAGTTATTGAAAGTTCTAAAGAATTGACAATTGTTTCGATAAATCAATATCATCGTCATTTAAAAACACTAATATGAGCATATTCCACGAAGTAAGGGTCGAGACAGTCAATTTCATATTATTATTAAGATTTTTATTATAAAAATAACGGGAAATACATCATAGCATATTTTAAAGCATCGGAACTGTTACAGAGCCAACAACTAAGATATATTTTTTTTTAATGAAAAAAAAGAGACGTAAAAAAATCGGATCTAAAATTGGTCTCATAGACCGACGCTACCAATTATGTACCAATTTAACAACGTTACCCACGAAAGGTTTTAAAAGTACTGCGGTAGGTATTGATTCTTAATTCAACTTTTGGCGACGAAAGGCAGTTTTATATCGTTAGTGCACCAAATTCACATTGTATACAGACGAAGTTGAAGATCGATCGTTACGCCAAAAAACATAGATACTGGACCAAAAATGCAAAAAAACTAAGTTTTCTACTATGTTTCTTTCCAGGAAAAAACACGCTCGAGAATAAACAACCACATTATAAAAACCCAACAGACGATCAACAGTGCAGTACAGAGTCGTCGCATCGTTAAAATAAATATTGTAAACAGTTGAGATTAAGAATGCAATTGTGGGGGTCTAATGAAGCTGGATTTCACATGATTAAGTCTATCAAAATTATCCTTTTTTCAGGCACATCATTATTTTTTTATTAAAAGTGTTTTTTGTTAAACAAATAAATTTGAAATCAATGAAATTGTAATGAAAATGATGAATTTTGGATGATTTTTGCATGATTTTTGTAATTTTTTTGCATTGTGTTTTTATTTTTTTGAAAAAAAGCTTTCTCATTCTAAAAATAAACCTATTAGTAAAATATAATGTTTATAAACATAAAAACTACATATATCTCAAAAATTCTAAATTTTTATTTTTAAGTACTGAAACCGGTGGAAGCATTTATACAAAAAGTTAGATTGTGCTTCAACTGTTTAAGATATGGTCATCACGGTAGTCAATGTAAAAGTAAACCCCGATGTTTTAAATGAAATCAATCTCATAACTCAAAAAAATGTAACGAAACCAATATTGCCCCAAAAGTTGTTCAGGTGATCATCTCACCACAAACTTAAAAGCATGCCCCGAGTTCAGTAGACAAAAACTAATCAAAGAGGCGATGTCCACATCAAATCTAAGCTATCATGACGCCAATAGGGAAATAAAAAAACTCCTACTCCAATATGGTTTCAAAGAACAGTCAACCTGAACCAACTCAAATAGTAAATGTCTTCTGTCAAAAACCCTTCCCCCCATTAAATTCGCATCTCACAAATCTACCGTCAAATCCTATACCTTCACATCCTATCACCATACCTCCGCAACTCTCACTCCCAAAAAACTCCTTCAAAACTTCCACTAACCAAAGCTCATCTCAAGCAAACAAGAGGCACAGACCAAACAGTCCAGACATAATAACAGAATAAAGAGATAATATCTCAACCTAGACTTCCCTTACCAAATATTGGAGGAATAGTAAACCCCAATTACACAAAAAACATTAGTGAAGCATCAAGCACACAGATTGCATATCATTGCATAATAACAATATTAGAAGTAGTCATAGAAACTATCTGTAAAGTTTTAGCATCAAGAAATATAAATGTCCCAAAAGAAGAGCTTATGCATATAATTAGTACACAATTTAATGTAAATACGGCCTCACATTCGCAGTCATAACAAATGAAATAAGAGTATTTTACAATGGTACTGCCGATTAGCAGTCTCTAATAAGGAAAATTTAGAGTACATATTATTAGACTAATATCAATTTTCGCTAGCACTCTTATCCGAAACTTGATTTCATCCTGACAGATATTATAATTTCAAAAACTTCAATAATGTTCGGGCAGATCGTAACGACGGTTACGGAAGATCAGCCATCTTAATAAGAGAAGGATTTGTTTTTATGAAATCGAAATACAAACTTCATTAAACTTTGAACACAAATGTATTTCTGTGGAAATACCTTATAAAAACAAAAAAAAATACATCTGTCCTCGGTATATATTGAACCACGCTCCCGGATAACTTCACAGCAATGGATTCATTTTCTAGAACATATTCCAAAACCCTTCATACTAGGAGGTAAGTTCAATGCTCACAACTTAACGTGGAACTGCGAATATGATGACGTAAATGATAAGGTACTATTGGAAGCGATACAGCATTGTAACCTTATAATATTAAATGATGGATCACCTACCCTAGCACACCATCAAACAGCATTAGATCTAACACTATGTTCACAAGATATAAGTCATTTAATTACTTGGACTATTATAAAAGAGCCACGTGGTTCAGATCATCTGCCAATACGTATCAGGATCGCCTTGAACTTCTCACCAACAAATATTCCCATAAGGATACACAATATATGGAATTTGAAGAGTGTCAATTGGGAACTATACACTTCAGTATTAGACTCTATTGAACCAATACCAACATATGAAGCCATAATTTTTTTATAATAATAATAATAACTTTATTCAAAAAGATGGTTTTACAAGAACATTACATGAAGTGAATAAAGTAGGTTGGCGATAAGTGTTATTACACTTGTTTCGCAAAAAATACAATTGAATTATATACAATGGTCACATACAACAATATTAGTTATAAACTATTTGAATTCAATATAAATAAAAACACTATAAATTATATATATAAAACTGAATCAACGACACAAGGAATTTTAAATTATAATTAGGCCTAAATACAGTAGAACTATGCATATAATCCATTGGAGTGAAGTCAATACAATAATGTTATAAACTACAAACAACATGAACGAACTACAGTACTAAGTATCATAAAATAAAATGTTATAAAAATAATATTTATTTACCATTTTAGGACATAAAATACTACAGATAAATTGGAATGTTAGTTGGTTACAACAACAATTTTGATATGGGTAAAAGTGTGAAAGATAAAATATATATAAAATGTAAAAATGTAATAAAATAACAATATTTCTTGAGGCGTATTCATATTTAACACACACGGAAATGGGATAGAGATAAAAAAATGTATACGAAATATAACTAGGAAGTTTCTTGCTCAATATTAATTGGTTAAAATAATCATTCTCAAACGACTCGAACTTTAGATCTCTTCATGAACATTTTCAGCTGTTTTTTGAATTGAAATGAGTTGGGTATAGCGCGAATTGTTTCAGGTAAAGAATTGAACATTTTTGGAGCGTTGTAAGAAAAACTAGTTTTCAGCAGTGATTTTGTTATTTGTGGTATTACATAGTTATATCTTTGTCTAGTGTTATAGGTATGTTTTGGTAAGTTTAACGAGTGTTTTGTTGTATAGTACTTCATGTTGACATTGTAGTAATAGAGTTGTTTAAGGTCGAGTACCTCTGATTCTTGAAATAGTAGATCACTTGGATATCTTGAGTTTTTACTTAGGATAATTTTCAGGAATCGTCGTTGTAGAACTTCAAGGGGTCGGATGTGGGATTTTAGTGCACCTCCCCATGCTAATAAACCGTATTGAAAGTGACTTTCAACGAGTGCATGATATAGTGTGAGCAAATGATGAACAGGAAGGATTTTCTTCATGTATCTTAATTTATAAAGGATACATTGCAGTTTTTTGGCTACGTAGTTGATGTGTATGCCCCATTTCATGTGCCAGTCTATTATGACTCCTAAGTACTTTATGTTATTTTCGGCTGTAATTGTAAGATTGTTTTTACCATCGAGGATGTTGAGCTGAGTAAAGTGAGGAAGATTTGTTTTATTACAACTGAAAGGTGGGAAGTTGGTTTTTTTTAAGTTTATAGTTAGCAACCTACTTGCAAGCCATTTTTTAATGATAATAAAGTCTGTTTCTACTATTTCTTTTACTTCTGTCCAGGTATCCGCCTCGTAGAAAATCGCGGTATCGTCTGCGAAGCCGATAATGTTGCCTCTGCTTTTCACAGAAAACAAAGGCAACATTATTAATTATTATTATTAATTAATAACATAAACAGAGCCGCGAGTATTGCAATTCCTAGATACTCCTCGCAAAGGATAAAGCGAAACCACACGTCTAACCATGGTGGAACAGAACTTGTGAAATAGCTGCAAAAACACGGAAAGAAGCTTACGCCCAATATCAACAAAATACAAATGTTCAAAATCTGACAGAATATAAACAATTGGATACAATCGCCAAAAAAAAATTCAAGGAAATAAAGAAAAAAAGCTGGATAGAATATTGTCAAAGCTTAAATAAAAATACCGCAATCAGAGAAGTGTGGCACAAAGTTAACAGATATAAAAATCGTAAACAAGCAAATAAAACTCCTATAGACCTCAAAGATGCCCGGATAAACGACTTTCATGGCAAAATTTCACCTCCGTGGGTAGAAAATGGAAGAATGCAAGAAATCTACACAGTAAACAAAAACAACACACATATGCTACTACCCTTTAATTTTTGGGAGCTCGAACAATGTTTAATAAATACCAAAAACACCTCACCTAGGATAGACAATATACCATACATGATACACAAAATGCCTCTAAAACACAAAAAGCATTATTAATTTTATACAACTCTATTTGGGCTGGTAACATCCAATTCCCAACAAATTGGAAAGAGTATATAGTACTACCAATCAATAAATGAAAAATGAAATTAGAAATTTAATTGAAAATGTGTTAACAGTTATGCAAATAAAAAAAAGTCATACTAATTCATGCATTTGAGTCGCTATTTTTAAAATTAATTAATAATACTTGAATTTTATTTAATAAAGACATATTCTTACATAAATTAAACATTGTTCAAAATTTCAGTACCTGTTTAATGTGTCGATAGTAATTTATTTAGTAGTTTTGTCCTTGTTTAATTACCATATAAAGAAATATGCAAATATCGTCAGACTGTGATCGACGATCATTTCGAACACGTCGTAGTATTGTAGTAAATAATGTCAAACGTGGATTTTTTATACGAGCATCATTACGAATAGAGAGTAAACATTTAGTTCTTTCGTTTTGATGTGTTTTTCAAAACTTTTAGTGACAAAATAAACTTTTAAGTTAATTATTTTAATGTTTTTGGATTATCATGGTTCGTCGGTGCCAAGTTTGTCAGAAAACAGCCGAAATTACCAAGGCCATGTAGCTACAATACCATCCCCACTTTTTGTAATTCATTCATGATTTCACTACTGGCGTTTAGAATTGTTGGCCGCAAAAATAAACGTGTTTATGAATGAATAGCCCTCTCTATATTTATTATTACTCTAAGGCTTCCACTCATAACTTTTTGAAAAAATTGTATCCCAATTTCGTTTAGTCCATTTGCAATGATCAAAGTAACATTTTGACGATCCAATTTGCCTTGTATTGTACACCTACTTATATGTATCTTTGTATCGAAACTCTACTTTTTCTGGTTTTACAATTATACCTACACCTGCTTCTCTTAGTCTTTCCTCTAAACATGTTTTTATTTCTACTATTGCCAGTGTTGTATTTAACCTATTGGAGGCACAGGGAAATGAGGGCCTATTTCTATGCATTTTCTTTTTATTGCAGTTATTTGCTTTCATTTTATCAAACTGATTCTTTAAAAGTTAGTGAAGTGTTGCCTTTACATAAGAAAGAAGATAAAGATTGTTCTGACAATTATAAAAATAGTTGAACTCATTCTCAGGGTAAGGCTGATTTCTTACTTCGAAAGAAATAAGCTAATATCTGAATCCCAATTCGGAATCAGGAAGCACAAATATCCAGTGCAGGCAGTTGCTAATATAATTGCTGACATAATCGGGGGTTTTGATAAGGGTATAACACTTCAGCTGTAATGGGTGGCCTTCGACTGTGTCGATTGATATTTTCGTACAGAAACTGGAGCACTATGGAGTTAGGAGTAATATTCTAATTTTATACTTTATTAAAATCCTATGAACAGGATGCAGTATGCAATCTATGATAACATTACTTCTTCATTGGCACCTGTACACAAGGGTGTTCCAGAGGGATCAGTTTAGGATCGTTTTTATTTCTAATTTACATCAACTATTTGTCCTCTCAATTGAATCTGCATCTTGTTCGCTCATAATATAACTGTCAAATGCTTTTTGAATATGTATAAACCCGAGGAACACTTTTTGATTTGTTTTCAGTGTTTTCTCTATCACTTATTTCAATGTAAATACATGGTCTTGCATACTTATTCCTTTCCCGAAGCCACTTTGTGTACCACACTCAACAATGTTATGCCTATATAATTATTACAATCAGTTTTGGGAAGTGGTAATATGATACCTACTTCCCAATCTTTCGGAATTTTCTCTTCACTACATATTCTCTGTAATAATTTAGTTAGCATTAGTAGCCCTCTTTCTCCTAAACTCTATAACATTTCTGAGATAATGATGTTGTGACCTGCTTCTTTATCTCTTTTTAACTGTTGTACTGTTTGTTTAACTTCTTCTATTTGTATCAGTTGTTCATTTTCTTCGTTTTCCAGTCCCCATGTCTTTCATTTTCGAGTTCCAGCTGTTCTTCTTTCTCTGCATTGGGTATTTCCTCAAAGTATTCTGGCATCAATCGCTCTATAATTTCTTTATCTTGTCTTAACATAATTCCATTCTTATTTTTTGTTGTTTTACATTGCTTAATTTTCCATTTCTTAGGGTTTTTAAGACCTCAAAGAAGAGTTTCTGATTTCCTTTAATGTCTTCTTCTATCTTTTTGCCAAATTCCTCCCGTGTTTTTTTTACTGTAATTACCATGTCCTTTTCGTTTGAATTTTGCAATTTTCGTAGCTTTCAATCGTTTTGTATATCTTTATTCCACCATCTCATTTGTTTTTTGTTGCCACCAATCATGGTAATGCCACATACTTCCGTTGCTGTCTCTAGTATTATAGAATTGAATTTGCTCCACATTTCTTCTATTAATATACTTCGAATTTCATTTTGACATATTACCATCTATTTTTTCGTATATTCTTTAAATGTTTTTGGATACTTCCTTTTCCCTTAACTTAAATGGTTTTATTTGTTTTTATTATATTTTTTCCATGATTTGTACTTTCTTTCTGCTTCCCAGTTGCCATTTTTAATTTTGCTCTTGATAAGTAATGATCACTGTATATTTCTGCACTTTGCATTACCCTGATATCTCTCACATCCTATTACCTTTGTTTATGAGAACATAATCGATAATGGACTTTTCATTTCTGCTGCTAACCTCTCTTGTGTAATCATGAGATTTATGTTGATCAAATGTATGATTACGAATAAATACAATATTTAAACTGCACACTCCAATAATTTTAATATGTTTAGCAAAATAAATTAAACATTGCTCAATCGTGGTAACAAATGCAAAAATATGTGAAAGGATAAACCGAATACTCCATTCCCACACTTCAAAGAAAATTGGTGGGTATTCATTACACAATTCCACAATTTCCCAACTATAAAACCAAACCACAGATTAATGAACCAAATAATTATTATTTGCACATTTTAATCGGTGACATCTAAATAAAAACTGCTAATAACCTGATCTTATTTGTATTTATGGTTTATAATAAGACATTGCATAATTCTCTGAAAAAGAAATTACCTACTTAATATTAAAGTATAATTCAATGCCAGGAAAGGTTGCTTTTCATTGTTAATATAATTAAACAGATCGGTAACTGCACTAGATATTTTTTTATTTTTTTTTATCGCATCACTGATTTGATAAACAATGAGGTTGATTTAAAAATCAAATGAAACAATGACAATATGTAACAAGACCACAAGATTTACTTGCTAAACCCAACCAAACTTTGTATAAAATATAGTGCCTCTGTTAATCCTGGAGTGAACTGGAGTTTGAATTTTACACGAAAGGACGTATTGGGTCTGACAAGCCCCAAAAAATATGGTTTTCAGAATAAACATATAATTGTAGAAAAATTAATGCATATATCTTCCCGAAATTTCACAAATTCAAGTACTTTATAACGCATTTTGTAAAGTGGAAAGTGCTTTTATCAACTGTAAGATGACTTCATCTTATCTTATTTATCTAAATTATCTAAGTTAAGCGAAGTCTATATGAAATACACAGTCAATGTGAATAGCTTATCACCTTTAAGAAACAATAAACTAGCTTTGCATGCCATTATTTACAATAAGTGGCTAGGGATGTATTTTAAATTTCTCACCAAATAAACTCAAATCTAAATGATTGATACCATTATTGATTCAAACTCTCCAACTATAGCTTCCAAAAGTTATTCACCAGCAGTCAATCAAGCAGTTTTCCCTAGCAAAGAACAAGTAATTGATTTTCATGCTATAAGCAATGCTAAATTACATGATTTCCTTGTTCCACTTGGTTCAATCATTCAGCCAAGGAATATAATTTTCTCCTCAAGGTTTTCAAACAACCATGTTTGTATGTATTTGATAAATAAAACAGTACTAGATGATTTCATGAACAATTCTCTTCTTCTTAAAGTGCCTTCTCCATTCAATGTAGATCGGCAACAATTCTGGCAAATTCGTCTCAGTCTTGGGTTCTTCTTAGCAGGGAGTTTGAATCTAAGCATGTCCAATCCCTTATGTTTTTCAGCCAAGAGCACTGTCTACGAGCAGGACCACGTTTTTCCTCAATCTTACCCTCCATGATCAGTTGTAGGAATCTGTACTTATGTCTTATGACATGGCCAAGGTAAGCAGTCTTTAGTTTTTTATGGTTTCAAGAAATGTTCAGTCCTTGCGTGTGTGTGCGTGAGGTTACAATGGCTTCGGAAGAGATTCCATTAGCCAAATTTAATTTGTGTTGCGAAAAATGATTGATTGTCATCACTCTGCTTTCACATTATATTTAAGACCTAATATCTTTACCTAGTGTAGTAGTTTTTTCCTCGTTTATTTTTTGTTCTTTTTTTTTGCTTTTTTATTTTATTTATTTTTTTCCTTAAATTTGTTTTTTATTATTTTAATTTTTTTTTTCATTTTTTCTGTTTTATATCGCCTTTTTTAACTTTTGCAATCCTTTTGAGGAATTCACAGGGACACTTAAATTTGCTCTGGAGTATGTCAGAGTTGGACAACACAGTAGGTGTACTGCATATAGATTGGGGGTGCAATATAGGTTAGACACAAAGGATCTTTGATACTAATTTTTAGTCTAACAATATGTCTATATAAAATTCTATAAATATGTACATTATTTAAACTAATCAGTTGATTTAAATTAAGCGGGTGCTGGATCAATACAGGAGAGTTCTCTAGATCTTGATACCATAAATTCATTTTGTTTTGAATATTTTTACAATTTGAAATTACATGTTCTAGGTTTCCTACTTCGCCACATTCACAATACAGTGATTCGTTTAATTTGATTTTATATAAATATGCCGGGACAAGTGCGTGGTTGAATCTCATCCTACATATGGTTGAGATAAATCTTTTGGTATTAGCTGTAGCTGTAAACCAATGTTTAGATGGAATATCTGTTTGTATATTATTATATGTTTGACCAGTTTCTTTTCTATTAAATTGTTCTTTCCAGATTTGTTTTGTTTCAATTTCCAGTAAGGATGATATATCAGTGTGTTGCACTTATATGGAACAACATCATATTTGTAGATTGCTTGTTTGGCTGCTTCATCTGCTTTTTCATTTTCCTTAACCCCGCAGAGGGCTTTAATCCATATAAATTGTATTTTGACATCAAGTTCTTCCATTTTTTGATATTCTTGTAAGATATTAGTCAGGATATAGTGTGATTTTTTTGAATAATAGATGTTTTTGATGGATTCTATCGAGTTTTTACTGTCCGAAGCTATAACATATTGATTAGTATCCCTTTCCGCAGCTTTAATATATTTTATTGCTTCCAGGATTGCAACGAGTTCTACTGAAAAAAAATGAGAAGCAGTCATTTAGCCTTGAGGATAAAGTATAATTCTTTTTTTGAACATAAACCGCACATGCTACTTTGTTTTCCATTTTGGATGCATCGGTGAAAATGATATTATGTTTTGGAAAATATTTTTCCACATCATGTTTAAATATTATTTGCCTCAAATTTATTGGTATTAAGGAATAGTCCTGAAGGAATCAGCACTGTATGTGGTTATTTGTGTTGTATATATCCCTGGAATAAATAGGATCTAAATTTGTAGAATAAATATCTTCTTTAAATTCTTGGATTCTTGAATAGACTTACACGATTGTAAAACTTTTCTTGTTACTATAATAGTTGTGTGAAAGATCCAGAATATAGAGGGACTAGATATTATTTATGAAGTCACTATTTTTGTTTATTAATTTTGCTATAAATCTGCCAGCTAATATTTGCCTACGGAATATTATTGGAACTTCACCAGTTTCAGTGTATAAGCAATCATTTGGGGTAGTTCTTAGAGCTCCTAAACAAAGTCTAATACATCTATGGATTATAACGACTATCTTCTTTAAATGACATTCTGCTGCTTGATCATAAAAAAAACATCCAAAATCTAAAATAGATCTTATATAAGACTTATAAAGAAGCAACGTTATATTTGGGTCTTATCCCCACATATAGACCTACGTATATTTATTCATCTTTCGTATTTTTTGTTGATATAATTTATAAGTGTTTTCCACAATAATTTTTGATCTAGCCATATACCCAAGTACTTGATAGATGTGCATATCTCATAAGTAGTTTCATTTAGTTTAATTTGGTTAGGAACACACACTGTCGTTTTCTGGTAAATATACAGGCCTGGCTTTTTCTTTTTGATGTTGTTAGTCCATTATTTTGACACCACTTTTCCAGATTACTATATGTAATGTTAAGATTGTTACATCCTTCAGCAATGTTTTTACATCTGTGATATATACAAATGTCGTCAGCATATTGTATTACTTTTGTAGAATTATTTATTATGTCAGAATTTTTTAAGTCCATAGTATATATTAGATACAAAATTAGACTTAGGATACTACCTTGTGTAAGGCCAATATTCGTTGTTTTGTTCAGTCCTTGTTCACTCTATATAAGACCTCTTGATTGGTGATATGGTCAGTCCATGGAATGCGCAGCATCATGCGATATACTCATATCTCAAATGCTTCCAGCTTGTGGATACTGCTAACTTTTAGCGTCCAGGCCTCGACTCCATACAGTAATGTGGAATACACATAACATCTAACTAAGTTAAATCTTTTGTCTAAATTGAGTGTTGTGTCGGTTAACAGGTTACGCATTTTAATAAAATTGTCTCTAGCTTGCTCTATGCGGTATCTAATTTCTATCTCAAGATTGAGATCCTCTCTGATCCAATCCATGAACAATAATGGATCCACAACCATCAAAGGCGAAAAATTAGTTGCTCGCCAACTCATAACTCTGGCTGATAGAATCATACTCTCCAATGTATCCCAACAATCCCACATCAACTACTGTAAGACAAGTTATCAAAAATGGTTTAAATTAAGTTTCTCCAATTACATTTCTAAGAATAATTGGTGCAACGTTACCTGAATATAGCCACATCCTGAGTTTCTGAAGACAGGTTTATGTAAACCCTTATACACGAAAGCTCCCAGATTCTATGTTGATTGATTTCGAACAAACAAAGTTAACGCATTTATATTCAAAAAGAAGGCCTAACATGCTAAAAATGCAAAGCTGAAGGTCACATAGCCTCACAGCATAGTAATAGTACCAACCAATCAGAATTTAACACATCCAGTTCATCAAGGAAAAATCCACCCACTATCTCCCCCATCAGCATCCACAACAGAGTTACTCCCAAGACGTCTAAAGCAATAAATAAAAGACATATTGAAGATACTTCTACACCTGATAGCGGTAATAACACCTGAAAAATTATTCCCAAAACCACTGACTCTAAAAAAGAATAAAATGAGTAAGAATCGGGCAATCAACCATATCCTGCAAAGAGTTAATAGAAAATAATTCGCCACCTTTTATTTTAAGTTATGATGAAATTATTGGTTCTATTAGATAACGTAACAGGCTCCTCTGAACCTGTAAATATTGCTCTATACATCACATCTAATCATTTATCGCTGACAAATATGTTAACTGCAGTATATCCTTACATAGAAGGTAAGACATCCAAAGCAAGAATCAACAAATTTAAGAAAAAGGCATTTTCTCATTTAGGCCAAAATATACGAGATTCAGAATCTGATTCATCAACTAATAATTGATTTGCCACATCATACGATTTCTCAATTATTCTACAATTAAATCCAATGAAAACACAAGATAAACTTCACAAATTCAAACCAACAGTGAAGTTGTGGAAACATCCAATCACAAAACACAAGTTCAAGTAACTCTAACTGCACTTAGAATAGGGCAAATTTACACATACTTATCTTCTCAATAAAGTCAATTTTCCTTTATGCAATTTATATAGACAACCCGCAAATCTAAATTTAAGTCTAGGTGAAATATATCCAATTGAAAATTGTTGGGATTTTTAAAGGACAATACTGTTCCTACTGAACAAAATTTCGGCACCAGTTCTCGAAAAATATTTGTCAGTCTGCTTAAAACACTTGCCATTCTGACCAATCTCGACATTAGAACAGTAATAGACCGTGGTTCAGTTGCTTCTGAAAAATATGAAACATTGGCAACTATGTATACCGTTCGGCGCCACTGTCATGTGTGCCCTATAAATTATATACAGCACTAGCCCAAGACTGTGCAAGCACTCATCAAGTAGTATCCACATCCACTCCAGTATGCTTCTGTTTCCAGCAGTCACATTCGTTTTTTATATAGCTAAAGCTAAACAATATTTATCGTGGTGTAAGTAGGTTAGTCAGCATTAGTTTTTAATGTCCACTGAGATTTATTATTTTCTATAAGTATTTCTGTATTCTTCAGATTAAAAAGTTTAAGAAGACATTTAAAGCCACATTACTGAATTTCATGCAAAGAAAGGATGCTGCAGTGCCAAGTACATCAACAATCCAGTTGAGTACAGATGAACACATTGCAGCCAAAAAAAGGAAAGGCTTTGTTAGGCTCACTACCGCAAATTTCTTAAAATATGGATTTGTTCTTTGGTCACAATCAGAAGACAATTATTGTCCAAAACTAAAATGTGTTGTTTGTGGAGACATACTTTCCAACGAAAACATGAAACTGTCCAATTTTTCGCGGCATTTACAAACAAAGCACCCACAGCTGTCTAATCTAACCTAACCTAACACATCATCTATGAAAAGAAAAATGATAACCAGAGTACAACACTCCAGAAGCCTAACTGACAGAAATGAGGGGATTGGGACTGAAACTGCTGCCAATATTTATAAAATGATTTGTAGACCCTTATGGTACAGGATCCCACTGCCCGATTCCGCAGCTATCTGTTTTTTAGATGAAATTAATTTTAAATGAATGTTGAGGGAGTATGCAATGGATTAGCGATAGGTTGCCTATAAAAAAGTAGCCGCAATTAACTGTAATTAATTTTTGTATAATTAATTTGCTAACATAAATATGCAGCTATATGTTTTTTTAAAAAAATTTAGGTCATTTTAAAGGAAATTGTGTAAGGAATAGAAAAAAAAATGGTTGCCAGCTCTCAGTCAGCTGCTACGTTAAGGTTGCCAGGTGTAAACAGGTTTATTATTGTTAACTATTTACAGTCATCTGTTTTTTAAAAAAAAATTATACAAAATTAAAGTTTTATATTTCCTGTTTACGATAATCCAAGGTCAATAATGGCCGCAAGCAGAAGTTGCCATGGTTTGAATTAACGATTCCCCTCCAGGTAAGTATGAGCGCTAGAGAAAAGATCAATATTATCGTATTTGATTCGTAAAAATTAAATAAAAATAATAAATATTAATCCATCAGGGTAATGGAACATAAAATAATGATGTTCAACAATAAGTTTGATTTCAATTATCTTTTGTTGACATAGTAAAAACAATTTTTTTATACAAATAATGTACTACACAATATACTTATTCAAATGTAAATCTTATAATTGTACATGTATTTTATGTATTTCATACATTTTCTGTATCAGTCTCAATACCATCTGAATCATCAGAGCCATAATCTACATCCACGTTTTCTTCTATGTCTTGCTGTTGTTCATCTAAAGTCAATTCTTCTGATACCAACAAAATTTCTTCGACTGTCATTTGTGTCGGGTCACCAATGAACCATGTTGGTTTTAAATTACCATTATTTCCTGACCAACCATACCCTTGTGGATGAAATTTGACACACATAGCATTTTGCCATGTGTAATTTTTTATTTTAATGATTTCCAACAAGGTGGAATTAATTTCGAGTCAAAACTAGTGACTTTCTTTGAAAATGTTCCTTTTATATTTGTCACTGAATATTTTTTTTGGAAGATGTGATATCTGGCCTTATTAACACTTGCACATTTTGTAACACCGTACATAAGTACTGTTCTCCAACGATAATAAAAACAACTTTATTGAGTGATATTGAAGAAAAACAATAGTTTTCTCAGAAACTTGTCTAAAATGATATGTATTTTGCGAGCATTTGTTGCACAAAGTTTTATTAAAATAGACTGAGCTATTTGCCCAAATGTCTAAGGCATAGAAGATCTAAGGAGATATAAAAAGTAGAAGCCATCTATACTTCCATGTCAATGTGTGTAAGATGAGTTATTTCAATTTGCGATTCTAAGTAGTCGGCTAACGTTTACTGATTTAAAAATTTCTCCGGAATATTGGAAAAGAGCTGAAGCTGCAGGTGCGAGAGGGTGCGATAAACAGTACTCAATGTCTATGTATTTTTTATGCCAATTGCCAATAATCGTCCAAAAATATCTCTTTCCATTTTTAAAAGAACTTGTTTGCTGTCGTTTTTTTGTGATTTTTTTATACAATCTGATGCGAAATCAAAAATTTTGTTTCAGCTGAGAACATTGGAGAATCTCTTGGGATTATCAATGTATTTGGAAATAAACTCCACTTTCTGTGCACTGCCACACAATTAAATACTGAGCTGAAAATCTGTTACATGTGCGGAAGATGATTTGCCAGTACCCCTCAAGGGGCCTGAGAGGTGAGTTTTTCTTCCTCAATGATGGCACGGGCTTGACACTCCCGAGGTACCCCAGTCACGTGTGTGTCGTCCTGTATTTGTCCTTAAATGTTGGCAATCTCAAGGTGTGAGACACCGTGCCGATGGATGCATGGCTCTGCCGAGTGAGTCGTAAACAGTTCCTCCAGATACCGGGCACCCTCTGGATGAAACTTAGCCTTATCGAGGTATCCAGGCTCTGCTTCAATGGACCGTTTAATTCCTAGGCTACTCTTGGGATCAATCTATAAGCTTATTTTCTGAATACCCCTCTTTACACGGGTCTCAAAAGAGACCTCGAACATATTCACCAGAAATATTTGAAAACCCAATATTTTATGAAAAGTACTATATAATCACTAGAAAAGAAGACAGTTTTGAGAAAGTATCACCTTTCACAATCCATAAATCACTTACCTCTTTAATAGGAGAAACTCAAAATACGAAAAAACTAATAAATGGAACACTACTGATAGAAGTTAAGAATCAAGTTCAATCTGAGAAAACAAAACTAATAAACAAGTTAAATGATATGGAAATTACAGTCGAACCCCATAGAAGACTAAACGTAGTAAAAGGAGAGCAGATATTTATTGAACTGTAATACAGAAGAAATAGAAGTTTAAAGACTAAATACCAAAATAGATGGAAAAATAGCTACCTTACTATTAACCTTCAAAACCTTAAAACTACCTGAAAAAATCAAAGCTGGATACATAAACATAAGGGTTCGCCCTTACATACTCAACCCCCTCCGCTGTTTTAACTGTCAAAAGTTTGGGCATACATCAGATAACTGCAGATGCGAAAAAGCATCTCATGAAGAAAATCCATGCAATCCGTCCCCTCAATGTGTTAATTGTCTAGAACAATCTTCCCGGTACAAAGGATGCCAAATATTCAAAATGGAACTTAATATACAAAAAATACTTTGAAGCAAAAAAAGATACAAAGTACAAAATCCAGCTTTCAACACTACTTTTCCAGAAATTAAGGAAAAAACCAGACAGTAATAAAACCGTTATTTCTTCAACCCCATCAACCTCATCCCAGACCCTAAACCCAACCCTCTAACATCGTCCCTAAAAACCAATAACCCTTCCCGACAATCCCAACAAACCAACCCACCTCCCTTCCAACCCTTTAAAATCCCACTGAAAATTAATCACCACAAAAAACAAAATCCACCTCTCCTCAAAAATGTCTCAACTGCTACCTCTAGCAGCAAAACTACAAGCGAAACAAATGACAAACATATTACCTTAAACAGAGAAAAATCCTCTTCCTCTTTATCCTCAAAAAGTACCTCTTCCAGTCACAACAGATCTAAATATCATAAACTAAATAAACCCAATAAAAAAGAATAAGTTAATCCACTGGAACATAAACGGTATTATAAATCATTTAGAAGAACTCAAACTACTTACCAATACACACCATCCCCAGGTACTTTCCATTCAAGAAACCAATCTTAAAACCACTGACCAACTTAAAATAGCAGGTTTCAATATAGAGAGAAGAGACCGCACTGATTTCCTCAGAGCCTCAGGAGGCGTAGCTCTACTCATAAAAGAAAATTATCCCTATAAAAGGATAAACCTCAACACCAACTTAGAGGCTCTTGCAGTCACCATCGTCGGAAATATAGAAACTACTATTTGTACTCTCTACCTTCCACCATCAGCTAAAATCAACGCAAATGACATCACAAATATAATACATCAGTTACCATCCCCAATAATCCTGACCGGAGATTTGAATGCCCACAACACCATATGGGGTTCAACTCATACAGACCGACAAGGCAGAATTATAGAAAATATGATGACTCCCCCACCTATATATCTTCCTCTACGTCCTCACTTTCATGTTTAGACATTACACTATGTTCCCAAATTCTCTCAACAAACTATCAATGGGGAGCACCCTAGATGATACACATGGGAGAGATCACTTCCCGGTCCTCCCAGAAAAATTACTTTGGGAAAACTCCCCTAATGTATTAGATTAAATCACAAAAAAAGAGACTGGGAAAATTTTAAACTACAGTATACGGCCCCCAACATCGACCTTTTAGGAACTGATGAAACCGCAAATATTATTACTCAATCTATCATTGAAGCATATGAAAACAACACACCAGAATTAAAAATCATTCCAAACAAATCTCCTGTGCCATGGTGGAATGAAGACTGTAGAAAAGCAATAAAGGAAAGAAAAAGTGCATTAAATATGTTTAAGCACAAATCAACAAGCATAATTCCATAAATTTTAAAAAGTCCAGAGCAAAAGCAAAAAGAATTATAAAAGAGGCGAAATTGTCTTCTTGGAACAAGTTCACCAATTCTATCAACTCTAACGCCAGATCAAAAGACATATGGGACAAAATAAACAAATTAAAAGGCACACCTACCAGAAACTTATCAGGCCTAATAGAGAACAATGTATGGATCAATGACACAGAGCATATAAGTCAGATATTCCCCAATCAATTCTCTAAAATATACAACAAATATTCTAGCCATCATATTGTCACAAAAAAGCAAATACAACCAGTAAATATGTCATACAACCTGCCAATGACAATAAATGAACTAACCTACTAGTTGAAGAACAAAAAATACACAGCTCCTGGACCAGACAACATAAGGATATCTATGATAAAAAATCTACCCGAAAATGGAATACATAGCCTACTCCAATTATACAACAAAATATGGGAAAACGGCCAAATTCCCAGCGCATGGAAATTATCAATACTCATTCCAGTCCACAAACCAGGAAAATATATATGCAGAAATGAAAACTACAGACCAATAGCTCTCACTAGTCATCTATGTAAACTACTGGGAAAGAGCATCAACAACAGACTAACTTGGTACCTACAGAAGCATAATCTCCTCATCCCTGAACAAACAGGCTTTAGAAAAGAATATTCAACTAACGATCATCTAATAGGCTTTGAAATTGATCTACAAGACACCTTCCGACTCCAAAGACACACCAACGCACTATTCCTTGATTTAAATAAAGCCTTCGACATAATAAATAGGCAAAGTATAGTAAATGCGCCCGAAGAATTCAATATTGTGGGATCAATGCTTTAGTTCATACTCAACTTCCTCACAGAGAGAGTATTTCAGGTACAAATAAAAAACAAAACATCAGACATACTTTGCCAAAACTTAGGAGTACCTCAAGGTTCTGTCTTGAGTCCAACCCTCTTCATACTTGCAACTAACAATATAAAAAATGTCATGCCACCTAATATCAATTTTAGACTTTATGCAGATGATTTACTTATCTATCATTCAGCTTCTGACCCAGAAATCAGCATACATAATCTACAAAACTGCGTAAATCTATTGGAGGAATGGGCAAATAATAACAATCTAGAATTCTTATCAAACAAGTCAACTGGGGTTCATTTTTGTCGCAAAAGAAACTGTACAAAAAATATTAACATAACTCTGCAATTCAAATGGCCATAGGAGCATTCCACACAAGCCCCGTTAACAGTATCTACTGTGAAGCAGAAGTAATGCCACCAGAACACCGACATATGCTACTTACTATTATATACGCAAACTCCTTAACAGTCAAAAAACAACATCCTTCCTTCAACAAATTGTTCAATATCTGTTACCCAAATATACAACTTACAAATAAAAAATACAAACCTGGAGCAAATTATCGATAAAAAGAAATTCAGCATAAACTCAACTTGGAATATCTTATGACTACAGCCCTTACAATTTCCCACGATGGAACACCTCTAACATACAAATAAATAAGGAGCTGACAATACACATAAAACATTCCACACCTCCTATACTGTTCAAACAAAAGTTTCATCAGATTATGGTTCAAAAAAAATGTAGGAGCAGGATGTGCTATATATGTTTTAAACCACAAAATATATGAAAAATATAAATTGCCAAATAATTGTAGCATATATACTGCTGAATTGGTAGCCATAGAAAAAGCCATAACATACTTAATAGTATATTATGTAACGTGTGTTGTAAGAAGCATTTTACGCACGAACGGAAAAGTTACGCATGAAGCCGCGTAGCGGCGAGTGCGTAATTCCGTGAGTGCGTAAAATTCGTTACAACACGAGTTACGTACTATACTTTACCTACGACCCACTTGTACTTGTGTTTATAATCTTATTAAGGTATTTAAAGTACAAGTAAAAACGTACATCCTCGATGCCCAGCCAAGTTTCGTAAACGTCCGTCCTAAGTAGTATTTATTTTTAATAAAAATGTATGTAGAATTACCGGAATTGCATAAAATAGCGTATACACCTCTCGACTAAAGTGACATTAATCCCTTAGGTGGATAACTTCCCTAAGGAATCAAACACCACCCGCGAGATTAAATGGGCCACTTTAGTCGCTTGGTGTATAATATACTATTGTTTACTAATAAGAGATACATTCAGACAGCTAAAAGATGCGGATTGAATGAAACGGAACCAATTATCATATAATTCCAAATAACTCTTAGTATTAAATGCAATCTCATATCTAAAAAATGTTATCTACCATTTATATATAGAATAAAATTCAACGTCAAATATCTAAGTAATACATTTTGAATAAAACGGCTACGTCTATTGACAGTTGCTAAGTGGTTGCTATGGAAGCCGTACGATTTACTTTACAGCCGTGCGTTTTGTTTTACCGTGCGTAATAGACGTCTTACATTGATTGCCGACTACTTACAGGGGTGGTCGTAGGTAAATATTAATAAAATCAAATTGGGTGTGATTATAAGTGATTGAAGATCAGTATTAGAAGCAATTAAAAATAACCACCTAAGTAAATAAACATAAATCAGATATTTTATGCAATATTAAAAAGTTGTTGTGTAATATAGACATCCCATTTATTTGGGTGAAGAGTCAGTCACATAGTATTATAGGCAATTAAATAGTTGACCAGTTGGCTAAGGATGCTATTATTGATGGGTACAAATAAATTACACCACTCAGAAGGATATTACAACAGCTCTATAAGAAAGGACTATACAGAAATGGAAAGTAAAATGGATTGAACTTGCACAAAAATCCACAAATCAAAATTTTTTATTACACCCTCAACTTCCATTGCTACGGTCATATATAATTGATTATAATGTTCCCAACTTTTATGTATCCACAATTTTGAGATTGAAATCCCAGCATGGGAAATATCCATATCACCTTGCTAAATTAGGTATTGTTAACACGGCTGCTTGTAGTTGTGATAATGTTACTACTGCAGATATCAATCATATAATATTTAATTGTTTCAAATATAAAAATGATAGAGAAATTCTTTTTAAATCCCTTAGTAAATTAGACATACAGTTCTCCGTAAATCTAGCTCATTTATTGGGGCTGAATAATAAAATAGTTTTTGAAACTCTGGTGGAGTTTTTTAGACAAACGAAATTTGATCTGTAACGGTGTTGAAATTTAGATTCAAGTAACACGTTCAGTCTACCATTAAATAAAAAAAAATCTGTGGCTGAAGGATTTAATTCCAGTCCCCCCCCCCCCCCCCCACACACACACACACACATCAGATTATTGAAAACTACAAATAACATCAAATTATATACACAGATGGCTCCAAATCGAATGAAAAAGTAGGCACCGCTTATCACACAAAAACATCAGAAAACAGTTTCAGCCTCCATAAGTCAGCTGAAATACTTACAGCAGAACTATTTGCAATACATAAAGCAATAGATTTCATCACAACTAGTAATTATCTCAAATGGCTGATAGTAACAGACTTCATGGGCTCTCCTGACTATTAAAGCATACAACCCAGGTCACCCTCTTGCCAAGGAAATAAAATATCAGTTAGAGAAAGCATAAAAATTAAAAATAAAGAAATCATGCTCCTTTGGATCCCTAGTCATGTAGGTATTAAAGGCAATGATAGGGCAGGCTTCCTGGTGAAAGAACAAATGCATACCACAAACGTGATAAATATACTAAACCTAAAAGATCTGAACAATCATTCAGTTAAACTAACTAGGAACAGTTAGAGTGGGACCTTCAAGAAGGAGACAATAAACTCTACGAAATCAAAGACATTCACTTTAACAAAAGGCAAATACATAACCTACCAAGAAAAGATAAGATAGTCCTCATAAGACTAAGAATTGGACACACAAAGTTAACTCATGAATATTTACTATCAGCGGAAGAACCACCAATATGTGAGACCTGTAACTCTACAATTAACGTTAAACATATAATTATGCATTGCAGGAAATATACACCATATAGAATCAAACATAATCTACCTACGAATATCAAATTACTTTTCTCAGAAAAACACTTAGAACCACTACTACGATACCAATGTATACAGGTTAATATAAAATAAGAAAACACTCATATAATATCACAGAGAGTAAAGACGCTAAAAGGTCATAGATACCGATGCATCTATAATCCATATCTATCTATATCTACACCCAGGTGCAAAAAATTCGATCCATCGTATATTTTCCATTTATTGTGGCTTTTAAAACTTGGTACTTATTATATGGCATATATAAATATAGACAGATCCCCGTATAATTGAATTTATTAATTTATATACATTATTTTCATTTGTCTTATGACATTTTTTATAAACAATACAAATATCAGGTTTTTGTTAGAAATTTACGTCTGATAGAGCAGCAAGAAATTCATTTGTTATTTTAGTGACCCATACAAACCCACCGAATTAGTATTTAAACTTATTATTTTGTTAATTTAATTGAAATCAAATGGCTTTAATACCAACGGATGCTGCAAGGGCAGTGGCTTTAGTTCAAGATGGTCGTAGCCAATATTATGCGGCTGAGGTAGTAGGTGTTAGTCGTTGTGCAGTTCAAAGAGCAATTCAGCGGTTTAATGAAACTGGAAATTACACGAGGAGACCAGAATCAGGCCGTAGAAGGGCAACATCCGCATGCGATGATAGATTTTTGGTTTCTTCGTTTTTGAGAAATAGACATTTAACGTTAGTTGAGCTGGCAAATTGTCTGAGTGAAGTAAGAAATGTCGATGTAAACAGGTGGACAGTTCGTCGACGACTCACTGAAACTAATTTATATTCCAGAAGGCCAGCTGTATGTCCACTGCTATCCATGGAACAACGCAGAGCTCGGCTTGCTTTTGCAAGGGAACACGAGGACTGGAAGGATGCCGATTGGAGTAATGTATTGTTCTCGGATGAGTCCAGGTTTTGTTTAAGGACACCAGATGGTAGAGAAAGAATCTACAGAAGAAAAGGAGAGCGATTCCCCCAATGTAACATTGCGGAAAGAATAAGTTACCAAGGAGGCTCAGTTATGATTTGGGCTGGTATAAGTTCCGAGGCCCGTACTGACTTGGTTCTTGTAGATGAAGGTTCTATGACAGGAGCAAGGTACATAACAACAATTTTGGATGAGCATGTAGTACCTTTTGCTCCATTTGTAGGGCCTAATTTTATTTTCATGGACGATAACGCGTGGCCACATCGTGCAAGAATCGTTAATGAATATTTAGAAGAAGTCGGGATTGTCCGTATGAATTGGCCATCTTCAAGTCCAGATCTCAATCCTATAGAACATATATGGGGCACTCTAGGAAGAAGAATCCGATAATGGGTACCTCGTGCTAACAACTTGGCTGAACTTAGTGTGGTGCTTCAGGCAATATGGGACGAATTGGACCAACTCGATGTCCAACATTTAATTAGCTCTATGCCAAGACGTATGCAGGCTGTTATAAGGGCCCGGGGAGGAAATACAAATTATTAATAAAAAAAATAACACACTAACATTTCATTATAACCATTGTTTTGATTACAAAATATACTTCATTTTTCCATTATTCGAATAAAGCCAATTGTTTTCATAACAACATGATTTTCTTATATAAACTGTCTTTATTATTCATACCTTTAACATTTAAAACCGATCCAAAACTTACATGGTCAAATTTTTGTCTACTTTGCCAAAAAATAGTAGTGGATCGAATTTTTTGCACCTGAGTGTATCTATAATTTGCCAGTAGAAATGTGAAACATCTGATCTTTATCAATATTTTCGTCAAAGGAATTAATTACCTGCTTTATAGTTTCAATTATATTATTTAGATGTATTTTATATTTTCTAATCTGATTCTCTTGTAAGCAATCTGACATATCGTCTTTACTTAATAAACCTGTTTCTTCTTTGACGGCTGTTAAAATTTTCTCATACTATGACTGAGAGTCCACTTTTGTCTCACACTTACAGAGTTTGTTTGTGATCTTGCGAGCTTTGCTTTTTCCTTATTTATCGCACGAAACGAATTGACCATCTTTCCTCTTGCGCTCACACTTAACTGGAGGGAGAATCGTTTATTCAAAGCATGGCAACCTCTGCTTGCGGCCATTTTTCAACTGGCAACCATGGATTATCGTAAACAGGAAATATCAAACTTTAATTGTGTATCAATTTTTTTTTAAAACAGATGTATGTAAATAATCAACAATAATATACCTGTTTACACCTGGCAACCCCCTCAACATTGCAGCTGACTGAGAGCTGGCAACCATTGTTTCTCATATTCTTTACATCATTTCCTTTAAAATTACGTTAAATTTATTAAAAAAAACATATAGCTGCAATTTATATTATCAAATTAATTATACAAAAACTAATTATAGGTAATTGCAGGCAATTACTCCCTCAACATTCATTTAAAATCAACTTCATCAAAAAAACAGATAACTCCAGAATCAAGCGATAGGATCTTAGACTATTAATAGAGTATGGTGCTACAATTCTCTATAATTGTAAAAATCCAGCAAAAAACAATATGAAAGTAGGTGAAATGACCAGCCTCCGGAAAATAACAAAAATGCGACACCCTAGTAATCCATTGCATAACTCACAAAATAGAATGCTTTACACTAAAACTGGAATAGAACCTATAAATGAGAGACTCGATAAACTATTTAAATCCTTCTGCTTGAAGAAAACAACATCCGGCTGATTGAGCCTCTTATTATAAAAATACCAGAAAATGCTCAGTGTAGAAAACATGGAGAAAAAACTCTATTTGAAGAAATCCTCTAAGTATATACTAAATCAATAAACAACTTTCCTTCCTTGGTATTACTTGTATATAATTTGAACTTGTTGATATATGTAGCTTATAGTAATATTGAAATTGCCACTGTTGTTTTTTATTCATCATACTTTTCAAATATGTTAGATTTAGAAAAATTCTATATACACTATAAAAACATTGTAAACTGGCTAATGTACCAAAATTGAACGGAACATCCATCCTACTCACACTACTGTCGATACTACAATGCGATTTAGTTTAAAGGTACAGAAACGTGCAGATATGAATGAAAAGTATCATTTGACTAAATTTGATTGGGCCCGACATAACGCACACGTGCATTCCAGGGTTAACAAACAATATATTCCATTTCACACTGGGTAGTTTTTTCGATATCAAAATAATGTTAGTCAGAATAAAAGTGGCAAAAATATTGCAATACTTACCATTACTTTCACATATCCCAAATTTCTTGTGTATGTTGTAAGAACTTTATTTTCTGGATCTACAACACTTTCTTCAATAATATTTACTGATTTTGCACTGATAAATCTTTCAGCCCATTTTGGAATGCTATTAGTCTTAGTCAACAATCGTTTGGAAAATAATTTCCCAGAACGTACTTCTCGTTCTACTGTATCTTCAGATAAAACATGTTTACTACGAAGAATATTGATTTATTATTTATTTATTATTGACACCTTTACTGTTTGATGAAAGTTTCATAATTATGCATGAAATGAAATGTGACATAATTTTATTTAATACCTGTTTGGATTCGGATATCTTTTCCAAAACCCTTGTGCAACTTGGTCCCAGGTGTAATTAAAAACTATTGTATCAGTGAAGAATTTTGGCATGTTGATGTTCAGTATTTCCTAATTGTCTGAATCTAGTTTATTTTACCCGTGGAATGTCGTTTTAAAGGCTTCTGGGATATGAATAACAATTTTTATCCATATTTCCGATTTATCGGACAATAACACAATCAATAATCAGCAAATCTTGAAGATAAAGGATACGATGTCTAATTTAGATAAACATAACCTAATTTCTGAAAATTATATGGAAAATCCTGGATCAGTGTGCGCGTTGGACGAAATGTCACTTTTTGACAGTGTGTATGTGTTTCTTTAAAATATAAATTATTCATTGTTGATTTATAGAGTAATTGAATTAATTATTGTATTAAAAACAACAGTAGCTTCATTATCAACACAAGAACTATAAAAATTATACTTTTAATTAAATATGTTCTTAATAACTGTTATTCTTATTATTCTCTGGATAACACGTCAAGGTCCTATGGTGTAATGGTTAGCATTCTGGACTCTGAATCCAGCGATCCGAGTTCAAATCTCGGTGGGACCTTTCCATTTTATAATTTTTTTTCAAAATATGGCTTAAAAATTATTAGTAGGGGAGAGCGGGGATCATTCGGACATGGGGCACTTTCAGACAATTCAAATTTAACGCTTTTGAAGATCATTAAAAATACCAAGTTTAATACAAATATCATATACAGCGCCACTAGTTTACAGGTGATTTCTGTTATTTGTACTTATGGTAAACGGTTTTGGTGCTACAGCGAAAACAATTATTTTAAAGCTAAAAAGTAAATATTTTCATTTACATTCATAAAAGCATCTACATTTTTTTATATTAACAATTGTATTATCTTATCAATTTTATTTAGAAACAACATTTGGTATTTAGAAGTAATTTGTCGATAAGAAACTTTATAAAACTAAACTAAAATTAGGTTTTCTATATACTTATGCGAAATATTTCCGTACGGGGGTCACATTCGGACACAAGTATGTGGGGTAGATTCGGACAGCATTGAACTTGTCCCTATTTACCTCCCATACGTCCGATTGTACCCCAGCTGCAAAGTAAGACGTCAATGGCTAAGAAATTTGAAATATTGTTACAGAATGGTACGAACTTATATACGAAAGGCCGACAGAACCACTATAGATGAAGAGCAAATCACAAGAGCCCAAAAAGAAGTGGTTCAAAATAAAATGTCAATACGTTCAGTTGCTATACAATTTGATGTGGAAAAGTCTATCTTTTGCATGATAGGTTAAAGCTTCAATTGGATCATGAATATTAAGAAGGAGGTCAAATGGGGAAACAGTTTTATAAATATGGCTGCAGACAAGTACTCACGATGGAACAGGAAAATAAATTGGTTCAATATTTAAAGGTATCTTCTTACATACAATATGGGCTAACTTTTAACACTTGCAGATCGTTTGCTTACGATTATGGTTCTGAACCGAAATTACCTTATCGTTCTTCGTGGGATACCAACCATCAAATGGCTGACAAAAATTGGATGAGAACATTTATGAGGAGACATCTCAATTTAACACACAGAAAACCAGAAAATACAAGCTTAGCTAGGGCCACTGCTTTTAATAAGAGCCGGATAGAATTTTGAATACGGATGAAAGTGCCATTATAACTGTTTTAGAAGTACCATAAGTTATCGCACACTCTACGGTACCATCACTGCTTCAGGTAATTCAATTCCTCCACTTTACACTTTTCCACGGGTTCGGATTAAAGACACTTATCTTCCTGGAAGTGTAAAGGGCAGAGTAGCTTATGGCTCTAAAAACGGTTGGATCACCTCAGAAAAATGTATCAATATTTTAAAACATATTCAGAAGCACACCTCTTGCAATAAAAAACATCCCATCTTATTGATTACTGGATAATCATGAAAGTCGTACCACTCTAGCTGCGATCAATCATTTCCCTCCTAGATATAGAGGTGTGTTTGAGGCTTTCAAGATTCGATTGAAAACGTCTTTTAACGATCATACGGTAATTGATCCTGGAAAATGTATTAAAATAGATGACATTCCTCATTTATTGGTCACACCATATTTATTATCTTTTACACCATCGAACATCGTTCATTCATTCAAGAAGTCGGGAATAGGGTCAATTAGCATTTGATGATGAAGATTTTAAATCATCGTACGTTACAGACAGGCCAGACCCACAGCTAGTGTGGAACAACGCAATGCAATACTTTTGAACAAAATTAAGTAAGTCCATCGACATCGAAAGATACAAATTCTATAATGTGTTTTATTTCTCACTTATCGTTAAGTGAATACTGTCTGTCAATCGTGCTTAGATTCACTGTTTAAAATTAAAAAGGTTGTGCAAATTTGTATCGAATTTGTAAATAAGTCCATTCGTTCTAAGACCATTAACAAAAGCTGCCCCAAGGAAATAACGGTCTCATAGAAACTCTAGAAGAGGAAAATCTCGAATATTTACCAGCACCCCAGAGAAAAATAGAGTGGAAGAAGTGGAATAAAATAATTGCGTAAAGAAAAAAGTGTACAGCGGAAAACAGTGTAATTGGGTTTGAAAATTAAGGAAAAGAAGAATAATCAGAAACCTATAAGTCGAATGGAAACATATTCATCGGATTCAGAAATAGAATTCTCTGAGACGATTATTTGAAAGTGAATACGATATGGATTTAGGCATACAAAGTGACGAATGAGAATCATAGCAATTGCTAAAGTTGATAATGACATTCTTGTTGTACGTAGGCGACTATATTTTGGTTCAGTTCCCATAAAAAACATTCGTTATTTTATTTTCCATAGAAAAACATTCGTTATTTTATTTTCCATAGATAAACATTCGTTATTTTATTTTCCATAGAAAAACATTCGTTATTTTATTGATCGAATAATAGAGAAAGACGATTCAGAATATTTGGTACTTTTTTACCTAGAAAGAGGAGATAAAGGGTTTAGTCTCCCTATAATGTCGAAGATTCATGGAACGTCATGAGGCAGAATATCGCATTTAAACCGCCCAAACAACTGGAGGTTCCAGGAGCATCAAGAGTTCAATCATATATATAATTTAATTATGATTTTACCCAGTGGCGTAACTATGGGCGGGGGGTGAAGTGGAAGAGCCCCCACCGATCCCTAAAAATAAAACAAAATAGCAAATCTACTTGTTTGAAATGTACTAAAAGCTAAGAGCTATACAATTTTATAAGGAAAACAATGCTGAAATGAAGTTTTGGGGGCTCAAAATTTTATACCCCCAGACCCCCGCTAGTTCATCCCCCCTCCCCCAGAATTTTATCCTAGTTACGCCACTGATTTTACCTCTTATAATATTTCATAAATACCTATTAATTATCTAATACAATTTTTGGATTTTATCAAAAAACATTCTATTTATTCAGTTATGAATGTTTTCTAAACATTTCTTTTACAATTTCGTTTATTTAATATTTTTTTTATAAATGGCATTTAGAAATTCTTTACTAAGAATTTACCCCACATTTAGACAATTAGAATTTTTTTATTAACGTCGATTTCTAAAAAAATATAGAGAAATCAAGAAGACAATTTTTAATGCAATCAACTATTATGTATACATGCTTAGATTAGATGTCATTTCTTATTTGGTATTTTATATCACTGTTTAAAAAGTGTCCGAATGAGCCCCGTTCTCCCCTACAGTGAATTTCCTATTATTTCCAACCAAACATTTATTATATTCAGTATATCTTATGCATTCAACGATGATTGATTATAGATAATTTCGCTTCGAATAGATATTTTATGGAGTTAAAATATAAATATGAAATATTCAAAAGAAACAATAACGGCGTATATTCAATCAAATAACTTACGAACTATTGACCATTTGGCATAATCCGTGTCTGTGAATTTACTTAAAACTTCAAAAATGGCACAAACGTTAATAGCTGCTAAAATTTCATATCAATCTAACAAACGATTTAAAAAATATGGATAAAAAATAAATTTCTATTTGTAATTTTCAAGAGGTATAATTCATTATTGTTACCTAATGTGCCAAAAAATAGGGCTTTTACATGTGCTTTAGCCAATCATATTATTAGTTTTCCAGTAAAATCGCACAATTTACTAATTTCTATTACAATTGTTACAAGCCCGGGTAGCTCAGTCGGTAGAGCATTGGACTTTTAATCCAAGGGTCCAGGGTTCAAGTCCCTGCTCGGGCGGCATCTTTTTTGTTTTTTCCGCCAACAGTTAAAAATAATTACAACAACACCATTAATTATTACAAATTAAAATAAACTAACGATTCAATGCCGACTCTATAAGAATTAAAAATGCAACAGAAATACCAGTCAGTACGGTTTAGGACAAGACGAGTAATGGTACCTGGGTACACATATTTGACATACTAATTTATTCGATCGTACCACAAACACAATACGATATTCAAATCGTTTTCTTTAAAAATTACGGTACCCGTGAGTGACTATCCGGAATATACATTTAGTTATTTTTCATTGTTCACGCTGTTAAAAATTGTTTGTAAACTCATGTGTCGGCAAACTTGTTAACATTTATAATGCCAGTTTCCTGCCTCATAGCTTTCTCCTCTCCAAATTCTAGATTTGCAACGTATAATGCATCTATATCTGATACAAAATTTGCCTAGTACTACCAGAAGAGGTCAAACATTTTCGATAGGTATAAGAACTCACTTGGTAGCGGTCTTCCGGTATAAAAAAATATTCAGTTGAAATGGTGCGAACAGTGCCTCTAGTTAGCAGTAAAATTTCTTTTTTTATCGTTTTGTGAGTATTTTCCATTTTTTTTTGTAACTTGTTCGTTTTTAATTTGGTGAATTTTTACAGATTATTGACGTGTGATATATCAACGAGATATGCCGCAAATAATTAGTGAGTACACAAATTATATTTTAAAATTTATTTATTAATTAAACTCATATTATTAATTCAAACTTAAATCATTGTTAGAACTGTGAATATTTTTATGATGACAAAAAAGACGTGAAATGCAAAAAATGTTAGTTTGTTTTACTTAGAGTATTAAATATTTATATATTATTCTATGTTTTAAATTAATGAATATTCAAAGCACGATTCGAACGTTTTTTGTTTTTTAAATATTTATTTCCTTGTTTTTGAATTAAATAATTGATTTAAAATTTGACTCTGGTAATTCTTTGCATACTTACAATATCTTGGTTAAGTTCACAAGTTATTTATACTTATAGACAAAACTTTTTTTAACTAAAGTCACAAGTTATCTTGTTATATAATATACCAGTCCAAAAACCTCTTGAGAAGATAAAAATAGGTGACGCAAGTGCACCCCTTACAAAATATGTGATATCAAATCAAACGATGTATAGGGCGACACAAGTACTATATGTACTTATAGTTTTAAAATAAAGGTAAGCTGTGGCTACATACACTTTATTCCTTATTGAGGGGCAAGTTTTGTTTAGCCGAAATCTGTTAAAAAAGAAAAAAAAACTATTTTTGTCATTTAGATACCTCAGGGAGTATATTACTGAACAAATTTTGCCGCGGAAAATGCGCTGTTGCCATTTCTTGAATGCGGTTTAGAAGTAACGAAATGAGATACATGAAAAATTAGTGTTATTTTATATTGTAGACTTATTTTTAAGCACCGATACGAAAATGAAAATCCGCGGAAATGCGTTGTTTCACCTCTTCCCGACCTTTAACACAGATCAATGAATAATATCTATTCTTATCAACTTAATATCGCTATGGTTAATATATAAATGCGAAAATTTATAAAACATTGTCAATAAAGAATAAAAACGAGAATCCTGATAAAGCATAAAAAGTAGGTATGTATACATTGTACATATATGTGAATTTAATATTCTATATTCAGTTGAGTTAAATGATTTCGTTCATATTAACGTTCATATTATTTACAAAAATGTCGACTCAAGTTGTTGAAATGGCTCTTCCTCGTTCGCGACAAGAAGGTTATGAATTCGGTCTTTTACATAGTTTGTTGCATAAACGCCTCTTATGTAAAACCAAATGTAAAGGGCATGGTAACAAACCTGATATTTTTTCCCATTATTACCATGGGGAAATAGATCTGGGCATATACCGTTGTTCAAAATCAGTAAAGTGTCGTCCAGATGAAACTGTCGCAAAAACACGTGGTTTGAACACATCCATTTGTCTCCCGAAATCGAAATAAGGTACGTTTTTTTCTTCTTTAAAAAACTCATAACAATATTATTATAGTTATTTGTAAAACAAGTGTCACAATGACTCGTTTTGTAGTACGAGTGAAGTTTGCACAACGAACCGCGAAGCGGTGAGTTGTGCAAATCACGAGTACTACAGAAAGTCATTGTGGTACAAGTTTTACACAATATTTTTTATAATTCGCATTTATTTAACTATTTAAATAAAATAGAATTTCATATAATCCCTGTTTTTAATCTAGGAGCAGTGGTTTGAATTTAAGTTGGCAATTCTGTAGATTCCTAATTGGTTAGATCACAGATGGTTTTATTCAACATTTCTGACATATTATAACCGAATAATTGTATAAATTGTAAACAAACTTTCATTTAAGCAAAAAGTGGATGATTATTTGTTTCGTATATGCTCTTGCGATCTACTTATATTACATCCCAAAAATCGAAAGTTTTGTATACCTATTTATTGATCCTATATACAATATAAAAATAAACAATTGACAAATCATTGATAAATAAACGTTAGCATACTTTATTCATTAATATTTTTAATATATAAATTATTCTAATTTACCTTTAATATAATAGTTTGCTAGCTAGAACAACGCTAGACCATTTTAATAATAATTTGTGTCAAGGTTAAAGTCAAATGTCAAATAAAAATATAACTAAATACAATAACCAACTGTACACTAAAAATTACTATAACAGTGTTCAAAGAGCTTCATTGTGACACTGTAAACAATGTTATAATGAAGTCTCTTTTATACGCGAATTATAAAATAGTTATTTATGTAAAAAGTGTGTAAAGTAGCCTTTTTTCGACGAATGTGAATATTGTCGCATGAGCCGCAGGCGAATGCGACAATCACATGAGTCGAAAAAAGGCCTTTACACATGAATTGCATACACTATTTTTTCTACTACCGAAAATTTTATCAAAATACAAAAGTTTAATAGTAATTTTCTTTGCGCACTAAAGTAGGTTTAATTTTTCTTTAGAAGAAACTAAAACGTTTTTATTGATTCTTAATCAAATATATTATATATTGATTAATATTCTGAACATTTTAATCAAAATTGCAACAAATTAACAAAACAACAGACGAATTCAATTATTAACAATACTAATATTAAAGGTGCAATTTGTGCACTCGCACATTTTCGAAATATTTTATTATTTTATTTTTCCTACACCATTCTTCAAACAAATTTTATTTTGTTTCGTAAATATTCACAGATTTTTGTGACAATAAATCATTAGAAGCATTCTGTACTTCGTGTAATATGTTTGATGGTGTATTTTCAAAATAATCTTCTGAGAGATCATAAGAGGAATTAATCTTTATAATTATATGTACCTACCTATTCCGTTTTCTAAAAACAGAAACTAAAATAACATCATAGTTTCCTAAAAATGTTCAATACCTAAATATAAATATTTTTGCTTACCATGGGTATAGAGGGAAGATCTCAGTTTCAAATTTAAATGTCAGATTCAATGCACAAATAAATGTTAGTCACTCACAGCCAACTTATATTTACCTACCTATGCACCCTATTCTATTATTTTCCAGTACCCAATAATTATTACCTATGTACTTTACTGAATTCTATACGTTTCAATCTCTGATTTAAAGAAAACTCAGATTTAATATCCGTCTATTATACCTACCTATACTTTTATAAGACTAGATGCTACATACAAATTGGACCTTTTTCTTTACGCACTAGTGCGTAAAGAAAAACTCTACGCACTAGTGCGTAAAGTAAAGTTTTACGCATTCGAAAGTGTGTCTAAAGTACGTACTTTACGCACGGTAGTAGAAAAAATCTTGTTTGGTTTTGCACACAATGAGTCGTTCTAACGAAATCTGTTTTTCTGTGAATTATAAGGCGCAGTAAGAAGGTCAAATCTCCAATAAATGCAAAAAAAACCGCACATATAATATAATATTCCCCACCCAACACCTCACTTCACTCCACGATCCCGAAAGTATGTAAAAAAGTTGAGAATACTATAGAAAACTTCGAAATATTGAAGATTTTATATTACACCGCCCTTATGATAAATTTCCGCGGAAAAGTTATACAGAAAAGTTATAGCAAATTATTAATCAAACAAAAATATGTAGTTTTATCTTCCTATCACATTTCGGCACTTCTAAACCCCGAAAAATCAATAAAAATTATTGTGATAAAAATACATTTTCGAATAAAAATTAGTTCACATCGTTATATTGAACGTTTTTACGTCATTCTATAACAAAAAACTAGTTTTCTCAGAAACGAACAATTTCCGCGGCAAAAATCAAATTATGTAGTGCTAGCTTTCTTGTATAAAATCATCCTATAAACCGATATTCCATGTAACTGATTTCGGCTAAACGAAACTTGAGCCCTTATTAATTTGAAAGTTTCAAATAAATTGATTAGTGTTTGTTTGTGTTCTTCCCAGTTTTAATTTAAAGCATTTTATTTTTCAACGGTTCTTATTATTGTGGTAGAAATAAAAAAGCTTTTTGTTTTGTTTGTAGTTTTGACAAGTCAATCTTAACATATGTGGTCTTCTTTGTAATGATTTTCTATAGTATAATTCGAATGTCGCCCTTTCTTTCTAATGTGTTTGAATAGTATGAATCGGATTGGGCCCTTTCTTTGTTGTGTTTCGATAATGTAATTCGTATGGGATCCTTTCTTTGTTGTGTGTTTTGATAGTACCTATAAACCGGATGGAGCCTTTCTGTGTATCATATTTTGGAAGTATTGATTGAATGAAGTATTTTATATACATTGTAATCATATATATTTTTGGCAATATTTACTAATTGGCAAGTCCGTCTAAAATATGAAAACAAATTTCAACGATTTTTGGTAAAATTTAAAGAAAGAAAAAAGTCAGCTTCAAACAAACACTAATCATATTTAAACAGGGCTGAACGCAAGTACATCTATTATTTGAAACTTTCAAATTAATAAGGAATAAAGTGTGAATAGCTTACTTTTACTATAACAAGATTATAAGTAGATATAGTAATTGTGTCACCACATACACCGTATGATTCGATATCACATCTTTTATAAGAGGTGTACTTGCGTCACCTACTTTTACCTCGTCAAGAGGGTTTTGGATTGATATCAGTGCTTTTTGTACAGGGTGTCCAAAATTGGTGTGGTTTGCTCGTAAACTAGAAGAGATAGAAGAAAAGCAGTTAAGATGTTATGACTTCTTTTTTAGTTAAAGTAACGATAGCCTAATTAAATCTTTAGTAACTTCCTGCAGCTGGAAGATACAGGGCGGTTATTGAAAACTGTCGAAAACTACAAGGTACTATAACCTCTTGATTAAGAAAAATATAAAAAAAACGTTATAAAAACTTTTGATAGATATAATATTAAAGAGTTCAGTGGCGCACAGAATTTTTTTGTTAGGAGGCTCACTAAGGAAATATAATGCAAACTTATGTTGTTTTAAATGGGACACCCTGTATATTTTGACGTTTTTCGTTTCTTTTTTTAATTCTCATTCACCTGATATGACATATTATATATCCATTTTCAATGGTTGGAACTTGGAACTACAGTGCCAATAAAACATTTATGGATGTTATCAGGTGAAACACCCTTAAAAAATTGAACACTCAGTAACGAAATTTAACATTTTATTATAAGGATGATGATGGGTGATAATTTTATTTATCACTTATAATTGCACAAGTGGTTTGTATTTTATCGGGTAAATTTGGGTTGTTTAATGAGAAACTGTTTCCTAGCAATTTGACGAGAATAACTGTCAACTATTAAAAACACGACACCGAAGGTGGAGTGTTTTTAGGTTGACAGTTATTCGAGTCAAATTGCTAAAGGAAACAGTTTAGAATTTGAACAACACAAATTTACCCAATATCAATACAAACCTCGAGTGTAATTGCACTGTGGCATATGCGATTTTTTATACATGAGTTAAATTGTCAAAATTATAATTAATAAAAAATAAAACCAGATTAAAAAAATAAAAACAATAAACTTATGAAACAACAAGAAATATTCTAACAACTAATATACCTATAACTAATTTTATTAGAATGTAAAAATTACATTAAATGTTCAAAATGTCCTCCGTTTTCAACGATTAAAAAGTTTTTCGTTTAAATAATCTTCAACCAATTCAGTATTACCAAAAATAAAATCAGTGAACTAAAAATAACGTAGGTAAATATAGCTGATTATTGATTTTAAGTACCCATATTATTATTATTATTATTATCTTGAAATTATTGAATCCGTTTTTTGGTAAATAACATCACGAAATAAGACGTCTGTATTTTCTTACCGATTTCACTTTTATTTCTAATTATGTTTAATTCGATATGTTGTTATATTTTAGTTTGTTTACCTCAATTGACATGCTTGTTATATCTTATAAGAATGTTCATTTCATTAAGTAGGCTTTGGTCCTCTTACCATGGAAAATAAAACAAAACCTGTGTTACCTGTCAGAATTAATTTTACGACGCGCAGTCTTGTCAACAACATGAATTTTGATAATTATGATATGTATGTGGCATGTATTGAAAGTCAAAAGAATGTTAGTGATGCGTCTGAATTATATTTTCAACGATATCCAGAAAGAAGACAACCTGACAAGAGAATTTTTAAAAAACTCTATTCAAATTTAATTGAGTATGGATGTTTTGTGAAACCACGGCGTAAGTACGAAAAGAATCATGAAGATAGGGAGGTAAATACGTTGGAATATATCCAAGCACATCATGAAACTTCTCTGCGTCAAATTGAAAATGAAATAGGTGTTCCAAAAACTACTGCAGGAAGGATTTTAAAGAAATATAAATTTAGGCCTTATCGGACATCCGTCTGTCAAAAATTATACCCAAAGAACACAATTTACACAGTGGTATATAGAAAAATGTAATGATCAGCCAAATTTTTATTCAATATTTAACGATGAAGCTCGCATAAGCAGTGCAGGAATATTTAACAGACATAATGAACTATATTGGAATGACTCAAATTCACACTTTGTTCAGGGAATCAGGAGACAAGGCAGATTCGGCTTTAACGTTAGTTGTTTTGTCAAACATAATAAATTAGTTTATCATATATTTGATGATAAACTAACTGCTGCTGGATATATAGATATCTTGGAAATAAACTTACGCCAACTTTTGGAGGAAGAAGTCTTGGCTGATAGGGACACATTTTGATTCCATCAAGATGGAGCACCTGTCCATAATGCTCTATTCATTGGAGATTATTTAAACGAAAAATTTCCTAATCGTTGGAGTGGTACTTATGGACCGGTTATGTGGCCCCCTCGTTCTCCGGAAGTAGATCCTCCTGATTTTTTTATTTGGAGATTTTAAAAAAATAATATTTACAAGACTAACTTCGAGAGTAGGGAAGATTTATTACAAAATATTCATGCCGCATTTAGAACAATAAAGCCAGTGCACATTCTCAATTGTGTAAGATCAGTAAGAAGAAGGTGTCAATTATTATTACAACAAAACGGAGGACATTTTGAACATTTAATGTAATTTTTACATTCCAATAATAATAGTTATAGGTAGATTAGTTGTTACAATATTTCTTGTTGTTTCATAAGTTTATTGTTTTTATTTTTTTAATCTGGTTTTATTTTTTATTAATTATAATTTTGATAAGTAAAACTGTCACCCATCAGTATCCTTATAATAAAATGTTAAATTTCGTTACTGAGTGTTCAATTTTTTAAGGGTGTTTCACCTGATAACATCCATAAATGGTTTATTTGCACTGTAGCTCCAACCATTGAAAATGGATATATAATCTGTCATATCAGGTGAATGAGAATTAAAAAAAGAAACGAAAAACGTCAAAATATACAGGGGGTCCTATTTAAAACAGCATAAGTTTGCATTATATTTCCTTAGTGAGCCCCCTAACAAAAAAATTCTGTGCGCCACTGAGCTCTTTAATATTATATCTATCAAAAGTTTTTATAACGTTTTTTTAATATTTTTCTTAATTAAGAAGTTATAGTACCTTGTAGTTTTCGACAGTTTTCAATAATCGCCCTGTATCTTCCAACTGCAAGGAGTTACTAAATATTTAATTAGGCTATCGTTACTTTAACAAAAAAAGGAGTCATAACATCTTAACTGCTTTTCTTCTCTCTTCTAGTTTACGAGATACCCTGCAAAACACACCAATTTGGGACACCCTGTACAGTCTTTAAATTCTATTCTCACATATTTAAGAAAAATAATATAGATTTTTTTGAATAATTTGTTAGAGGTATACAGAGGTTTAAGAAAATTGTTTAGGTACAAAAATTTGATCTGGGGTCAAAATCCGTATAAATTGAAAAAACCTGAAAAACGAAAAAAAAACAAAGGGTTGACCACTTATTTTGGGTACATCTCTACAAGGGTACACCTTCTTCTTCTTTTCTAAATCCTTTTGCCCTTTCAGGCATCAGATGTGGGTTCCGTGACCCGTACCCATTTCTTCCATGCCTTTCTGTTTCTTGCTAGATTTTTCATTTCTGCTATGGTCTTTCCTCTTTATAAATCTATCTCTTGTATTTGGTCTAACCATTTTCTTCTAAGCCTACCCCTTCGTTTTTTGATGGGTTTTCCAATCTCCATTATTTTCCTACTTAATCTATTTGGTTCCATTCTTACCATATGGCCATACCAGCTAAGTTGTCTCTTTTTTATTTTACCAGTTATCGGTTCCTGTTTAGTTGTCTCTCTAATGACGTCGTTTCTAATCCTATCTCATTTAGTTTTCCCTCCAATTCTTATGATGCTTCATTTCTATGGCATTTATTTTAATTTAGTCCTTTTTTCGCACAGTCCAATTTTCACTTGCATATATTATTGTTGGAACTGTTATCATATTATGAATTTTCATTTTTTCTTCTAAGTCTATATCTTTATGTTCAAGAATTGTTTTATTTAGAGAGTACTATATTTTTGTTGATTTATTTGCTCTGTTTTTCCATCTTCTGTTACTATACTTCCTAAATATTCAAATGTTGTTACTCTTTCTAGCGTCTGGTTTTTTCATTTAATCTCTTTATTATTTTGATTACCTGGTTATTTTTCATTTATTATTATCACTTTTGTTTTATTTATGTTCACCTCCATCCTCCATATTCATGTTCTCTACTTCTTTAGTCCAAATATTCACTAGTTTTTGCATTTTGTTCTTTGTATTCGCCACTAAAACCACATAATCTGCATAAAGTATTACTACTTATTTTTATCGGTTCTAAATTTGTGTCAAATTATAGTATTGAGCTGCTCATATTTTTCTTTAGTTCGTTTCACAATCTTATTCATGATTATTATAAACAGTAATGGGCTTAAACTGTCTCCTTGTTTTATTCCCTTATACATTTTGAATCTTCAGACCTTTGGCCTGTAATCTGTACCTTGGCTCTAACTGTCTCGTATACACTTTTAATTATATTTATTAAGGTGGGTGGTACTTCCATTTCCTCCAGGGTTCTCCATACTTCTCTTCTATCTACTGTATCAAAGGCTGCTTTTAGATCTATAAATGTAAGGTACATTTCTTCTCCCTCTTCTATTTTTTGTCGATTATATTCCTTAGTATATAAAAATTATCATTTGTTTGTCTTTCAGGTCTAAAAGCCCCCTGTTCTTCTCCTAATTTTGGTTCTACATATTCTCTTAATCTTTTTTCTATTATTTTTGTGTACACTTTATAGCTAGTTTGGGCCATACAGATTGCTCTGTAATTCTCACATTGTGCCTGTTCTCCCTTTCTATAGATGGGTACTATTAAGTTATATTCCCATTCACTTGGAATTTTTTGTTGTACCCATGCTTCTTTGCATACATTCCATATCCATTCTTTTCCTCTTTCTCCTAACGATTTAATCATCTCTGGCGCTATCCCATCTTCTCCGTTAGCTTTGCCTATTTTGATTTTTTGTATTACTTGATCTATCTCTTCTTTTTGGAATCCTTGTAGTTGGTCGATTTCCTCTTCTGCTGTTGTTATATTCTCTTCCGGTGTTAATGTATGGAATTGCTTTGTATTCTTTCCATGTTTTTAATACTTCTTCCATTTCCGTTTGTAATTGGCCGTGGCGATTTTTTATTGCTCTAATATCTTTATATTTATTTCCTCTCAATCTTTTTATTCTTGTCCAAAAATTTCCTGTTATCCATCTTATGTAGATCTGTTAATTCTTCTCAGAATTTTTTCCATGAGTCACGTTTTGACTTTTTGACGGCTCTTTTTACAATAGTTTTCTTCCTGTCATATTTTTCTTTGACCACATATGATTTTGATGTGACAATCCCATTCATGTATAATAATTCCCATTTGTGAATACAAAAATCGTAGTTTGCTGTCGGCTAAATAGGAAGGAAGAGAGTTTGCAAGTGGATAAAAATATCGGATAAATTACGTTACCGTAGCAACCCTAGCATTTAGGTACTGTCTGTTTACTAAGCAATGCACGTCAATTTGACAATTATAAATGTCAAAAACTGAATGAATTAAACATCATATAACAATTCCAAAAAGTAAAGGAGCAAATGTCTACTGGACCAATTGTATATAATAATTGTATTTTTAACAATTGTTCTTTCTAAACATTATGTTTCTACTCATTGTTCATTTAGTTGGTTAAATAAAGTTTAATTGAATTGAGTTTTTTATTCATGGGATTGTCTTACCAAATACCACGCGAGCTCAGATTTAGCAGGATATTTTTTCCGGTGGTTTTCTCATACTTACTTTCATTGGCAATTTAACTCGATCTGGAATTAACTAGAGACCTTGAGTTTCATTTAAAAACACTAATATGTGGTTAGATCCAATTTCAGCTTCTTTTTATGTTTCAATTTTTTGCATTACTTCTGTTAGGTTTTGTGTATATGTTATGTAGTCTACCAGGCTTTTAGCGTTTCTTTCTTCTGCCACAAACGTGTATTTAGCATTTAGTTGTTGTTCCCACATCGTATTTCCTATTATTAGATTATTCCTTCTGCAAAAATCTATCATTTTTAGTCCATTTCTGTTAATTGTGTCTTATCCGTGTTTTCCCATACAACCCATTCCTCTATTGTAATCATTTCCTAGGTACCCTGCTATTCCAATCTCCCATTATTATTGTCTGTTCGTTTTCCTCCCTTACTTCATCTAATACTCTTTGCAATTGTATATAAAATTCTAAAATGTCTTCCTCTGCCGTTCCTTCTACTGACCCATATATTTGTATGAAATTGATTATTTCATCTAATTTTATACTAATAACAATTATTTTCGAGACGACTGCCTTACATTTTATTACCTTTTGTTTTATTTCTTCTGTAACGATTATTTCTACACCCTCATTTGCCCTTTGTTCTGGTTTTACTCCTGAAAAATATAATGTATGCTTTGTTGTTAGTCGCGAACATCCTTTGTCTTTTTTCTTCATTTCACTTAGTCCTAGAATTTGAATATTATTGTTTTCCATTTCTTTAGTTAATTCTAATTCTTTTCCTGTTAATGTGTTTATATTCCATATACCTATGCCCATCTGTACTTTTTCCGTGTTTTGAGGTCTGTGCTTTTTACTGTTACTCTGTTGATGATAATCATCCTCTAATTTGTTATGCTTGTTACTTGTTATTCTTCCGTTTTGTGTTTAGTTATTTAATTTACCGTTATCATATGCCTTGTTTTCAGCTTGAGTCGTTACCTGTGTACTATCTTTAAGCGTATTGTTTATTAGTTTTTTTGGTTCTGCTCTCTAGTCACCAATTGTAGTTCCTCTGAATCATCATTCAATTTCCAAACTAAGTATTCCATTTACTATCATTTCTTGTATCCTACTTTTGTATTTTTTCCATTTTCATCTAATTGTTATTTGTATTTCTAATTCTTTTTTGGTAAGGTCCGACTCAATAATAATATGTTCCTGAGAATTTCTCAGTCTACTTTTGTTCCTTAGAATGTCCATTTTATCTGCGAAACTTTCCATTTCAATTAAGCAAACCTGTTCACCTAGTTTTTGGACGCTTCTTATTTTGACATCCATTTGCAGTCCTTTTGTTATGAAGTTTTTCATAGTTGTCTTTAGTACCTTATCATCTTTTGTATTCAATTCTAATCCAGTGATGATCAAATTTTTCTTTTTAGTTATTTTTTCTAGACTTTGTTATTTAGTGTTTTTATTTCGTTCTAAGTTCCGGGTTTTCTTGTTTTATTTCCAGTAGCTGTTTGTTGTTCTTGCTGTTTTCCTTTCTTAATTGCTTTATTTCATCCATCATTTCATCGTTTTTGTTCATCAATCCTTGCATCATTTTTATCTTGGTTGCTTCCGAGTTCTCTTTTTCATCAGCACCTTTCTTGGGTGTTCTCCTAGTTATTTTAATTCTGCCAAACCATTCATCTAATTCCCTCTTTTCTCTTTTGTATTCTTCGTCTCTAAATGTTCCGCTCCCTAAAGGCATTTTGTTTGATTTCCTTTTGTACAGTCCACGAAATCCGTCTCCTTTGTAGTTTGTGTAACAAGGGTACACCAAATATCTCAATTATTATACAGGGTGGCCCATTAGTGTGTGGAAGTGTAATAACTTACTGAAGATATAAAATACAAAGAAATGTTTCAAATAGAAGCTGTTGTATTTGCGGCGGTACACTTTTCTAAAATATTTTTAAATATACTGGGTGTTCAGTCTAAGCGATACAACATGAAGTTTACTTTTTTTTAATATGTCACCCTGTATTTTTGGTTACCATCGAATTTAGCGTAAAATTCTGCATCCATCACTATCTTTTGTTTTCCCATAAACTGCGACGTTGCCAAGTTGGAGCGATAAATATGAACATTTGACAAAAATGTGTGCACTATAAATGCTGTATAGTAAACCTTATCAGTGATAAGCAAGGTACGAAGGTAAAGGGTGGCTGAAATGTCTGAACAGAGCAGAACTTTCGTTTGGGGGTCGGGGTATTTTTTGGATAAGCGTTAATTCAAGAGATTTCATTAGCAAAAACTTTTTTAAATTGAACGCCCAGTATATTATTTCACTATCTTGTAAAACTATTTTATCCCTTCAAATTATGTCTGTATGATGTACTCTCTAAAATTGATTGTTTTGAAGAAAATCTTATTTTTAGTTCATGATTTAAAAATATTCATGTTTTTAACAAGTTTGCTCTGAATGTGAAGTTTAAAATACTTGTATATTCGTCAATTTTGTGTGACAAACTCAAACCAGTCATTTTCTACCTGTAAGAACTGTAATAAAATAGTATCTACAAAACTCAAAATAAACAAATTAAACAAAAATAATTAGCAACAAATATGGAACAACTAAAAACGTTAGATGACTATTTGATTAAATGTTCAAAATGTCCACCAATTACTTCTATACAATAATGTATGCGATCTTGAAAAACTCTACTAGCACAATGTAACATATATCAGCAGTTCGGAAAACCTCTCTAATTCTATTATTCATTAGTAGACGCAGGTGTTTTGTATACTTGTGTTTTGACGTAACCCCACTAAAAAAACTCCATTTTTGTTAGTTCTGGTGAACGAGGTGGCCATTTATGGGGTCCTCCTCTACCCACCCCTCGTCCGGGAAATTCATGATTTAAATGTGCATTGATCAGTTGGGTATGGTGAACTGGTGCCTCGTCATGTAAGTAACACATTTGCCGTCTAACATGAGCAGGTAAATGATGTAGTAGTTGGGATTATTCATTTTTTAAAGAAATTTAACTAAACCTACCCATTAACAGTTCCGCCAAAGAAATACGGGCCTATGGCATATGGCACGATTCCCAATTATTCCACCCCATTAATAACCACCTTGTTTGACTGATAGTCTTTATACAATGCGGTTGATCTGTTGCATAATAATGGAAATTGTGTCTAATAACAAACCCATTTTTATGAAAAGTTGCTTCATCGCGGCAAATATTACAAAATTGAAAAAATCTGTTTTGCTTAATTTATTGTTAAGACCACTCACATAAGGTTAACAGCTTTTTATAATCAATATCCAATAGTTCCTGCATTCCCTGTATATGGTAAAGTTGCATTTTGTTGTTAGACAGAATTTCTTGGTCGATAGTACGACTTGTGTCGGTTTGTTTTGTTATTTATCGTGTCGAGATATGAGGATCTTCCGTAATTTTTAACGTTACGGTCATCTCGGTATCTTCTGACTTTGCAGTCTTCAACCTTTCGCATTTTTCGTAAATTACATTGCCAGTTCTGGTAAATCGTTTATAAGGTTATTAATTACCTTACCAACCTCGACTGGGGACTATTTCTCAGGTAGTGGTATTCGACTCCAGTTAATGTATTTCATAGCTAACACTGGGATGGGGTGAACAATCGATATTAAATTGGACGCCACCAGTTTTTTGAGCGATACTTTAATTAAACAAAATAATAAAAAGGTTAAAAACTAGAAAACCTTATATTTACTTTAACTCAACAAAACGAAATACTGAAAATATTTTAACGCGATGGTCCAAGTTAATATAAATTGCTGAAAATCAAATATCAAATGTTCAGCAAATTATATTTATTCATAACTCAATAGATAATTCACATTAACTGCGTATCCAAAATACAAGACGAATACGAACGCCATTATACAATAAAAATCTGCAATTCTAGATTTCCATGAATTGAGTATAAGACAAAGGACTTAACTTTGTGAGGTTCTGGAATTATTCAGCTCTCAGCTAGATCCCAGTGGATGGAGGTAGGGTCCTTAATCCATCCCGGCCGATTTCCTGTTGTCTCTAGCGGTGTTGTCTATTCATAGGGCCTACCCAAGCTTCTTCAGAAGACTGAACTGTTCTAGCTGGTCCTTTAGGGCCAGGTAAATGTAATACAATATTTCCTCGTCTTGTACGACCCTGCCTTGCTGGTGCTTGTGTGCTCCACCGATGACCATTTTCCCCAGTAAGTAGGAATATTTCTAACTGGCTCATCAACTACTTCGTCTTCATCTTCGCTTTGTTCACTGTTGCTATCCGAGAGTTGTTCTTCAACATAATCTTCATCAGAATCGTCCCCTCCAAACATATCTTCATTGATATCGTTTTCACTCTCATTCTCCCATAGATTATCTGCCTCTCTCTGCAATTCTGTCTCAGTTAACGGACGACGATTTTCTCTTCTAGTTGATGCCATTTTGCTAAAATAAATAAACATAAGTTGAAACAAAATAATTACCATAAACTGCACACTTTGGTCTGGGGTACCCATTCTTGTATTATTGGGAATATCTTACCTCGTTGTTTCGCTAAAATTCCGCAAACGACCCGTATTCTAACTCGCCTAACTGAAGACTGAATTTACATAAACTGGCGACACAAATAAACCACTCATTCGTATGTCACACTGCAATGAAAGTCGCTCTGGGTTTCTGAGACCCAACAGTGCAGTTCTAGGGTTAATACTTCCAGTTCTTCTAAATTTATTTACTATTTTCGTTACAGTTGATTGGGTTATATTTTTATTGGGATGTCTATTATTGAAAATATTTGCTGCTTCTTTATGCGTTTTATAGTAATCTCCCACAATCAAAACAATTTCTATTTTCTCTTCATCAGTTAATAACGCTACCATTTTTACGTGTCTTATAAATTCAAACGGGGTTTGAAATTTACTGTTAACATTTCCTTCTATCAACAAATTATTTGTTTGTCAGTGCATCATAGATTACATGTAACTACAGTTAAATTTTCATTATTGTAGACATACGTTTTAAAAAAAAATTATTAATGTAAAAATTAATGTAATTACATATTTAAACGTAATTTTTAATTCTGATCATCTTTTTTTTGTAACATTTTTCGATATTGTCAAATTTAAAGGTACTGTACTCTAGAGTAAAACTCATATTTTGTGACAAACCTCGTATACGACTAAAAACTTTGATATTTGATGACTGCGTTTTAGTTTTTAGATAATGCAGAACTCTCTATGAAGAATAACTTTTTTTCCTAAAATTAATAATAAAAAAGTTTTCCATATGATACCAACTTAGGGGGACATATTGTATATGTGGTTCGTTTTTTTTTTGTTTTATTAATTGTATGCATATGTTTGTTATTTTTTGCCTTATTTTTTATTTTTAAATGTTTATTTTGTTAGTTTTTGCTTTTTTATTGTCTTTGGAAAATACAGTACCCACTAGAAATTCGTAAGAAACAAAAAACGCGCTTTTAAAAGCTACTTAACGGAAACTGATTCAAAAGAATTTAATAGCGAACTGGAATTGTCAGAATCTTCTGAAGTAGAATCCTTTCCAGGTTGGATAACTAAATGATATAGGCGGTAAAACAGTATGTATATTCGTTTTTTGTTTGCACCGGGTGCTAACTTTTGGTTGCTAACTTCACACCGGTTTTATATATCTTATGTAAAAATGAATTTTCCATTTTTACTTTTCCGCCCAACATGCGAGAAAAGGATTGGTTTACCCCAAAAAAAGTTGAAATTTTGAAAAAAAAGTTTGAGACTTATTTTTACGTTTTTTATCAAGAACAACACGAATAAACGGTTTTTAGAATAAACATCCTGTGTGTATGTCGTCGTCTGTCACTTTTCGTTACATGCCTTGTTAGCACGATACAGCCTCCGGAGTGAAACAAGTTACCAATTTTGTCATTGAATACACATGTCTACAATGATTTTGATGTTTTGAAGCTGTTAGCTATTTTTAAGTTATTTTGTGACGCAGATTTCAAAAATCATCTAATTTTTGCTCTATTACGTATAGTTTTTTTTTTGTACAAAGCTCTATGCCTAAAATATGTTTTTCATATGTACCTATATCTATGTACAGTAGATCAGCTAGGCTGATTCTGGAGCACTTTCAAGGTCATCAATGGAACCTAACATAGCAACCCCCACCTAAAACTTGTGTAGCGGAAGTAAACCCCACGAAAACTGTCGTGTGACATCACCTACGTCATCTGTCAACAGTCATACATCTTTTGTTCTATGACGCCACCCACGCCATCTGTCAACTGTCACATATACCATCTGTCATATGTGTCATCTGTCAAATGTGTAATCGATCTTGTGTTCTCTGATGTGCGTTTTCTCTCATGTCCTCCATTTCTTTCTATGTCAACATGTATTTTGTATATAGTGTGTGACGTAATTTTTGTGATGTAAGCATCAAATATATTTTTTTAATTAAATAAAAAATATCTTGTCTCGACCGTGAGATTCGAACCCACGACACACAGCGTCTTTCTCGTTCCTACCACAATCCCTAACCGTTGCGCTATCAAGGCTTATATTTGTTAATTTCTTATTTGAGGTTCACCTTCATAGAGGTAAGAAAACCACATTACTTTACTTTCAACGAAGCAGTTTCCACGACCCCCACCCCTTCTCCCCACACCTTTCTACGATGGTATGAATATAGGAGGACAAATTTTAAGGCTTTAGTATTCGACAATCATTGGAACTGTTAAGATGGAAAGCTCCAAAATGTTTAGTGTTTCCCAGCTTTACGGCAAGAAAGTTAAGCCGACCGATGAGAGATTTGGATTGTGGCTCCTGTTGGAAATTTTGGAAGGTAACAATCTGGTTACAGATATTAGAAATATTAAATACACTGAAGGTGAACACCCGCTGGAAGATGGACTTATGCCAATTACAGAACCATTTTGTGACAACATAATGCTTGTAAAGGTATGCGGTTTAGAGGACTGCGATGGAAATTCTAAACTTGTTAAAAAATAAATATGTGGTTCTTTTAATAGTTATATACGTGGAAAATTTGGCGAATTGGTTTCTGCAAAACATGGTGCTAAAGCTAAGCTGCCTTTCCTCTTATTAAGTAACAACCCACTTGCCATTGGAACAAGAGAAGTAATTGGAGAAGATTGGGAAATTATTAAAAGGAAGCATAAAGAACCTGTTTGCATCCCATACAAAGTAGAATTGGCGGACGTTAAACTCGACAAACCACTTAAAGAAATACCAAATTTATTGGAGCAACTCTGGAAGGAAGATTACTACCTAATGGACTTAGACATAACGCAGGATTTTGCAGGAGTTTTTGACAAAGAGGAAATAATTAATTATTTAACAAACAACTTTAACTTTTGCATCCAAGGAGAGTACAAGGAAAGGTGCAACGTTATTGTAAACAATGATAAAACAGTTGGCATAGATTGCCTACTTGGCTCTCATCTAACGCAAGGGTTAAAATATACAACAAATTTATTTGTCAAATAACCAGTCCTGGAGTTAACAAGAGCATTGGAAAACATATTATAGATTTCGTCAACTGCCCAGATGCAAGATTAAAGGAAACTTTCTCTTCTGCATTGGCCAAGAAGCATGGTATTACCAGATTAGAAGCTACGATATATAACTACCCAATTGGAAATTGCCATGGAGAAGGCTACAGTCCTTTAGAAGATTGCATAACTCTGCTACAAGATAGTAATCGATTTTGAGCAAAACTAAGTTCAGCTTTTGTCATCCCATCTTTCGTCGATATATGCCATATAAGCTATGTTTAGCGGTTTTGTCATTTCTATTGATATTTAGCACTGTTTACCGAGAACTAGTAACATTAAACGACGATAGATTCAACCTAATCTAGCTTATTCACGTAAATTTCCGCGATATATGCCTATTATAACAGCTATATGGCTAATATTGGAAGTTTCTAGAACGATTTAGACGAATGCATCGATTTTGACCAAAACTAAGTTCAGCTTTCGTCATCCCATCTTTTGTCTTTATATGACATATAACTAGGTCTACTCCTTTTAATTGTGAGCCATTAGCATGGTCGAGACTCCATTGTTCAATTCCTAATTTTGGAGTGTATGCGCAGGCAGATTCTTCATATAGGTAAGAAAACCACATTACTTTACTTTCAACGAAGCAGTTTCCACGACCCCCACCCCTTCTCCCCACACCTTTCTATGATGGTATGAATATAGGAGGTCAAATTTAAAGGCTTTAGTATTCGACGATCGTTGGAACTGTTAAGATGGCAACATCCAAAATGTTTAGTGTTTCCCAACTTTATGGTAGGAAGGTCAAACCGACCGATGAAAGATTTGGATTGTGGCTCCTGTTGGAAAATTTGGAAGGTAACAATCTGATTACAGATATTGGAAATATTAAATACACGGAAGGCGAACAGCCGCTGGAAGATGGACTTATACCAATTACAGAACCATTTTGTGATAACATAATGCTTGTAAAGGTATGCGGTTTAGAGGACTGCGACGCAAATTCTAAATTTGTTAAAAAAGAAATATGTGGTTGGAGAAGATTTGGAAATTATTAAAAGGAAACATAAAGAACCTGTGTGCATTCCATACAAAGTAGAATTGACGGATGTTAAACTCGACAGACTACTTAAAGAAATACCAAATTTATTGGAACAACTCCGGAAGGAAGATTACTACCTAATGGACTTGGACATAACGCAGGATTTTGCAGGAGCTTTTAACAAAGAGGAAATTATTAATTATTTAACAAACAACTTTAACTTTTGCATCCAAGGAGAGTGCAAGAAAAGGCGCAACGTTATTGTGAACAATTATAAAACAGTTGGCATAGATTGCCTTACTTGGCTCACATCTAACGCAAGAGTCAAAATATACAACAAATTTATTTGTCAAATAAGCAGTCCGGGAGTTAACAAGAGTATTGGAAACCATATTATAGATTTCGTCAACTGCCCAGACGCAAGATTAAAGCAAACTTTCTCTTCTGCATTGGCCAAGAAGCATGGTATTACCAGATTAGAAGCTACGATATATAACTACTCTATTGGAAATTCCCATGGAGACGGCTACAGTCCTTTAGAAGATTGCATAACTCTGCTACAAGATAGTAAGTTGTACTACCAAAATTCTCCGTTATACTGTGTTTCGATTGCAAAAATGTGGACAAAGTTGACCGAAAGTCTACAGAACAGTTGTTGTCTTGTGTTTAACAATATGCTGCAATATGTTTATTGGGGTAACAGCAATACAAGAAAGCTGACGGGATTACAAATAAATTTACCAAAAGAATCCAACGCAAGGAAGAAGGTTATAAATTATATTCTCTCAGCATGCAGCTTTAATTGCCTCCCTGTTAACCATATAGAAGTTGTAGAAGAAAAGGAGAACAGAGACAATGTTCGAATTATACAAAAGTGTTACATTAAAGCTGGAGGGACTTACTTTTCTAGGTCCAGCACCCCATTTTCTACTATACCGGAGGATATTGATATACAGGACGCTGAACTAATCTCTACAGATAATTTGGCTGTACGTATTTTAAGGAAGAGAACTAATAAAACAAACAAACTTTCTCCTTATAAGATTAAATAAATCGACCCTCTGTCGCAAGCTTACATTACATCGACAAGGAAACGAAAACAGGAAATGGATGAGCTAGATACCAAGAGGCGAAAACTGGATTTTCTCGAAAAGACAACTGCAATAAAGGAAGAGTACAGAAGTCTACTGGAGAAAGAAGAGAAGATAACACAATTGAGGGAGAGATTAGAAACATATTTTTATAGCCATTGGATAAACCTTGACCCAGCAGGTGTGTATAAAGTGTCGGCGTTTACCATAAACAATAAAAACAAATACACTTATGTTGGTGTGTTAGCGGAAAAGGATGGCATAAAAAATGTCTACTTCTTAAAGGGTTACTACAAAAATATATTTCTAAGTGTTTACAACAATAGAGCAGCTCTTATTGCAGATGGTTATAATACAATACTTTATAATAATGGTATGGAGATAATATGTTTGGCTACAGAAGAAACGTTTGCAACATTAACTACAAATGGTATTACGTCTTACCAAGGCAACACATTCGCTAAGATAAAAAATTTAAAGTTTTCTACGGTGGTATGGAAGGATATTCCTTTTACCCAAGAAGATATGACCCAAATTAAAAACATTACCATGCAGAAGATAAAAGATCGTATTAAATTAAAGCTTTGCCAGCGCTTAGAAGATATTGCCGAAGGAACAGAAATGGTAATTACCGCTATAAAGGAAGTTAAGCACAGAGAGAGACTTCGTTACATATTAAAGGTTGAGAATTCGGAAATCTTCTATTGCTCGAACTACTGGTTGGAAAAAGAATTTGCAGAGATGGATCTAAGTTATAGAATTAAGATAAAAATAGATAAAATTAAACATACGCCTAATAGAAATAAGGAAAGAGTTGTATTTTGTGTGTAATAATTGTATTTGTTTGTATTATACTCAACATGCTATTATTGTAAATAAAAATGATTAAAAAAATAGCGCTTTGTTATTGTTTTGTTTATCCCTACCAGTGTTGTTTTATTCCTATTTCCTAAAGATATGGGTTAAGGGAGGTGGTGCGTCACTTAACACAGGGCAAAAGACGAACACCACATGACTAGCAGACACTTACACTCCACAGAACACAAGAATATTGATGGGTGACACAGAACACAAGTTTTCTTAGGGTTTGCTAGACAGATGACACATACGGCACATATAACACAGAACACAAGATGGATGGCATATACGGCACATATAACGCATAGGCGGAGGGGGCTATAACTGAGCCATCTGTCAAATGGAGGACATGAGAGAAAACGCACATCACAGAACACAAGATCGATTACACATTTGACAGATGACACATACGACACATATGACAGATGGTATATGTGACAGTTGACAGATGGCGTAGGTGGCGTCATAGAACAAAAGATGGATGACTGTTGACAGATGACGTAGGTGATGTCACATGACAGTTTTCGTGGGGTTTACTTCCGCTACACAAGTTTTAGGTGGGGGTTGCTATGTTAGGTTACCTCCATTCGAGGTTCCATTGATGACCTTGAAAGTGCTCCAGAACCAGCCTAGCTGATCTACCATGTACCTAATGTTATTTTTTCCATAATTACCATATTAGAGCTATTGTCATTGTGATCTGGCAATATTGCTTGATTTCAGTTTTCTCAGTAATACAACAGAGTCGACGCAGAAACTTGTCCATACACGTTTATTTACCATTCCATTTATATCGATCAGTCATCGTTTTTACTCTACCTGCGTTTGTTTTGTTGTTTTCTGTAGTTTTTTAAATTTCTTAAACGTTTAGATATGGAAAGAAGACATTGTGTAAACAATCCAAATAGCTTTTGTTATATCTGTGGCAGTTATCTAGTGGCAAAGCAGAGGCAAACTATAACTTCATTTGTGAAAAACGTCTAATACGCCTATTTTGGGGTAAAAATTGGTGACCAAGATAAGTCCTGGGCACCACATTATGTTTGTTTTGTTTGTGTAGAAGGATATTAAGAAACTAGCAAAAAAGTAGGAATAAATGTTTAAGTTTTAGGATTCCTATGGTATGGCGGGAACCCAAAAACCATAGTGATGTTTGTATTTTTGTTCGTGTAATGCTCTGGGATTCAACAGAAAAAATAAAAAACAAATTGTATTTCCCAATCTTAACTCTGCTATTCGACCAGTTCCTCATGGACTAGATGTGTCGATACCTACCGTGCCAAAAGAGATAGAAAACGTTATTTCATAAGCATTGGGCATATCAGATTCCGACCTAAGTGACTCGGACTTTAACCCAGAAACTTCCACCAAACCTGAAGTGTTTAATCAAAGTGAACTAAATGATTTAATTAGAGATTTGCACCTTCCAAAAGATGCGTCGAATTGTTAGCCTTCAGGCTACGTAACAAAAATTTGTTGGCGCCTGGAGTTATATGAAGTTTTTACAGAAATCGCGAAAAAATATTTGGGTCAGTATTTTACTCAAACCGGGTCGTTAGTATACTGTAGCAATATACCAGACAGGGTTTCAAAGTTAGGAAATGTGTTGTACGTCAAAGAAGAATGGCGGTTGTTTATTGACTCAAGTAAACGTAGTTTAAAAGGCGTTTTATTGCACAATGGTAACGTATTGGCCTCGGTTCCCGTAGCTCACTCAGTACACCTAAACGTATGAAAACTTAGAGCTTATTTACAAAAAATAAATTACCAAGAAAATCAGTGGATGCTTTTTGGTGACCTAAAAGTGCTTTGTATGTTATTGGGACAACAGGGCGGTTATACGAAGTTCCCCTGCTTTATTTGCGAGTGGGATACTAGCGCGAGAGATAGACATTGGACTCAAGCAGAGTGGCCGTCTCGAATAAGTCTGAGACCTGGTAGTAAAAACATTAAGAGAAATAGGTTAGTTGACCCCAAAAAAGTGTTGTTGTCTCCTCTTCACATCAAACTCGGCTTGATGAAGCAGTTTGTTAAAGCACTAGACAAAAACGGATAGAGTTTTAAATACTTGTGCCAGAAATTTCCAGCCTTGTCCGATGCGAAACTTAAAGAAGGTATTTTCATAGGGCCTCAAATAAGAACATTAAGCAAAGACAAGGAGTTTGAAAATACTATGACTAATGTCGAGAAGAATGCTTGGGCTTCATTTAAGGAAGTAATTGAAAAGTTTCTTGGAAATCGTAAAGACGAAGACTATGAAAATATTGTGAAAAATATGTTACAACACTTTCAGCACTTAGGGTGTAATATGAGTTTGAAAGAAATGGAGCGAAGATATCAAAGAAGATGGAGCGTATCAATGATGGTAGACTACTGCTGGATGTTACAACGAGATATGCCCTTTAAAACACACAGTCTGAAGTCCGCCCAACATAGTTTTCTTGCAAAAAGGCAAAGATTCCATTCAAAGAAATAGTGAATAAAGTACATTTGTGTTTCACATTTTTTAATGCAATAAAAACTATAAACATTTAAAAATGTCGTTTTTTACTTTTCCGCCCAACATACCTAATATGCGAGAAAAGTATTGGTTTACCCTAAAAATGTTGGAATTTTGAAAAATTTTTTCGAGTTATTTTTACGTTCCCCATCAACAACAACACGAAAAAACGGTTTTTAGAAAAAAATCCTGTGTGTATGTCGTCGTTGTCGTCGGCCACTTTTTCTTACATGTCGTGTTAGCACGATACAGCCTCGGGAGTGAAATAAGTCACCGTTTTTATGATTGAATATTGTTAAGGATATGCCACTGATGAACCCTATTGATTTTCAGCTCACCAGAGCCAGTACAACGAGTGCTATGGTACTTGAAGTACGACATTTTGTCATTTTTTGAGAAATTTCAGTTAGTTACCACGATACAGCGTCCGGAGTTCAACAAGTCAACAATTTTATGATTGAATATTATTCAAGACATCTCACAGATGAACCCTATTGATTTTCAGCTCACCAGAGCCAATACAACAGGTGTTACAGTACTTTAAGTACGATATTTTTGTCATTTTTGGAGAAATTTCAGTTTGTTAACATGATACAGCCTCAATAGTATATACAAGTGACCAATTTTATGATTGAATATTGTTCAGGGTATCTTATAGATGAACCTTATTGATTTTTAGCTCACCAGAGCTAGTACAACGGGTGTTATGGTACCTGAAGTGCTCATTTTTGGAGAAATTTCGGGTTGTTAGCACGATTCAGCCTCCGTAGTGTATACAAGTGACCAATTTTATAATTGGATATTTTTTAAGGTGTCTCACAGATGTACCTTATTGATTTTCAGCTAACTAGAGCGAGTACAGCGGGTCCTATAAATCCAGATATACTACATTTTTGGTTGTTTTTGGAGATATTTCGGTGTGTTAGCAAGATACATCCCCCGAAGTGTATACAAATGAAAATTTTATGATAGAATATTGTTCAGGGCATCTCACAGATGCCTAAAAGTTAGTTTTAATCTTTGAAACCGTTTATTTTATCTTGTTTTTAAATTACAGTTACATTTCTAGAAACTTATACTGAGCACTGAACAAAATAAGATTCTAAATTCAAATATTCTAGTAAAACCCATTTATCAATTTTATCTAACTCACTTTTTGTTCAGCGTTCCAAAAGTAAACTAATTATATTAATATTTGTATGTTGTTACCTATATAATAACAAATTCATTTTTCGAAAGAAAATCTATAGGTAATTAATTGTACGTAATTTTTTGCAAAATATATATTCACTGCTTGTGATATTCATCATCATTGTCCTGTGCCGAAAACTGAGAAGTTCGTAAATACCTACTCGTCAGATATGTATTAAGATACCGTTATAATCTTCTTTTTAGGTTTATTTGACAACTACTTTTTCATTTTTTATTGATGAACTAGTTTTTTCGTTCGAACGATGGCTGATATGAATTTTAAAATTAACTGTTAATAAAAATAATCGTTCATATGATTGATTGTCTCATTAATCTTTGATATAATCGCAACATATTTTTTTAAAAGCAATTTACTTTTTTTAAATCAGACTAACGACCATACGTGAGTAAAAACTTCGGTTCTGTTTTGTTTATTGTTCTGATGATCAACTAAATTGTACTGGGTGATACCTTCTCAGTGGCGTAACGCAAAAAAATTGGGCCTCCTCGCAGTATCAAGTTTGGGCCCCCTTGCGATTAAATGCGCTTACATTTTATTACTACATCAATCATCACAAAGACCTACCTCTTTAAAGTCCATAAGAATGAAGAAAACAATAAAACTAAGTGTATAACTAGATAATACCTATTATTTATATAAATGAAATAAACATTACACATGATTTTTTGCTTAAAACATGCAACTACAAGAATCTTCATTGACGTCTCATATTTTTATTATCAAAATCATTTATTTTATCGTCTATTTCCCATCTATATAAAGTTATTTGCTTTGTATTTGCAATTAAATTTTTAGTTTGGGCCTACAGATTTTTTTTGTTTTGATATAGGACAATGAAAGATAGATTCTGTGAAACGTTAAATACTCTTATTGTAACATTGTGAATGTTAGTATATTGTAACTTTCCATTTTGAAAATATTTCCTGATATCCATTTGATTTGAGGCTAATAGGGTCTCCTATGAAATCCACGTTTCGACCACAGTATAATTTATGTATCACGATGTCACTATTTTGTTTACTATACTTACCACCAAGTTGCAAACTGTTTAGTACAAATACTCGTCTCTTGCTTGTTCAGAAGTGAATACTGGCTTTAATTCTTACGTTCGAAGCTGCCCTTTAAATGTAAAACTTCAAGGATGTGGTTTGATGAATATTGGTAGGGCTTAGAGAAAGTACCTATCACCGATTGGTGGTTTGGAACGAAGGTGTATAAACATTAGTACAATTAATCAAATTAACTGTCTCGACCCTTACTTCGTGAAATCTACTCATATTAGTGTTTTAAATGAAATTCATCGTTTCTAGCTAGAAACGTTGAGTTTCATTTAAAACACTAATTAGTACAATTGTTAAAAATCAACTATAAGCGACAAATGGCATGAATGCACAAATATAAGGATTCTTCTGAAACCTGACTATAACTGAAATGTGCATCCTTATGCAAATAAAGAATGCAATAAAACTATTTCAAGACATTCTTTCGGTAAATTCAATTGCTATTGAAAATATTTCAAATATATAAAATTGCTATTGAAGGTATTCCGAAGATACAGTGTTTCTCAATACAGTGGAAGTTCACAATTTTGTTTACTATACTTACCACCAAGTTGCAAACTGTTTAGTACAAATACTCGTCTCTTGCTTGTTCAGAAGTGAATACTGGCTTTAATTCTTACGTTCGAAGCTGCCCTTTAAATGTAAAACTTCAAGGATGTGGTTTGATGAATATTGGTAGGGCTTAGAGAAAGTACCTATCACCGATTGGTGGTTTGGAACGAAGGTGTATAAACATTAGTACAATTAATCAAATTAACTGTCTCGACCCTTACTTCGTGGAATCTACTCATATTAGTGTTTTAAATGAAATTCATCGTTTCTAGCTAGAAACGTTGAGTTTCATTTAAAACACTAATTAGTACAATTGTTAAAAATCAACTATAAGCGACAAATGGCATGAATGCACAAATATAAGGATTCTTCTGAAACCTGACTATAACTGAAATGTGCATCCTTATGCAAATAAAGAATGCAATAAAACTATTTCAAGACATTCTTTCGGTAAATTCAATTGCTATTGAAAATATTTCAAATATATAAAATTGCTATTGAAGGTATTCCGAAGATACAGTGTTTCTCAATACAGTGGAAGTTCACAATTTTGTTTACTATACTTACCACCAAGTTGCAAACTGTTTAGTACAAATACTCGTCTCTTGCTTGTTCAGAAGTGAATACTGGCTTTAATTCTTACGTTCGAAGCTGCCCTTTAAATGTAAAACTTCAAGGATGTGGTTTGATGAATATTGGTAGGGCTTAGAGAAAGTACCTATCACCGATTGGTGGTTTGGAACGAAGGTGTATAAACATTAGTACAATTAATCAAATTAACTGTCTCGACCCTTACTTCGTGAAATCTACTCATATTAGTGTTTTAAATGAAATTCAACGTTTCTAGCTAGAAACGTTGAGTTTCATTTAAAACACTAATTAGTACAATTGTTAAAAATCAACTATAAGCGACAAATGGCATGAATGCACAAATATAAGGATTCTTCTGAAACCTGACTATAACTGAAATGTGCATCCTTATGCAAATAAAGAATGCAATAAAACTATTTCAAGACATTCTTTCGGTAAATTCAATTGCTATTGAAAATATTTCAAATATATAAAATTGCTATTGAAGGTATTCCAAAGATACCGTGTTTCTCAATACAGTGGAAGTTCACAATTCACTAAAGTTGAAAAGATATAATGAAAGACGCAATAATCATAAAAATATAAGGTAGGGGGGGGGGGGGCAAGTGCATATGGGAATTTCCATAGTTGAGTTTTAACTAACTATGAAAATCGCTCTTACTAAATTTATGAGTTTTTGCGTGTTTGTCGTATCATTGTAATCATTCAACTATTAACTGAAAAAAACAATATTTGCGATTTTTCTAAGCAAAATTTTTTTGACGTGCATATTACGCACTTGCCCCACTGGTCCGGGGCAAGAGCATAATACGCCATTATATTTGCTGATAATGCCTGGAGTTTAACACGTGGCTAGTGCATATGTTTGCACATTTTTTCGGCATGTTCAACTTTGAGTTATTATCGTGAAAAAAAAAGATACGAAATATATTTTTGGAGGAAGTCGAATGAAGATGATTTTGTTTTACTGGAAAATTGTTTATTCAAAGGGCAAAATGTAAGTTTAAGAACTAAAACAACAAAATTCTATCCAAACTTAAAAGTAATAGTTGAAGAAGTGAGATTTTCAAGCCTCAAATACTCCAGGAGCAGTCTCAAAAATATACTTCTCGTAATCAGCGGTTATCGACATTTTTGGTACAGGTAGTTTTTTTTCCATGTCGGACAACAGTATGCTGCATACATCGTTCTCCCTTAAAATGAAGTGGCACTTATTTGTGAGCCTTTTTAGGTCACTTCTGCTTCTTCATTATTAATAAGTTGTTTCACTAAACTAACATATTTGTAGACTTTCTTTTTCCAACAAAGTTCGCCAATACAAAATCACCCACTTCAATTTTGGTTCCTCAGTAGAAGCTTCGTTTTTTTCGAGCTCTTCCAAATCACTTTTACTGAAATTATCAAACTCATTTATTCTGTCTTCGCTTGAATCGATGTGCCAAGACCTGTCATCGCCGGAGCTGCTCTCAGATACCTTTTGTTTAGTAACGTTCTTATTTTTTCTTGTCTTATTTTCTGGTTTACTCTTTTCCATTGTTTTTTCATTCAATATTATATCAACTTCAGCTCTTGTGATTACCTCTGCTCCTAAACACACACGCTTGCTTTTTCTCAAATCAGGGTTATTTTCACGTTTGGTGGATTTCAACAAAAGCTCATCGAATGACACAACTGGAATCTCTGGTTCTTGTGGTGGGAAATAAACAGTCTCTTGCGTGCTTGAGCTTGGCGTTGGTTCGATGGGCTCTGGTACTGCATTATTGTTTGCTGATGCACTCTGCGTCGACTCGACAGGTTCATCGCTGCAAGCCACATTCTACTTTTTTGCCAACGTTGAAAAACTACTGGTTCAATTGAGTCTTTCTTCACAAGGGAGGGGGAGGAGGAGCAGCTGCCAGCCGTAAACTAATAAAATTTATAATTGGCCCTTTAGAAAAATGAGTTTGACACCCCTGGTTTAGAGAAAGGAAGAATGCCGAAGATGGCGCTATACAGAAACCCGATTGGGAAAAACGTAAAGGTAGTCTAAGGCAGAGATGGAAAAACAAAGCTTTAAGCTTTGGAAGACTTAGCAACCATAAATGTCGCTAACTTGAAAGAGAAAATGAGAAAAAGAAGGGAGTGGAGAAGAATCGTTCAAGAGTTTTAGTAAGATGAAAAGAAAGCACCAGTATTCAGCCATAGGTCTACAAAGCATGTTGAGCTGAAATGAAAAATGTGAATCAGAAATCAGCATACATAATCTACAAAACTGCGTAGATCTATTGGAGGGATGGGCAAATAATATCAATCTAGAATTCTCATCAAACAAGTCAACTGGGGTTCATTTTTGTCGCAAAAGAAACTGTACAAAAAATATTAACATAACTATCAACAATCGATACATTCAGAGTAATACACATCACAAATTTCTAGGCCTCACCTTTGACTCAACAGTAAACTTCAAAAATCACATAGAAGAGCTACAACAAAAATGTACAAAAGACCTCCGAATGATAAGCATGTTATCAAATACAAAATGGGGAGCAAGCAAGGAATCTTTAATAAATGTATACCAAGCAACAATAAAATCTAAAATAGATTATGGTTCCATAGCATACTCATCTGCCCCAAAAAGTTACCTACAAAAACTTACGACATTAGAGAACTTTGCAATTCGAATGGTCATAGGAGAATTCCACACAAGCCCCATTAACAGTATCTACTGTGAAGCAGAAGTAATGCCACCAGAACATCACCGACGGATGCTACTTACTATTGAATATGCAAACAACTTAACGTTCAAAAAACAACATCTTTACTTCAGCAAATTTTTTCATATCCGTTACCCAAATATACAACCCACAAACAAAAAATACAAACCTGGAGCAAATTATCGATATAAAGAAATTCAACATAAACTCAACTTGGAATATCTCCCGTCTTATGACTACAACCCTTACAATTTCCCACGATGGAACACCTCTAACATACAAATAAATAAGGAGCTGACAATACACATAAAAAATTCCACACCTCCTATACTGTTCAAGCAAAAAGAGACCATCAAATAATATACACAGATGGCTCCAAATCGAACGAACAAGTAGGCGCCGCTTATCACACAAAAACATTTCAAAACAGTTTTAGCCTCAATAAATCAACTGAAATACTTACAATACGATACGAGAACATTTGGGATCCCCAGATAGTATTGTCCTACGTAAAGACGCTTAAGACCGAAGATATTACCTTAGAAACCCAAAGCAAAAAAACTGCAGTTTTGTTAGCCCTAGCTAATGGCCATTGTATACAAACTTTAACTCTAATTAATATCTCAGATTAACAAATAACATAGATATGTTTGTTTTGATCTTTTCTTGCCCCAAATATTGAGTCACATTCTAAGCTCACTTGCGGGACACTTCCACTGCTTTGCCATATTTACAAAGTCTCTTTAGTTGCAGGAAAAATGAAATTAGAAGTTTAATTGAAAACGTGTTAAAAAGTTATGTAAATAATAAAAATTCATACTAATTTATGCATTTCAGTCGCTACTTTTAAAATTAATTAATAATACTTGAATTTTATTTAATAAGTTCATATTCTTATATAAATTTTAAACAAGTATTTGTTGTATCCTATGGTTATAACTAAATTTAATGTGTCAATAGTAATCTATTTAGTAGTTTTGTCCTTGTTTAATTACCATATAAAGAGAGATGCAAATATCGCCAGACTATGATCGACGATCATTTCGAATAGGTCGTAGTATTGTAGTAAATAATGTCAAACGTGGTTTGTTTATACGAGCGTATTACGACTAGAGATTAAACATTTAGTTCTTTCGTTGTGATGTGTTTTTCAAAACTTTTTGTGACAAAATAAACTTTTAAGTTAATTAATTTAATGTTTTTGGATTATCATGGTTCGTCGGTGCCAAGTTTCTCAGAAAAACAGCCGAAATTGCCAAGGCCATGTAGTTATCCCCACTTTTTGTAATTCATTCATTATTTCACTACTGGCGTTTAGAATTGTTGGCCGCACAAATAAACGTGTTTATGAATGAATAGCCCTCTCTATGTTTATTATTACTCTAAGATTAATATCAACAACATTTCAGTTCCAACCACAGATAACCCGTTCCAACCTCAAAAATTCCTTTTAAAAATATCAGACCGCTTAAAAACATTTCATTACGTAGTATAGAACAGAAATTACGAATTTATTTTTATAAAGAATATAAAAGATTTTTTTAAGAATAGTTGATACGTTTAATACTAAAGAAAATTAAATAAAATATTTTGAATTTTTATGAATGATAGGTATTGAAGACTTATTGGGTATATGATATGTGTAATATTAAAGATATAATAGATAAACATAGTTTTGAGAATTTAGATTTATCTAGTGAAGTAAACAATATAAGAATAGCTACAGTATCTTCAAAATCTGCCATTAATTGAGAGTTATTTAAATTGAAATTTGGAAATATTAAGCCCTATGATGGCGATTGCAACAATTTAAACAATTTCATCACACGTTGTGAAAGATTAATTGAAACCTATTCATATTATAACGATGTGGAGGTAAATAGTCACTTATTGGAAAGTATCCAAGAAAAATTAGTTGGTAAAGCAGAGGCCATGGTCGGCAATAGATTAGATTTAAATACATGGCCTAAGATTAAAGAAGCACTAAAACAATGTTTTTCGGATAGAAGAGATTTAGATTGTATATTACGAGGCCGTACAATAATGAAAATATCATAGATTTTGGAGTTAGACTTTAATTACTAAAAAGTAAAGTAATCCAAAGAATTAGTAATGATTTTAATTTAAATGAGAATGATAAACGATGTCATATAAACCATTGTGATAAAACGGCGCTAAACACCTTTATAGCAGGATGTACTGGCGTCATTAAAAATAATATGTACTATGTACGTTATGTATGTTACAATCGCCCGTAATTCTCGCAACCCCAAACCACAACTCCAACTCGAGACGCCTGAAGAGTTGGCAATCCTATTATTAACGGCGCCGTGAAGTTCCGTTTCCCGCTCATCGATGTCGCTGTACGAATAGACTACCTTCTTTTAATCGTAAGCTTTTAAATGTATCGTTTACATACACACAAATATCAGTTTACACACACACACAAGAGAAAAGGCTTTCAAATATACATTTGAAAAGCTTTCAAATGTACATTTGAAAGGCTTTTTTATTGTGTGACTAAGACAAACTAAGCAAATGCCTCATTAATTGATATTTGTGTGTAAATGATACATTTAAAAAATTGTTCTCCTGAGTGTTTAAGCGTGTGGCCAAAGAATACAGTTGTTGGTGTATTCTTTGGTGTGGCGTTTTAAATTAAATATCCATATATATGTAGCTGTTTCGCGTCTTATTCAGATGAAAGAATCAAATTTTCTCACCATAACGAGTGGTATGAAAGTATCTAAACAATTCAATGTATGGTAGGCAATAAAGTATCGTCAGGTCTACGACGTAGTGTCCTTATTCGAGTATTTATTATATATACATAAGTCCTGGGGAGATTTTAATGTAAGGATATATTGTTATAAGATAATGATTATGTGATTGGGAAACAAAACGAGTTATAATTTCTATAGGTTGTCTTGTAAGATGTTATAGTTGAGAAATTAATTTATTTAAAATAAATGAACAAATGAAAGATTATATAATCTTTATAGCTGCAAAAATATTTATTTTTAAGGCTAGGACACTTACTGTTGATGATCTATTTTTTTTATTGAAAATACTCAAATGAGTAAAATGTATACCCAACTTCTATTATTCTATATAATAAATGTACTATAATTATTGCAAATTTTCATAAAACAACCAAAAAATCTCACACAGAGAATCTTTTAAATTCCAATATTATTAGAAACTCACTCTTGATTTCAAAAAAAAGACGATAAACATTCCAAGTAATTTGTTATGATAATTTCTTCGTAATATTAAAACATACATTACGTGAAAGTACATAATAATTTGTTAATATTCAAGAAAAGTTACTAAAAAGGATATGCTTGTTTATTTTGTAATGATACAAAATGTGTATAAATCGCGATATGTCCAAGTAAGCTACCGGCGAGCCGTAATTAAGAGTGAATATATTGCAAACCCCATAATTAATTTTTAGACTTGGGATTGCATAGCCATTGATATATCGTGGCAAAATACCACGACCATTTTCTTTTCTTATTACAATCACCCCAAACAACCACTATCAATCGACCTCCTTGAATACGTATATCCACTCTACCACGAGCCTAAAGGCCGTATGACATTATGTAGTTTTCGATATCGTTTTCTGCACAGTCGTCAATGTCGACAAAAACTGTACAGTCTTCTGTACAGGAAACTTCACATCCATTAAATTGTGTATGACACTTATGTAGTTTTCGATATTGAAATTAACAAAAATAACGTCTCTGATTGGTGGTAGAGCTGCCAAAAGTCATTGTCAATTGATATTTACGGTTCCAATTCATTGTATAAAACTTAGATTAACAAATTAAATAGATATGTTTGTTTTGATTTTTTCTTGCCCCAAACATGGAGTCACATTCTAACTTCACTTGCGGACACTGCTACTGCCATATATTTACAAATTCTCTTTAGTTGCAGGAAAAATGATATTAAAAGTTTGATTGAAAATGTGTTAAAAAGTTATGTAAATAAAAAAAGTCATACTAATTTTTGCATTTGAGTAGCTGCAACAAGTGCATAAAGTGGTACTTTTTTTCACGAATGGAAAAAGTTGACCGCACGAGTGCGGCAATTCCATGAGTGAAAAAAAGACACTTTATGCACATGTAAATTACAATTATATGTATGTGTGTTTCATGAAAGTTCATCCTCGATACCCAGCCAAGTATCTTAGAAGTCCATCCTCGATGCCCAGCCAAGATTAATAAAAGTCCATCCTCGATGCCCAGCCAAGTTTCATTGTGTTAGCTTATGGAAAGCGTGAAATAAAGTTAACGTTATGAAACTTTTTTAACGCTTTTTTACTTTTTTTCGCTCTAACCATAAACAACCACTTTAAGCGATACAAACCGATGAAATACAAGGTACTTTAAAGATAGGGCGTAGAAAAAATTAATTAATAATACTTGAATTTTATTTATTAAAGGCATATTCTTATATAAATTTTAAACAAGTATTTGTTGTTATAACCTTAGATACCTTTATGGTTGTAACTAAAAGTGGCAACATTGCTCAAATCGCAGTACCCCCGTTTTATGTGTCAAGGGTAACATATTTAGTAGGTTTGTCCTTGTTTAATTACCATAGAAAGAGAGATGCAAATATTATCAGAGTGTGCTTGACGATAACTTCGAATTCGTCATAGTAATGTAGTAAATAATGTCAAACGTGGTTTGTTTATATGTCGCCATTACGGCTAGACAGTAAACATTTAGTTCTTTCGTTTTTGATATGTTTTTCAAGACTTTTAGTGACAAAATAAACTTTTAAGTTAATTAATTCAATGTTTTTGGATTATCATGGTTCGTCGGTGCCAAGTTTGTCAGAAAAACAGCCGAAATTACAAAGGCCATGTGTCTACAATGCCATCCCCACTATTTTGTAATTCATTCATTATTTCACTACTGGCGCTTAAAGTTGTTGGCCGCAAGAATGAACGTGTTTATGAATGAATAGCCCCCTCTATGTTTATTATTACTCTAAGGTATAAACATATAACTTACCATTGAGTATTATATGTTAACCCATTAAAATGCGTATCGGATTTCTCAATATCCCGTTTCACCAAATTATATAAATAATCAAATTGTGTCTGGGACATCCTTAAAAAGTTTTTATATGCTAATGGATCTTCTTGCAAAAGCTCATTGTTTAACAAATTAAACACATTCGAAGTCAAACGACTTGTTCTCGTTTGAATCCAGGGCCTTAATTCATTTTCGCTTTGGCTTTTTCCGAGAATTTTCTTGGCAAATAACTTGGAATATCATTGTATATCCAACTACTGCCGTAGCACAGGCAACCATTACGATTAAGTCGATAATAACAGGAAACCGAATAAAATAATTTCAACTAAACAAGGAATGAGTTAGGTTTGGCTAAACATAAACACGACACAATCTGACACCGACACGATATTTGACCTACTGCGCAGAAACTAGCGCAGAAACTGTATAGAAATATGATAGGGAATGGTATTTCTGTACAGTATTCGATATCGAAAACTACATGCTGGTATGACACTATACAGTTTTTGTCAACATTGAAAACTATACAGAAAACGACTTAAATTCTCGAAACACTTTTTTCGGTGATCCACACAAAACGGCAGAGTACTCGCCGACCAGCTAATCTCCCTTCCCATTTCTCGGATTAAGAACAATAATCCAACCCTCGTAAGTCACCCCTGCTCTTCCATTGTCGACCACATAATCTGCACACACAGGTTAATAACTCGCATGTACAATGAATGCTTTATAGGCGATCCCATCACCTCAGACCATGTCCTCAACTGGTTAACACTTTTCGATGCAATCCAATCCAACCCCCAGTGAAAGTAGCTTAATTCCCTATATTAGAAATTATTAAACCATCAGATAAGATGAAATTTAAAATGGACTCACCCAGGGCCTCCGTAAGGGCTACTGGCGCCTGTGTGCAAAATAGTATATTAAGTACCAAGTGTCAAAAAGGTTACTTTAGTCACGAGTTTTACTAGGCACGAGTAGAGCGAAGCGGAACGAGTACCTTGTGAAACGAGTGACTAAAGACGTTTTTAACACGAGGTGCTTACTATACTTTTTCTTCGCCCGCGGGAAGGAAAAAATTATATTATATTTGAATTATATTCATTACATGACGGACGATTGCTGACAGCTGACTGACAAACTAAATGACGCAGAATAATAAAATTATCAAGGAGCATGAAATTTAACATACAAAAGATACACTTGATTTGACGTTTAAAGAGCAAAAGATAAACGAGATGTGACTTTTCGCATTTTAAACACTAGTGTTTAAAGAGTCGTTTTGTGCATGTCAAACCCGTGTTCAAAGTGCGGTTTTAGTAGCGGAAGTAGAAAAAACAGTTTTATCGCCCCATAAGGCATTTTGGATCATTTTTTTTTATTTATTTTTTGAAGGTAGGTAGGCAGGTGCTAGAAATGAAGCAAAATACTGAACTTTAGAAGTCATATTTATTTGTAGACTAAAATATCAAAATGAAACAAACAGAATAAAATCATAACGAAATAGATTAAAATAAATTCTTGTTCACACCCGCTTTAAAGCATTTATTATTAAGCAAAAATAGCTGGAAGTGTGACGTCACCACTTCCCTGCGCAAACGATAAAGTGAGAACGCAATCGGAAGGAAAAGGATACCCAAGGCGCTCGATTATTTCTGCCGGTATAGTTACAACCCAGTACACAATTATCATAGCAATTGTTTACCTATAAAATTAAGGTGGAAAAACTAGGAAAAATATTTTGCGAACCATTTCAAAAATATTATTTCTTACTTTAGACGACAATTATTTCATTCTGTATTTGCACGCCTAAATAATGAGTCAGTTTAACAGATGTTTTTGGGAGTTACACACTCGGCTAACGTGCTGTCTTATCACTGAATCAAGTGAGGCAATCATCTCAACAGGTTTTAGAAAATTTCCATTATCATATTTGAAAAGTAATTTAGAAGAACCTTGAAATGCCAAACATTGTGTAGATAAATACTTAACAATCGCAATAATTATTTCCACACGTAGCGCCAATATTTTTTTTCCGTTTCTAAAATCCGCAGGTGATGAGCATTAACAGTCGTAGATGTCTCCAATATTTTTTTTAAATTTACCCAAGTGTTCATATAACTGTTGTGTGAAATTGACGTTTCGTGTCTCTTCATTAGCAAAGGCAAGTGTTGCCAATCAGATACTCCATATGTATCACAAAAAGCATTACGAGTTTTACAAAACAACTTACAACAAAAACGAAATACAGAATCTTTAGAAATAGAGTAAATAAGCCAAGTTCTTTTCGATTTTTCCTGCATTTGCTAGACTTCTTACAAAGTAAACTTTCTCTTATCTTTATTATTAGGAAAGCTAAAACTGATGTCTCTCAAGGGGGCGGACCACGTTTAACCCATATTCTAGCTATCTCACTGGTGACTCTTTCGGGCCACAAACCGGGGTCGGACGGAATTATATCGACACTAGCCTCATTGAAGCCTTCATGGAAAGTGTCACTTGCAGCAGGTATTTCGGTAGCTGATATTACCGAACTTCTTACACAAGCTGAATTACCTTGTAACGACACAGTCGTCTAAACATAAAATAACCCCGATAAATAATCAGAAAACAGAACACTACACGAGCCAAACTAGTCAGAGTTGGGCATCCAGCACCGAGAGGGCAGCACCTTCGCCGTTCCGCTAATAACTTGACCGATACTACCAAAGCAGACGTTCTGCGATATAACCAGGCAAGCTCTACCTGACGTAGAATAACGATAGGTAGCTTCAACGGAACATAACCGAAGTGTTGCACTATATTCCGGAACGTGTTGAGCTTGGAATTGTGAACACATAAAGATCCTGAGTGTCGTAGATCCCTCGGTATGCGTTGAACCCGAGGCTAGACGCTAAGGAAACACTGTATATCGGACGAAGTCCTAAAGCGTGTTGAGTTTAGGGCGGACGCGAACTACCCTAGGTCAAGCCCTGCAGCGTGTTGAGCGCAGGACCGAGTCCTTCCCGGTTAGCCAAAATCCCGGAGCGTGTTGAGCCCGGGATGGAAGCAATCTCCCAACCACCGAGATTACGCTGTGCGTTGAACGCGGGATCTCGACCCTCATACACCCCTTTGATTATAGGAACCTAGCGTCCCAGTGAGGAATCCGGACAACGGAGTACAACAACTCCCGAGGAGGGTAAACCGGAGCCGTGAAGGGTAGGCAGTAACCGTGACAATCCGGACAACAGAGAAGATTCATCCGCGACGCAATCCGACGACCACCCTAGAGGACTGCTCGCCTCCAGGGCCAATAAATCGTGTATTAAATTATTGTACAGAGCTTTAGATTTTCATTGTAAATATTTATTGTAGTTTTAACACATCTCACTGTTGAATAAAGAAGTATATCTAACCATCCAGCCCTTTTCATGCTCTACCACACTGACCAACCCTTACAAATGGCGCCCGAGCAGAAGGTTACCTAACCTAACCTAACCTGAAGTGGATTGTTCAAGTGCTGTAGACGAGGATGGTGTCATCGCTTCATCGGGCTCTGCAACAGTAGAAGCTGTTTTGCTGCTACAACCGCCGCCACTTTTTGCAGGACCTGATGTTACCGTAGTCGCCTCTGTTGAAATTATAGATGGTCCACTCACGGTTACTGATATTACGGATTTAGAATCTTGAGATTCGGTCGCATCGATAGCTCCCGTGGAATCTTGATTGTTTTGCAAGAAGTGCTTTAAAGATCCAGCCATTTTTCCCTTTCTTGTAGTCTCAGTTTCTTTTGCTAATAAATAATTAGTACTCATTAGAATTAACTTCTAAAGTAAGTAAGCACAATAATACGCACCAAGTTTGCACATTTGAGTAAAAAACGATTTGTTCGTGCCCTTTCAGCTTAAACCCTTCCAAAAATAAAGGCAGAAAAAATATTAAACTAATTTGATCTTATAATAATAATAATAAATTCTTTATTGTTCACCATATAACAAAATACAACTCAGTAATACAATTAATGAGAAAAAAAAAGATGGTAAACAAAAGGTTAGGTGATAGGTCTATTGACCAATTCTTTCTCACCAACCTCAAGAAAGAAAACTAAAAAAACCACCAAACCAAAAGTTACCTAAGATTAATAATTAATAGTAAGGTTCTGAACAATGTAAAAATTCAATAACCTGACATTAACATAACATTGTTATATTAAAATCAATTGGTGTGCTGAAACAAGCTCCTTGACTAAAATGAAATTTAACTTACTGATGTTGAAACAATTCCTTTACTCAGTTTATTCCTAAATGCTGCTAGTGACAGCGAGAACCTAGGCACATCCAGAGGGGCACCAGCTGAGGCAATTTGATAAGAGAAGGAAGACTTAAATAGTTTTTTTTTATGACGAGGGATAGTAATTTTATTCTTTGATCTTAGATTTAAATTGTGAACATCTGTCCTAAATTTTACTTTCTTACATAAATATGACGGGCTTTGGGATTTCAAAATTTTGTAGAAGAGGCAGTAGGCATGCAACTTCCGTCGATTAAACATACTAACCCAGCCAGCCAATTGCTTTCAGCTTGTAGCTTATTCTGTTTCTTCGTCTGATGCCATATATTAAGCGCAAACATGAATTTTGAACTTTCTGAATGCGATAGCAGTCAGATTTTCTGAGAAAAGGTCCATATACAGTATCGCAATGAGTAAAGTGGGATAAGACCAGTGAATCTGTTAATATTTTTTTTAGTTTTGATATTGATTTCTGAGCGATGAGGATAAATTAGTTTGAGTGAAGCATACGCTTTTTTAATTTTTTCAGAAACATGTTTGTCGAAATGGAGTTTGTGGTCAAAAATTACACCTAAATTTTTACACTGATCGCTAAAACACAGCATTTCGTTACCAGTAAAGATATGCAGTTGTTGCATCGCCTGTAGTCTGTGTGTTTCATGGCCAAACAATATTGCACATGATTTTTTGGTATTAATTTTTAACAAATGTTTTTCGGGTAAAGAAACAATTTTTGATAAATCTTCATTGATTCTTCCCATTGCCAAAGTAATTTCAGATAAGGTAAAAGAATAATAATATTGAGAATCATCGGCGTAGAAATGGTAATTGCAATAAATTAAATACTTGTGAAAATTAGAAGTGTATAAAGTGTACAGTAGAGGGCCTAAGATACTTCCCTGAGGTACGCCCTGTGTTACCGAGAGACAAGTTGATACATCTTGATCAATTTTTACGAATTGTTCTCTGTCTGAAAGAAAGGACTTCATTAATTTAATAGCTGAAACGTTAAATCCCAGGTAATGTAACATTGCAATCAAAATGTGATGGTTTAGATTGTCAAATTCATGTGAATAATCGAGCAGTATTAAAATGCAAAGCTTAGCATCCAGAGAGCCAACAATATCATCAGTAACAGCTGTCAGTGCCGTGGCGCAGCTGTAGCCACTTCTAAAGCCAGATTGATTTAATGGCAGTAAATTTGAAGTGTTAAGATGAGTCCAGATTTGTTTTTCTAATATTTATTCCAATGTTTTGGAAATTGTAGGAAGAATACTAATGCTTCTTAAATGACAAAATTCGGTGGCATTAGATATCTTAGGAAATGGTATCACATACGCTCTTTTCCAGGTATTAGGAAAGTAGCAGTTATCTATACATTTATTAAAGATATGAACAAGAAAGGGACATAACGATGGGCAATAAAGTAATATAATTTGAATATTTAAGTCATCTACACCGTAAGCCTTGGATTTAATGTTTTTAATAATGTTGAGAATCTCATTTTCACTGGTGTGATTAAATCTGAATTGTTTATCGACAATATCAGTGACATTATTACTGTAATATTGTAGTAACTCTTTGTCAGGAATACGGATGTCTTTTGTTTCATTTATTAAAAACTATTCATTTGCTTTTTTCAAGGAAGCAGGAAGAACCGTATTTTTCTTTTTAGTAACCTTTATTTTATTCATCTCGTTCCACTTTTCTTTGACAGTACAATTCCAGAGTTTGAATTCCAAATATGCTTTCTTCTCTCTTTTAATGCTAGCTGAAGTAAAGTTGCGCAACTGTTTGTAATAGCCCCAATGGGAAGGATTTTTTGATTTTCTGAATCTGGTCAAAGCTTTGTCCCGTAACTTTTGCATTAACTGAATGTTTTCTGTTATCCACGGTTGCTTCGATTTGTTGAGTTTAAGAATCTTTGTTTTTATTGGCGCATGTTTGTTAACTAGTGATACGATATTATGATATAAGAAAAGAATTTTATCGTCAATAGATTCTAATTGAAATAGAGACGACCAATTCACTGATTCTACGTCATACTGAAACTCTATTAAATTAATTCTACCAAAATCACGAAATGTGACTGTTTTTGAGGAAGGCATACTTCCAGGAAGTTCAAATGTGCAGAAAATTAAAAAATGTCTGACCAATTGAGTATCAAACACTTCAGAATGCTTAACTTCGAAGTTGGTATAAAGATGATCAATTAAGGTCATTGAAGTTCCCGTTATATGTGTGGGATCTGATATATTTTGAATCTGATTAAATGATTCATAGATAGCAATTAAATTGCGAGCCCAAGTGTTTTCGAACTTATCTAAAAAACTGTCATTATTAGAGTTTGGTGGCCTATACAAAACACCAACAATATATTTTTTATTACCCATTTTAATTTCAACCCAAAGATGTTCACAAAATGTCTCTTGTTTAAGATAAATTGCTACCCCTCCTCCTCTCTTACTTAATCTATCATTTCGAATAATGTTATAACCGTTAATATTTAGTATTCCATCACCAATTCTAGGAGTAAGCCAAGTTTCAGAAACTGCAAATACAGTGAAGTCCTTAAAATTCATAAGTTGCTCAACATCAGCAAGTTTAGGTAGCAAGGACCCAATATTAATGTGTCCCACAGAAACAATCATAGTTTCAGCACAAATTGATTGATACAAAACTACAAAACCTGTTTGATGATGTTAATTGTAAGTAGCTACAGAAGAAAAAGAGAGAATTCAAAACAATAAGTATAAACTAAGTCCAGCTCAAGTAGTTTAATAGGTACCTTTTCATACAATATTACAATTAGTCTAGGAGCCAGATTAGTCTAGGAGCAACTAACCGCGAAGCGGTGAGTTGCGCAAATCACGAATACTACAGAAAGTCATTGTGGCACAAGTTTTACACAATATTTTTTATAATTCGCATTTATTTAATTATTTAAATAAAATAGAATTTCATATAATCCCTTTTTTTAAACTAGGAGGAGTGGTTTGAATTTAAGTTGGCAATTCTGTAGATTCCTAATTGGTCAGATCACAAATGGTTTTATTCAGCACTTCTGACTTTTGACATATTATAACCGAATAATTGTGTAAATTGTAAACAAACTTTCATTTAAGCAAAAAGAGGCCGATTATTTGTTTAAAAAAAATCTTCTGCGTATATGTTCTTGCGATCTATTTATATTATATCATGAACAGAATTATTTCTGTAATACATCTTCACATAGATATCTGGTAATTTATCCTAAAAATCGAACGTTTTGTATACCTATATATTGATCCTATACAATATAAAAATAAACAATTGCCAAATCATTGATAAATAAACGTTAGCGTACTTTATTCATTAATATTTTTAATATATAAATCATTCTAATTTACCTTTAATATAATAATTTGCTAGCTAGAACAACGCTAGGCCATTTTATTTATAATTTGTATCAAGGTTAAAGTCAAAATGTCAAATAAAAATATAACTAAATACAATAACAAACTGTACACTAAAAATTACTATAACAGTGTTCAAAGAGCTTCATTGTGACACTGTAAACAATGTTATAATGAAGTCTCTTTTATACGCGAATTATAAAAAAGATCTTTTTTTATCGATAAATGCATGTTTAATTGTATGAAGGATTTATTGTCATGGCAATAAATCGAGAATCAAGAGAGTGAAAAAATGTTTTCTACTTCTCTTGATTCGAGAGTTCTTGCCGTGACATAAAAATTTAATACAATTTGTAATGTATTTCTCGATTCAAAATATGATCTCGAATGTATTTTAGGAAGATTAATACACAACTACATAAATGCAGACAATTTAATTTGATATAGAAGCTTTAATGCAAAACTTAACAATAAATATTTCAAATTAATTTGACATTTTGAATCGAAGTTTTATTATGAATCCTCGAAAAAAATTTGACAGTGACAGTTGTCAAAGTATTGAATTGTGACTGTTACCACCATTCAGGGTATAGTTGATCAAAAGCAAGGTGCATATTTATCAGTTATTGGGAAAGCTAGGTAGTTTTTTATCGGGGGTAATACCACAAGAGCTCAGATTTAGCCGGATATTTTTTGTGGTTGTTTTCGAATACTTACTTTCATTGGCAATTTAACGAGAGCTACGCTCTCGTGATTTTGCCTGAACAGATCGAGTTAAATTGCCAATGAAAGTAAGTATGAGAAAACCACCGGAAAAAATATCCTGCTAAATCTGAGCTCGCGTGGTATTTGGTAAGACAATCCCATGAATAAAAAACTCAATTCAATTAAACTTTATTTAACAAACTAAATGAACAATGAGTAGAAACATAATGTTTAGACATAATTTTTGGAATTGTTATATGCTGTTTAATTCATTCTGTTTTTGACATTTATAATTGTCAAATTGACGTGCATTGCTTGGTAAACAGACAGTACCTAAATGCTAGGGTTGCTACGGTAACGTAATTTATCCGATATTTTTATCCACTTGCAAACTCTCTTCCTTCCTATTTAGCCGACAGCAAACTACGATTTTTGTATTCACAAATGGGAATTATTATACATGAATGGGATTGTCATTAAAAATGACTGTTGTTTAGTCGATTTTAAGAAATTGAAGAAATCTCATTGGTTCTTAGAATAGGCGTGTATTAATCAACAGTAAAAACACAAGAGCTTTTTTTTTATCGGATAAATTTCTCTTTGCAACGAAACAGTTTTGCCAATCACTAATTTTACGAGAAAAACTGACATGATAAAATCGCGACACCGAAGGTGGAGCGATTTTATCTAATGTCAGTTTTTCGAGCAAATTTAGTGATTGGCAAAACTTTGAGTCAAAGAGGAATTTATCTAATAAAAGAAAAGCTCGAGTGTTTTTTGGCAAGATAAATTAACGACAGAATATATGGATGAACAACAACAATAATTATCTTTATTAATACAATAAACTACAGAATATATGGATGAACAACAACAATAGTTATCTTTATTAATAGAACAAAGTTAAATAATTACCACACCGATTCAAAATAAAAGCACTATATGTTTAAAATTCAAAAATCTGACAGACTAATTGACAGTTTTTGCAGTTTTGCCAACACTTAATTGCTGTGAAATTATAAGTAACCAAACTTGCGACTCATTGTCATTGTGTAAAAGTGACGTCCACTTACTAGATATTGAGGAAGAGAAGTTTTTATCCGATAAAAAAGGATGCACCTTTTTTATCGATGTCAAAGTGACAATAACATTTCCAGGTATATGACATTTTAACATTGGAGTTAATTTATCAACAGTAAAAACACAAGAGCTTTTTTTTTATCGGATAAATTTCTCTTTGCAACGAAACAGTTTTGCCAATCACTAATTTTACGAGAAAAACTGACATGATAAAATCGCGACACCGAAGGTGGAGCGATTTTATCTAATGTCAGTTTTTCGAGCAAATTTAGTGATTGGCAAAACTTTGAGTCAAAGAGGAATTTATCTAATAAAAGAAAAGCTCGAGTGTTTTTTGGCAAGATAAATTAACGACAGAATATATGGATGAACAACAACAATAATTATCTTTATTAATACAATAAACTACAGAATATATGGATGAACAACAACAATAGTTATCTTTATTAATATAACAAAGTTAAATAATTACCACACCGATTCAAAATAAAAGCACTATATGTTTAAAATTCAAAAATCTGACAGACTAATTGACAGTTTTTGCAGTTTTGCCAACACTTAATTGCTGTGAAATTATAAGTAACCAAACTTGCGACTCATTGTCATTGTGTAAAAGTGACGTCCACTTACTAGATATTGAGGAAGAGAAGTTTTTATCCGATAAAAAAGGATGCACCTTTTTTATCGATGTCAAAGTGACAATAACATTTCCAGGTATATGACATTTTAACATTGGAGTTAATTTATCAACAGTAAAAACACAAGAGCTTTTTTTTATCGGATAAATTTCTCTTTGTAACGTAACAGTTCTGCCAATCACTAATTGTACGAGAAAACCTGACATGATATCTAATGTCAGTTTTTCGAGCAAATTTAGTGATTGGAAAAACTTTGAGTTAAAGAGAAATTTATCTGATAAAAGAAAAGCTCGAGTGTTTTTTGGCAAGATAAATTAACGACAGAATATATGGATGAACAACAATAATAATTATCTTTATTAATACAATAAACTACAGAATATATGGTTGAACAACAACAATAATTATCTTTTTTTGATATCAACAAAGTTAAATAATTACCACACCGATTCAAAATAAAAGCACTATATGTTTAAAATTCAAAAATCTGACAGACTAATTGACAGTTTTTTAGTTTTGCCAACACTTAATTGCTGTGAAATTATAAGTAACCAAACTTGCGACTCATTGTAATTGTGTAAAAGTGACGTCCGCTTACTAGATATTGAGTAAGAGAAGTTTTTATCCGATGTCAAAGTGACAACATTTCCAGGTATATGACATTTTAACATTGATCCTCTGGTAACCGTAAACCATCGCAGACGTCTTAAGTTTGTCCGAGAACATCAAAATGAATCCCGGGAATGGGTACTGTTTACGAACGAGTCACGATTCTGTCTGTTTAGTGATAATCGGAATCGCCGTGGTAGAGTGTTTAGACGTCGTGGCGAGTGATATGCTCAATGTAAAGGTATATTTACATTTAATTACGCTCCTGCTTAAGTTTTAAATCTGCCTGCTTGGCAGATGACGTCTCCATGTATCCATTTACATTGAAAACTTTACTTTTGCTTAAGCTTTAGCGGGCTTGTTTATCCACTTGACAAATGCAAGCAAAGAGTCAATAGTGCTATTCAATGCGACAATCGATTACAATCATTTCCTGTCATTTAAAAAACAACATGTTCAACAATATATTTTCGATATCAATCGATCACTCTAATTATAATCGGTCTAAAATTATGATGCTATTGAAAACAATCGTAAATCGGAAGCATGTGATTGGTCGAAAAATTTAAATAAACTACCATTTGTCTACGGGTTATGTGATGTGAGTGATATTTTGCAATTGTATATTACATTTTTAGTTAACAGAACAGTTTCTATAAAATTAAACGTGAATAAACTAAATGAACACGTGAAATGAACTAAAATAATGATGAGGTTATGTCACTATTGATTTATTTGATTTGTAAAATGACATGAGAAATGACAATTTTTTTTGGTCGTTCAACAAACATCAATCCGTTTTCGATTTCGATTATAAACAAAACCGGAATCAAGATCGAAGCGTTGAATAGCACTAATATCATTTAAAATTTTAAGGTTATGTTACGAATGTTTTGAAATTTACGACATGTGTCATAGATAAGATAATATACAATAGATGGGCCACTCTACTGAATAATTATTCAATGTTATTTTACTTCTTCAACCCCCCGCTATAGCGCTGCATATAGAACCAGCGGGCTTTTTGAAATATATGGAAATAACTATTTTTGCTATTTATTTTCAACAGATAGAAATAGTGAGCTGTAATGTATTTTCATGCACCTTTTTAAAGGGCTCGAGAATACATTAGCTTACACCAATTTTATCAATCGACAACGCTATTAATAAGGAATTTTATGAAAAGTGGAATTAATAATCCAAAATAAAAGACTGCTTGAACACATTATTTTTATTCATGAAAAAACAGGAAACAAATCAATTTACTTATTCCAAATTTAGATTTATTTATAATTCAACTCTTTTTTTAATCTCAAACAGTTGTTTTCGTACACCGGAATTTTGTCTGTCAATTTTTCTGGCTAGTGAAACCATGTTTTTGGCAATTCCATAAAATTTTCTAGCTTTGGGCGTTAGCTGAATGGCTCTACTTGAATCTCCATGGCTTAGTAAATTCAATCTTTGTTTAATATCTGAAAAAATATTATATGTACTATTTTTTACTTACATTTATTATTGCGATTTACTTTTTACATATTACTTTTTAAAATATAGTCTGGAATTATTTAGAAACAGTTAGTTTCAACAAAGTAAGGGTCAAAACAGTAAACTTTCTACATACTCTAAAAATTTACCTTTACGTTTGCTGGGTGTCTTTAATGTAGTAAGAATGGTGTTCGAGGTAGTTGGAGTGCTGCAGGAGGCGATGGCAGGATATGACTCTGAACCTGTAATAGTAAAAGCTTTAGTTATATTTGCTAAGTCAAAATGAAACTTTTTTAAAGCATCATCAGAAAATTTTTTTTAGCAAAACAAAAATAAATAGGCCAAATCGCTTTTAACTTTTGTAATATACAACAAAGTTTGTGGCTTTGTCTATTTTTGACATATTCAATAGCACACACTGAAAACGATTCCTAGTGAGAACTTCAATTATAATGTAGCAAATCTAAATTTTCATATTTACTGGGCTGCTCCTCATAATTATGAAGCAAGCTGATGAAACTACAATTAATTACTTTTTTGTGTTTTTCGCTGTCAGATTAAAATACATTTCCTAAAACCAGTTTTTGCTACGACTACTTATGATATGGGTCAATTTCCACAATAGTATTGTACATTACCTTGGGATTCAACAATGTCCTGGTTCTTCTCAGGTAATTCCTCCATACTTCTTGTTGGTGCTGGTATATATAAGTTTGGAACTGCATTTGCTTTTAAGTTTGTTTAGGAAGGAGATACATTTTAATGTCTTTACTTGTATTTTTACAAGTGGGAACAATACAGTATTGAACCATATTGTTAATGTTTAATATACACAATCACTTGAAAAGCACAAAAATGTCTGTTTATACAAATTAATATAATAATAACCGTATAATATACAAACGAAAGCAATGGCTGATAATGGCGATCGAAGTATCAAAATGAGATGGAGGTTATAGAAATGGCGAGATTTTAAAAATCTGACAGTTCATTGATTATGTAGCGCTACCGGCGACGGGTGGTATAACTAAATAAACATGACAAAATTTATAGTGGGAGTGAGCATAGCATGATATGTGTATTGAGATAATGATATAGAATAGAAATAATAATAATCTTCTACAGCTTTCAGCGACTATTCTTTTGATAATGGTTTTAAATAAATAGGGTACAAAATATTCCTAATTATGTAATTACGTTACATATATCGTAGAAGGATGTATGCGAAAAGCGCATCTACGATTGGGATATAAATCACCAGTTGCTAAAAATCTAAGTGTAACTGCTGGCTTTATGGCTTCTCATGGGGAGGTTTTCTGCATCTGTGATGCTCATAGGGATAATAATAATAATAAACAGGAGGTATAGTTGAATAATAAGGAATGGTGACTTATTTTAATATATGCTAGTAAATTATTAAATAATCCTCGTATCCAAAACCTTCTTTTTTAGCGAATTTTCTTCTTCAGACAATTTTTGGACTGTTTTTTACCAAATATTGCGATATATATTGCTAGAGAACATAATATCAAACTTTTAATCATAACCTCATCCATTATTTTTTTATTTCTATAGGTATATAATTCACGGCAAATAAAATAACATAACCAAAAATTTAGAACCAATGTAAATGGTCATTATGTCAAATGTTAATTAAGCAAAATATTAAGCACGCGCGTAATTGAATGTAATCTTGCAGAAAATAACAGCTATAGAGGTGGGTGTTTTATGGTATGGGGTGGCATTAGTTTTGAGGCTCATACGGACCTAGTTGTGATTCGGGGCAGTCTTACGACAGCCGACTGCTACATAACAGACATTTTAGAACCTTATGTAATGACATATGCCCCATTTAAAAGGAACGAAATGCTATTAATGCATAATAGTGCATACCCACACCTAGTTAGGACGGTGCACAATTACCTCCAAGAAGTAAATATCCATACTTTGGATTGACCAGCGCGAAGTCCTGATATTAACCCGATTGAACACTAATGGGGCAATTTAACTCAGCAGGTTATAGATTTACAGCATCCACCTAGAGGTGTAGAGGAACTGTCATGCAGGCTAACCGAAATATGGGCTAAACTGGATCAAGTTTGTGCCAGAAACTTAATTTCAGCAGCAATAATCCAAGCAATGAGAGGTAATACGCGTTATTAATTTTAAGTTTGTTAACAAATTATGCAATAAAAATTTTGCTTATTTTCCGTCCATCCAATATTTTTATTTCTGTGGTTTATTTTATGCAATACAAAAACGTTGCTTGACACAGTTAAAAGCTATTATACAGCCATCATGTTACACCATTCTAATTTTTTTCTCATGAAGATTTTTTTATTTTACAAAATACGCAATAATTTTTCGGCGCAGTATATTTATATGAATCTCGAGTGCAACTCGAAATTTATAAACTATTAAAGGATTAATTTGTATTGTGTCACCGTCGTTGTTCTTAACACGGTTCTGTTCTGATTAAACTTTTAGAAATGACAATGAAAGTTAATTTAACAAAAATAGGCGTGTATTAATTATCGTACCACCATATGACCGATTTATCAAAGTGAAGCTATCTAGGACAGTTTGTTGTTAAAAAAAGTCGGTTAGTGGAAATATGATAGGTACCGTTTTTTTTATACAAGGTGATAAATTATGCGAATCTGCGTAATATCGGTATATTGTGCTTCAAAAACACAGTTATATTCAAATTATTTTTATGTTTTTGACATAATTATTATCTCTTGACCCACAGCCAGTACCTGTTTTTTAAAATTAAACAGGTTTTTTTTCCAGTTTTTGAATTTCTTCCGGCAACATAATCGTAGTAACTGTAATATCATATTAAAAATAAAAAAAATATATACACAGGGTGCTAAAATTTGTGATTGAAACTGAATTTGGCTGGACTTACAGTAGACTCTTTATTATTGTAACTGTTACAATGCAGCAATAGTAGCAGTAGTAGTAGTATTAGTAGTACTGAAATTCCTAAAATACAATAATATAACTAATTTTATAAAATTCTAATAAAATATTACAGTTGCTCTACCGGTTCAATCTTTCGAGTGACAAATTTTTTCTGACATCCTGTCGAATTTTAGTTTGGACGTAGTTTTACACTTCTTCGATAGAGCCAACTTAAAGTCTTACAATATAAGTTAACGTAGTGTAACGGAATAGCTACACTGTAACAGGCCTCGAACTATCAATATGACAGCGACTTAACCTAAAATAGGGAAGCTGACAGAAAGAGGAAGACTGACAAGAAAAAGGGAGATGACGTCTAAAAAGATTCGACAATATAAGAGATTTGTGCCGAAAATGTACCACCTGTGCTGCAAGCTGCGAACCACACCGTAAGCAGAGGGCTGGTATGCAGCAGTACATCGTGGGGAGCCCATTCGAGAGAGTCGCCATAGATGTGATGGGACCGCTACCAGAGAGCGAAGCGGGTATGAAGTACATCGTCACCATCATGGACTACTTCACCAAGTGGGTAGAAGCATATGCAGTTGTCAATCAAGAAGTCTCCACCATAGCCGACGTCCTGGTGAAGGAATTCATCAGTCAGTTCGGAGTGCCCTTGGAACTACATTCGGATCAGGGAAGAAACTTTGAAAGCAAGCCAGAAGTTGGGGATCCGAAAGACTAGAAGAACGGCGCTACAGTCTGATGTAATGGTGGAACGCATGAACCGGACTATAATCTTTCGGATCCCCAACTTCTGGAGGTAGTTGGGCCAGGAAGTTGTACCGTCGAAGGTTGGTAGCTTCAATATTGCCTTGATATCTCCTGCTGTGTTGGACTCCTGACGCAGTTCACCCCTTGACGGCTGGTGGGAGAATCGTTATTCCACAGCATGGAACTTGAGTTCGAGGGTCAACAAGCTATTCTCTAACCTCTCTACCTGTGGATTGGGCTCTCCCTCTCTGCATACGGGTCCTGGTGGATGGGAGACGATATTTTGCAGCTTTTGCATCTCTTTTTCGATGCCGGATATTCTCCCTTCTTATTGAGACACCTTCCGAGAGATCTCGTCACGCTGGCTGAACATCTCGGCGGACAGGCTGGCTATCTCCATGAACAGACTGGACACCTTCTGGGAGACTTCATCGGAGAGACTTGATATCTTCTGCGAGATTTCTTCTCGTTGGCTGGACATCTCGGTGGACACCCTATGGGAGAGTTTATCGAAGAGACTGGACATCTTTTGAGATAGTTCGTCGCGCTGGTTGAACATTTCTGTGGACAGGCTGGACATCTTCTGCGAGATTTCGTCTCGGATCAGGGTCATGGTCTTCATGGAGGGATCTTCAAACTCCACAGTCTCAGGATCAATACTCTGGCTTTCATAATGCCCTTTCAATCGTGCCAGTAATACCGCCTTGAGACCCGTGGTGTCCAAATCAAGTTCTTCCAACTCTCTTCTCAATTTAGCAGCTATTAACAACTGGCTTATTTTCTTCCCGGACATCTTGAAATCTTCACCCCACACATGACACCAAATGTAATACGAGTGTGGGTTGAAACAATTTATTTCTACCTGATAACAGAAGTACATCTAACCAACAACCATCGTACGAGAACGTCTGGAAGGCCCTCCATCAGCTGAAGGATGAAGCTCTGAAGGTCAACCTGTCCAAGTTAGCTATGCCGAAGTTGGGCGGTAGTTACCCTGCTTTGAATTGGAGAGTTCTTCGGAATATGATTGAAGTAATCTTCAGAGAGACAGCGATCGAATTCCTAGTTTGCAGTCGCCGCCGCTCAAAACCTGGATTGAAAACCGTCCCCTGCTACTTCCATGAGATCTCTTTCTGTAAGAACGGAACCAACTGCCGTTACAGCCACAAATCCGAAGATGGTAAAAGCATTCCAGGAGTAATGCATCTAAGGAGGGGGCAGTGTAACGGAATAGCTACACAGTAACAGACCTCGGACTATCAATATGACAGCGACATAACCTACAATAGGTATGCTGACAGAAAGAGGAAGACTGATAAGAAAAAGGGAGATGACGTCTAAAAAAATTCGACAAGGGGAGTGTCAATGTGACGTAGAGAAGATAAATATTTCTCAAGATAAATATCCTTCTTAGTTGCTTTTTTAGAGTTCATTCATTGTTTGTAGTTTAGTAGAAATAAATTGTTTCAACCCACTCGTATTACAGTATTATATCTACAATATGAAATAATATCAAACAATAAATTTACAATTGCATTTAAAACGGTTAGTTAACGTACTATTCTTGACACTCCCGCCCGATACAGGTCTTTTGGACTGAAGACGCTTACCATCTTCTAATCGTTTTCCTTTGACAAGTAGCATGGCGAGTTTAACAACAGGTCTTTCGAATATACCTGTAACAGTTTGAAATTTTGCTCTTCTGACCTGACCATCTGGACCTTTTTTCACTTCAACTACTCTGCCCTTTGGCCAATTGCAGCGTGGAAAATCTTTATCACAGATGATCACGATGTCTCCCACTTTTAAAGGAGAAACTTGTTTATGTCATTTATTTCGCAACAATAGTTTTAGAATGTATTCTGATACAAGTCTTCGCCAACATTTATTTGCGAATTGTTCTTTGTATAGATAATTGAGCTTAAGTATTTTATCATCATCGTTCAGTTGTCCAATCGGTGTATTGTCGTTCGAAGTTCCAATCAGGAAATGATTGGGCGTTGGTGCCTCTGATTCATCAGTGTCCAAGGGGATATAAGTAAGTGGTCTCGAATTAACTATATTTTCTGCCGCAATGAGACTGCTCTGCAGTACGGGGTCGAAAGGTGTTCTAGAAGAAGGTAATGCTGAATACAACATAAAATTAGTTCCTCGATCATAAAATACAGATCGTGGCCTTCCTCTTCTGTTCATAATATTCGAAAAACAAAGAATGCAATTTATGGGCTACCTCTAGATGTACTGCCCTTGTTGTGAGACAAGTAAAGAGTGCACTCCATCTTTTCTCTATTCTTCTCCCCACCACAACATTAATTGGCCCAAAGTAATCAACGCCAGTGTAAGTAAATGGAGGTGTAAATGTAGCAAGACAACAATCAGGTAGCAGTGACATTTCGGGCTCTGTAGGAATAGCAAATTTTATTTTACGTGTCTGATAATTTTTTCTTATTTTACACAGAACTACTGTTTCATGATTTCGATAGAGAAATATGTGATGGAAATATTCCACGATTAGGGTAGTAAGATGACTTTCACGAGGTAAAATGAAGGATATTGATGTTGATATTACAAATATAAAGGTGTTCAGACTGGATAAAGACCAAAGCAAAAATAGACCCCTAAAAGTTTGTTTTCCCAGGCCACAAGAAGCTCATAAGGTGTTAAAAATGAAATAGGAGCTAAAGATTCCAACGGTTAAAATGTTTCCGTACCAAACTAAAGCACAAAGAGACTATTTCTTTAATGTAGGAATATTTAGAGAACGGTGAAAACAAAACTATCAAATACATTAATAATATTCCAACAATTGTTGATAGCAATGCATGTACCCAAAACAAACAAAAAAACTAGTAAATGGTCCTAATATATATATTTTATAAGTGATATAATGTATATGAATGTAGAGAGTTTTTTGGCACACCGCGATGAGGTCTTAGTTGAAGTATTTTGTTATCAACCATCTATAGTGATATTAAGTGAAGCAAGATGTATAGATGATATCCAATAGGTTGAAATTGCAGTACTTAGATGGATATGTATGTGTAAGATGTAATTCTTTAAATCGACACACAGAGGGTGTACTTATTTATCTGCGGAACAATATTACTACTAGTGTGAAAAAGGAAGATGTTCTTGTGCCTTATTATTGGTGCAAAGTTGTTGGCATTGACTTTAATGAAACTAAATGGTTGATTGGTGGCGTTTACCATTCGCCCAGTTCCAGTGATGCGGTCTTTGTAGCTAAAATGGAAGAATGATGCGGGGATTTCTTATCGGGGAACGTCAAAGCTTTAATTGTGGGTGATGTTAATATTGATTATTTTGTAGATACTTTTTATAGCAAAAGGATAAGGAATTTGATTCAGTCTTATGGCATTGAACAACATGTAAATGATTATACCAGAATAAGTATGGACAGCTCCACATTGATCGATTATGTTTTGTCGAATCAAAATATTTCTGTAAATGTTCATCATTTTCCCAAGATAACAGATCATTCGATGATAAGTATTAATTTTGGGAAAAATGTGGATTGTGTGAATGAATTAAATTTCTTCTCTAGAAAGCTAAATATGGATAAATTTCATGAGATTAATTTAGAATTAATACCATGTGACTGGTTATTTGACTCGATTAATGTAAATGAAATTTTTAGTCAACTAGAAAGTAATTGTGGTAGAGTCTTAAACAGTATTGCACTTATTACTGAGATACAGATAAAGAAAAATCATGTTCCATGGTATAAGGAGTTAAAGGTACAAGCCAGAGAGAGGGATGAAGTGTACAAAAAGTTTCAAAGAGCAGTAGGTCCAGATAAAAATATATTGTGGAATGAATACAAAAATAAAAGAAATATGGTCGTTAATTCATTGAAGTACAAGAAAAAGGAATTTTATGAACGTAAAATAGATGAACACAGGAGTGATTCTGAGGAAATGTGGAAAGCACTAAAAAATGTAATTAAAGGTAAAAATCGGGAAATTAAATTTGACTCTGTTAGGTTTTCTGTTCAGGGGTCTGTATCTTTCGCTAAAACGGAAGAAGAAGTAGCCAACAAATTAAATAATTATTTTGTAAATAGTATAATATGTGAAATAGCAAATTCAATACACCCATACTGAGGATTGGACACCAAATTTTCTAAGTGATATTCAATCAACATTGACTGATTTTAAATTAATTACGTTAGATCAACTAAAAAAAATCTGTTTTTTCGTTAAAAAATAAGGGAAGCTATGACAAAATATTGAGTGCTAAGTTTTTGAAGGAGACCTTTTATACAACTGGCTTTGCAGTATTCAATTTTATAAACACATCGCTGAAAACAGGAACATTTCCTGATCGACAGTGAACTAGCAAGATAGTTTCAGTCCAAAAAATTGCAAACGATACAGACGCATCCAACTTGTGGCCTATCAATACACTTCCGACAATTGAAAAATTATTAGAAACCGTGGTTCGTGACCAAATTTTAGAATACTTTAATAACAATGGTTTGTTTGTGGGAAATCAGTCAGGATTTAGGGAAGGCCGTTCATGTGAAACATCTTTACAATTGACTATATCTAAATGGAAATGAAAATAAATATATAATAGCAGTTTTTCTGGATTTCAAACGAGCTTTTGAGACAATAGATCGTACAATTTTGATTAATAAATTGAAATATTATGGTTTTGCAGGACAAGTCCTGACCTGGTTTGAGCAGTATATGACTAATAGATTACAATATGTAAAGCTAGGTAAATCAACATCTGAAATGTTGGAGAATAACTTAGGAGTACCTCAGGGAAGTGTATTGGGACCGCTTCTGTTTATTATATATTTAAATGACATTAATTATATTGAGTGTGATTTTATTAATCTATTTGCAGATGATACCCTGAGGAAATTTTTAATAAGCTGAATAACATGTTGAAAGTTTTAACCCAGTTTTTGAATAAAAGTAAACTTAAGCTTAAAACTAAAAAAACGAAGGCAATAATTTTGGGGAGTAAATATAAATTGAATCAAATAAATATTAATAGATATAACATTAGAATTGATGATGGGTCAATCAATTTAAATACTTAGGAGTTATTTTAGATGAAAATTTATTATTGAAACCCCATTGCGAATATATATGAAAAAAAAATAACAAAAAAGCTATTTTTCTTCTCAAGGGCTGCTTCAAATCTCTCTCTCTTCTCTAAATTAACAGTGTATAAAACTATTATACAACCTCATTTTGATTACTGCGGATCATTGCTTTATAAATTAGATAATAACTTTTTACAAAGACTACAAAAGTTGCAAAATAGAGGAATGAGAATAATCCTTCGATGTAACAGATACACACCGATAAATAGTATGCTGACAACTTTAGGTTGGATTTCGGTGAGACATAGATTTCATTATTTAGCAATGATTTTTGTTTGCAAATCTAAAAATGAAAAACTTCCTGATTATTTCAATGATTTTGTCATCTATAATAGTGAAATACATAACTACAATACTAGATCTATTAATGATTTCTATATACCACAAGCGAGACTGGCTATAGCAACAAAATCTATTTTTATATGCGGATTACGTGAATTTAATGCTTTGCCTACGAAATTAAAACGAGTACCTCTCTACCTCAGTTTAAAAAATATCTGCTACAATTTATTTCCAAGCCATAAACTAACTTTATGATTTTTGTATGTATGTTTATTCTTATTTTATTTTATTTTTTGTTTTGATTTTTATTTTATTTCGATATATATATTATTTTTATTATACCTTGATATGTATTCGTGTTTTAACTTAATGCCAGAACTCTTACTTTTATTACTAATTTTATCAAGATTTTATTTTATTTCATTTTATTTCATCTTGTTATATCTCATTTTATTTTATTTTATTTATTCAACTGAATTTGCTTGTACTGACTACAATATGTGAAATTAACTGTCTCAACCCCTACTTTGTGGAATCAACTTCTGTCATTCTGACGATGATATTTAGGTAATATCGAAACAATTGTCAATTTTTTAGAATTTTTAACATTTTTCAATAAACTGTGAAGTTAACTAGAAACAGTAAGTTTCATTTAAAATACAATTTGTGATATTTACTACTATGTATGAGGACCTCCTATATTGAATAAAGATTATTATTATTATAGTGAGATGACTTTCACGAGGTAAAAGGATCGGTCTTTTTGTCTCGTTGCTTCTGAAATTTGCTGCATCAATTCTATCACGAATACGAAGTAATCCTTCTTCATCTAAATGGGGAGATAATTTATACAAACTACTAGATTTGTCCACAAACGGATGAAGAGGGTGAAACTGTCTATTTTTTGGTTGGAGTCGCTTAATTTCTTTGATATAAAATTCAGAGCATTTCTAGATTTCAACAATTCATCAGACTTGGTGAACATGAGGCTCCAAAGATCATAACTGTCATAATATAGGTTTCTGTAGGATTGCCATTCCGCCACAAAAATCGTTGTGCTTGTTGGTCTTCTTGTATTATCCCAACTCGAAAAAACATTCCTTGGATATCAGCACAAAATCCAATTTTTCTTTCTCGGAAACGTAAAAGAACCCCTAACAGAGATGCTAGTTGATCATCCCCCTTCAGTAGCATATAATTTAGAGATATACCTTGAACTGAAGCAGCTGCGTCCCAAATGATTCTAAATTTGTCAGGTTTATTTGGATTGAAAACTGGAAAGATGGGCAGATACCATATTTTACGGCAAGGTTCGCATAGATCTTTTTTAGAAAGTTTCTTTATGCACTTTTTCTCGACAAACTCTTGTAATTGCTTATTCATTCGAATAGCTAATTCTGAATTATATTTTATACGTTTCTCTATACATTCCAATCTTCTTATAGCCATACCTTTACTATCAGGTAAGTTAATTTCTTCATATTTCCATAACAAACCAATATTATATTTAATTCCATCCTTACTGTGTGTAGTTTGTTCTATGTTCTTAGCTCTCTGTTTTTCTTTGGAGAAAATATTTGATGGCTGTACTACTCCTAAACTTTTCACTGAAAAATACTCTTTCACAGCATCGTGTAATTTTTCATTACTTATTCTTTCTTCAGATAGTCACAAACATGGTAATTGAATGCTGATGTTCTGTATGATAAGTTTGTGGGTAATAGAGCAAAAACTGTCCATCCTAACCTACATTTTGCAGCTCTAGGTTGTCCTTCATGACCTTCTTTCACACGAATTGGCAATGCCAGTTCCCAGTTATCTAGTCCAATAAATATTTATGGAGTTGCATTCTTATAGGATTCTAACGGTAAATTTTTCAAATAAGAATAGTTTTGCTTAAGTTTCTCGCTATTAAGTGATTGTTGAGGAAGGCTTAAGGCAGTAACCGGGCGTGCTGGACGAAATTCAAATTGTTTTAACCTTTTAAAATATCCTACAAAACAAACCCTTTTTGCACGGGCGTAGCCAGGGGGAGGGTTTGGGGGGTTCAACCCCCCCCCCTTTAAAAAACCTTGGACTCCACCTAACGATTATAAGTTTCCCATTTCTACAAAACGAAATTTGCGCTTCCTAATGAAATGGATGGAAAGATTCCCCTGGTTGTCATATTCTGAATATAAAACTGGAGCATACTGTAGAATTTGCGTCGGAGTGAGACGTTCGCTTGATGAAGGTAAAGGGGGCCATCAGCGGGTCGACCAGCTTCTAACCGAGCCTTTTTGTGGAAAACTGCACTAGAAATATATGAAACTCATGTAAAGTCAGGATATCACAAACGAAATTCAGAGCTGGCAGATAACTTTCTTAAAGTAATGTCTTCTCAGGCTTTTTCAGTCGATGAGCAGTTGTCTTCTAAAAGAAATAGACAGCAACACGAAAATCGGAAGAAACTAATACCCATCGTAAAAGGAATAATTTTTTGCGGCAAACTAGTCATACCCTTAAGAGGTAAAACTGATTCGGGACGGATCCACATTACACCAGAATCTGGACAACCACTTCAGAATGATGGTAATTTTCGAGCACTGTTGCGATACGCAGCCGAATCTGGGTAAGGATATTTCTGAGCATTTGACCACTTCTCAGAAGAATGCCCTTTACACAAGCCCTCAGATTCAACATGAAATAATAGACATTTGTGGTGAAATTATTCAACATAACATAATCGGTGAAGTAAAGATAATTTTTTTGCTATTCTCGCTGATGAGACGACTGACATTGCGCGTATGGTGCAAGTCTCGTTGTGCTTGCGATATATTGATTCAAAAGATGTTAAACATCATAAAGTTAAGGAAATGTTCCTCGAGTACGTTCCAACTATTGACGTGACAGGATCCGGTCTTGCAAAACTCATAATTACAGCTCTGACAAAGCATGGACTTGAATTTTCTCATATGGCTGGTCTAGTTTACGATGGGGCTGCAGCTATGAGTGGGTATTTGCACGGTGCCCAGGCGTATATACGTCATAATTGTGCTCTTGCTCTTTATGTACATTGTAGTGCACACTCCCTCAACCTTGCTATTGCTGACTCATGTTCTCAAGCAGATGTGCGAAATTGCGTTGGGATCGTGCAGTCTGTTGGTTCCTACTTCAGACATTCTGCTCAACACACAGCCGTATTGAAAGGAAAAATTTAGGAGAAGTTTGAAAGGAGTTGCAAAATCAAGTGTGACAGGAATGATGTTGACCGCAGACGTAAAACTGGTTATGCAAACTCTCCAAACTCGATTCGATAGACCAGATTATATCATCGATTCGATGATCTCGAAAGTGAAGGGACTTCCATTCGTGAAAGAAACAAATCTAGAAAAACTCATTATTTTTTCTTCCGAGGTTAATAACATAGTTTCTACCATGAAAACGTTAAAAACTACGGGATATTTGTTTGATTTCAATACTACTGAGCTGTGTCGGACAGACGTAAATAAAGGTAGAATAACATGGATGATAGCCAGCATCCGAAACAGATAGGAACTGTTAGAAGAAGAAGGACGTACATATTTTGGAATAAGTAAATTCCATTATTTGACATTTACAATGTTGCACGAATTTCCGTTTTTATGGTGCTGGTGCAAGGCATAAATGTACTTTAAAGAAATAAATTGTTAAAGAAAACGGTCGTAAAATAAAATTATCGACATCTAATATAATATAAAATCTTTCATTATCCCATTTCAGTATAATTAAATGTTTATATTTATAGTATTATTAATTAACTAAATGTTTATTAACAATTATACAATAACATAATAATTGTATAACCAATCTGACATCACCGACAAATTAATAAAAATATGGGTATGTTTCATTGTGTTTAAAACAGGTTGGTAAAAACACATTATTTTCTATTTGGAAGCTGCATTCGCTTGAATGACAATAGTTATTTATGATATAATAAATTATTACAGTCTCTTTTATTTCTGCTGTTTGTGAAAATTTAAGTACCTAATTTGATATAATAAATGTAGGTAATTTTATACAATTTGTTGAAACCAACAATATTTGTTTGCTACAGTCTGTTCAGAGATATAAGAAAGTGACCAACGGACTCGGGCCAGCTGTAAAATTGAAATATGGCCGAGCACTTTGCCTATAATTTAATTTTAATTGAATTTAATTTTGTAATAAAAATAAGTAAGACACTAAATAATATGTTATTTATGTGTAAATTTGAAATTACAAATAAATTATATCAATGATTACAAAAATATACAAATTATTGAAATGAAATTAAGACAATTAAATATATAACATATAATAATATTGTGTAAAAACTGATTTTTTCGAAATGGACAGGAGCAAAGTCCAATCTTGATAATTTCGATTTGTCTTCTTGGAACATGCTTTGAATGTTACTTACAGTAGAAACTCTGAGTCTTTTCCATCACGTGACTGATACGACATCAACCATATGCATCTTAATAAAAACAATACGACAAACGCTTGTATTGAGTTTCGCTCTTTTTCTGTTATTAGAATAAGACAGTACCAACATAGTATGTGTTGAATAATATCGTCAACTAAGTCACGTGATGGAAACTCTTCACCGTTTCTACTGTGTAATATGTTGGTTTATGGCCACCCTTGGATAAACACACATTTAAAATGCGGTAAGGCACTTTTCTATATCTCGGACAGATTTCACAATTGTCAAAATATTTTGTTTTAGATATATAGGATTAACTATCTGCAGAAAGAAATTGATTGCTGCCTCCAAATAACGAGTAAAAATAAAATAAAACTGAAGCATGGATATTTGTCTACTGTTATATAGTTCGCTTTGCTATTATGTTATTTGTTTATTGTCACTGTCAAGTTGAAAGCAGAAGGCCTTTGATCGAATACAATTAAAAGACGTAATACACCTTCTCTATGATAGACAGATACCATACAATGTCATTAAAATAATTGAAAATATATACTCAAAAAATACGATCCAAGCAAAAATAAATGGTGACCTAACTGAACAGATACCTGCAAATAGGGGCATTAGGCAAGGGGACTCTCTCAGCCCGCTCCTATTTAACATAGTGATGGATGAAATCACAAAACAAGTACGCAAACTAAGAGAATACAAAATGGGAAATAAAGAGGTCAAAATCCTGTGCTATGCAGACGATGCGGTACTGTTGGCGGAGAACGAGGACGATCTGCAAAGGCTACTGTACCAATTTAACAAAACAGCAAAAAAGTTCAATATGATAATATCAGCGGCAAAGACAAAATCAATGGTTACTTCCAAGACACCGATCAGATGTAAGCTTGTGGTGGATAACAAAATAATACACCAGGAAATTAAATTTAAATATCTGGGAATCGAAATATCTGGACACGGGGACGTGGAGACGGAAGTAAGAAACCAAGCTACAAGAGCCTCAAGAGCAGCAGCATACCTAAATGACGCAATCTGGCAAAATAAATACATTCGAACTGAAGCCAAAGCCCGCATATACAAGACCGCAATCAGACCTATATTATCCTATGCAGCAGAGACCCGACCTGAGACCTCTAAAACGAAACGGATACTGGAAACTACAGAAATGAAAATAGTTCGAAGAATAGCGGGAAGAACACTAATGGATAGAGAAAGAAGTGAAAACATAAGACGAACAAGCGGGATAGATAACATCAATGACTGGGTACTGGATAGAAAGATAAAATGGAATGAGCACCGCATGACGGAAGAACGAATTGTGAAAATATCAAGGGACAAATCACCAGCAGGACAAAGAAGCCTTGGAAGACCTAGGAAAAGATGGAGTGACAACCTCCCAGGTGACTGAGTAGAGGCAATGATGTGAAGAAAAACAGGCAATGATGCCTATACACAGCAAGAAGAAGAAGAAGGAAGAAGTTGAAAGTTGATTAAAGCCTCAATTCAGTTTAGGTTTATTATTACAATTTAATCAACTTTACTTGATATATAACTATCCGAACTTCCCGTATCGATCAATGCATCTGTCACAACTCCGTCAACTTCAACTTGAAGGATGGCTTTCGATAGACAAGCTGGCGAGGCAGCTGAAATAGTCGCTAGTAGAGATGATGTCTGTTTGGTATATTTGATTGAGTTCCTCGGGATTTGCAGACTTTTGTGAAATGATCTTTCTTGCCACATGCATGACAGTTGGACTTTTTAGCTGGACACGTACTACGAAGGTGATAATCATATCCACAAAAGTAGCATTTTCTGTAAATTTTTGAGATTGGTCTTTGTTTCTGTTAGCAGGAGCAGCAGCATTGAACGATCAAAATGGTGATACATACGCCTCAGAATGAAATTGAGCCATTTTCAGTGCTCTCGCATTGTCAAAAGCATTTTCCAAGGTTAGTGTATTATTTTCAAGTAGTCTTTGTCTAATTTGTGATGATATAAGATCACTTTTGAATGAATCTCGGATAAATTCATCCCAGTGCTCATCAGCAGATACTGCTTTGAAATTACACTCTTTACTCATTTGCTTCAAAACTTGAAAATATTGATCAATGGATTCACTAGTTTGTTGTCGTCTCGTTGAAAGGGAGTGTCTGGCAAATATTTCATCCCTTGGTTTGACATAAATATTTTTCAAGATGTTGATCGCTTTTTCGTATGTACTACAATCGCTAATATATCCATAAATGGTAGGGCTAACATAGTTGATGAGAAGATTCAGTCGATCTTTTTCTTCCGTAGCTTTAGCAGCTTCGATGAAATTTTCGAAAGAGCGAATCCAATGGGTCCACTGTTGAGGTGCATCGCGCTTGAACAGGGTTCGACTTCTAACTTTTCAGGTCTGAGTAGCTTATCCATTTGATGTTGTAGTAGTGCCTACCATCAGATCCCCATCAGATGAGAAGAAAAGAAGTTCACCGCTTTCAAAGCTTGTGGTAACCTTTATCAATTTCTTAGAATTCCGTTCGGAGTTACCAATGAAGTTGCCTACTTTCAGAGGGTAATTCAAAACATCATCAACAAAGAGGGTTTGAAAGATACTTTTGCGTATTTAGACGACGTCACGATTTGCAGATCCGATAAAGTACATCATGACCATAATCTTCATCTTTTCATGAAAGCTGCCGAGAAGTATAACCTAACTTTAAATAAAGAAAAGTGTGTGTTTCTTCGAACAAAATAAAAATTCTTGGTTATTGTATAGAGAATAAAACAATCAAACCTGACCCTGATAGACTGAAGCCACTTCTGGAACTACCTATACCAAACAACATGTCCTCTCTCCGTCGAATAATGGGAATGTTTGCACATTACTCAAAATGGGTTCCCAAGTTTTCTGAAAAGATTCACCCATTAGTAGAATGCCAAACCTTTCCTTTGTCTGAGAGTGATGTAGCAGCCTTTGAAATTTTGAAGAAAAGCATTGCCAATGCAACTGTTAAATCAATTGATGACACTGCTATGTTCACTGTGGAAACCGATGCCTCAGAGAATACGATAGCAGCTCAGCTCTCCCAAGATGGCAAACCTGTAGTATTTTTCTCAAGGACTCTCTCTAGTACTGAAAGAAGACTTTCATCTGTGGAAAAAGAAGCATACGCTATAGTTGAAGCACTCAAGAAGTGGAGACACTTCCTAATTGGACGACATTTCAAACTCATAACAGACCAGAGATCAGTGTCTTTCATGTTTGATCATAGAGTTTCAAGTAAAATAAAAAATGAAAATATTATGCGGTGGCGCCTAGAATTCAGTTACGTTTCAGTTACGACATCATTTATAGACCTGGACTAGAAAATACAGTAGCTGATACTTTTTAAAGAATAACTTCAGGTATATCAAGAGAACAAAGTGATAAAACTTTATATAACTTACATACCTCCTTATGTCATCCCGGAGTGACTCGGTTGTATCATTGGATTCGATGTAAAAATCTACCTTTTTCCTTGGATGATATTCGAAAAATTACCGCATTGTTTCCAGTTTGCGCCGAAATCAAGCCAAGATTTCCTAAAAGCCAGGGAACTCTAATAAAATCGACATCTCCATTTGAGAGGCTCAACATTGATTTTAAAGGACCCCTACCATCAACAACTAACAACAAGTATATTTTAACTGTTATTGATGAATATTCACAATTCCATTTTGCTTTTGCATGTCCAGACACAACTTCCGCAACCGTCATCTGGTGCTTGAAACAGCTTTTTGCAATCTTTGGAATGCCTACGTATATACATTCTGACCAAGGAACCTCGCTGATATCCCATGAGATAAAAGAATATTTGCAATCAAACGGTATTACTTCAAGTCGTACAACTGCGTATAATCCTTAAGGAAATGGACAATGCGAGAGATATAATGGTATGATATGGAAAACCGTTCAGTTAGCACTGAAATCTAAGAACCTGAAGATAGATAAATGGGATTCAGTTTTGCATGAAGCTCTGCATTCAATAAGTTCCCTTCTATGTACGGCAACTAATTGTTCTCCTCATGAGAGAATGTTTATTCATCCAGATCGCAAAATGGATTATCAATTCCAACATGGCTATCTACTCCTGGCACTGTATTCTTAAGAAGGCACGTTAGAGCGAATAAATACGAACCTTCAGTGGAAGAAGTGGAACTGGTCGAAGTGAATCCAGATTATGCTCACGTACGGTTTTCTAATGGTAGAGAAACTACTGTTTCAACTCGACATCTGGCACCTCGAGGAGATACATAATTGCTGAAGGAAACCAGTACAAATCTGGATCAAGAAAATTTGGGTTCAGGTTCAAAACGTAAAGTCGAAATTGTTTAAACCGCATTTTTGTATTTCTAGTTTTATTCCGGCTTATTATTTATCAAAGGCGCCAACAATTTTTAAACATATTCGAGATTGAGGTTAGGAATATAAAAGTTACGATCGCGCCTCAACACTCATCAGACGACGATTAGCGTTCGGAGCAATAAGTACCTACCTACTTACAAGCTAGCTAGTGAATTGCGAATTTTAAAGGAAGTGTTTAGGTATTGTTCTACTGCTGTATTCCTATTGTATCAGTTTTGTACATTTCTTCTTTGGACTAAATTCTTCTACGTAGTACCATTATTAATAAAGGAGAATGGAATGTTGGCTTAAAGGCGTTAAACGTGTTACAACAACATCTTCTAACGAAGCCGAATATTCAAAAGCAGTACGCGTGGAGTATACAGCAATTACCTACCGATTCAGACGACGTCAAACTCTACGGTTTCAAAGGCGAAAAAAAGAAAGTATGATGAATCATTATAACAGTTTCGGATTTGTTGATTCTAACAGTTCATCTCCCTGCATGTTATATAGTAAACTGCTTCCTAATAGTTCCATGGCACCTGCCTAGTTGCGCCGACAATTGGAAACTGTACACTCCGAGTCTAAAGACAAGAATAAAGAATTTTTGTACGTAAAAAAGAATAATTATTGGAATGTCAAAAATCTATGATGCTTGTAACTCAAACCATCAATGAAAGGCCACGGAGGCATCATATTTAATTAGCTATCGCATTGCAGGTGAAGCATACACTATCGCTGAGAATTTAATTAAGCCATGTGGATTAGACATAATAAAATGTATGCTTGATGAAAAATCTGCAAATCATCTTTCTACTGTGCTGCTATCAAACGATACTGTTTCAAGGCGAATTCATGATCTTGCAAGCTACGTCATACAAGAACTAGTTATACGTCCACAAAAAACACGATTCGTCTTGCAAATTGATGAGTCGACCGATGTCGCTGGTCTGTCTATCTTGCTGGTTATCGTGGTATATCCATATGAAAGTTATTTGAAGAAGACCTGCTTATGTGTTCATCGCTGACCACAAACACTACCGGAGAAGAAATTTTTAATAAAATAAATTTTTTTTTGAAGAAAATAATCTCAGTTGGAACGATTGCATTGACATTTGTACAGATGGGGTCAAGGCGATGACAGGTGAAACAGCTAGAGCAGTGTCACTAATAAGAAATAAAGCGCCTAATTGTAGTTCCAGCCACTGTATCCTGCATAGACAAGCACTTGCGATGAAGCAAACGCCGTCAAATTTAAAGTTAGTTATGGATGAAGCGGTAGAAATAATTAATTTTATCAAATTCCGACCACTATAATCCCGATTGTTCTCATTATTGTGTGAAGATTATGGCAGCAAACATAAAACACTGCTGCTCCATACAGAAGGGGTAAAACTTTAACAAAGCTATTTTAACTTAGAGCCGAGTAACAAATGTTTCTTTTAGATACTTCATTTAATTTGAAAGATCGTTTGTATGACAAAACTTGGTTGATCCGACTGTCTTTTATGGCGGATATATTTCAAAAACTGAACGAATTAAATTTACCATTGCAAGGTAAACAGACAATAGTATTCCAGGCCTGTAACAAAATAACAGCCTTCAAAAGAAAATTAGATTTTTGGATTATTTGCGTCGGTAAGAAATCTTTACGTCACTCAGTGAGTATGTTAACGATAACGACTCAATGTTTCAAGATAATGTATTTGAAGAATTGCTCCAATATCTCACTTCGATGCATGCACCTTTTGTAAAGTATTTTCTCGACGAACAGCAAACAAAAAGGAAACTGAATTCATGGATTCATAATCCTTTTTTACCCAACTTGCAAAAGCCCGAAAGTAACGAGATATATGAATCTCTTTTAGAAATGTCGTCAGATACAAGTATGGAGTCACTTTTCAAAACGACGCCTCTCCACGATTTTTGGTACAGCATTCGTGATGATTATCCAGTGCTTGCCAAAATGGCTCTGAATATTCTTCTCCCGTTCCCAACAACATATTTGTGCGAAACAAGATTCTCAACCTATGCAGCCACGAAAACAAAATACCGCAATAGAATGTACACCGAACCTGATATTATGAGACTTAGTTAGATTTTTTTCTTTTTTAATATCTTCCTCTATTATTATACTTGTTAAATAGTAATTTACTAATGAAAGTAAGTAATAAGTAGTAACTGTTACATTGTACCGGGTGGTCCAATAAGCCGATCTCTCGGCTATATATCAGAAACTTTAGGAGACAAAAATTCTTAGTAAAAGTGGCCAAGAGAAATCGCTGGAAATAACTTTCAAGTTTCTAGGTTAACCGCGTAACCTGCGAAGAAAAGTTTAAAAACCAGTTTTTTGAGAAATATGCCCAATTATACCAAGTGTTAAATAAGTAAACTAGAAAGAGGCCTAAATGCCGCACAAATTTGTTTAAGTACCGTGAGACGGCGACTTGATACCATTTTTGGAATATTCGATACCCTACCGCCGTTTATTTACCGTTCTAATTCAAATAAAAATTATTTTAGATTACTTTGAGGTAGTGACTATTCGACACAACGCTTAAAAAGTTGTACCTCCCTCCACTCCCTAGGAAAAAAATATGGAAGGTCTTTTTTCAAGTCACCCCACGTAGGGGCGACTTGAAATTTGCCTTTATTTTACATTGTAGTAGCTAGTAGGAACGCAATTGGGGCGCAATAACTGATTTTGTAGGTTCAACATAAAACAAATTATTTTTTTATATTTCTTCATTATTTTACACACAAAAAAACATTTTTTTCAAAATTGGCTTTATTTTCATCACATATTTATTATAACAATAAAAAACAATGTTCTACATTAACAAAATAACCCAAAATAAACCTTCTTTGGTATAGTAGAGACTACAAAAAATAAATAAAAGCAAATTCGTCTGACAGTTTACAATCAAATTAACAATTAAGATCACATATTTTTAAATTTTAGCTGCTCTCGTCGTAATGTTTCATATTTTGAAAGCTTTTGCTTAATTTCTTTTTTCTCGACAAGTCCGATGTCTTCTGCCGGGGGAAAAACATATGCATTAGGTATTTTATCACTTAATCTTAAGAATGAGCATAGATAGGCTTCATTTTTTTCGCAATTTATTATTTTTGCCACATGTTTGGAAACAAATTTAATTAATATGTTCCAAACATGAAACATAAAAATTCTTAAACCACCCCTGCATCATGTACTCTAACGGTTTTTGCCCGCCAAGGAATACGGGGCATATCTAACGAACCATAACTCACCGGTACCCTCTTATTGGTCATAATCACAGAGTGACGTCAATTGCGTTTCGTACAGTATGCCCCGGGTTCTTTGCCGGCGATTTTTCAGCGTAAAACAATAGAGAGATGAGTCGAAGTCGAATATCAGATGCTGATGTGTGAGCATCAAAAAACATGAAAGTGGTTCCCTTGGCAGTCGCCGACAAAAGGGACACATTAGATGATAACCTTGGGCGTAATTTTTTATACCTTTTATTTTTATTTAGCTTGAACGGCACTGATGTTGATGGTAGCTGTAGGTCTTCCTATGAAATGCTTTTACCTGCTGCAACAAACAATTTTTTCTTCCTACCAACAGAGGTTGGTGCTCCAAACCTAGATTTTTCAAACACTTCTTTTAGTGAATCGACAATTGCATTCTTGCGTTCTTTGCTTGTCTGTTTTTAGTAGCTTGCATAAAATTTTATTTCTATTTAGTGGTAATAGACCGGTCGCTTCAAAACCTGATTGAATGTTTTTTCCATACTCTCTGAAAGTCTATTTAATGCCTGTGTTAATAAGCGTGGAAATACCTCTTTTCTTACAGTTCCTTTATTATGTTTTTCCATTCTTAAAGTATCTTTCTCCATGCGATCTTAATTGGACGAAAAACGCTAATATCTAATGGCTGCGTAAGGTGCGTACTGTTAGGAGGCAAAAGCACAAAACGAATGTTATTCTCCGTGTGCCTGAGATGGCATACTTTTATTGTGGGTACTATAATTTTTTAATTTATGACCAAAAACATAATTTTATGTAGGAAATATATAAAAATGGAATAAATAAAGTAAGTTTTCACAAAACCTGAACGGTTTTTCTATTAACAAGCGAAAAACTATATTTTGAAAAAGAAGCATGGTATGCCATCTCATGAAAGTAACTATTGATGAGATGGCATAGTATTAAAAAAATATAAAACTAGGTACAAATTTCACATTTGAACATTTTTGTCTTTCTGTCTACTCCAGCACATTCTGCATGGGCCCATTTCTTACAGATGTGACTCTGGAACCATAATTCTCTTGATAGAGACCAGGAGAAAAGTTCATTGCAATAAATACAAGGCGAGTCCTTCTCATCTAGGTCATCTCCTACGTCAAAACCCTCTGCTTGCTCATCTTCATTCTCATCCTCCATAACACATTTCTTATTGATAGTTTTCTCCGGGTTTCTTATCATCCCTTCTTTTTTTTGTGCATCCTCGTCCTGCTTAATCTCTCTACCAATTTTCTTCTTAACAGTTCTCGCCGCCTTTCTTAACATCACTTCTTTCTTTTGTGCTTTCTCATTTTTCAATTTTTCAATTTCTCAATTTCAGGAGTTGTTGTTAGATTACCATATGACCCTTTTCTTCTTTTTCGTCGCACTATCTCTGCGACTTTTGGCATTGGTGAAATTTCCTCAATTGATAGGTCAAGATTTGTTCCTGGAAATATATTTTGAGAACATGATGAAGGACCTGTTAAAACTAAAGTTTCATTGGTCTATTCGTTAGAGACCTTGGTACATTGGAAACTTGGCACCGAGTTTGTCATGACGTTGACTTTATTTAACTGACCATCTTGCATTTGATTTTCGTCCCGATTGTCATCCTCTTCAGCGTTAGTTACTTCTGCGGCAGCAAACATCCAATCGGGGAAGATGTTGTCGTTGAATGGTGCTATGCCAGTCGCCGAAAATCCGCTTAGAGCATTGGGAATGGTTGCAGCCTTGATATATGCTGCGTTGAATAAAGAAGCTACTTGGAAATGAGTTACTACACGCCCTGGGCTATTTTTAAGCCAATTAGTTCGTTCTTGATTGTAGTAAGCATTAAGAGGACCAAAAAAGATAACATCCAACAGTTGTGCCATATGGGTACAATGTGGGGGAAAACAAAAAAGAATTATGCCATTTTCTTTAGCATATATAAGTGCATCTAAGCTTTTATGGCTAGTGTGTCCATCCAATAACAGCAAGACTTTATTTTGCTTTGATGGTTTGGCATATTTCGAAAAGTACTTCAACCATGTAGGAAATATGTCACTATTCATGTACCCATTTTCTTGGGTAAATGTCACAGATCCAACAGATGCTCCATCCATTAATTCAACTTTCATGTTTTTTCTTGGAAATATGAGAGCAGGAGGGAGATATGTCCCTAAAAAAATACATAACGATTTTTTGTAGGTACCTAGGTACTTTAAAATTATAAACTTACCTGCTGCGTTCATACAACAAACGGTCGTTAGTCACTGACCTCGTTCAGCACTACTTAAAACGCCTACTTGTTTTCTACCTTTGGTGGCCAAAACTTTTGCATTCTTCGAAGGAACGGTGGTAATACCCGATTCATCCATATTCCAAATATCATTCGGCAGGAATTTATGTTGATCCAATAAACCAGAAAGCATTTGAAAGTATTTGTCAATTTGAACTTTGTTAAAAGCTCTAGCTCGAGCTGCAGAAGTACTCTCAGGTGATCGTAAGGATATCGTAGGATTACGTTGCCTGAAACCATTCAGCTAGGTCCACCCAGCCATTTTAGTTTCAGTAGAAAATCGATGAGGGATTTGTTTCGCTTCCGCAATTTGAAATGCCAGTTTTCGGACGTCATCCGTTGTTAGCCCAAAAAACATGGATTCTATTTTTTTGATATGTTGGATCAGTTAATTCTAGATTTTCATTGAATGTGCTTTCGTGACCTCCTATATAACCTTTTTTCCAGCCTTCCTCCTTAGTTGTCCTACGTCTTAAAGTCCCAAAGGGACATTAAACGTTTTTGACGCTAAAAGCCACCCCATACGTTTCGCCTTCACAGCTAAGATGGCTTCCTGCATATTATTTTAATCCCATGACTCTCTATTTGACTTTCTTTTGTAGCGACCCATGTCTAAAAAAACATTGTTTCCAATTATCTTATAAAAATTGTTGTATGTCATCTCATAAAATTAACGGTTATTTTTAAATAATACAATTTTTACTAAAACATATTTTAAACTAGATATTTGATAACTTAGATATAATATTCAATAAATTATTTATCTGAAAGTTACAATAACATACCTTCAAGTCCCTTCCGTTACCCGCCAAACTATCTGCGAACGACACTTTCAAATATTTTGGGTAAACAAAAATGTGACAAACGTACTTTTCGACCACTCAAAGACAACTGACCTGCGTTCGATTAACGCAATAGTTTGTTTGAGCCGGTGCCTTTAAGGGGGCGCAACAAAAGGCGCGTAATTCAAAATGTATGTACATTAAACATCGACTATGCCAACTTAGCAAGTATGCCATCTCGGGCACAATTCCCCTACATTTCGAAATAACATTGGCCGAAATGTGGATTGATTTCCAAACTATCTCCAATAAGAACTTTAGGACCCGGTTGCAAAGATCGAAAATATGGCAATAATATATTATTAAACCAATCTTCAAAAATGTTTGTATCAAACCATCCAGAACGAGAGCGATTATATCTGGCTCCGGTTGGTCCAAATTCCATCCAAGTGGTCCATAAGTGGTCTGCCTTATAGACTATGTAAACCGTAAGCATAAATCCTGAAGTTGCACAAGCAAACATGACGGAAGTAGCTGTTTTAGATGTATCCATTACCTTCTTCGCTCTTTTAGAAGTCCTACGAACGATGACTTTCACGCGGCCAGGATCGTCCGTAAAATTAGTCTCATCGTAATTTACTATTGCGTTGGATGGAACATCTTTTAGACTTTCTGATAAGTGGTCGAAATATGTATTAATACTATCAGGGCAAACTTAGGCTCTACTTTCTTTTATTGATTGAGACATTCTTTTAGTCAGCTCCTCCTTATGCCTCTTTAGAAATTTTTGCAGCTAGGTTTCACCAGGTCTGTTGTCTCGGAATTGTAGCAATTTTTTCCACATCTGTCCAAGTAGTATTTTACTATCTGTTTTATATCGTTTGAATCACAGGGATAACCCCAGTCCGCTGCGATAGATATAGACCGAACCATATAGTTTTCCTCTTCGGTCGACATTGCAGTTTGACCTCTAATTGATTTTGTGTGTAGTCGTTTAGCTTTTCTATATAAAGTAATAAAAGGAATTTTATATTCTTCACTTAAATCTTTTAATTTTCTACCTTGTTTGTGTAGCTGCAGTACTCGCTTGAGCGTGTGTCCGCTACAATTCCGATATTTCCGACTTCCCGGTTTCCTTTTGTATATACGCACCATTTTTCAAGTCGCCCCTGAAATTACATAAAAAAAATAAAATGATACGCCACTGGCAAGTAAGAAGGAAAAGTAAGGCGTTTAGGTTAGAGAACGATTACCTGATATATATTAACTACTCTTGAAAAAAATACGGCGATATTCCAGTCTTTTTAGGGATCTCTGTACAATAGGAAGTTTGCAGGTTAAAACAAATCAAGCTTCTTACCTTTTTTTGGAGATGCACAACACAATAACAGTGAGTAAATAACCAGTACCACATCATAAACTCAACTAAGAAGCTTGGTAGGCATAGATGCAGACTCAATTTGAGATTAAAATTTCGACCGCCAGAGCGCAGCATCGATTTTAACTGGAAAAAGCAAAATTTGTAAGTCACCCGGTGTTTTCAAGTAGCCCCATTATACGGTACCGAAATACTAAAGATTTTGACATTGACGATAAATTTTTCTTTGAAGCATTTTCTGTTATAATTATAATTCACGTAAGCAAAGTTTACTTTTTCTACTCCTATTTCTGAAATACAACTTTACATATCGATAAAAATGCGTGAAGTTCAAGTTTTAATACCGGTGCGTAAAGTGCAATGCTATTCTTATGGGATTTATTTTACGCATCGCTAATACACTTTTACGTACAGATGAAAAATCATAGACAGCTGTGCTTTAGAAATAAATTTTTATGGCGTTTAAAAATGTCAAATTCATTCGAGTCTTTCTTTATGTGTTGTGCGCGCTAATAATCATGGAATCGAGTACAAAAAGACCGTCTACTCCACCAAATATAACTGAAGCAGCAAACGCAGCAGGTGCATCGTTATTGCCGCAAAAATCTCTGCAGATTTATGAGTACACGTATCAAAAATTTATGTTATGACGCACAGAGCAAAATGTTCATTCGTTTTCGGAAAATATTATGTTAACATACTTGTTATAAGAACTGACGAAAAACTTCTAATCATCAACACTTTGGAGTCACTATTCAATGTTGAAGAGTACCATCAGCATCAAACATAGTATTGTTATTGGTGATTATATGAAAGTCCGTGCATTTTTGAAAAGAAATAATTAAGGATATGTTCCCAAAAAATCACATGTCTTAGAAAGACAACAAATTCTCAAGTTCATAAAGGAATCGCCTGATGCCACATTTTTATTAAATAAGGTGAGACAACATTTGCGAATTGAAGATAATTTTAATTTCTTCAATTACAAGTTATTTTAGTTTTTGGACTGGCTGGTGGTCTTAGAAGAGATGAAATTTACAAATTGGCAACAGACGATATCGATGATTTGGGAGCAACTCTTCTCATACTCTTCTCATTGTGGTCCGTGACACTAAAACTAAAGTTACAAGAAAATTCGCCATATCTGAACATCTAGAGCTCTACAAAGCATATGTAGCTCTTCGTCCTCAAAATTACTCGGAAAAGAGATTTTTTATTAATTACCAACGAGGAAAATATAGGTACTCGCCAGATCATAGGCATTAATAAAATTGGAAGAGTACCATCCGACGTTGCGAAATTTTTAAAAACTGCTTCATCCAGAGCAGTATACAGGTCACTGCTTTAAACGCTCCCCTCTGCCTCCTTCCTGGTGGAAACTGGGGCAGATTTATTAACGCTCAAACAGCACGGAGACTGGAAGAGTTCCTCTGTAGCGGAGGGATATATTGAGAACTCCTTGAACAAAAAAATTATATTTCTAACACAATTTAGTCCATCAACAATTCAAACATTAGTACTGTTGTGAAAGGAACTTCATCATCTGAGGCCGCTGGCGCGAGATTCGAGCATCTCACAACTTGCATCATTACTATATAAATAATAATTATTCTAATAAAGAAAATTAAATAGTTTATTTCAATCGATTTTTGTCTTTTAAATTTGCTTATTGGTGCGGTCGTAGATAAAGTATAGTGTGCATCACTTGCGTGAAGACTTTTTTACACTCGTGTGGCTGCTCCACTCGCTTCGCTCGTTTCGCTAACTTCACGCTTGTGTAAAAAAGTCTACTTCACGCACTTGATACACAATAGGTATACTACCTGTGTACAAATAGTTAATATTAACAAACTTTAAACAAATAATACTTATCTATTAAAAAGAAATTGAGAGAAAATTAAAATAAAAGTGTCTTAATTAAAACAATACATGTTTCAAGTCTACTATAATTATATTATCTGTACGAAAAGGAAAAATAAAAAGTTGTTCTAGGGTATGTAAGCGAGTGATACACGGTATAAATAATATAAAACCAATAAATAATGTATTGTTTTTAAAGTATACTAAATAAATTTTCCTAAACCTTGCTTGCATATATAGCAGGTAGCAATATATACGCGTAATCCTATGATTAAAATGTAATATGTTTATAGCATTAGAAAAATTTCAAATTTTAATATTAATAATATTCATTATCAACCTAGATGTTAACTTTAGAGTTTCTACATGTGCTAACAATAAATTATCATGGTTAATTGGAATTCGATAATTATTTATCTCATTTTATTTAGACAATAGATTGTATTGACAGCCAATCTTTCAACTAGCTCACTTATATTGCCTTTTTGCGCGAAACACTTTAACCACTTTTTAATTGCTCACAATTATGCGCTCCAACTGAATTGTCAACAAGTACAGAATCATTCACTATCGTGAATAAAGACCTTTTCAAATAAAAATACAGAATCATCTATATTTTATTTTAATGATGGATTTGTTTGAGGATATAATATTGATTTCCCATTCATTATTGCACAAAATAGTTCGAAACTTTTAAACTACCGCTCTCTCAACATGGCGGCTGCGCATGCGCTTTTTATGCGATGAAATAGTATATTACCTTACGAGTGCGGAAAGTAGTTCCAACTATTTGCCCAATTTATAGGAAATTATAATGGTGTTTAAATATAAGAAGTTCTGACTTTTATTTTGACTTTTAATCAATAGTACCAAAACATCCATGTAAACTATGACAACAAGATACAGGATCAGTAGGAAATTATCAAGTCAAACCACTTCTAACACTTTTCACACGAGTGGGAAATATTGTAGCACGAGGCGCAAGCCGAGTGCGATAATCCCACGATAGTGAAAAGTCACTTTCGCACAAGTAATGTTCAATATTTTTCCTACGACCACCCATTTTAGCAAACAATATGTAAATATCAGATCGTGTATATTGAGTTGCCTGACTAATGTAACGTTTTATTTGTGACAGTATATGTTTGAATATTGTTTCTATAAAGTGCACATGAATTTACATTTACTTTCATAGTGAAATATAGAAATAACGATAATTAATGTTTATTTGAAAAAATGACAAGGCGAGCATGCAAGTTTCAGGGCGACGCAGAAGTCGGAGCACTGAAAGCATGCGAGCCCTGTAAATACACTTTCCGAGTGTGACGCGTACAATATTTCTTGTGCAGCCACCAATAATTTGACAATAATATAGGAACAAAATATTTGTTGCCTAGCCAAGTTTCATCATTGCCCGTCCTCGATGCTTAGCCAAGCTTCATAAAAGTCCGTACTCAATGCCCAGCCACTTTCAATAAATGTTCATCCTCGATGCCTATCTGGTATTTTGTCTTTTGACAAACATTTTGACATAAGAGCTCGGGAAAGTAGGTATTTTGCCGAGCAGTTCTGTTACTTTACCGAGCAGTTAAGTCAATTTTCCGATCTAGACCGGCAACGACTCACTTTCCGAGTTAGAAATGATCGGAAAAACGGATTTTCTAAAGTGGCAGCATAAAAGTTTACTTTCCACACTAGTGCGGAAAGTACTTTCCGCACGCGTGAGAATAAAGGTCACTTTCCATGGGAGTAGAGAGTGCGATATGTGTTACTTTCCTATGTGGTCGTAGGAAAAGTACTATTACGTAATGACGAAAAGGAAAATTATGGTCATAGCCCTGGTATCGGTGGCCCAATAACGTGGGCGTTAGTCGAAGGTGTCGGATATATTACTAGTGTTGAACAATTTGCTACATTCGTTACGCACTACCCATCATATTATTATATGCCGGGCCATTATTCAAGAAAGTGTTTCTGTTTTGAATTTCGCCTACTAACTCTAGTTGCGAAACATTAGTTGATTTGTCACAAACTTTTGTGTGAAGTTCATGGTTATTACCTATCCATATAGTTATATCCTTGTTTTAGTTTGAATTTCTAAGATTTTTAGTATATATTAGGTATATTAATAGTAGCAGCTAGATTAGGAAACTTTGTTCAAAAAATAATAATAAAATTCCAATTTTTACTAAAATGATACTAAAAAGTTAGATATAGGTACTTACTTACAGAATAGAAAAATGTGGGTTATCATGTAAATACTAATATCAACAGGAAATAATAAATAACTACATGAAAATAAAAAACAATAAAAATTTGAATTAGTAACTTGGAAAGTATTTTTACACAAGCCGGAAATGAAATATAAAAAATTCGTAAACTATGTACGTGGTGTTCTCATGAAATTAAGGACATTTTCATTTTTTTTATATTTTTGTTATGCTGATACACATGCCCCTGGAATGTTTGACAGGATCACCCGTTATGTTTGTCACAGATATAAAGATCAGAGAATATCGAAATGTAAAAATTAAAATCGATGTTTACTATGACATTGGCGAATCTACTATATGAGCAAAAACATATTTTAAGTAAGTACAAGTACGTACAGACTCTTCACAGAATGCCCAGAAAATGAATACTCGTTCTAGACGCACTACAAATCCAACGAAAACATTGAAGCAATGAATGAATCTGTGACATCGAAATTTGTTCCAAAACTGCTACATTTTGTTCAGATCTTGTCTTAGCCACTGTATTCACAGGACTTAGTTCCCTGTGACTATTTCTGTTCACAAATGAAAGCGTTCTGCTACGATTTTTGAGTTAAAGGCCGCACTTTGAAAAGGCTCAAGGACATAGCAAAAAGCACATACCAGAAGTACTTCTAAGATTGGAAAAGGTAATAGCATAAGTGCATCTGAGAAAGCTTACAAAATAAAAATTGATAAATAAATATTTTTGCGAGATTTAAAAAGTTATTTAATTTTTTCTATACACTATGTATTCAAAATGCATTCATTGTTCGTAAAGGCCGGTCCAGACACTACGACTAATTGAAAGACATGTCGAATCAGATAAAAGGTATCAAGCTGAAGGGCATGTGTGGATTGTAAAACCAACGTTTTGTCTAAACGGAATGGGTTTGGACACTAAATCGAAAGACGGGCCTAAATAACTTATCGTTCAATTTTAGGTCAATAGTTCCTATTTTAGTAGTTTGCTCTTCTTAATCGCAGCATGTCTAATCTTCGCCAATTTATGAGTGAATTTATGGAGTTGTATCGTAGTTTTCCTGGTTTGTGGCAAGTTAAATGTGTAGATTATAGTGACTGGAATAATAAAATGTAGTCTTAGTTATAGGTTTTCATACATAACACTTCAAGCATCGAATACGTGATGTAAGCGATAGATAAAATTTCAATTCATATCAAATCGGTCGCGAGTAATTGTTCGCGATCATATGTAAACCTGTAAACTTCAAGTATTATTGACATTTGACATTATATCTGACGTTATTTTAATCTACAAAGAGAAAAGTTTTGATAAAAACGTAATATATTTCTGGTATTAAAATCATTGAACCAACGTAGAAAATTTCGAATGTATTGTCTAAGACATACAATCTTATTTGTGAAAAAGTTTAGCTACAAAAAAATACGTCCGACCATATTTTTGTATAGGTACAGACACAACTTCAGATATTTTTCTTGATAGTATATAATACTTATTTTTTCTTTACAGTACAGCAGAGCTTCTTAAAGATACAAAATTTACAATGAATAAATCTCCACTGGTTTTGAAACGATATGACAACATTACAAAGTCAAATGAAGACCATAGGCTTTATCGAGGATTGGAGCTTTCCAATCACATGAAAGTACTTCTTGTTAGTGATCCAAAAACTGACAAGTCATCTGCTGCGATGGACGTTAATGTGGGTACGTTCATTTATGTATTCTGTATTGAAAAATAACCAAAAGGGTATTAGCCCACAGGCTAATTTTGACACTAAGATTTTGAAATATGATTATTGTACCTTGTTGGATTATTTATTTGAAAATTATTAACAGGGGTTGATTTCTAAATAAAAAGGTACAGGAATTGTCAACATTTGGGTGGGACCACTTGGCGGTCTGCTTTAATAAATTTTGTTACAATCATACAACTAGGTAATACACACACATTTACGTAAAACAAATTTATAATATTTCCCAAAGTCACAACATTTTTTCTTCATAAGTTTGCTTTCTATTCCTCTCTTCACTTGTGGTAGCCAAGGCAGAGTGATGACCTGACATCATCCAGGAGTCCTCAAACTTTCTTGGATCAAACAACTGTAGAGGAGGCTCATTTATTCTCACAAACATTTTTTACACTCAAACTTCACTCAAGTGTAGTTAAGTATGATCAAGTTCATTTAATAGAATCCTCTCTCACACTCACTAGAGGATCATGCAATTGATTCAATTGCCATTTTCGACTGAGTTAGATTATCAGGAAATTTCTTGGTATACATGTACTCTCTGAAGTTAGATATAAGTAGTGTAGCATTGAGCCTTGATGACAGATTTGTCATTTCCTCTGCTCCAAAAGTGATTTTGGCATCTTTTGGCCAGGATCTGATATCTAATACTTTGACCTGGTCAATGAGTTTAAGATCTTTCGGGCTGAGCAATCTCTCTCCCATTGAACTTTTAAGCTCTTTGTACATGAGTTCAAGATTGATGGTGTGGTCCTCTTTCCTTCTACCCTTATGAAGTTGCACACCAAAAAACTGGGAATTTTGTACAACATGCAATTTGTTATATTGATGATTTCAATATATTGAGGTTCGATATATCAAGGTGATTTTCAGCAGACGTCGATGTATAGAGGTTCACAACATCATCAATAAATTATGAAAACCAAAAATATTTATTTTCTACGGCATTCCATACATCTATACTTTGATATATAGAGGCACATTTTTCCTGCTTTCAAACAATTAAATTAACATTTGTATTTTGTTGTGTGCTGAAGTTAAACTTTTTTATGATGCTATAGAGCATCACTCACCTCAAATTGCTCTTGCAAAGTATCAGCAATCAACCCAAGATCCAGCACACAGTATTCATTGACGATTTCCTCAAGAGACCATCAAACATGCTTTTTTCTTTTCCATCATATTTTGAGTCTTCTGAGGCTTCTTGAAAGTGATGAACCAAAGCCTCGTAGGATGTCCAAACAGCTTTAATTTAGAGGGATCTAGAAGCCACCCAGAGTGTGCTCAAAACCCTTCTTCTTCTTCTTCTTCTAACAGTTTAGCAGTCAACTGTAACTCCCTCGCACATTTTGGTGATGCATGGTAGACTATTTACAATTTGTGGATAAAAGATGTAAATATGTTTATGCCTGCAACCTTTTTGACTGCATCATACACTGAAAGTTCCAGTCTGTGGTTTGCACAATGCCAAACAACTGTGGAAGAGAAGCTCTTTTGAATTAGTGCTGCAACACTGTTTTATTTCTCAAACATTACTGCTGCACCATCACACGTGAAACTTATCAAGTTCTTACTTAAAATTGAAGCATCCATTCCGTAAGAATGTAGACATTTAATTGCACAGTCAAAAACTCATTTCACACTTACATTCAAGTTCTAGTAAGTCCAAAAATAGATTCAGTGGTTCATCCATTCCAGTTTCTAGGATACAAAACCTGAGATATAACATTAAAGTTGAGATGTTGCTGATGGTAGTAGATTCGTCTATGATTATTCCAACTTTGTTACCAGATTGAACAGCATTAGAAACGATTTTTTTCTTAATTATACTGCTTATATGCGTGGCAGTGTGCCTTATTAGTATGTAGTCTTCGTCCCATGTTTATTCTGTTAAGTATTTGTAAATTGATCTCAGATTCAAAATTGTTAAATTATTAGTTGTTCTTAATAACTCTATAAACGATTCGCAAAATCTTTTCTGTTACTTCCTTTTCATGGGATCTTTGTATCAAAACAGCCCATTCTAAAGTATTTTTTTTGCTCCCAGTAAAAAATTTTCTGTTGATTTATGGACCGCATTTTCTATATGCTCAAACATTTTTTTCTCTAATTTGTAGGAAACAGGATGCCGGTAAATAAATTGTTTTAAAGAATAATTGATCTTTATTTAATTTCGAATCAAAAACATCATCTCTTACAACACGAAACATAAGATAAATTCTCTAGAATGACAATTGACATCCCCCCTCCAAGGCGGGATTCACTTCTGTTAAAATGTCTTACCAACCAGTAAAACTGAATACTACGTAAAGCCGAGTTTACACTAGACTGTGAATAAGGCCAAGTTCACAATGTACATAAATATGCAATATGACTACAAATATGATTGTTGTTTTGGTTTCCAATCCTTGTAGCAACTTATCTCACAGTTTGATCACCCCCTGGATAATGTCATGCCAATTTTTTTCAGTTCCTCAAGTACCATCTTTACACACTTTGCAGCCTAGTTTTTTATTACTAATTACTAACCAATCATATTTATTGCAGAACTCATATTTTTGTTCACTGTTCCATCATTCTGGCTAGTCATTGACAAATACAGTATTTGTAGTGTTTTCAAGGAGTTCATACGCCGTTAACGTTGAAGAAGAGTCCTTCAATACCTGGCAAATACTTTGACACGCTTCACTCTCATCGACACAGTTTTCATTCACTTCACTTTCAAGTCGAGGCGTTCTACTTATACTTTGGAAATAGCTAGTTAAATTTTTCACTATGTGATCATTTAAAAAGACTACAGAGCTCAAATTATACACTGTTAGGTGTAGACCAATTAACTATAACCATCAAACACAGTAGTAAACACAAGCAGCTCTTCTGCTAGCAGATAAATCCAGTTAGTCGCCAAGAAAGGGGAAAACCGTTAAGAACAGAAAGCTGATGTAACACTGCTAATTGAAAACTGGCCATGAAACGATTAAGATTGCACCAAAAAATTCCCCATAAAAGGTTTCGGAACCGCGTCCCCCTGAAATCAACCCCTGATTATTAATATAATATAACAATTTATCTTTTTGACGCTGTATAGATATTAATAGGTTGTGAAACTATGTTGATTTTTTAGATATTTTGTTAAGTATAGGTTTAAAAGAATGTCTTTTCTATAAGTATTGTTTATATCTGCTTCTGTCAACCCCATGTTCTAGTGATTACTCCGCCATCATTTCACTGGTGAACTGATGCAAGCTGTAACCAACACGTCATCGCATCTTGACAGCAATTTTATTTTTATCACAATTGGTCTCTAGGCTAGTTGTAAATGAAACGTTCTTGTTATCCTATGATACAAAAACGAGCACCTAATTGTTGAAAAGTTTTGAAAATAGGCTCATGTAAGGCATTTGTATAATTCTTGAGTATTATGGGGCTCTCTTTTAGTTTTTATTGTAAATATCAGTGACCGTGGGACCCCTGGGGTCTAAGCCACAGTGGCCCAGATTTGAGAAATTTACCCACACCTGTCTCCACTTGAGTGGGAGCCACAACTGTTGACATCTGGGATGACCGTAACTTTATATATCAAAAAGTTTATTATTTGCAACAATAAACTTCAGTAGTGGTATTGAAATTATTCACAATTTACTATATATTAAACATTTATATAACTACAGTTTTTTTATAGGTTTTCTAAGCGATCCAAAAGAAGTATATGGTTTGGCGCATTTTTGTGAACACATGTTGTTTCTAGGTACTAAAAAATATCCTAATGAAAACGATTATAACAAATTTTTGAGTGAACATGGAGGAAGCTCAAATGCTGCAACATATTTAGATCATACACTTTATTACTTTGACATAATTCCAGAGAAACTATCTCAAGCCCTAGATAGGTAAGTTGTTGAATACTGTAAGGTTTCAAAAAAATTGTATTTGATGTTCTAACATAAGTCTTAACCCTTTTGCTGCGGATGGTGCATGAATGTGTAATTTTATTTTCGTGTCACCTCTGCGGATGACACATTTTTGCAAAATGTCTAGCTGTTTAATTGCTGTGGGTGCATGCTTGTATATAAACAATGTCTGCTATTTTTGATGTATCTGAGCTATTCGCTGGCCGGATTCGAAGCAGTCAACAAGTGTTTTCACGTTTAGTAGCGCTCGAAAAGAATACTGAATGGTACCGCAGCCTACAAAAATCAATAAACAAGCATGGAATAAAATTTAATTATTTTGGGTGAATCGTGCAGGAACATAACGGGCGATGTTTAGTTGTGCCTGGAAAGCATATGGAAAAGTACCGCAGAGTACAAAAACAAATAAAAAAGTAATATTATTTATGAAATAAATAAATGCCTTTGCCGCCTATAAGAGTAGCATATTATACCACTGCCGAGTTAGAAGAAATCCTTGCTCATAAGATGATTTTATAGCTGGGTATTTATCAGATGATTCCGCTGACGAGATTGAAGGAACAGCTTCATTGCAGATGACGTCTATTAGCGCATCACTGAGGGAATCAAAGCCGGTTCGAGTGCACCACAGCGAAACGGTTAAAATCAATTCTTTTTAATACATGTAATATGAATAATTTTATACAATTTATTTTAGGTTCTCCCAATTTTTTATTGGTCCACTCTTCACAGAAAGTGCTACTGAACGAGAAATAAATGCTGTAAACTCAGAACACGAGAAAAATATTCCCAATGACCTCTGGAGACTTGATCAGTTGAATAAGCACTTAGCTAACCCTGATCATCCATTCAATACGTTTGGAACAGGTTAGGAATTATTTTTTTCTCAAATTTTGTTGTATATCCACCAATATTTAATATTTTCTACTGATTTCACTATTTATAGCCAGGACATTCAAAATATTTAATATTTTTGCTTATAGGGGTTTTTGACCTATAGGAACTCAAATCTAAAAACATTTTGAGCTGCATGGCCGGGATTTTGGGAAAACAGTCAAATTCGACATTTTTTGTATTTTCCTCAAAAACTGCTATTGATAAATAGAAATCATCTTGTCTATCGTTTAGAGCGGAAAATTCTACATCGTATTATGCCCTCATAAAAAATTCACCAGATGCATCTCGATCATACAACTCATTTTCCAACATATGATCACATAATTCGATGAAAGCTTTTCTGTTCTATATGATGGTCAAGGTCATTTTTTTGTTGTGGGTACCAGGGCATACTGGAGTAGAAGGAAATGAGATAGCTGATGAACAAGCAAAGAAAGGGGCACAAACACCCTTCTGGGCACTAGAACTCTTTAGTGGAATCAGCACTGATACAATATTGGATGATATGGGAAAAAAAGAAACAAGAAAAAGATTAGACTACTGGGACAATATAGTAGGACAAAGACAAGCAAAGATACTACTGGGAAACTAGGACCAGAAGAGATAGGAAGAATGCACTAACCAAAGCAAGTCTGCACTACACAGGGGTTCTAACAGGATATTGTCGCCTGAATGTACACCTCAAAAAACTCAAACTGGTGGAAAGAGACGACTGCAGGTTCTGTGGGATATAGAAGGAAACATTCATCCACATACTCACTGAATGCTAAGCGCTACAGAATCTCAGGATTGGCAGATTGTACAAATTAATAAAAATGTTGTTCTAATAATGACATCTAATCGATGAAATCCTGTAGCTATAAAAAATGATGCATGAATAGAATTGGCAATTGAAAAAGGAGCATCAATATATTCATAACCTTGAAAACTCGTAAAATAAATTCCTAATAATACAGTAAAAATTAAACCTTGTAATCCTTGGGTATAATTATTTTCTATTAGTCTATGATGAGCTCATGTTACTGTTAATCCTGAAGTTAATAAAATCAATGTATTTCGATTGGAATATATGTTTGAGTTCTTTTGGGTGGTCTAAGTAATCTTAATTCAGTTCTAGGAGTTGAAGAACTATGAAAAAATCCTCAAAAAAATGAAATAAAAAAAATACTTCAGATGTAATAAATACACCTGGGAGAACAGGAAGATTTACCCAAACTGAAGCTGGCGTATGTCCTAAAATGTATCAAAGGATCAGGAGTAAAAGAACTACTAGGTTCTGAGGCAGGCCTCGGAATCTGAGTAGAGGATGGGGCTCAATAGATCTTTTAGGTCTGAGTGAATCTAAACCCCGTTAACCCACATACATACAAGATCGTTTTTTGTCTATCAATGGCAGTTTTTGGGGATTTTGTTGTTTTGTAGAGTTTTTGGTTTTTTCTGAATGTCGGGAATACTGCATGTCCTGTGTTGAATGATTTCTTTGGGTGTAATCTCGTGTGATGCGGCGCACGTGAATGGTGGGTATGGGATGAGGTGATGATTGTGTCTTGTTAGATTATTTTAAATTGAGCTGGAATTTTAATTTCGGTGTTGTGTTGACGAACAACCAGATTAGCAGAGGGTCGATCAGGTATAGCTGTGGCTGTATTATTTCCTGCTGTCGGCCATTTGGCTAGCACATGAACACTGTGGAAGAATAAAGAGAGGTCATTTTAAAAGCTGGATGAAAATACTTGCAAATGTTTAACCTCCCGAGTATTTTTACATACATTTTAGTTATTTTATCTATTTTGGTGGATACTTAACGAAATTTGACCATTTTAAAAAAATTAAAAAATATATTTATCAATGCTACTAAAATAACAATGTTCTATGTATTATATAGGTAACAAAGATACTTTATTAAGAATACCCAAGGAAAACAACATTGATGTAAGAAATAAGTTATTAGAGTTTCATGATAAGTGGTATTCGTCGAATATTATGAGTTTAGCTGTATTAGGAAAAGGTAAGTGTTATCCTCTTCTTCATTTTTTCATTCTTAGACCTTTTTATATATTTTTCTTTAATACATTTTCTTGATTTTTGTCTATTTCAATGAATAATATGTGTTTTAAAGAAATATGTTTTGACACTTCGGCTCAATTTCGTCCATTTTGAAATTATTTTAATAAAATGAAGAAAAAATACTGCATGATCTTATTATACCTCTTCTAGCAATTGTTTGAAGTATTCAAATTAGTTTAGCCCACCATCCAATTATTGGAAACATATTTTATACAAAAATAAATACTATATCAAAAATCCATGGGATTTCAAAGAAAAAATTGAATATACAGGGTGATCAGCTAAGGTTGTCCTAGAATTTGGGGAAAAAAATTCTTATAACAAAATCGGGCCTAAAAAACTGTTTAATAATATTATTAAGTTCGTAAATTTTCGCCAGAGGGCGCAATCCATCACTTAAAAAATATAATTGATTTCTTTACAAAATATTCCCCTATTAAGGTTGATGAAACATATTCGCCTTTGATACTTCTGTCCATATTCTACAACTTTTGTTAAAGTCATTTTTCTGTGTATCACCTTCTTAAGTGGTGGGGGAAGTGTACTTTTGTTACGTCTGTGAAGCTGGCAGATTCAAATCAAACCTATTATGATTTTTAGCACTCACTTTATACTAATTTGTACCACAAAAAATAATTTTGTACCTTTACCCATTAAAGAAAAGAACATAGTGCTGCCGGCTTCATATTAACCTCGAAAGCTCAAATTGAAAATAATTTTAAAAAAATGAAAATTAATACAGGAAATTGCAGAACGGTATTTGTACCATAAAAAATATTAACCTCAACCCCCTTAAACAACCCTTGATTCGATAAATTGAATAGCAAGCCCGATGTTTTTAATATTTCTCGAAAAACGAAATATTAAAGTCGATTCTATTAGTACTAATTTGTACCACATAAAATATTTCATAATATTCAAGCCAACCGACAGACCGCTATGTAATGCGGGAGATCTAGCTAAAGCTCAAGCACCATCTTTACAATATCAAATTTTAATACCATAAATTTAAACTTTGAATTTTGAACTAATTAGTACCCAAAAAATTAAAATTTTTACCCACCCAGTTTTCCCCGTAAAAGGCTGTTATAAAATCAAATTTTAACAGCATGCCTTTAAACTTTGAATTTAGGACTAATTTATACCCGAAAGCGTTTTTTCATAATTATATTCTTTTGTTTATAAAGGATGATAATAAATTAGACCACGTGTCGTATTAATTCATTAAAAACTATTAAATTATCAAAGGTAACTAAAGATTATTAATTTTTGAATATAGGTCTGATTTGTACCCATAAAATTAGAATTTGTAGCCACACAGTTTTCCTGTAAAAGGGTTTTGAGCTCAAGCCAGCACCTCCACATTTACAAAATCCAATTTTAACACCATAAATTTAAACTTTGAATGTAGGACTAATTTGTACCTAAAAGCGTTTTTTCATTATTATATTATTTGGTTTATAAAATATAATAAATTAGACCACCTGTTTTATTAATATCCAAGTAAATCGTTTAAAAATTTGAAATTTTAAAGTGTCAAAAGTAACTAAATATTTTTAATTTTAGAATATAGGACTATTTTGTATTCACACAGCAGTCATCCTGATGTAAATTAAAAATGGACCAAAATCTAGATAAATTCTTAAATGTAGTGTTTCATGAAACCTGGCCTACTTCCCAGCCTTTTTTGTTGTGATATTATGTATTGTTTTGCCTCTAATAATAAATATATTGTTATAATTACAATTAGAAATCCGTATTTTTTGTCATTTTCATTTCAGTTAGGTCTTTTGGGGTAACCCTGACTAGACAAAAAAATCAAGCCATTCCTATGCTGATAGCCGACGAGTAAACATCGCTTATCGGTAATTATACCTCATTAAATTCAAATCAAAATACGAGTTCTTTTCTGTGTATTGTTGAAAGTAGTAAATAATTAACAATCATCATGTGATTTTTTCAATACTTGTGATCGATGCTATGAACAATTGAAAATAATTATTTCCATAAGTTTTAACAAGTGAAGACATTTTATTTTCATCAGTGGCGTAACATCAAGTCAGGTAACTGTTATTTCCTACAAAATATTTTCAGAGATCCATTTGGGACCCCTGTCTTTCCTTTTCATTTGTATAGGCTTTGGTATCCAGGGCCACTTACAAAATGAATAATTATCAATCCCAATCAACTTCAAACTCTCCTCCCCATAATTCACCTAATGCTACAAAGTGGTATGTTGCTGCTGCGCAAACAAAACCTCCCCCACCAACCTTCCCTAAAAGAGAACAAGCAATCATCATGCACACCATAACCAATACCACTCTCTTTGAGTATAAAAGCCGTAGGAGAAATTGTAACCCCCAAAAATGTAACATTGGCTCTAGAATCTCAAACAACCACATATGCATCTATTTAAGCTCTACTGCTGTTGTCGATAGACTTCTTAATGAACAGGATAGAATATATATTAAATCTAACAATATACCTATTCGAAAGCTTATCACACCTGCCAAACGAATTTTGATTTCCAACGTTTCTCTCACTATCCCTCACTCTCTTAGCTCTAAAAGCTCTAAAAGACATAGGCCTACAGCTAGCCTCTCCTGTTTCATTTGTGAAATGTGGCGTACCGGATGATAAATATTCTCATATCATGAGTTTTTGCAGAATAACATATATTATACCAGAAAACGACAACTTCACTCTCCAAACATCCCTTTTAATTACTTTCGAAAATACTCCTTACAGAATTTTTGTGTCCACAGATAAACTGGAATGTTTCTTATGTAAACTCCCTGGACACACCGCCGATTCTTCCACCATCCACCTTGCACCATACTGAAATTCAAAATCCACCACCCCCATCTCCTATAGTGCAAACAACTACTACACACTCTGACAATCTTCCTGTATCTAACACTCAGAGTATACCTGTCGAAGATGATCAACCCATTCTGATACTTATCTAGCAAGTAAATTTACCTGTAACTCAAGGACAAAAGAGAGGTCTATCTACGGATAGCAACCTCGAAACTCCCTCTCAGCTCTCGCCGATAGATACTCCGACCGACAACCAGATGTTCCCCCCTTTATACACAATACCTCAAAACTCAATCAAACAGCATCAGAAAAAACCCAAAACGACCGGAAAAGAGGACTTTAAACTCACACCCACTACTTACTCTACTATACAAGAGCTATGCAAAAACAATTCTACTCACCTAACACTGACTGAAACACAACTCACCGCCTTCCTAGAAAACTCATTTTGCTTGTCAGACCCATTGAACGAAGCTCTCTCTTTCACAGCAAATATACAAGGTCTACTAAATGACTTAACTCTTATGTACAACATAACTAAAGAACGGTCTCTTAAAAATAAAGCATCAACTAAACCCTGAAGATTCGTCTGACGATAGGAACTACACATCAGAAACCCAAACTGACGAAGAGTCAAATAATCCCACCTCTTAATTAGCACAGAACTCGTTAGAACCATCAGTCCATATTAACAATATCACTATATACAATAATAATCTTCAAGCTAATCCAATGGAATTGTAATGGATTTTTTCCCCGCCTGGAAAGAATCCAACAGATCATATCCAATGAAAACACTCAAATCCTGTGTCTCCAAGAAACAAATGCCACAATCTCGAAACTTCCCCACCTAAAAAACTTTGAAGGCTACCATTACATACGCAATAATTGCAATAGAGCCAGTGGCGGTACTTCGATTTTCGTTTCTAATGACATATTTTCATCCCTTCTTCCCCTTAATTCCGACCTTGAAGCTGTTGCTGTAACTATATGGCTCCCGAATAAATTAAATGTGTGCAGTATATACATTCCCCCAAACCATTGTCTAAAAGAAGAAGAACTAGCAAACCTCATTTTTCAACTACCTCATCCCTACATTCTAGTAGGAGATTTCAATGCGCATAATAACTTATGGGGATCCAACTCAACATATGGTAAGGGTAAAATAGTGGAAAATATAATAAACTGTACAAATGCCTGCCTACTAAATACAGGATCCAATACACATCTTAACTTCTCCTCTAGTTCTTTCTCCGCCATAGATCTCAGTCTATGCGATCCTAAATTAGCTCCCACATTAACTTGGCGTACTGTTGAAGATTTACATGATAGTAATCATTTCCCTATCGTTATATCTTCCATTGCCTCTCAAAACCCAAAAATCTCAACCAGGACTTTCTGGCGACTAAACAATGCTGACTGGAAAAGTTTTACATCACAAACTGAAGATGTCCTACATTCTCTTAAGTTTTCCGAAAGCGTTGATGATAATATCGCAACATTCTCAAATTCTATTTTGTCAGCTGCTGAATTACATGTAGGGAAAACTAATATATCCCATCCTAAGAAAAGTGTTCCTTGGTGGAATTCCTCTTGCAAAGACGCTGTACAACAACAAAACATAGCATTAAAACTGTTCTGACAAAACAATACCTCTGAAAACCTCATTAATCTCAAAAAGCCAGAGCAAAATCTAAATTCATTATCAAACAAAGCAAAAAATCCTCCTGGAAAAACTATGTTTCGTCAATAAGCGAAAACACAAATCCCAGTCAAGTATGGAAAAAGATCAGGTATGCAGGGAAACAAAACCAATAATGGAATTCTCCATCTTGTTTCAAATGATACAGTAATAAATAATGACCATGAAATAGCCAAGATCATTGCTGAACATTTCGAAGCAAAATTCCGAAGTGAGCTACACCCAAACATTGCAAATACTTATACTAATAACCCTTTATCATGCCCAATTCCATCAAATCAAGATATAGACTCACTCAACCTACCTTTCTCTCACCAGGAACTTATTACTGCGTTAAAATCGTGCAAAAATTCCGCTGCTGGTCCTGATGACCTGCCATATATTTTCCTTAAAAAACTTGATTTCTTAGGTCAACTCAAACTCTTAGAACTGTTCAACTTAATTTGGACCTCTAACATGTTTCCAAGCCTCTGGCGACTATCCATTATAATTCCCTTGAAAAAACCTGATCATCTGACAACCTCCCCAAAGTCCTATAATAGGCCCATTTCATTAACCTGTACAATGTGCAAAGTCATGGAAAAAATGATCAATAAAAGATTGATATGGTATTTAGATAAATACAACATTTTATCAGAAGACCAATCTGGTTTTCGGTGGCACAGGTCAACAAAGGACAATTTGATAATGTTGCAAACTCATATCTCCACCGCTCTAAACAAAAAACAACAAACTATACTTGCTACATTTGATATAGAAGGTGCATTCGATACAATACACAGAAATGTCATACTTGAGAAATTATCCCATCACAATATCAATGGAAATATATTCTTTTTTATCAAAAACTTTTTATCGCTTAGATCCTTCAAAGTATCTGTTAATGGTATCCTTTCCTCAACATTCAATCAAACCGACGGATTACCCCAAGGCTCTGTACTCAGTCAGTCAGTGTCCACTACCTCCTCTATAATTCAATCCGTGGTAAAATCCCTGTCCAACAAGATAAAATCATTGGGACTCTATCCCCAACAAAATCCAAAGTCATCAATTTTAGTAAGTCTTCAATAAACTCTACCCCTAATATTATAATCAACAACGTCCCCCTTCAGGTTGTAAATCACTGCAAAATATTGGGTATGATATTTGACTCCCGTCTCAATTGGAAAAAACATATTTTAAATACAAAGAGCGAAGGATACAGATGACTAAACATCATAAAAACCCTTTCTCACTTCCATTGGGGCGCTGACGAAACTTCTCTCTTAAAAATATACAGATCCCTTATTCGATCTAAATTAGACTATGGCTGCTTCATATATATATCTGCATCTAAATCACATATCAATGTCTTGAACTCGATACACAATACAGCTCTTCGCCTGTGTCTGGGGGCGTTTAGGTCTAGCCTGGTAGAAAGTCTCTACTGTGAAGCAAATGAACCTCCTCTATGGATAAGACGTCAACATTTATTACTTAACTATATTATCTCGGTATCTTTCAATCCCCTTAACCCAGTATACAGCTTGTTTACCAATGATAGCTTACAGAATATCAACATCCTCAACAACAAGACCCTTACCTTCACTACTAAAAACAATGCCAATCAAAATTGATATTTCTCAAACATTTCCTCTACCTCTTCCCTTAATGCCCCCATGGACGAAAAACATTCCTCATATCAACACATCTCTCACATCAACACATCTCTCACAACTCTGAATAAAAATGAAACACCAAACGATCTAATTAAAAAAACTTTTCTAGATATAATATACCGAAATGAATATGATTTAGTACTATGTACTGATGCCTCGAAAAATGAAACAGGAGTCGGTTGTGCCGTAACAACATTAGATTCTCCAATCTTCTCTTCCACAATATCATCAACTTGTACTGTACATACTGGCGAAATCTATAGTATACTTCAGGCCTTCAAACATATTTCCGCTCTTAATAAAAATGTCTGCATATGTACAGACTCACTTGCCTCTATACACTCCATTAAAGATATATACAGTGACCATCCTCTTGTACAGAATATCCATGAATCCTACCAACTCTCCTTTTCCCAAAATATAACAGTTACCATTCTATGGACACCATCTCACATTGGTATAATGGGAAACGAACTAGCTGATCAACTAACTAAAAGGGCCACAACTTTAAACTATTATGCAGATAACATCCAAATTACATCCGATCTCAAGCAAGTCATCAAGCATAAGATCAAATCTCTATGGCAAAATCATTGGAACTCCATCCCGACAGAATTGCAAAAAATTCAACCCTCATTAAGCCATCCTTACTATATTGGAGCTTCAAATCTCTCAAGACAAGACCTAGCGGTGCTAGATTCACTCATGGCTACCTTATGTCATCCAACATTCGGCCATTCTAACCTAACCTAACCTGCAACTGCATCTACACCGTTGAACACATTATTCTAGAATGCCAACAGTACACAACTAGAAGACAACAGCTCAACCTGAAAGGAAGTCTCCAAAAGATACTCGGATGTACAGCTATACCACAAAATATAATATATTTATTGTATACTTTTACTGTACTTGTGCGAGTGGCCTTTGTAACCGAGCACGTTAATTGCAATAAAAAAAAATCAAGTTTTAATTCCCTTGTGCAGGTGCGTAATAAGTTCCAAATTTTGTTCAAAGCAGTTAGAAGATAAGAAAAGAATACTCTGGTATTATCACTTTTTTTGACTGCTTGGCGGCTTAGTAAAGATGTACCTTATATGGTATTACCCCTGGCTTTCTTCGGCTTTTGTTTCTGATTGGATGAAAAATTGTATAACATTTTTTTGTTGCACTGTAGTAAAAACAGAAAGGGAGTCAGTGTGGCGATATTTTTTGTTTTTTAGATGATAGGCGTCTGATGATATGCCGCTCCTATTTATGATTGATGCTTTATTTCCGAATTCTTAATAATTTTTTTAGTGGAAAAATTTTAGCTAGGATTTTTAGGAGTATTTAAACAGTGCACAAATTGCCAAAAGTCTATGTTTACAATATTTTAAATAAACAAAATAAGTTTTAGTGGTTCAGTTTCTGTGTTAAAAAAGATTTCAAATGACAAAATGATTCGAAAAGTAGAAATACCATGACAATTGAATTATGAAGATATATGTGATGTAATAATATCTCGCAATAAATATAAACTTGTTGCTAACAATTCATTGATATTGAAACAATCGGAAGCAGGGATTGTTTAAATGGTATGGCTTTAATATTTTGAAATATTTTTAGTGGTACATATTTAGTACTCATAGAACCGACTTTAATTCGTTTTTCAAGAAATATTGAGAAGAATGGGCTTGCTATTCAATTTATTGATACATGGATTGCTTGAGGGGATTGACTTTAATATTTTTTGGGGTACAAATTAGTACTAATAGAATCGACTTTTTTGTGTGTCGTTTTTCAAGAAATGTTTGAAAAATCGGAGGATAATGGGCTTGCTATCCAACTTATTGAAGCAGGGGTTGTTTAAATTGTTTAACTTTAATATTTTGGAATATTTTTCTTGGTACAAATTTAGTATTAATAGAATCGACTTTAATATTTCGTTTTTCAAAAAATCGTGAAAATATCGGAGGATAAATGAGCTTGCTATTCAATTTATCGATCAGGGGTTGTTTAAGGGGGTTGACGTTAATATTTTTTATGGTACAAATTCAGTTTTAGTGAAATCGACTTTTTTATTTTGTTTTTCAAGAAATTTTGAAAAGATCTGAGGATAATAGGCTTGCTATTCAATTCGTCAAAGCAGGTGTTGTTTAAGTGGGTTGTTTTTAATATTTTGGAATATTTTTCATGGTACAAATTAGTAAACATTTAGGCTTGCTATTTAATTTATCGGATCAGGGGTTGTTTAATGGGGGTTGACGTTAATATTTTGTGTGGTACATATTAGTACAAATTCCGTTCTGCAATTTCCTGTATTAATTTTCATTTTTTTTAAAATTATTTTCAATTAGGGCTTTCCAGATTAACATGAAGCTGGTGACACCATGTTTTTTTCTCTAAAGGGTAAAGGTACAAAATTATTTTTTGTGGTACAAATTAGTACTAAAAATCGTAGTAGGTTTAATTTGATTCTGTCGAAATGGTTATGCCCGCTTCACAAAGATACTTTTGTTGACACCAAAACTTTCACATGCCTGAACCGATTTTCACAAACGTAGACTCCTAGCAAAGAACATTAAAGGCATATTTCAGAAACAAAAATCAATATCACATTTAACCTTTCAATTGGCAAATACAGGGCGTTATGTGACACCTTGCTCTATTTATAAGTTTTTCTGATAACTTTCAAATGCATTGCTATAACTATAACCAGCTTACAAAAAGGCAAATAAGATGACTTATTGACCTGTCACAACCACAAACTGATATCTCTTGTCATTCGAAATATTTTGGTGTCTTTAAAAAATATTTCAGGAGCGTTGGCTCATAATGTAAGTTGTGAGAAATTACGTTGCTAAAATTGTTTTGAGAAAAAAATAACATCGTTATGCATTAAACGAAATGCTATTGTTTTTATTTTTAATTTTGTCTTTTCTTCGCATATTAAAACTTTTAACAATTGAAAACAAAAAGTCTTTATATAAGTGAATACAGATAGGATTTTGATGTAAGAAATATATTTATATATCAACGTTGTCAATGTCAAATGATATTTTGATACATTCCTAAATAGAGTCAAAACACCAAAAACATATTTCTATAAAAATACAAGTCATTCATTTAAATAGAGCAAAAAGAAGAAAAATTTATTCAAGAAAAAACTCTATATGTTAGATACGTTTTTCCTATTCTCACAATGGAGAAAATGTGAAATTCGTGTTCAATATGTTTTTTCACAAATTTTCAGGGTAATTTTTGTTTATGGTAATCTAGAAATTGGTTCATCTTAGTCCCTTAATCTCTTTCCCCCTGACTCTTGTTTATATTAACCCTTTAAGGCGCAATATATTTTTGGTGGAAATATAAAATTTTTGATAGTGCAAATTGTTAAAAGCCACATCAGAAGTTAGGCAAAAATGTTTAAAAAAATATCAAAATAGCCAGTTGTGGCTGTAGGTAAATATAGCTACCACTGAGCATTAATACAAAACACCAATATATGTTGAGCAGTGGTAGCTATAGCTACCAAATTTTTTATATTTGTTCACATGTCATTTCAATCAAAAATTAATACTGTTATAAATCAAATCTTTATTGCAAAAAGTTATATAAATGAAGAGAAGTTATGGAGTGGTACGGTGCAAAACAATCCTTGCATAAAGCAAGCAACATTACAAGTTTTACATATAATATTACACCGGGTTTGCTTCTTTTTGGGCGAGCTACAGAGGGCACAGCGTCGGTAGGTTCCTTTGATGAGTAAATGAGAGCCGACGTTTGCAATTGAGGACTTGTTCGGTGGAGGTCCCCTTTTTTTCCTTTGTAAAAAAGTTCCAATCAACTGATCTGCTAGTTCACTTCTAAACTGCAGAGCTGTCATCGGTTTAGCTTTGGGATTTTGTTTTTTTACTGACATAGAGCACATAGCTATTGACTATTACAGCATCTACCAGATAATAAAAAAATTCCAGCCACCACCGTCGAGATTTCCAAGCGATCGAGTAATTGGTATGATATTGATCATAAAGATCTACCCCTCCCATATGCCTATTATAATCGGCAATAGCTTCGGGGCACGGAACATTGTCTCTCTGTCCTGTCTTATTTGTTCGTAGGACTTTCGCATTTTGTTCCACGATCTTTCCATTTATATACTGACAAATCACCAGCAGCAACTGATTGTGATTCATTATGAGAATAATCCTTATCAATGCCCAGCAGGTGTTTCGGAAAATGCTTTCTATTTTGCCTCAATGTACCACAAGCAAAGATATTTATGTCTAAAAGTTTTCGCAAAAGTGGAATTGTAGAAAAAAAATTATCGAAATATAAGCATTAACCACGGTTTTGGAATTTTTCAGACAGCTCTAGTACTACACGTTCACCCAACGTATTTTCTTCTGTTGATTCCGCTTTTCCCTGATAAATTTGAAAATCAAGAAGATATCCTGTTCTAGCACATGCCAATGCCCAAATTTTAAAACCCCCTTTGATGGGTTTCATAGGCATATATTGTTTGAGCGATGTATGCCCTTTAAAAGCACACATACTTTCGTCTATTGATAAATGTCTATATGACGTAAAGACCGAATAAAACGAAGTTTTAAGATGATTTATTAATGGTCTCAGTTTGTACAACCTATCGAAGTTAGGGGTTTTCGGTTGTCGTTAAGATGCAGGTATCTAAGGATTTCTAAAAATATTTTTAGACTAAACACTTTTGCAACACGTTCTACGTAAAAGTTCATATTTGTGGACCAATATGATTTTATTGTGGGAACACTGTGAAAGCCCATTACTATCAGTATACCTAAGAATGCATCGAGTTATTTTAAACTCAATCCCAACTCAATTTTTTGTTGATTTGCATATCGATTTGATTCATCAACTATTTTTAGACATATTACGTCGTTGAAATAAAGCTTGAAAAAATCTATTGGTTTACAGGAATCGACCGTAATGTTTACTGATGAGGACTCGGCATAATTGAATGAATTGAATTTCAAATTCTGAGCATCTTTCTTTGACCAAGAATAAATTTGTTCACTTGTAGAATTGCTTTGTAAAGAAGAAACTATTTTTTGAGAAGCAGCTAATTCTTCTGGCTGTTCTTCATCGGAAGACGGTTCACTATATGCAGAAAATAGCTTTCCAAGCTTGTTCGGTGGATTAACAAACTCATCAGTTGGTTCAAAGTCGGGGTCAGCATCTGAGTCATGAAAAACTTCTTCGTCATCACTCTCGTCAAGTAAAGTAGCATTTAGGACTCTTTTTCTCAACGTAAAATTTGAGGAGGTGTTGGGCTCAGCGTCATCAACTGATGAGGGTGAAGATGCAATAGATGTGTTTCTTGACGATAAAGGTAGAGAGTCCCAAAGGTAGATCATCGTCACCTCCGAATTCTGAATCGCAATAGTCTATATCGCTAAGATATGTGGCTATGTCATCTAACTCGGCTTGAGTTAGCGGTTTTTGGTTGGACATGCCGAAAAAAAGCAAAACACCCTCATTAAATATACTAACTATATGGATTGCGATCACCTAATAAGACTATAAAATACATTTAGTTTTGTTAGTAAAAAAATATCTTTCAAATATAATGGTAATTTTCCGATCGTACACCCGGTATTTTCCTAGCGTCAAAAATATCTGCGAAAATTTAGTTAGGAACGTAAGTATACATGTTTTTTCATTACTTTGCAACCAACATAACCTTTATAAAATGAAGTTTGAAATTTTGGCGAAACAAAAATAAACACCTTGTTTTTGTTGTTATGTTTCAGTAACAAAATATATCTAAAATTTTTAAATGTAAGAGATCCAAAAATTTTAAGATAATTATTACATTACTAGCAAAAAACATTTATAAATAACTTACCTAATTCAAACTGCTAATATACAGACGTAAACAATAAAATTTTAACAATCAAAACACAAAAATTTCACTGAAATCCGACACGATGGTATCAGTAATGAACACTGTTCGCAATGCGCGCGCTAGTAGTAGGTAGTTGGCTTCTATACCTACCAGTAACCATTCTAACTAACGACTAATTTCATAAAATTGAGAATTGCGTGACCGCCCTTTGAATTATGCGCTTTATTGGCTTCTAGCATATATAGCTACCAGAGACACTTAAAGGGTTAAAAAATATTACTTACAAGAAGTATTTATATACACTAATATTATTAAAATTATATTTTAATTTCTAGAAAGTTTAGATGAATTGGAAGAGATGGTTGTCGAACTATTTTCTGGTGTAAGTAATAAGAACGTAGAGGCGCCAGAATGGAAAACCCATCCTTTCAAAGACGATCAATTCCAAACTATAGTATATGTTTCTCCAGTCAAAGACGTTAGAAACTTGAATATCGTCTTTCCCAGTGAGGATTTTACTGAACAGTACAAATCATCGGTAAGTAACATATAACAGTGTTGTGATAATTTCAATTACTAGCGAAGGACCACCCTTTGCTCATGGAAAACAGTAGACTATAGTCTTGATTATTAATGATTTATTTCTTAACATTAATACAAAAATGCGTGACGGCGTGCTATATATAAAATTATTTATTTTTTGACAAAACTTTTTATGTTATAATCTTGTCACTCCTCTTTTTGTTGCTACGCTACTCTTCAAATCCAGTCTGGTTTACAATGGTTCCACTTGTTAATTTCACTGATACCACTCTCATAATATTGTCTCAACTGGGATTTCAAGCTATCACCCTTGCCATAGGCCCGTAAAGGATATATTGTCTTCTACTAGGATTACCATGGAACCAACCTGTAGATACCTTGGAAATTTCGTTAACCATTTTGTGCGGGTCTGGAGCTGACTCAGATATTCTCGTGACCAACAAGACCAGAAACTTTGTAACATGTGTTGTAGTTGGTATCTGTGGTTGTGTACTTCATGCATTACGAGAGTCGGTGTACGGCGATTTGCAACGTTGTCTTTGTTTACTAAATATCTGTTGAAGGTGGGTTTTGAAGAAACACAATATAATTTTTTATAATTTAAGCATAAAAGAGTCTTAATTATAACATTGTTTACAGTGCCACAATGACTCTGAACACTTTTTTAGTAATTTACACTGGCCACAAGCTAAAGAGCACTGTAACCCCGCTTTTCTGCATCCACATATTGAGCCACAGCTACTTTTGCAATTACAGAATATTTTATTGACTAATTCATCTGGAGTAGGTGGTAAAATAGTCATTATAGGTTCCAGGAATTTATTAGGCATTGTCCAACCCGGGGTTCTAAATCATGCCCTAACCAAGCTTGAATTTGATAGTAAATGCGATTGAAATGTTGGTGAGCTGCTCGACTCGTTGGTGGAATATTTGATAACTGCACAGGTTTGTTCGACTTTGCTGACTTGATATATAGTGCATAACGGAGATGATTGATAATATCCACATATTTTGGAGCATTATAAACTGCTAATAAGGTTTGATTACACTCTCAAATAATCTCTTAACCGGACAGTTTTCTTCTTCAAATGCCGCAGCAAGTTCATCCAAATTAGGCAGTTTCTCGAATGTTTTTAAAAACGTTTTTTCCCATTTTTAAAGAGCGCAAAAGTTGTGTCGCAGCCACTTAATGCGTGCAGAAACAAAATGTGTTTTTTAGAACGTCGATACTTATCAAAACTTTTGGTGGAGTATATTTCAGTTTTTACATTTCCTTTGCCAAATTTTTTAAAGAAAATTTCTTGTTTATGAGATAATGTACGCCCAATTAGAATCACAAGTAAATCTATATCATCGCCTATTATAACTGCTGTTTTTTCATGTTTTGATTCTTCAATAGCTGTCTCAATGATGAGGACATCTGCATCATCTCTAGCCTATTTTGTAGTGATATCAACAGATTGTAGTTTTTCAATACGGATAGTAATTAGCTTCTCTTTATTACTGCTATTTGATAGGAACTTTTCTTGGCTAATTGGTACAACTATTGTTTCATCGAAACAAACTTTGTATGTTTTTGAAAGTGCAGCAGTTCTTCTCTGCTGCTCCATTGCTTTTATGTTTTTACTATAATCTGAATATCCAGCAAAAACAACAATTGTTTTTGATTGATAATGTGTTTGTAAGTACTTTACATATTTATCTAAAATAATTAAAAAAGTATCTCCTCTACTCCATACAAGTCGATGTAAAAGAAATCCGCCCTCAATAATAAACGTTACAGTATTCTCATCGAGTTGATGGTGACATATTGTCATGCAATGTCGATTTTGTAGTTTTCCTCATGCCATTATTATCAAATAGCGCTGTTGGATATGGGCTCAATTCATATAGAAGATATTCTTCAAGGTTATTTTCAAATTGCTTGCTCACCATTATTCTTTGAAATAGTAATAATGGATCAACTTAAACTTTACAATCATTAATTTTGACAGATTTGTTAACAATGGAAAGCGGTAATACCTTATCAGAGTGCTTCAATTTTATTTCATGAAATTGTAAACCAGTGATTTTACTCATAGATTCTAATCCGATTGCATGCTATTAGTGTAAATGAGAATATAATTACAATGTGATTAAAGTATGCCCCTTAGTAATTTTTCAATTATCGAAAGAGATTATGAGTGTTTTTGAATTGATAAATTTTAGAATTATTAGAAAGAAAGATTGAATCTAATCTAAAAGTTAATAAAAAAGTATAATTATATATTTAGCAATAAATTAGAACCTTAATATTACGAGTTTTTGATCAGGACTACCAGTTGACCTCAGATAATTATCTGACCGCGCGCGCTCTACGCCCTCTATCTCGAAAACAGACCAAGGTATAAAAAAACGTTTAATACAAAAGTTGTAGAGAATTTAATTCTCTACAATATTGATACAAATAGTGTAAAACCCATAGAAAACGAGATATTAGCAAAAAAATAAAATAAAAAAAAAAATTGTGACCTTTGACCCCTGACTTTGAAACTTGCGACCATCCAATTATATGTGAATTTTGAGAATAGTTTTAGGATGCCAAAATACAAGTTTTTACGTGGTAATATACTAGGTATGTCGATTTTCCGAGATATTCACCTAATTTGGCCTAAGATGACTGGACTACTGAGCCTCTTTCATTCTCTGCGGGTTTTTAAATTTTTTTAGTCTATGGCATTACTGTCAAAAGGACAAAGCCCACAGGTTCTGAAGCCATTGGCTAACATTTTTTGAGTAACAGTTTTGTTCAGAGCTTCTTTTAGTAAAGGTGAAAAATGCTCTTTTCTCAGTTTCTCCGCATTGTGTGTCATTCTCCACTTCATTATGACATCTTTCCAACGCATATTCAGTGGATGGAAAACGGCAACATCCATAGGTTGTAAAATGTGTGTGGAGTTAGGGTAAAAGGACACAAGTATTATCCCACCCGCATTGCAAAATTCACTTAGTGGTAATATCAGATATGATGAATGACAATCCATAAAGAATACAACAAGCAACTTAATATTATTTTCCCTTAGCCACGTATAAAACGTAATTGGTATTACATAAAGAAAGTTTCTCCAGTCATCCAGCTGCTATCACTTGTACCTATTGCCCAGGACGAGGGAACAGAAGCTGTGAGGCTGGCCGGAATCCCTTCATATGAAAAGACTACCTTTAGTGGTGCCAAAGCACCCGCTGCATTGCCGGTCATAATGTTGTGAGGCACTCTCTCTCACCAATGCTGACTCGATTGTATATTACGAGCACTTTTCCCGCTTGTGGGCATAGAAAAAAAAGCTGTATCATCTATATTGAAGACGCGATTAAGGTCATTTGTAATTTCTAAATAGTTATTCTTTTAGTTACTTTGGATCGACTAGATGTTTTAAGATACTCTCTCACTTATCTCAGGCTGTCTTTTTAGAAAAAGAGTATACCAATGTCGACCAGGCCTATTATCAGTAAATGCGGTTTCATTTTTTAACTGCTGCACTATAAGCTGTACACTATCCAATAAATACTCCTTATTAATTGGGAAACCATTTTTTGCCATGTGCAAAAGCCAATGGACAAGGCCATTCTCTTCTTTATATAGCTTGCTGGCCTCCAATATATTCATGCCTGACAATTATTAAATATATCTTTAAAATATCATAAATATCAGAAAAAATACAATAATTATATCAAAAATATTCCAATGTTTAAGTTAGAAAGAAATATTTACCTTTTCAATAAGTTTAGATGGAAATTTTCGCCTTTAATGAACACCACTTTCTTAACCAAACATCTAAGAATGGACAAGCTATTGATACTAAACCCAAATGGCGCGGTTTTAATCAACTGTCAAAAATACAGTTTTCTGTTTTATAAAACAATGTGTATATGAAATACCCCAAAATATTCAAAGGTGGCTTTACAGTATCAACAGTAGACCTCAACGTAACTGTATTCTTATTTTTTGGAAATTATTTGTAAGACCCCAGGAAGATTGTCAGCTTATGGGACAGTGTCAGGCATTGGTACATTTCTTATTTTTCGTTTATTGGTAAATTTATAAAATTCGAGCATTGATAAATAAAATGAGCTTCTTTACATATCGGACAAACTAAATTTCCAGTTTATGCAAAATATTGTTGAGGTGATGGTTTATCGTTTCTAAAGGAGAAGGTTTCTGTGTTTTTTGGAATTAATTTTTGTTTGTTTTGTTTATCTTGTTGCATTTTATGAGTTTTAAAGGTATCATGTTGTAAGGCTTTTACGTAAAAATTCAGTTAACTTATTTAATGTGGGTAATTTGTTATCATCTTGTTTAACTTCCCATTCACGATTGGTTCTGTAGTCAAGCGTCCCAACTGTCTGTTGGTAAGCTTAACTTTTTTAAAGAAGCCAAATGTTGAAAAACTAGATCTCAAAGTTTTGGAAGATTCCTTTTGAATACCTGGCAATTAACATGAACGAGTCATTTTTGCAACAAACTTTTAAATAAAGAAACTTGTCAATTTCATTTAAATGGCTTTGATTATGAACAATCGACTAAAAAATATCTTTGAAAATGAGCCAAGTTTCATAGTTACCGTGAAAACTGGGAAAATCCATGGCAGCAGCACCTGTAGAAACGCTGAAATTCGAGACACCTGCAGCTTGCGGTACCAGTACTGTCCTTGCCTGTTTTGCTATTGCTGCTGCTGGTTGAAGTTTGTATGTTCACTTTTTTCTGTTTTATCTAAAAATTCTAGGCTTGTTTGTGTTCTATCAAATTCAAAAAAATCCTATTGAACGCTCTTCAAGCGGATTTCAACTTGAATTGAATTTTGATTATTTTTATCAGTGTTTAAAAATTCTTTAAATCGTTTTAACCTGCCAATAATAACTTCTTGGACATGTTTAAGCTGTAAATTATCTGCCTCTGATTTTTTTGTCGTTGGCATTATTTAAATAAATCAAATCAAATACACAGAACCAGAAATTTTTGTTTAATGAACAAAAAACCGCAGGTAAATCAGTTAAAAAGGTGAAGATTTCAAAGCAAATAGATATTTTGTGACAAAAACAAATTGAGTTTTGAAATGCTTTTAAAATGTGTGTGGCGTGTGTGAAATAACTTGAATGGACTCATGAGAATTGTAACTTCTCTCTGACGATTCTTCACTGATTATAACCACGGACATTTATCTCCATTTTTTGCTATTTCAATATCCAGGTCGTTGGAACCACCTATTATGTTGTGATAATTTCAATTGCTAGCGAGGGGCCACCCTTTGCTCAAGGAAAACACTAGACTGTAGTCTTCTGATTATAATTTATTTCTTAACTTTAATACAAAAATGCATGATGGCATACTATATATAAAATTATTTCTTTTTCGACAAAACCTTTTATGTTATAATCTTGTCATTATTCCTCTTCTTGTTGCTTACTCTTCAAATCCAGTCTGGTTGCTTGGTTACTTCTCAAATCCACATATTTTAATTGCTATATCTGAACAACAAGTTGAGTTATAAAAGTGTTTTATTAATCTTTTTGTAAATCTGGATCGTATGGAAGATATTTTCTACAATTACTTTCATTACAATAACATGGTTTCCTAGACGTTGATTCAATAATATCCATGTTTATTTCTTCTCCGTAATTATAAGTAATTTCTTCATTAGCTTCTATATTTCGTGCAGCAAAAATGGCTACAATTGGCATAGTGCTATTCTCCCTAATTATTACCAAGCTTGTATTCGGCTTACAACTGTGGTTTATGTACCTTCCAATATTACCATAAGTAGTTGGATCTATAAATGTCTTGAATAATTTTTCACCAAATCTTTCTTTCAAACAGAATATGTAGTTTGCTTGGTTATTTCTGCTGTATGTTTTGTACCTGTTTTTAGCGTCAATTTCTGTTAGAACTTCTCCAGCATATTCACAAATGAAATTACCGGCACATATTGATTTTGACGTGAACAATCCATATCCTTTATTCACGTTCGGGCATAGTTTGACTTCTAAGTTCTGTCGTGGTCCTAATTGAATTAACCTGTTTCCGCATACGTTTTTCTCGCAAAGACAGTTTGTGTTGCATTCAAAAGTTGGTAATTCTAAATTATGATGTTTTATTTTATAGTGTTCGAAGTTAAGTTTATCTGTATATTCATAAGCAGTTCCACTTTTTATTAAACATTGGCAAGTTTCACTTACACATTCACCTAAACATTTACATCCTTCTGTATAGTGTTGATATAGATTCTCTGCTTCTTCAGTGGGTAAATTTCTTGGAAAATATAATACTCCTTGTATTTTGTGCTCGTAATTATCTCTAAATTCCATTTTATTCTCTGGAAAATAATCGTCTGCATTTATTTGCGGAATATTTGGAGGTTATGATGTATGTTTATATTTCATTCTTCTCCTTTTTTAATTGTACTGGCCTTTTTCTCTTGTGATACAGCAGTTACTAATAAACGAAAAGTGTAGCTAACGTTTTTTCTAACTTATGTTTAATGCATCTACTTCAATAACATAATAATTTGTGATATGATTTATACTCCATCAAATTGACGTTTTATCTGACGTCACACCCAACATTCATAGGAAATTAATCATAAGTATAGGAAGTTGAAACGATGTAGCTGCTATTACTTTGTCATGTGCGTAAATATGTTCAATATATGAATATCTTGTCATCTCTAAAAAAACGTTTATGCTTAATTTAAAATATAAATACATATACGCATCTCAAAGCAACGTTTCTGAAAACAAAGTCATCACATAAAAGGCTTGTTTCTCATATCCTTCCGCCTTTTTCGGGCATCGGATTGGAGATCTTCCTGTGCTAATTTTTTCCATTATTTTCTGTCCTTGGCTAATGCCCTCATCTCTCCTAATGTTTTTCCTTTATTTTTTCCAATTTCTACAATCTGGTCTATCCATTTCCTCCTGGGTCTTCTTGTCTTTTTCTTGATTATCCTATTTCCATAATTTTTCTCGTTATTTTATCTTGCTTCATCATTCTTACTAGGTGGACAAACCATTTTAATTGTTTACTGGTTTTCAAGCGTTCATTTGTTGTTTTCATTAATAAGTTTTTCGAATTCTCCTTCTGTTTCATTTTATTTAGAAAGAGAGAGAGAGAGAGAAAAGAGTGAAATAAACTTTATTGATACTATTGCATCAAAAGGCCATTGACCAAAATCTTTCAGCCAGTATTCAATGTTTTTATAGTATATATAGAATTTTCCTAAGTCTTAACAAATTCAAAAAGTAGGAAGTATGAAAAAAACAAAAGTGGTAGTTACAATATTACAATAGGCTAGATATACAAACAAGTTCAAATTATATAAAAGTAATACTAAGGAAGGAAAGTTGCTTATTGATTTAGTATATAGAGGATATTTCCAAATAGAGTTTTTCTGCGTGTTTGCTACGCTGAGCATTTTCTGTTTTTTTTTATAATATGAGGCTTAATCAGCCAGATGTTTTCTTCAAGGCAGAAAGATTTAAATAGTTTATCAAGTCTCTCATTTATAGGTTCTATTCCAGTTTTAGTGTAAAGCATTCTATTTTGTGGGTTATGCAATGGATTACCAGGGTGTCTCATTTTTGTTATTTTCCGGAGACGGGTCGTTTCACCTACTTTCATATTGTTTTTTTATGGGGTTTTTACAATTATATAGAATTGTAGCACCATACTCTATTAAGGGTGTACAAATCATTTTATAAATATTGTCAGCAGTTTCAATCCCAATCCCCTCATTTCTGTATGTTAAGCTTCTGAAGTGTTGTGCTCTGGTTATCATTTTTCTTTTCATAGATGATGTGTGGTAGTCGAACGTTAATTTGGTATCTGTTTCCATCCCCAGGTACCTGACTGGATCCTGTGATTAAAAATTGGACCCCGTTATGTTATAGAGAACCAACCAACAAAAACATGTTTCTGCGTTAAATAAGAAAGTAGTGATAGACTGGTTATTGAAAATAATGGCTTATATAAAGAAATAATATGTATTTATTTTTATTGACTTATGAACTTAATTAACAAACTGAGATAAAAATAAAAAAGAAATGTTATGCGTAACTATAAAAAAATCACTTGGTTCCATCTTGCAAAACTGAATTTCCGATAATCATTCATCTTCTACTTCAAAGTCTAAATTTGTATTATTATACCCTTCTATATCTTTTTCAATTTTATCATCGCCAATAAGGTTCGCGTAAAACGGATGGTCTGCCAGAGGAATTAAATGAAGGTAGCTCTTAATATTGCTGCCGACTCAAGACAGTTTTGGTCCTACATCAATGCGAAAAATAGAACATCACGCATACCTGGCATTATGTCTTTAGATAATGAAACCTATTCAATGCCACAGGATATAGTGGATAAATTTAGTCAGTTTTTTGAAAATGTATTTGTGCCATCATCAGTACCACGAGCTGATTTAGTTGACTTATATGAGTCGCAGTTTTATGGGGACGTCATCAACATCAGGGATATTACAGTGTGAAATTGTTGAAGCTGCTAAAAAATTGAATAATAAGATGACATCTGGATCAGATGATATTCCGTCATTTTTCGTAAAGGACTGCATTTCTTTATTAGCTTGTCCATTGAAAGTATTATTCAATTTGGCTTTAGAATCTTCCACTTTCCCTGATCAATGGAAGGAAGCTAGGGTTGTTCCAGTTTTTAAATCAGGTGACAAGTCTCTAATTAATAATTATCGCCCAATATCCATTCTGTCCAATTTTTCAAAACTTTTTGAAATGGTGGTTTACAATCGTTTATATCCATCCATTCGTAGCCTTATTTCACCTGCACAACATGGGTTCCTCGACAAGAGGTCAACTGAAACTAACTTACTTCTTATAGCCCAAGAAATATCAGAAATAATGGATGCTGGTAAACAAATAGACGTAATTTATACTGATTTTTCAAATGCTTTTGACAGAATGGATCATGGGATTTTAATCCAAAAACTGAATCGGTTTGGTTTCTCTTCCGCTTTGTTGAAGTTCTGCCAATCTTACCTTCATAACAGGTTTCAATTTGTTTTTTATAATGGTCACTCTTAAAATAAATATCTTAGTGAGTCAGGTGTACCTTGGATCATTGTTGTTTCTTTTATTTATTAATGACCTGGAGGTACACTTAGATTCGGGTAGACTCATGTATGCAGATGATTTAAAAAAATTCTTCCCATAACATCCATAGACAGTTCCTTAACACTACAATCCAATTTGGATAGAGTATCCGAATGGTGCTTACAGAATAAACTGACATTAAATATATCAAAATGCCAAGTAGTGACCTACAGTAAAAAACTAAACCCAATTCACTTCTACTATAACATTAATGGGAATTTGTTATCTCGTCTTACTTCTGTAAAAGATCTAGGAGTGATATTCGATTCCAAATTTAGTTTCACTGAACATATTAATTCTAAGGTTGCCGAAGCATCGAGATTTTATGGATTTGTGATTAGAAACTGCCGTGGATTTAAGGATATTTGTAGTTTAAAAATGTTATATTTTTCGTACATACGCTCTAAGTTACAATATTGCTCTGTTGTATGGGATCCCTATTACAATGTTCATATCAGCAAGGTTGAGTCGGTTCAGAAGAGGTTTCTAAAATATTTGGTTTTGAAGGTTAGTGGTATTTATCCACAGAGAGGCTCTGATTATCAGATTTTATTAGGTATTTTTAATTTTGAAAGTCTTGAATTTCGTAGAATTTGTAAATCATTGTCCTGTTTATATAAGTGTTTGCACAATTTAATTGATTGTTCAGACTTGATATATAAAATTAATTTTAATGTACCACAGTTCTACAATATTGTGATTCACCAATTAATGTTATATGTAATAATTTTAATTTATTGTGCAACACATGCGACATTTTTATAGATAATTTTAAAGCTTGCGCTACTGAAAGTTATACAACTATGTGAAATGTGTTTTTTAGTTTTATTTTTTTTTTATTCTTCTTTTCTTAATTTAATTTAAGGCTGTTTCTTCTTTTATTATATAACCATTGTTTTTGCTCTGTAAAGGGATTTGTATAAATCTGTTGGGCAATAAAGGCTATTATTATTAATATCCTTAAGTTTAGCTTCTGCTACGGGCTTTCCGTTATGCCAAAGAGTTGTTAGATGTTTAGAAAATATTATTATTTGTGGTCTACCTTTTCCCCGTTGAATATTTATTTCTTTATAGTCGTGAGTGTCTTCGTAGTTTGTTTTAGTGAAGATACTGTAGGGCTGTTCTTTCAAAACCTTAATCTCTTTCATTTTCAACCAGTTGATTTTTTTCTTTTTTGCAGCTTTTTTCTCTATTTACTATCTCCTTTTCAATCTTTTCAGTACCAACAAAGTCTTCACCTTTCATAGAAACTACTGTAATGGGACGTTTTTCCGGCAGGTTTTCATTACTTCGATGTAATCTTCTGGGGAAAACAATTTGGAATGCATCTTGAGGCTACATTCGACATCGCCGAAATCACTATCATTCGGCAAGAAACTGTGCCCGCCCTGAAACTAAAACACGTAGTCTGATCGTTTCCAAATGTGTGGACTCTTCAAGCACACATTTTAACATAAGAACCAATTTTATATAACGGTTTTGATCGCCATAAGAGTCACTCCATAAAATAAGATTTTTAACATTTTTCGAAACATGATTATTTGCAATATAAAGCCGCAAGCAAGAGCCAACTTCTTGGGACCCTCAACCTGCCTGTCCTTCCAGCCACACGTTAAAAGTGGATTTTGCTTCTTTTCCCGAATAAATATCACAGTTGTATAACCATAACTGCCTTTTGTAGAAAATGATATTAGTTGTTAGACGTGGCAGAGGAAGAGTTTTTTCCATGTCAAACGTTATTGTTTCCGTATCTTAATTTTCAGTTGCCCTCTTAATATCGTTCATTATATCTCTAGCTTTCTCTGCTTGTTCTAGATGCATGTTGTGCTCCAAAGTAACTCTTCTCTTCTCCTTCAGGTAAACTTTTTACTTTGGCTTTATAGGTGTCACATTTGTTACAGGTGTCTCTGTTTGTTTTCTTCAATTTTAAATTAAATTTGGTTAAAAATATTTTTTTATACGATGCAAAGCTCACCGTATCCATATTTTCATTTTTGTAAAGATTATACATCAGTGTGAGTGTCATTCCTTCTGCTAAATATTCTTGTTTGCCTTTTCTTGCCCGGCAGTAATGAGAGATATATCTCGGGAACTTATTTATATGACTTATAACTTCATTTTTATGCTCCACTGACATTTTGTTGTGGTCGCCAGCTATACCTCGACGATGTTGATAATGTTCTAACTTTCAGCAGTGCAGTATTGATATGTTTAGTGGAAATCCGCAGGGTTTTTATGAAAACATCTTACAGAGTACATTTTTATTAATAAAGTATACTATGGTAAACTGTTTTTTGTTTGGATTTATTGCTGATGTAGTTTTCCTTTTTACTTTCTCTTCTCTCACGCATGCACATAAGAATATAGTTTGAAGATTATAATCACCTAAATTCCAATAGTGCTCAAATAGCGTTTTCTTTTCTTCAACAAAAATTCTCTCATGGCACTTCAAGATACATGAACAGTTGAAATCAATAAACACTTTTGGTCTTACTAGTTTTCTTTTCGATGAAAAATATCGCAGGTTACTGTTTCCATTCTTCTTTCTACTGTTTCGGTCCTGTTCGTTATATTTCCTTTTCCTTCCCCTCCTTGGACGTCCTTTCTGGTCAGTACTGGAGTTATCTTCATTGTTTTCTAAATTTTCCGATAATTGTTCGATATTTTGTTGCACATTGAAATCTTCATCTGAGAACAAATCATTTAAATCAAGCTCATAGTCTCTGTCTTTCAAAGAATCATCCGAATCTTCGAACTCTTGAAAATCGGTACCTCAAATCTACTTGAACTAAGAATGCTAGTACTTTTCTGACAGACTTTGTCTCTTCCTACACTAGTAGTTGGTTCTCTTCCAGAAAATTGTTGTAATCTTTGATCTCTTTTTGCGAATCATTACTATCAATATTTCTCACAGTTATAGCCCGTTGTGAAACCTGTATGAAAATAAATTCGCAATAAGGAACCAACTGTGTCACACACAAATAAACAAAAAGGAATGTAACAAAATAGTTAGGTAAAACAACTCGACAATAATAATTCCAATGGCATGTTGTTTGCACATAAAGTTAAACGAAAGCTCATAACATGGTCTAGTTTCAACAAAATCAGTTTTTGAAATTTTAGGTTAGAATAATCAAAAATAAAATATTTAAATAAATCAATCATTTAATTAGACTTACCGTGCTTTTATCTATCATCATCCAGCCGAAGTGTTGATGCCCTTACCTTTTCTACCATAAGTATGGTTCTTTGAGAGTACATCTTTATTAGTGGTAATATAATAGTATAATGGTAACATACATGTATTATCAACCAACTGAGAAACCAACAACAAACTGGATCGCGATACATCGAGTGTAAAACAAAGTGTTTTATGTAAATGGGATCCAAGCGACATTGGAACTATAATGGGACTAAAAAGTTCAGTCGGCATTTTGTAACAAGGCACCAAGTGTTTTTGTTTTGCTGTTGCAAAGTGTAATAAATGCATTCTAAAATGTTCAGTTGGTTCCTGCGATCAATATATGGTGCATATAGATCCTCAGCGCTTGGCTCTCTATTGCGAAATGTTCAGATCGTTATTTGAGTTAGAAATAAGATTTATCTCATTTTTTCACCAAATGTCGGTGCTTCCTTATTGCATAACTGGGTCCAATTATTTGTTTTGTTTCAGCAAGATTTATTGTTAATATCCATCTGTTGTCCCATGATAATATGTCAACATGCCATTGTAATATATTTACTGTGCTTACTAAGTTTTTGCCATAGGTTATTATCGTTGTGACATCTGCAAATTTAAGTAAGTTGCCATTAGTAAGTTCATTTTGACATATGTCATTACAGTAGAGGTTGTTCAATAAAGGAGACAGCGGTGAGCCCTGTTGTACTCCTTGTTGCATGAAGAATGACTGGAAAAATGTTCCATTGATTCTTACTATACACCTGTGACTAGTTAGAATTTTTTTTTATTATATCATATTTATTAACAATCAAAACAACATAAGGTTCTATAAGCTCATTTGTGGGCTCCTATTGGCGTGGTGAGGTCTTCTCCAGTGATATGACCCCTTTAACTGTTTCTCAGATCAGCTGGCCAGTTCCTTTTGAGTCTCCTGTCGGCTTTAAATTCTTATAAAGGTTGGTACATGGGGTTACTGTGTAATTCCAGTCCTTCGTGGTGTTTCGCACTGTGTTCAGTGATCACATCCTGTACGAACGGGATTCTTAGGTCTTCATGGAGTGTTAGGTTTGACACGTACCAAGGTGCATCAGCTATCATACGTAGTATTTTAGATTGGCTTCTTTGGATTATGATTTTATTTGAATTGCTCACATATCCCCAGAGTTGAATATCATACGTCCAAATAGGTTTTATGACAGCTTTATAGATGAGAATTTCATTTTCTAGGGTCAATTCCGATTTTCTACCGATTAGCCAGTTTAGATCTTTTATTCTTAGGTCAATTTGTTTTCGCTTCTTAATTATATGTTCTTTTCAGTTGAGTTTTGAGTCAAGATGTATTCCTAGGTATTTGGAGCTATAGGATTGAGGTAGTTGAATATTGTTAAGTGCAACTGGCGGACTCTGGTGTTTTCTCAAGGTAAAGGTCACTTGGACGGATTTTGATTCTCCACTTATGTGATCATGTCTCTATTTCATTTAGTTGTACCTGAAGAGTGGTAGAGGCTGTAATTGGATTTTCGTCGATTGCAAGGAAGGCGGCATCATCTGCAAACGTACCGGTGATGGTTTCATTATTGGTTGGTAGATCTGCTTTACATAGTACATACAATAGTGGTCCAAGAACGCTGCACTGTGGGACACCTGATTTTATTGCAAAATTATTGGAATGATTGTCATTCACTCTTGTTCGAAATTCTGTCTCATTTAGATAAGACTTTAATAGTTTCAGGTAAGTGATGGGAAGATATCTTTTGATTTTGAAAACCAAGCCTGTGTGCCAAACTTTGTCAAAGACTTGACTAACATCCAAGAAAGTAGCTGTGGAGTACTTTTGTTTTCCATTGCCATATTTATTTGGTGTACTATTCTATGAACCTGCTGTACTGCAGAGTGCTCCTTTCGAAATCCAAATTTGTGGATAGGTATCCATTCCTCTGTTTCAGGGTCTAAGTTGATTCTTTGTAACAATAGTCTTTCAAGTATTTTGGATATGATTGGTAGTAGGCTTATTGGCCTATATGATGAAACTTCATTTGGATTTTCGCCTTCTTTTGGGATTAGTATTATTTCAGCGGTTTTAAGGAGCTTTGGCCAGTAGTTTAAGCGTAGAATGGCATTGACGATGCGAGTAATGAATATGATTCCTTTCTCTGGTAGTTTCTTTATCATCGTAGGTGTTATTTTGTCCAGCAAGGAGCTTTTCTAGTGTTTAAATATTGAATTTCCTGTTGAACTTCGTTTTTAGTTAGTGGTCTGATTACCGGTATGTTAGCTGGAATGTTATTTATGTCTCTTTCAACTTCAATATCTGGAGCGTCGTTGTTGGGGGTAAATACTTGAGTTAGGTGCTCGACAAATAACACTGCTTTTTCCTCATCACTTCTGGCCCTCTGTAGTGTTGGTCCCCGTTCATTTCTAATTCGAGTTACCAGAGTCTTAGGTTTTTTGGAATTTTTGATTGGCTTCCATATTGAGTTGTCGTATCGATTTAGATTCGTTATGTAATACGTAAATGATCTTTCTTGTTCCTCTTCAAGTTTAGATTGCCTGGTTTTTGACAGCTCACTATCGACATTATTCGCGGCACTCTCGCCAGAAAATCGATTTTCTAGCCTCGAGGCTAGTAGTAGCAGCACCAACCGGTGTGAGTTGTCCAGTCAATTTACAGCATCGATGGTAAAAAGTGAAACTAAAAAGATACCAAGTATCGTACATCTACTGTCTCTCTTTTTCTGTCTTCATTATTATTGCATCATACTCCACTACTACTAACCTGTGGTTTGTTCCCATTTCAGCCTCTTTTCTTGTATATACTTTTTTTTCCATTTTTGTTAGATTTTGTATATAGACTACGTAACTGATTAAACTCTTTGCGTTTCTTTCTTCCGCTACAAACGTATATTTATCTTCTTGTTTTTGTTTCCACATCGTATTTCCTATTAAATCGTTTCTTCGACAAAAATTTATCACCTTAAGGCCAATTCTGTTCGTTATTTCCATAAACTCCCATACTCCCCTAAAATTGAGTTAATGTGAGCTTTTTAACAGTATACAGGTCCAAAGTGAAATGGAAAATTCTTGGCCTCAAAATATTATGATCTGACGAAATTCGCTTTAATAATATATTGATAATAAATAAGATGCAGGATGTCAAAGTTGAAATACACTACTCCAAGAATTTAACGCACCACCAAAAAATAACCAAAAGTTTAAAGTAAATTTTTGTCTAAACTGCTTGTCCGATTTGAATGAATTTTTTTTTGAATGACAGGTTAACACTTCCAGAGAGTTAGTGTACTACTGTATTTACATACAAACTTATTTTTGTATAAATACGGGGTGCTGCAATGATAACCTGATTTTTTCATAAAATTTGTAACACCCTGTGGAGTTCAACAGTAACAATATCAACTTAAAATTAAAATCAAACTGTAGCTTTATCTTTTTGTAACATTTTGTTTTTTGATTTACTCTATTATCTTGGCCACAACAAGAGAAAATCAATTTTATAGCATAACATGTTTTTTATTAAAATTTATTATCCAACTTTAACAACGAAAAACAATGAAACAAAACGTAAAAAAGTCAGTAGCGAGTATTTCCGCCTCTGGCAGAAATAACTGCTTGGCACCGACGGCCCATACTTAAAATAAGCGACCGTATATCATTTTGGTCAATTTCTTCCCATATTTCAATCAGTCGCCTCCCCACGTCTTCCAAGGTGTTCAAGTTCCGTTCCTCTCGTTACCTCCTCCCAAGAGTGTCCCAGAGATTCTCTATGGGATTTAAATCAGGGCTTCTAGCTGGCCATGTCATGGTATCGATGCCAACTTCCTCTAGATAATTCCTCACAACTCCAGCAACATGAGGCCTGGCATTATCGTGCATCAACAAAAATCCTTGCCCTATATATGGCGCATATGGCATTACATATTGGTCTAAAACCTCCAATATGTACCTTTCAGCTGTAAGGCTTCCATTATTTATGACCACAAGTTCTGTGCGACCAGTCAAAGAAATACCTCCCCAGACCATCACAGATCCTCCTCCAAATAATGTGTTATTTGAGAAATTACACTGAGCATATCGTTCGTTAGGGCGTCGATATACACGTATGCGCCTGTCATTATTGTACAAACAAAATCTTGACTCATCCGTTAATAAGACCTGTTGCCATTCCGCTTCTAACCCGTTACGATGTTCAATGGCAAAATTCATCCTCGCTCTTCGATGATCTCTAGTTAGAGCTGGCCCCCGAGCAGCAATTATAGGTCTCAAATTGTGTTCTCGTAGTCGCTGACGAGCTGATTCACCACAAATTTGTACAAAACGTTGTCTTAATGCCGATAATCTTAAAAAACGGTCCTGATTAGGGGTTGTTATTCAATTCCTTCCTTGTCCCGGTCTGCGACCATGACTTCCAGTGTCTCTATATCTTTGTATAACTCGTGAAACGGTTGTATGGTATACATTAAATCGTCTACCAATTCTTCGGTAATTCCAGCCTTCCTCGAACAATATTAATGCTTGAGCACATTCTTCGCCAGTAAGATTTCGTGTTTCACGTTGCATATTAATTAAAATAAAGGTTTTTACAAAAAAAAACGTAAGGGCTAACACTAAAAATACACTTCTATGAAATGCTTTTTGACACCTGTATTTAGCTAATGACAATTTACTGTAACTTATTGTTTTTCATAGCCTGCTACTCACTTTTATCATTATAAATTTTAATAAAAAACATGTTATGCTATAAAATTGATTTTCTCTTGTTGTGGCTAAGATAATAGAGTAAATCAAAAAACAAAATGTTACAAAAAGATAAAGCTACAGTTTGATTTTAATTTTAAGTTGATATTGTTACTGTTGATCTCCACAGGGTGTTACAAATTTTATGAAAAAATCAGGTTATCATTGCAACACCCCGTATTTATACAAAAATAAGTTTGTATGCAAATACAGTAGTACACTAACTCTCTGGAAGTGTTAACCTGTCATTCAAAAAAAAATTCATTCAAATCGGACAAGCAGTTTAGACAAAAATTTACTTTAAACTTTTGGTTATTTTTTGGTTGTGCGTTAAATTCTTGGAGTAGTGTATAAATAACGTTTATGCACAGTAAATTGAAAGATTTAGGATAATATGCGAACGTAAAAATTTGAAGATAGGTGGTTTCAAGGCATGAGAAATCATAATATGATATCCGTTTCGATGTGGATCAATCCTTATGAAATCAACCAGTGTAAAAACAATGTTGAACCTGTAGGTCATGAATTTTATTAATTTTTTTGCTTATTTTTTGCATGCATTAATTTAAAGAAAAATAAGAGACTTTAGATTATTTGACCTACGGTATTTGAGTTATAAATTTTTCAAATTAAATATGTGACAAACAGAATGTTTTTGAAATAGTTTTTGGGTTCTTTCTCAAAAACTATTTAAGCTAGAAAGCTTGAGCAGGTGTCATATATTTCAGTTTTTTATGTTCTTTCTTTTGATATACATGACCTAATTCTAAAAATACAATATTTTATCAAAAAAAAATTCTTTTTCGAGTTTTGGGAAAAATCTTAAACATCGTGGTTTTGGTATCCAGGACCTCTCGCAATATGACTACTACTAACCAAACAGCATTATCTTCCTACTTTCCCTAAACGCGAGCAAGCGATTGTTTTGCACTCTATCCCCAACACTGTTTTATTTGAATACATAAAAGCAATAGGAGATATCGTTTCCCCCAAAAATATCACAGTTGCATCTAGAATTTCCAATAACCGTATTTGTATGTATCTATCCTCAACAGCAATTCTAGATGATCTTAAAACTCATCAGAACATTGGCATCATTGCCTCAATAATTCCTATTTGAAGACTTATTTCGCCAGCTATTTTAATATCGAATGTATCCCTTACTATCCCCCACTCTGTTATCGAGAAAGCTCTCAAGGATATCGGGCTGCAAATAGCTTCTCCTGTTTGAATTTTTCATGTGATAGTTGCCAGGAAATATATTGTCAGGAATGTATGGGGATCACTACAACAGAATTAAGAGTACTTCAATTAAAAAATAATAGGATATTAAAATTTTGCTGCAGGAAATGCTGTGGAAAACTAAATAATGATAATATGAACAACTTTAAGGCATTTGAAGGCTTTTTTACTAGAGAAATAAATAACCTAAAGTCTATGATAGAACTACAAAATGAAACAATAAAAAAGCAAAATGAGACTCTACAGAAACTAATACAAGAGATAAACTCAGTTTGCTGACAGATTAAAAACTAAAAATGAAACACTTGTCATAAAGCCTAAAGAAAAACAACAAAGTAATACAACTAAGGACGATCTTAAGCAGAACATTGATCCGAAAAGTCTTGCGGTAGGAGTAGAGAATTTAATAGAAGGTAAAGAAGGAACAGTTTATATCAATTGCGATAGTAGAAACTCAAAAGAAAAAATTAGGAATAAGGTTGAAAATGAACTTGGCAATCAGTATAAGGTAATGGACGGCAGACAAAAAAATCCAAAAATGATAGTAAGAGGGGTTGATGAAGAATATATCACAGAAGATGTTGACATTGTTATACAAACAATGAAAGAACAAAATGAGTTAGAAACAACAGAAGATACAGTATTGAAAGTACTAGCAAGATACAAACAAAACGGCCAACAAAATAAAGGTAATATAATATTAGAAGTAGATGTTGCATTACAAAAAAAATTGAGACTGCAAGGTAAGCTGAACTTGGGGTGGAGAAGATGTGTTGTCCACGAATATTTTTCTGTCATAAGATGTTTCAAATGTGCTAGATATGGGCATGTAGCAGCAAATTGCCAGAACTTTATAACATGTTTTAATTGTGCAGAAAATCATAAAACAGGAGATTGTGCTTCTAGAATTTTTAAATGTATAAACTGTTTGGAAACCAATACTAAATTAGGAAAATCTTTAGATTTTAATCATAAAGTATCAGATGTAAATTGTCCTTGTTATAAGAGATTGATTGACATTGAATCTAGAAAGACAAAATGTACATAGCAATTACGGAGTGACTTACAGCCTCAAAACAAATCTGGTATAAAATTGTTTCATCAAAATGTTCAGGGTCTGTCAAACTGTCTAAACAATACGAATGTCGTAATCAGTAATTTAGATTTACAATTTGTAGCAATCACTGAACACTGGCAGAATACAGATAGTATTGGTGCTTTTCAGTTGCAATGCTTTAAACTTGTAACATATTTTTGTCGTAGAAAATCAAGAGCCCATGGGGGAGTAGCTCTGTATTGTGCAAATTATCTGTCTCCAGTAATAAGATACGATATTAATCAATTAAGTGAAGAATATGTGTTTGAATGTACCGCTGCAGAATTTAGAATAGATAGTGTAGGATATGTGGTTTGCGTAATATATAAACCACCCAATACTAGCACAGAAGATTTCATATTAAGATTAGACCAACTGTTAGATATAGCCTCAGAAGGTGAAAAATTTGTGCTTGTAGCGGGAGATTTTAATTTGGACTTATTACCATTAAATAAAAATATTAACACCTTAAATAGTTTCTTGAACTTTTATAATATGAAGTACATAATAAATACTCCAACAAGAGTTACTGCTAATGCAAAATCATGTTTAGATAATGTGTATGTACCTAGTTTTGCAGATTATACCGTGAATGTTTTGAATACCAACATATCCGATCATTTTGGTCAAACAGTTACCATTTTTAACAACATACAAACAGCAAATAATACTTATGCCTATAAACGTCTTTTTGGTTCTGAGCGATGTGAGTTTTTTTGTAGTCTCTTAAGAAATGAAATGTAGACTTCAGTATATGAGGGATCAACAGTTGACGACAAGTATGATACTTTTATTCAAATATTAACAAATCATTTTAATTTGTCTTTCCCTGTAAGACAGGTTAAGCAGTTACCAAATAAAAAATGCAAATGGATGACTACCAAAATTACTGTTGCCAAAGATACCCTAAATTTCATGTTTGAGCTTTATACTCATAATCATATACCCAAACAGGCATATAATAATTATAAAATCTATTACTCCAACCTTGTCTTGCAGGAAAAGAGGAATTACTATGACAGACAAATTTGTGAAAGTAGCAGTTGTACAGATCTTTAAAAACGGAGATACATTATTGGTGGAAAATTATAGACCAATAAGTCTCCTCTCTACTACAAAGTTTTTGAAATTGCTATGAGAAAAAGATTGGTTAGTTTTTTTAATAAGAACCAGATCATAGCTTCGAATCAACATGGATACCGAGAAGCAAAATCTACTATAACTGCTGCATTCGGTTTTATTGAGAGGATTCTGGACGTCCTTGATAGTGGTAGTCTCGCCCTTGGAGTTTTTTTGAACCTATCGAAGGCATTTGACTGTGTGAACCATCAATTATTGCTTGACAAAATGGGGATTCGGGGTAGATGCTATGATTGGTTTCAATCTTATTTAGCAAACCGTTCCCAAAAAGTCTGCATTAAAACAAACTCTTCTGAATATACTTCTAATGCCAGAGAAGTTACACTGGGTGTACCTCAGGGCAGTGTGCTTGGTCCAATCCTGTTCATACTCTACATAAATGATTTAGAACTGTTTTTAAATGATATAACAACTACACTAACAAATTATGCTAATGATACAAATGTGCTCATTGTTGGAGATAATTATAATGAAATGAAAACTAAGACAACATCTGTAATTTTAAAAATGGCTGAATAGTTTGAAGGGAACTCTTTAATCATGAATAACAAAAAGACGTAATGAAATTGTGTATCCTAATAATATTGAGATTAACAATAACGTAAGTACATTTTCGTCAGAAATTAGGTTTCTAGGAGTCACAATAGATGAGCACATGAGCTGGGTGGAGCATGTGCAGCTGCTCTGTGGTGGATTAAGTAGAAATTGTTATTCTTTAAAGGAATTAAAAAAAGTAGTTAGCAAACATACATTGATAACTGCATATTATGGGAATTTCTATTCATCGCTGACCTATGGAATTGTTTTTTGGGGTGGTTCACGCAGTCAGACTGTCTTTGTATTACAAAAAAGAGCAGTTAGAATTTTGGCTGGTTTAAAACTGAGTGAAAGCTGTAGGGGATATTTTAAATCTTTAAATTTATTAACAGTACCTGGTATATACATATATGAATGTGTATGTGTATAGAAATAGGAAATATTTTTCAGATTATACAATTGCACATGAGTATCATACGAGACAGAAATACATTTTCCGATACCCTATTCATAAAACATCATTGCTTGAAAAAGGTTGCTTATATAGATGTTAGTTAACGTTTAACCTATTACCTAAAGAACTACGGGATATTACTAACATACATAGATTTAGGAGGACTATAAAAAAATGTCTTGTGTCTGCAGAACCATATAGTATAGACGATATAAATAGCAATACATTTTTGGATTTGTGATTCAGTGTTCTACGCATATCTTTTTATAATTGTTTGCGTGTTACACATTTGTTATTTGCTTTTGATCTGTTTTTTAAATATAGTTTGGCGCATATTAACATTGTACAACTAGTGAGAACGTATAACATTGTAGATTTTAACTGTTTTTTTTTTAAATTTATGTATACCTTATATTTCGTTTTTACAGAGAACTTTTGACATGTACCATACAATGTATATATTTTTTTTTTCTAAAAATCCATCTTGTCATTACGAAATAAATATCTATCTATCTATCATTTGTAAAATGTGGCGCGCAAGCAGATAAATATGCTAATATCATGAGTGTCCATTACTTACGTTATACTTCATAATGATAACTTTAGCATACAAACCTCAATTCTGATTACTCTCCAGGACACTCTGTATTGAATATTTGTTTCTACTGACAGGTTGGTGTGTTTTCTGTATAAACAGAGTGGACATACTGCCGACTCTTGTTCCAACCCTACATAATCTATCTCAACCACAAAATGAAATATTCGCCCACTCTCTTGCTATCACAATTACCAGCTACTATTTCATTCAGTGGCTCTGCCTCATCCCCCTTCTTATCTTCTGAACCCCTGTCAAACAATCTATCAACAGCTGACTAAACCATTTTCTAACCTTATTTTTCCCTCTTTATCCCATGGCCAAAAAAGAGGTATTTCCTCTGACAGCAATGTTGATACCGCTGGTCAACTATCTCCCACAGAATCCCCATTGCCAACAGACAACGAAATGCCTTCCCTCTCTTATACAACATCCCTTAACACAACTAAACTCCTTAAGAAAAAACCTAAAACCGTTCCTGAACATCATAAACTAACATCCAACTCTCTATACATATCCTCTATCAAGACAATCTGTCCAAACTCATGCTCCCTGAAACTCAGTTCACAGCGTTTTTAGAAAATTAATACGGTAGTTCAGATCCTCTTAACGAAGCCCTGGAATTTACTTCTAATATCCAAGGACTGTCGTACGATTTATCACTTCTTTACTCAGAAACAAAAGAACGATCACTTAAAAACCGCATCACACGACTTTAGAAAAAATTTTATCCCGAGGACCTTGCTGATAGTAAAAGTGTAAATCGATGATGAACTTAATTTTGATACCTCTCAATGCTCTCAACAACCGACTTCTTAAGTCACCATTCAAAATTATTCAATAGAATTATGAGGATTTTTTCCTCGTTTGGAAAGAATCCAACAAATAATATCAGACGAGTGACCTGTAATCTTATATTTACAAGAAACCAACTATAAACTAAAAAACTACGAAGGATATCATTATGTTCGCACCAACTGCACGAAGGCTAGTGGGGGTACATTTTTTGCATTTCAACTTTTTTATCATCAATATTTTATTAGAGCATGTTGCGTCAGATCGTAATATTTCGTGGCCAAGTTGTATTAATTATATTATATCAAATTATAAATTATTATATCTTAATGTCACAGTAAAATGTGGCCAACCAAAGGGGATAGATAAAATTTATCAATTTGAAAGATACTAAAGAAGCTTTGATTTAACCAAAAGCATTCAACTAAGGATTGGTTTTGGGTTTAATATTTTATTGAAATTGTTTTTTGTTTGGTTTGATATTCAGTAAAACAAAACTATTGTATTGTAAAATTTAGCTAAATTAACTTCATTATCTAAAAAAAGTAATTTAAAAAAATATTTTCTAGGCGATTCAGTCAAGAAATAAATATTCCATTTTCTGATCCTACAGTTTTCAAAATTCAGTTTTATGCATAATTAATTATCTTTTAGCCTAGTCATTACATAAGCCATTTAATGGGACATGAAGGTCCGGGCAGTATTCTATCAGTACTGAAAGCTCGTGGTTGGTCGAACAGTTTAGTAGCAGGAAACAAACCTGCTCCACGAGGTATAGGATTCTTTGCTGTAGCTGTTGATTTAACTGAAGAAGGTATTAATCACGTGGATGAGATTGTCGAATTAGTGTTCCAGGTTTGTACAATTTTTTATATACCGCAAGTGTCATTTAACATTAAAAACTTTTAGTACTTGAATATGTTGAAAAAAGAAGGCCCACAAAAATGGGTGCAAGACGAAAATAGGGACATAGCGCAGATGATATTTAGGTTTAAAGATAAGGAATCACCTAGAAGTTATATTTCTTCTTTAGTACACAGTATACAGGTTGGTTTCTTTTAGTTTTTTTGTTTCCATTATATTTAATGTAACGATAATTATTAGGAATATCCAATGGAAGATGTATTATCTGCAAATTACATGTTGACTGAATGGCGTCCTGACCTAGTCGAAGATTCATGGAAGAATTTCGTTCCAGAGAAAGTTAGGTAAGTTTTCACAAAATATTTATTTATAAATAAAAAAGTTTTATTTCGTAAACATGGTCGATTTTAGGATAAAATTTTCTGAATAAAAATTAGACAATTATAAACTACTCCTTTATTTAGGAATTATATTGGAGCTATGCACTACATGGGGTAGCCCATCCATATTTCTATTTAAAAAACTGAGTATTGTTTAAAAAACTGGAGTTTTTAAATTTAATTGTTAACAAACTGAACGAAAATTATTTTTCAGAAAAAATAATACTTTGGGAGTAATTTTAAGTCCAATGTCATGGTTTAGAAAACGTCGCAGTTACCTACGATAAATATTTAAAAAATAAAACTAGAATGGCGTCAGAATTGACATTTGATAGAATCCCAATATTTAAAAATATACAGGGTTCTTATAAAAAATTTCAAAATTAGGCCTTATATAACTCACCCAAAATTCAGTAACATCAAACAACTAACTCGAGTTTTAGGGGTGGCCCGTGTCTCGTTTACACCTGGTATGCACAATTTATTGGATTTGTAATGTGTTTTAAAATATTATGCCTAAGTAAAAGTAAATATAAATAAAAAGAACCATTTTTCTATTTTAGGATATCTGTGATAGCTAAACAATTTGAGAAAGATTTGGATAAAAAAGAACCTTGGTATGGAACTAAATATCATATAGAGAAAATCCCAGATGCAACAATTCAGGTATAATTAACAATATTTTGTATCTTTTTGATATATTTTAATTAATAGTTAATATTTAGAGGAAATTTTCAATATTTCAATAAATTTATACTTGCTGATTAAATTTTAGAGGTGGAAAGAAGTGGGATTATGTCCAGATTTGAAAATGCCCGAAAAGAACGAATTCATTCCAACTGATTTTAATTTGTATCCCATCGACGAAGACGTAAGTATATTGATTGGAAGTACGAAACGTATATTTTACAATAAATAACATTTTAGGTAACTGAATTTCCGATTATCGTAGAAGACACTGCCTTAACACGAGTATGGTTTAAACAGGACGATCAATTTTTACTTCCCAAAGCAAATCTTATGTGTGATTTTGTCAGGTAATCTTTTAATTTGATTAATTTAACTAAATTGACCATTTTTATTGGGGATTTTTGTTGTCAATAGCTTCAGAAAAATGTTTCTCTATTATTAAGTCATCTTGTTTACCGTACGTCCTTTGGCCATCTTTCTATACTGAATTTTCTTAAATCTGCCTCCACCTTTACATTTTAGCTCTTCCTTTTCTCTCTTTCCCTCTAATCCAGCTCTTAGTAATTTTTTGGTATTCTAGAGTCAATTATTCATGTCCCAGCCATCTTACTCGTCGGATTCTTAATACTCGGGCGATTCTAAGAGATTAAGAAAGTTTTCTCTCTACTATTAAGTCAATCTTGTTTAGTGTACCTCCTTTTCCCATCTTTCCATAGAACCATTCATTTGTGTCCCGGTGTCTCGGCCAGGGTTGACATACACAAAAACCCATTTCAAAAACTCACCATCAGTATTGACAAAAACTCAGTGACTTTGTGTCAAAAACTCATACAGAAATAAGTAAACTTATCAAAATCAAATTTATTTATCAACTCTTACATATAAAAATTATCGAGATAATTACTTAGATACTAATGGTAACATAAAACTAAAAAAGGAAAACATTTGAGATAACATTAGTCTCTGGCTCTGTCTTTGACATTTTCGTATTGGGAAAATTTGATTATCTTAACAAGTTTTTCCACTTTTTCTGGGGCTAAGCAGATCTTCAAAACTGACTACACATAACTGAAGGCACTAAATATCCTTTCCTGGGATGCCGAACTTGCTGGACAACTGTGCAGATCAGCAAAATTTGTTGCCATTTTAATTAATGAAGGATTTCTATTTTGGGAACTAAATTTTGCTCCCATATTAATCCACCATTTATCTGCCGGTACTTATTACCTTTATAACTGATTCTGAAAACATAGAACTTGGGTAAAGATCTGAGTCCTTGATTTTAAACAATGAATATCCTTGCAAATAGTCCTCACAGTATTCAGTCAACCATTTTTCTGCAATATCTTCATACTCATTGGGCGTTTCTAGAAACTTTGGGTGAGTTAAAAAACTAACAAAGTGGAATGGCTTCATCACTTCCTCAAATTTGTTTTCAGTGTCTGATTTAAAGGAATGAATACAGAATTTTGAGTCAGGTTCTGTACTGAGTTTGAGGTTAAGTGAAATGTCAAAAATCAAAAACCCAACAAAAACACAAAAGGCCACACAAAAACCTAAAAGCCAGATAAATTTTTTCAAAAACTCTGATTTTTGCCAACCCTGGTCTCAGCTACTTTAATACTGGGGTGATTCTGAGATCTCCAGAAAATTTTCTTTCTATTATTAAGTCGATCTTGTTCACTATACCTCCTTTTTCAATCTTTCTATACCGAATTTTCTTACATATGTCTCCACTTCTTCTGTACATTCCATTTTAGCTCTTCCTTGTTTCTCTTTTCTCCTTCCTAGCTTTTAGCTTCTTTCCGGTATTCTAGAATCATTTATTCATGCCCCACCTATCTTACTCGTTGTGCTATTAATACTTGGTTAATTTCTAAGAGCCTTGGACCAAATAAGAAGAGGGCAAACCGTCTCTGAAGGGACAATCGAGGCAATATAGCTCTGTTCCAACTGACACAAACACCGTACAATGTGCGATACAAATCCAGTTGACCTGCTGATTAGTGAATGTAATAAGTCTTGTAATTATTGACATGAAATTCACTAATCAGCAGGTCAACTGGATTTGTATTGTAGATTGTACGGTTTTCGTGTCAGTTGGAACAGATCTAAAAATTCCAAATCCCTGTTTTTTTAAATCCCAATTTATTTTAGTCCGTTGGCGTACTTGGATCCACTTAATTGTAATTTGACCCATATGCTGGTTCAATTGTTCAAAGATGCCTTGAATGAATACGCATACGCGGCAGAACTTGCTGGACTGAAGTGGGAATTGATTAACACGAAATATGGTTTAATTGTAAGTTTTTACGTCCAACATTTTTATTATTTTTTTTTAATATTTAATCTTTTTTTTAGTTGGGCATTGGCGGTTACAACAACAAACAACACATATTTTTGAAGAAAATTATGGATAAATTAACAAATTTCAAGATTGATCCCAAGAGATTTAATATAATTAAAGAAACAGTAAGTAGACTAGTTACTGGTAATTATTGTAATAATTATATAGGTCTTACACTATAAAAATTGACGCACGTCATAGAACGAGTATGAGGTCACATTTTTACAACGTTGCCAGACTTTGAAAGTAGTAGGGACATTAGTGAAATGTAAAACAATGAGGTATCTACTGCATCTTCAATTTTTAGTAACTCTGGAAGTCATCTAGCTAGTTACTGTGATTGAATAATGAAATGAATTACTACAAAGTCTACTTCAACGAAATGTTCCATGTCCTTTCAATTTAATGTATCTGTTATTCACAAACAACAAAACTTTATTTGACACCTTGCTATACATTGTTTTTGAATCTAAAATTAATTTGTAAATCAGATATTCTAGTCTCAATACTTTTGTATACCTTACATATTGTATATATATATTTACCTACCCATGGTTTACCTCTGTTTGTTGTTTAAATAAAAACGCCCTAAATGATTCCTGGGTCATAGGGTTACCAGATGACAGGAATTTTCTTGACATGTCCAGAATTTTAGCTGTCAGAATTTGTCAGGAATTTTTCGAATGAATGAGAAAAATACAAAAAATATTTATTCGACAAAAAATAAATATAATAGAAGAATCTAATCTAACAATTACAATCGTTTTATCCATTTGAACTGGCTCGTACTTTCCATTGCTAGATATTTCTTTCAGCAACTGCGGGTCTTTCATAACAATTTTATGAAACTCTTCACATAATGTGTTCTTCAGATTGAACTGTATCAACAGAAGCCATGGACAGTCTATTTCTCTCGTTTGTCCACTGCACACCCATTAATGAGAACACACATTCAACGTTTGCTTTTTGTGTCTGAACAGCAAATTTTGTTCAGTTCTTCCAGTCTCCCACAGTTTATTGATTTTAAAATCGTTTCCCATTGTTTAAGGGAACCATTTTACTAAAGTCATTGCTTTGCCGCCGTAAAAAAGAATGTAATGCAGTAATTTCATCAAAAAGTTGCAGAGAAGAAACAACTTTCTTGTAATCAAGATCAATACCTTTGATCCAGTCGAAGGTCTTGAATGCATCTAACAACTGCAACAATTTGTCTAAATATTCAAGGCAAGTCATATAATATACATATATAGGGATTTTTCACGTCTTCCATAAATATTTCTTTGGCGTCTTCAGTGCAATTCTTGCATTTTAAACGGAACAAACGTAGCCCCTGCTCTTGCCTTCAATGTTTCAAAGGTCGAATTTATATAATATAATATAATCAGATACCCTTTTACCCTAAGGTGTCGGGTTTGCATTTATTTTTCGTATATACATTTTTTCCAGTCTTTCTTGTTTCTTGTTAATGTTTTTGCATCTTCCCAGGATTTACCTCTCTCTTTTAGTATATTGCCCAATACTATATTCCATGTTTGTCTTGGTCTTCCTTTTTTCCTTTTTATTTGTATTTTTGCCTCATATGTCTTTTTAACTTGTCTATTGTTGTCCATTCTTTGAATATGTCCCCACCAACTGAGTTGTCTTTGTTCTATAAATTTTAATACGGGTTGGACACGTCATTCTTCTCTTATTTTTGTGTTTCTAATTTTGTCTTTTCTTGTTGCTTCAAATGTCCTTCTTAGGTATTTCATTTCTGCTTTTTTGCTTTCTTGTAAGAGTTCAAGACTCGCACCCATAAGTTAGAACAGGTCGATATATTGTGTTATACACTTTTACTTTTGTTTCTTTGGTGATTTCTTTTTTATTTATAAATTTTTGGTTCATGGCATAGTATAGCTTAATTGTTTTCTCGATTCTTTCATTTATTTCTGCATCTTGTTTTCCTGTTTCGTCAAAAATTACTCCTAAGTATTGGAATTCTTTTACTTGTTCTATTTGTACATTATCTATTTTAATTTCTGTGTTGATCTTCTGATTTCCTATTACAAGTATTTTGGTTTTATTTTTGTTGATTTACATGCCTTCTTCTTCCATAACAGCTTTCCATATATTCAGGTTTTCTTGTAATCGGTTTTCGTTTCCTGCTATTAACACCACATCATGTGCAAAAACTAACATATCCTTGACGGAGTTATTTTCCCGTTCTATTTTTGCTATTTGTGATTGGAAGACTGACTTAAGAGAATGCACAAAAAATGAATAACTTTCTGCCAGTTCATTTTCAAAAAAAGCTTTAACTGTTGTCGGCTCTTGCAGAGAATTTTGTGGGTACATAATAATAATAAACAAATATTATCTGACATTCAACAACTTTTTTATCAGCATTATCACACGGCACTACATCAAAAGTCTCAGTTTTGGCAATTGTCAATTGGTTCTGAAATCTAAAAAATAAATAATGATTAACCCTGAACACTAAATGTAAATTTTACATAGATATTTGATACAAAAAATACATACCAGGGAGGTGTAACATTGGGTTGGCTGTTGTTAAAAGTTTGTTGGTGTGTAATTCAACCTATTTTCCTTCAAAGTGTTTGTGGCAAATAACATGTCTTAAAAGGTTTTTACAAGGGGGGCTTAATAACTGTTTATTCCCTGATGCAGCAATTTATTTTCGTAATGTGTTCATATTCTTAGGGAATAAATGCTAGTTTTTCTCGTAAACAAAGCTATTGAAAACACAGCGTGCTCTTTGATTCATATCCCCAAAATAATAAATAAATAATTTTAAAATATTATAAAATACATTTCAACTATTGACAACGAATAAATAACACATAGGTATAATCAATCATTCACAAGGAAGGCCACAACAACACTTCAGAGGTTCAAATTTAACCGCAGTGTTACCTATTCTCAAAAATATTTATCACTAAAACTAAAGTCAAAACCCCTTGAAATATCCCCGTTTACTTAGGAATACCACTAAAAAAATAAACGTTTTTAAAGATTAAAACTAATTTTTCTTCATTTGTGAGATGCCCTGATTAATATTCTATCAAAATTGTCACTTGTATACACTTCGAGGGATGTATCGTGTTAACAAACCGAAATTTCTCCAAAAGTAACAAAAAATGCAGTATATCTAGATTTATAGGGTCCGCTGTATTCGTTATAGTCAGCTGAAAATCAATAGGGTACATCTGTGAGACACCTTGAATGATACGCCTTAGAAAATATCCAATTATAAAATTGGTCACTTGTATACATTCCGGAGGCTGTATCGTGCTAACAAACCGAAATTTCTCCTAAAAGGACAAAGATGTGGCACTTCAGGTACCATAGCACCCGTTGTACTAGCTCTGGTGACCTAAAAATCAATAAGGTTCATCTATAAGACGCCCTGAACAATATTCAATCATAAAATGGGTCACTTGTATACACGCTTTTTTTTAGTCATGAGGGGGTTAGGGTTCAGGTGCCCTAATTGTTGCAGCTCAGCCATTCATTGGCTTATTGTGCACCCCCACTCACAGGTATTAAGCAGAGTCCCATTCTAGATTCTTAGCGAACATTGAGATTCGTCGGACTATGTTTTCCTGCATTCCCTTCTGATTTGTGCCTAGGAAGATATCTAGACAGGAGGCTCACCTTCTGCACAGGGCAGGGCAATCGAAGACCACGTGCTTTGCGGTTTCTTCTACTTCTCCACACATCCTGCAAAAGGGGATTTGTTATTTCAATCCCCATTTTCACTAGGTGTGCGTTGAATATCCAGTCGCCAGTTATGAATCCTACCACTTTTCGCAGTTCTTTCCTACCCAGTGTAAAAGCATTTGCTGCGTAGGAACTCGATGGTCCTTTTAGCATTCTTTTGGACTGAGCATGTCCCGTGATTCTGTTCTAGCGCTTTTGGTGTTCAAGCGACACCCAGTTGGAAACAGTTTTTCGTACTGTGCTGTATGAAACGCCGTATGCTGGTTCTGGTCCCATGAGGGTGAGATGAGCTCCTTTCTTGGCACACTTATCAGCTCCCTCATTTCCAGCTACCCCTGTATAGCTTGGCACCCAAGTAAGAATTACTCTATTGTCTTTTGCCAAGGTTTTCAAGGTATCGTGACAGTCCCACACTATCTTCGACTTATAGCTGTGGCTTGCTAAGGCCAAAAGGGCCGCCCGACTGTCCGTGTTCACATATATGGTCTTTTTGTTATATTTCCTGTCTATGCATGTTCTGCCGCATTCGATTAGTGCAGCTATTTCTGCTTGAAATACAGTCGTCATTTTGCCAAGGCAAACACTTATGCTTTGCCTGGGTCTGACGCCGTAAACGCCTGCTCCTGTACCCGTTAGGGTCTTTGACCCGTCGGTGTACCAGGTTATACTGTTCAACATGCGTTGAGGTTCTCCCTGGGTCCATTCGGATCTGCCACTCAAGTTGACAGGATATAGTATCTCAGTTTCCACGACCTTGGGCATTCTGTCAGGTGGCATTTCGATGATGCCGCACCTCATGTTGTGTATTTTAGTATGTTTCATAGCATGGTGCTTGCACCAGTTGCTATTGCACTGTATTCTGTATGCAGCCATTTTAGCCTCCCCCTGTATATAGAGATCTAATGGTGGGATGTTTAGCAGTATTTCCAATGCTGCGGTTGGGGTGCCCTTCATGGCGCCTGTAATGCTCAGACACGCAGCTCGCTGCACTTTAGAAAGCGTTTTGGCGGCTGTGCTTTGCTGAACTTTAGGCCACCATGCGATCGCACCATACACCATCATTGGTCTGATTACTCTGGTGTACAACCAGTTTACCATTGTCGGAGTTAGTCCCCAGGTGCACCCAATTGCTCGTCTCATCGTCATTAGCGTAATCCGAGAACGGCTTGTGATGCTCGTTAGATGGCTGTTCCAGGTTATCTAGATTCCTAGATATTTTGCCTCCCTGGCAACCTTTATCTGATTGCCGAAGAATTTTGGCACATTAGTAATCTCTGCGATTCGCTGTTTTGTAAATGGTACCAGGATGTTTTTTGAGGGATCCCTCCGCATCACACCATCTCTCCACTAAACTATACACGCTGGAGGCTGTATCGTGGTATCAAACTAAGATTTCTCCAAAAATGACAAAAATTTGGTACCTCAAGTACCATAGCACTCGTTGTACTGGCTTTAGTGAGCTGAATCTCAATAGGGTTCATCTTTGAGACGCCCTGAATAATATACAATCATAAAATTGGTCACTTGTATATACTCCGGAGGCTGTATCGTGCTAACAACCTGAAATTTCTCCAAAAATGACTAAAATGTCGTACTTCAAGTACCATAGCATCCATTGTACTGGCTATTGTGAGCTGACAATCAATAGGGTTCATCTGTGACATGTCCTTAACAATATTCAATCATAAAATTGATGACTTGTTGCACTCCGGAGGCTGTATCGTGCTAACAAGACATGTAACGAAAAGTGGCCGACGACGACGACATACACACAGGATTTGTGGGTAAACCAATACTTTTCTCGCATATTAGATAGGTTGGGCGGAAAAGTAATAATATTATGTAAAAGTAATAAATAATATGCTGTGATATTTTTCAATACTCTTTATTCATACATAATTTAATACATCAAATATAATTTCGTTTAATTCGCTAGGTCAACAAATAAATATGACTGGCTAGTTTGGTTGTCCCATGTGCCTATCTTTTACATCTTTATTTTTCTCAATAAAAGGTGGATATGGAGAGTAAAAAAATCGCTAAAAATACCACTAAATTTGCGGGGGTAACCCCTAAGGTGGGAACCGTGTTTAACCGTTTCATCAAACCAATAAAAGCTTCTTTTACTATTTATCCTAAGGCCTCAGCTCACAGGATATTCGGCCAGGATAAATGCTTTAATGTGATTGGACTAAAATTAAAACAAGGTTTTAAGCTGTTCAATAACAGATTGCGTTCTGTCTTATCTGTTCTGTGAAAATAACGAATGGCCACTTGCCATGAAGCAATACAACCTGCAAGTAATTGCATGCAACTTCTTGCAAGGTCAAAATATTGCATATGATGACTCTGGCACGTTATTTGACATTATGCAATACAAATAAAATACTTAAAAAACATGGCATTAACAAAAATGAAGGTTAGTTTTCTAGATTTCTCCCTAGAATTGCAACTTGCATGCAATTGAGAGATCTATCAGTTGAGCTTTTCACCTATAGGATACCCCATCCGTGGACACGCAGTTTTTTCTGCAATTTATAAATTTTTAGACCTTTTGTATACTCAGACTCTCACTCACTCACTGCACCTATATTTATAAAGAGTGGTTAGATTCCTATGTACATAGTTTCTGGCTGCGTGGGTCCAACCCTAAAGTAATAAAAATTATTAAATTCCGGGATCCACGACAACCTATCTAACTCCGGGATTCTCCCGGAAACCCCGAACATCTGGCAACCCTAATTTGAGGCCTGGATATATTAAAATTGTTCCACCTCATCCTGAATCAGTTATTGAAAAAAAAATTGATTATTTATCGGATAATTTATTTTTATTTTTCAGTATGTAAGAAATTTGAAAAATTTCGCAGCGGAGCAACCTTATCAACATGCCGTATATTATTTAACTGTTTTATTGACGGAACATTCCTGGACGAAACAAGAACTTCTTGCTGCTGTTGACCGTAAGTGTACTGAACAATACTGAATATTAATTTTATAAAACTCGGGGTTATAAGCGACAAAATTGAAGCAAAAGACGCTCATGTAGGTAAACATTTAATTGAAAGTACCAGAAATCTTAGTATATAGGCAAATGCATTTAATTGCTTAATTATTAATAATAACTTTTTATTTATTACACAAAATTAATTAACTTGACATAAACGCTCATATATTTTTCCATTGTTATATTTCTAACTAGTTTGCTGATTTTAACTTTCTTTCATACATGGTTTTTATTATTGATTGCATCCACGTTGTTTCCGGTCTTCCTATTTTAAACCTTTTTAATTCGACGTCTGCTTAGCAATTCGTTCGTTGTGAATCCTCTGCATGTCCATACCAACTAAGTTGAGCCCTTTGTATGTCGTCTATTATTGTTGTTTGTGAACCTATGATTTCCCTTATATGTTGGTTTCCAATTTTTTGCATTCTTGACTAACCTACCCACCGATCTTGTCCACGATAGTCTTGTTGAGTTTTGCGTCCGTACAACACTGTGTATATTTATTTTGGGCACGTATCAAACAAAAACAAGTAGGTAAGCTGGACATAGACTTCTAAACAGTAATTTCAGTTTAATGAATGGCCCTGTATTAGAAACTTCAGACCGTGCTGATCCCGAATCCGTTTATACCTAAGATATAGCACTTATCGGTCGTCTGCTAAAGCTTAAAGGTGCGTTTCCTATAAGGCGGCTGCCGCACAGCGTCTGACGCAAACAGCTGATGCCAGTATACTCATTTCCTATGAACTGTTTGTAGCGAGTGATCTGTTGTCAAAAAATTACCATTTTCTAATATAAAAATGTGCGAAAAAAATATTAATTGGATTTACTATTAGAAGAAATTCATCCATTCATATTTAGAAGCAGAACTGAAGAAGGTTTTTTCAAACTTCACTAAATAGACATGAAAGATGAAGAGAAATTTAGGCAATTTTTTAGATTAAATATTGCTCAAATCAATTATATAAGTACTGAAATTGATAGAACAAGATCTAATCAAACAGTCATCGAATAGATATCCATGTCTTATCACTTCTGAAGAGAAACTTGCATTCCACCAATGTTTCATCATCCTCTACAGTAAATAAAACTTTCGACATCGTACAGGCACGACTTTCTTCACAACCGGCGGCTGATGCTTGACTGCCCGTCTAATTACCTGTAGTGCCACCATAATACGCTAATGATATTTTGTCACTCCGAAAAATACTTTAAAAAAAACGAAAACTTACTGTTGAACACGTTTATTACATGAAAGTTACAAACTGATTGATCGGTTCAGAACTATCAGATTGTATTCGATATTCGCTCGAACAAGTCAAATAGTTCATAGTTCGATATTCACTCGAATTAAACCGGTCACTAAAGTTCGAAATTTTCGGTAAATCGATGATACGAAAAGCTCACGTACTATATGTTAAAAAACTCCGAACATTCTACTCCGACTGCGCCAATGATATTTTGTCACTCCGACAAATACTTTTTAAAAAACGAAAAATACTATTTCAGACGTTTATTACATGAAAGTTACAAACTATCTCTCTTATTATTACATGATTATTCTTTTTTATAGTTTTAATTAAAAATACAACATAAGCAAATATTTTACATGGGTCAGCTATTGTCGTTTCTTAACTCGCTACTTTGGACAGTTTTTAAGATTTTACTTGACCTTATTTTTTTCAAATTCAACCAACCAATCGCCGAAAAAAAAGTTTTTTGAAGTGTCTGAATTTGTTTAGTTATTGAGATAACTACAAAAAGTCGCTGGGTCGAACGGTAGCTGGCAGCAGTAGGTAGCGACAGTCACGCACTACTCATAATCACTCTTCAGCAATTTTATGTTCAACGATTTGTTTAAATGTATAATTCTAATAATTATTTAATATTTTTTCATTCCAGAAATGACCATTGAACGATTAGAAGCCTTCATCCCCCAAATATTGTCAAAGATGCACATTGAATGTCTCATTCATGGAAACGTTAACAAAGAAAAGGCGCTCGAACTTGTTCACGTAATCGAAGATAGTTTAACTTCATCTATGAATATGTCTCCGTTACTCCCAAGGCAGTTACTTCTTAACAGAGAATTGAAATTGGAAGACGGTTGCCAATATTCCTACGAAGTTAAGAACAATGTCCATAAATCTTCGTGTGTAGAGTTATATTATCAGTGTGGATTGCAATCCAAGGAGAATAATATGAAACTCGAATTGGTCGCCCAGATTCTTCATGAACCTTGTTTCAATATTTTGCGTACTAAGGTAAGGTAATGAATAGTTTTATTTATTTTTTATTAATCAGTTTATTAAATAGGAAATCCACATATACAATACAACTATTATAAATAGATAGAGTAGGTATTTCGTTGGGTTATAATGAAACGTTACAAATTACAATTATATATAAGCAAATTGTCAAAGACAAAGATTCTTAACCTGGAGGTCTTGGATGATCTTCTTCGGGGTTGCAACCCTTCTTGTAAAACGGTTTTCATGCAGACTGTAGCAGGGGTTTTATTAAAAGTTATTAATAGTACTTGTTTTTTTAAGTTTTTTTGATTGAGTATATAGATATATACCGCATGTCTGTTTGGTTGCAAAATACCATCAACGATTTGCAGAATATAAATTTGGAATTTATTATTATTAAATATAAAGAAAACAATTCTAAAATTAAATGTTACTCAAAACCAATTAAATAAATGAATACTTAGATTAGATTAGATTTTAACGGGGTTACAATGCACTGAAACCTAAGGTTTATTGTGCCCCCCCCCCCTATCGGAGCTGTTCTCGCTACTACTATAGCTTGCCTTCCAGTTCCAGGGTTCTAATGATCTCTAGTATTTGGAACGGCTTCAACGAGGTTATATCCTCACTCTTACAAGTTTCTTGTCCGAAGCATTTCTTGCATTGACTTGCAATGGCGATGCATTCCAGAACTAGGTGATCCGGAGTTTCATGCTCCTCCCCACAGAATCTATACTCGTCAGTTTCTGCTAGACCTATTCTCATTAAGTGCTTCCTAAGGCGGCAGTGTCCTGTAAGAAACCCGTGAGGAGATGTAGCTTATTTTTACTGAGGTCCAAATATTTTTTGGATCTTGCAGTGTCAAAGTTCCACAGGAACTTTTTGGAATGTTCCAACCCGGGAAGGCACCGCCAGAGTGCTTCTCTTTCGGTTTCCTCCTTCTTCCGAAACTCTTTCTTATAGGAGCATTTGCCTACACCACAGAAAGGCTCCGGGCCAATAAAGGGCGTTTGTGCTCCTTTCCTGACAAGTGTATTGGCCTCTTCATTTCCTGTGATTCCCGAGAGGCCAGGAACCCAGACTAAAGAGACCCTGTTATTCTTGCCTAATTCATCAAGTTTTTTTTGGCCCTCCCATGCCAATTTTGAGTCAATGACATGGGAGCTCAATGCTTTGATAGCTGCTTGACTATCAGAATGGATCGATATGTCACATTTCTGGTAGTTTCTTTCTAGGTTCATTTCCACGCATCTTTCGATCGCAAGTATTTCTGCCTGAAAGACGCTCGGGAAGGAGCCTAACGATAATGAGTATCTAGTGCCAGGCCCAATTACTCCAACGCCTGCTCCAGTGGTGGTTTTTGAACGATCCGTATACCATCTAATGGTGTTTTCTTTGAGAGTTTGGGTGGTGTATTCCCTTTCCCAGTCTCTCCCCGTATTTAGCATCGTAGTGAAATTCTTTTCGATACTGACTTTCTTGATCATTTCGTCACTGGGAAGATTTGCTGATGAGATGTATTTTGTTAGAGAGGACCAGGCTCCCTTATTTTTAATATTCTCATTGCCTAAACTTTCCTTAGATATCCTAAGAATTGCCTCTTGGGCAGATCTTTCTATCACCAGGTGTAGAGGTGTGAGATCTGTAATGATCTCAAGTACCCTAGTTGGACACGTTCTCATAGCTCCAGTGATGCACACACAGGCAGGTCTTTGAACTTTGTCAAGGGTCTTCCTCGTGCTGTACTGACTTGTTTTTGTATGCTAAACTATTGCCCCATACGTAATTGCTGGTCTCACAATCATGGCGTACATCCATCGCAGTAATTTTGGGTTACAGCCGCACCTCTTACCAGCTAGATTTCTGCACGCCATCAAAGCTCTTATTGCTTTACCAGCAGTTATTTCAACATGCTTATTCCACAGAAGCTTACTGTCTAGGGTTATCCCTAGATATTTAACTTCTGATTTCCATTCTATGATTTCCCCGTTTAAGGATATGGGTTTCATGGCTGGAAGTGTTCTTTTCCGGGTAAATGGAGTTACTATGGTCTTGTTTGGGTTCATGTTTAGCCCCACTGACAAGCACCATTGCTCAATGATTCTGAGGCCCTTTTGTAATAAATCACACAAGGTGCTCTCGAACTTGCCTCTGACTATTAGAACTAAGTCATCAGCATAGCCCATACATTCGAACCCAAGCTCCGTTAGCCTGTAGAGCATTTGAAGGGTGGGTGACTTAGGCCACAATTGGCCCATTGTGCATCCTTCTGAGGTTCAGGCTTCCTTCTAGCTCGTCGTCCAGCCTTCTTGTTTGAAGTAGGCGATAACGTCGCCTGAAGTAAGTTGCCTCATACTGGCATATGTGAACCTGTGTTCGACAGTCTCAACTTATTGTTCACATCCTCTACAAAGTGGGGTTTCAGACAGACCTAGTCTGTGGAGGTGTTTTGTAGGTGTTAGTGACCAGTCAGAATACCTGTTGTTGTTCGTAGGTTCTGCCTATCATATTCACATATTTTTTGGCTACTTTGCTGTCCGGATACTGTAACAGTTCATTGGCAAGCCTGCAGTCTTCTGCGTCGCACCATCTACTCTTAAACTTATTAAGGGAGTGATCCTTTAATAGGTCAGCCGTCGCTGATGCCGATAGACCAATAAAAGTGCCGGATCCCAAGAGTTTTTGGGAGATTGCTTTCCTGGCTAGCGAGTCTACAATACGGTTTCCTTTTAAATTCTCATGGCCTTTGATCCAGTCTAAAGTGACCATATTGTTGTTACAGGTTTCGATTAAGACCACCTAATTACTAGGCCTGATGTAATGCGTGGTCTGCTTGTCTACTATCCGTAAGGATGTAAATATTATTACCTGCGGTGTTCCTTTTGGTAATCTCTTTTGCAGCGATGCAGATAGCAGTGAGCTCTGTTTGAGCAACTGTTGCATTGCAGCCCATTGCCCATTTTATGTTTAGATTCAGGGGTCTGGAAAAAATTCCACATCCTTCTTCCAATGGGTCTTGTGCGTTATTTCCTTTTTTTTCGTAGAGACTTAAACTTTCATATAAAAAAATTAAAATATGCTGTTTCGAGCAAAATATGTCGTTAAAAATGCAAAAAAACTGAAAAGTTGTATTTTTTGGCGACAAAAACCACGTTTTTTTTTTTGGGCTGTAGCACTAATTATGTATTTAAATTACGAAATTATTCCAATGGCATTTCAAAGAGAAGAAAATGTGCTAAATTGCAAGACATATAAAAATAAAATTCAATGCGAACTTTAACAGCTATACTGTAGAGAAGTCAAGATGCGCGTTTGTCATGTGGCACAACACCTCGCTGCATGCGCCTTTTTTGCAATTTGTGACGTAAATACTTGTTTTATCCAAAAAAGTTAAATATAAAAATTGTAGATAATTGAAAGTTATACAATTTTCGTTTTTATAATTTTTTGACGTAACCTCAAAATTTTTCAATAAATCGCCAAAAACCGTTTTTATGATATTTAATTCCGTGGAAAAAATGATAACGTTATAAAAACTATTACAATTCAATTGAAAAATGAAAAAAAATTGTATTTCGTGTAAAATACTGTAATTTAAAAAATCGTAGCAGTGCGTTTTCGACTGTTAAGTCATCATCAGTGCTTATTCGTCAAACATTCAAGCTATTTGAACACCAAATAAACATAATTTCTTAGCTTTTCTCAAATTAAGTAGTTTATGAGAAATGTACAAATTTGAAAAAAAAAAGCCTTTTTTAAAATCGCTTTATTTTTCAAGATAAACAACTTCTGCGGCGCTCATTTTTTAAGTATAGACTTAAACTTTCATATAAAAAAATTAAAATATACTGTTTCAAGCATAAAATGTCGTTAAAAATGCAAAAAACTTTAAAGTTGCATTTTTTTCGTAAAAACCCACGTTTTTTTTCTTTTTAGGTCTGTAGCACTAATTATTTATTTAAATTACAAAATTATTGTATCGACATATAAAAGAAAAGTTACTTATCCGTTTATTACGGGCAATAAATAAATAACATTTCTGCACAATTAAAGTAAATATATTTTTTATTTAAAAAAAACGTAAGATTACAAACAACTATGCCATCAGTTTTGCGTTTTTCTTTGCCAACTGTTCACCATCACATTCTTGTTCTTCTTCTTGTTGTACTTTGTTTTCTTGGATGGGTATATCATTTTCGACGTCATCTAAATCAAGTTCATTTATATTTTGTTGCTCAACATTGGTACAGTCATTCAAATTATAACATTTTGAACACAAATTAGTATACTTTAAGCTGTGTTTTCTGCAACTTCACCTTAAGGTACTGCAATTTTTTTTGACAACCACGATATATTTTTTTAACAATTCAGGAATGAATTGATCCTCTATCTATTTTGGCAGTAAATTCCCTTGCGATGACCATTTACAACCCCAATCAGTAGGGTCTAATTGATTTCACAGACAAGTTTGAAGTTGCAAGTAGGTCCTAAATGCATATTGTATTGCAGCTCCTTCAGTTGGTGCTATTTTCTCCAGCTTGAAGGATGATTTTGTTGCTGCTGTTTGATAAATTTCGTATCTCAAATCATTAAGTGCACTGCTCTGTTTTTTGCTATGCAGCTAATAGAAAAAAACATGTTTTTAATGAAAGAAATGCAACTTTTCAGTTTTTTGCATTTTTAACGACATAATTTGCTTGAAACAGTATATTTTAATTTTTCTATATGAAAGTTTGATAAAATGACCTCCGCAGAAGTTGTTTATCTTGAAAAATAAGGGTTGTTCGGCGATTTCAAAAAATGGCTTTATTTAAATTTGTAAATTTCCCATAAACTACTTAACTTAAGAAAAGCATCTCATTGAATTTCATTTTTATACATCTTACAATTTAGGAAATTTTCTCTTCTTTAAAATTTCATTGGAATAATTTCGTAATTTAAATAAATAATTAGTGCTACTGCCCGAAAAAGGGGGAAAAACGTTGTTTTTGACGTCAAAAAATGCAATTTTTTAGTTTTTTGCAATTTTAACGATTTTTTTGTTTAAAGTGGTTTAGTTTCATTGTTGATAGTAAGAATAGAAGTGTTTACAAAGAAAATGATACCCAAATGAATTATCTAGGGTGAAAAAAAAGATTGAGAACGCTCTTGGAAAAAAGTAGTTTTTTTTTGAAAATTTTAAATTTCTCAGAAACTACTTAAGTTAGAAAAACACCAAAAAAATGAGAATATTTGGCATCAAAAAGCTACATTTGTGCCAAATTTGTAAACGTTTGGGCTTTTTTTGTCCGAATTAAAAATAAAGAACGAGAAAATCAGTTTTTTACGTTTATTCAAAAATTTTGAGGTTCTGACAAAAATCTATAACAACAAAAATTATAGATTTATTAATTATCTATAACTTTTACGTTTAACTTTTTTCGATAAAACAAATATTTACGCCGCCAATTACAAAAAAAACCGTTTTTATCCCCTTTCCAACCCCACTCTCAGACTTTTTAAAAAATCACGTTGTCGGAAAGTAGTTCCCAACATTTGTAACCCCTTTTTCTATCATTTTCTGCTGAGTATGCACTGTAAGAAATTAATTCCTCAAAATAATCGAGTTCGCCTGGCCTATGTTGTGGTTAACTTATTCAAGATAATTTTTGTCTTTCATTAATTTATATTTATTTATTCATAACATGTACAAAAAACCAAATCGCATGTGACATTTTTTAAATTAAAATAAAAATGATTTGCAGATTTCACCTCAAAGTTCATTGTATTGTTTATTTTTTTTCAAATATTTGGCACTCCCATTAAATGCTATTGACTTCACCGAATAATGACTAACATTAATAGTTCTCTACCTGCTCCATGAAAATTTATTCTTAACATAAAAATTTATATTTATCGTAAAACATTTTGAAGAAAGGTGTGTTATCCAGTAACAGACACGTCAATACATTTCCAAACTGTTTTATCTATAAAATTAAATAAATGAATCAAAATATACAAAAAAATTTGACTCGATCTCACATTACTTCAGTCAATCTATTTTTTCCGACTTTCCTTGTTTTCGAAAAAAAGGGAAAACCTTGTAACTTTTCTAGTGTTATTATTATGACAAAACTTACTACAGACAAATTTTAAATCACAATATTAGGGGTTTATGAATTATTCAGGATCCAAGTTCATGGAATGTTTTCCTTTTTCCACTCAATTTTCTAATGTGTTTATAAAGTGCTAATTTTTTTAATTGAAACATTCTTTTGTTGTCTCTTGAAGTGATTTAACAAGTAAAACTAGCTGCTAAACCTAATCAGGAGGTAGGAACAAGACATAGGCAAGCAAATAAACAAATTTGGATTAATACTTTATTTAAAAAAATATCATAACAAAGAAAAAAGAAGTATTTTCAACGTTCTCCTCATCATTCTGCTCGCTATCTTGACTAGTTGGTCATGCTAATATTTCAGTAAAAAACTCTTTATGTTCGTCAGGAATATAACGAACAATCTTTTCAAGATTGGCGAGTTTCTTACTGTTGATAGGGGCGTGTCCATTGTAAGCCATGGCTGTCGGTAGAAGTACTTCTTCCTTGCCTTTAACTAGTTCGCAAGTAGCATTTATAAGACCATCAATAAATTCTGATACAGTCAGATAACCCTTTTCTTCTGAACTGTAGATGAAATGGCGACAGTGACTGATGGCAAATATCGATTTATGGGAACCGAGGCTTTGAGAAGACTTTTTAAGTAAGCCGGATTCCAAGTAAGTAATGTTCTTGGCCGAATAGAGGGAAGTCTTGGTAGGGAAAGATCGCATATGCTCTTCTATTTTCGCAACCACGTCTGCAGGAAGTAGATTGCCTCGGTTACCGTGTTTGCCTCTCATGTCAGCAGGTGTCAAAACCTGAACAGCTAGAAGTGACGATAGTCTGAACACGACCTTGTTTGACACAGCGAAAAGACTACAGAATGCCTTTCTGCAGACTTTTGTATGAGTAGTGCCCTTCATTGCAAAATACACAAAAGAAGACGACTGTTGCCTAGATTCGTTGTTGGATCATCTTCGTCTTGCTACTTCTTTGCTCTCAATAGTCCCATTAAAAAGGTGTCCTACTAATTTTTTGGCCTTCCGTTGTAAAGCAACTGGATGAAATTCTCTTTTTCTAGAGCTGAAAATACCTCCGTGCATTTTTTTGACACAAACAATCTGGACCACTTTCTTTAGGAGCTACAAGGTTGCCTTTACTATTGCAATAACCAGCCCCCTTTAAGCGAGACAGCTTAATTTTTTCTTTTTTATGTTCATTCTTTCTAACAACCTCCTTTTTTCTTTTTGGTCGAGGGCTAGCGGAACGACTTGCTTCGGAACTAGACATTACTGCACATATGCAAATAAAAATTACGTTGTTAGATAACATTATTTCATTTTTGTAAATAAACATATTAAGTTATGTACCATTTTAATTCCCCCAAAAAGGGATTAAATAAAGGGTCGTTAACTAGCGTATAAAGCACATGCGTGAATTTTCTTCTTAATTTTATATTCTATTCTAATATTTTTGATACTTACCAATTTTGAATTTTTGACTAGCAAAAATTATTATTTCACGTAGGCACTCAAAACAAAACACGTGTGAATGCCACATGATTTATCCAGACACTAAATAATAATAAATACCGTACGTAGTACTTTGAAGTCTCGCTTAGGTGGCGAGCATATCGCATGCAATGTGTCACGGTTGCGCATTGAGTGGAAAAAAGAAATCATTCCTGGAATAATTCCCTTTTTCCGCTCAACGTTATGACATCAAGACCGAGATGTAGGTATACTGCAGCGCAATATTCTCTTTCTTCAACTCAACATATGGGATTTAGTGATAGAAACAAAATGTCTATTTCAGTTTGATTTCATACTAAAGTGGAACTATTCCATTTTTCAACTCACCGATTCAGTTAGTAGTGACATTTGGTCCTTGTTCTAATTTCAATCAAATTTTAATACATTTCAGGAACAATTGGGTTACATAGTATTCAGTGGCGTGAGAAGATCTAATGGAGTGCAGGGATTAAGAATAATTGTGCAATCTGATAGACATCCAAATTACTTAGATTCGAGGATAGAAGCGTTTTTAGACAGCATGTTGGTAAGACAATATAAAACATCAGTACTATTATGTAATTTATTATAAAGTGCTTTTTTCTTCTTTAGACCCACATAATTGAAATGTCCGAGGAAGATTTTGTGAAGCATCGCGAAGCTTGGGCGGCTCAAAGATTAGAAAAACCTAAGCAATTGAACGCTTTAACAAATCGGTTCTGGTCAGAAATAACTACGCAGCAGTATCATTTCGATAGAGCTAATATTGAAGTTGCCTATTTGAGATCACTTACCAAAAATGACATCATCGAATTTTACAAAGTAAGTGCTGTTGATAATTGTTAGATAACATCAAATACAACATAAAAATTCTAAAGGCTTAAACTACAATTAAACTTTTAAAAATGGATTTATCCTACTATTTATTGTTTTTTAATAGTATATTATTCAACGAGTATATAATAGCTACTATGACTGACAAATGAATTTAACTAGATATTCTAAAAACAATTTTTTATGAAAATATTGACTTATAATTAATGTGTAAATATTTACCATGGAGGTTAGAGTGAAGAAGAACGATCGCTACGTGCTAAGGCATTAACCTGCGTGTCCCTGAAAATTTGTAGAATTTATAATTCATTTTTCAGCCACCAGTCGCGTAAGTAGTATCTGCGAAGTTAGTTGTTTATGAGTACAAGTAGATGGAGTTAGTTGAATAACGTTGTATTTAGTGTATAATTAATAAAATGTACGAAGCGCTTTCGACTTCCGTCATCAGTGCTTCAAGACTGGTACAGGAAGTATAACAAAAAAATATGTTCCAACATTAAACAATAATCCTACATCACAAATATCTTTACACAAATAAAATGTGGAAGAACCACGTGGAAAAACCTGAGTACAAATTAATGTACAACTCTAGATTTTTTCTTAAAATAACAATATGGATCGTTTTCGATCAACGAGTAATTTTGTTTTGATTGAATTTTATCAATTTTTATTTCAAACCTAGGGAGTTTTGTCACTAGAAGTTCCTTAGAATCTAATACAAATAATATACACTTATTCTAACATGTCACTTCCGCACTATACTGTGCTTTGCACTGAAACTTAACTCTTATTTCACAAGCTCATAAGTCTTCGTCCTTTTTAGCCTCCTCGTTTGATTAGTGTTGTTGAGTGGATAGACTCAGCATTTACATGGTCTGAGAGCCGTTCTTTGTAACCCATGTCAATTTCCAAGTCACAATGGAGGTCACTATTTCTGATGCACCAAAAATCATTGATCATCTTTGTTAATACTTTATTCTGGAATTGTTGGATTATTTGAATGTTACTTTCTCTCATACAACCCCATAGTTAAATGCTGTAGGTCCATGGTGGTTTCAAGATTTGCTTATATGAGGATTGCTGCTTAAGTTTTGATATATGGCAACACTGATGTGAATTTGTCAAATCTGACATTGTCATCGTAAAGTTTGACACTTTTAATGGGCAACGTACTCAGAATGTGTTGTCATATAGTAAGTTTACAGATAAATGATAAATTCATCTTGATAAAAAATTTTTATAAAATCGTGAACATTTTCGTGCGATAATTTTCGACGTGGAATAAACCACGTGTGTCGATCAACTCGCTTTCGACTTTTGGCAATGAAGCACCTAACCAGTGTAACAATTTGGTACCTTTACAGTGTAACTTTATCGTGTAATTTCTGTCACCAGTGTAATAACCAATGCTGTCTTATAGTTTGAATTTAGTTGCAACGATTGCTGTCACATCAGTGCCCTAGGGCACGAGAGAGCAGGATCCTCCCCCTTTCTTGAGCCTTGAGAGAGGGTAGCTTCCTGGCTCGAGCGGAAGGGTGTCGTGGGCCCTCTTGGGCTTAAACAATATGCCAAGCCTGAGCTCTGAGGTTCGCCGTGTCGTTAGGACCCCCGTACGTTCACGGGTCCAGTCCACCTGTACCTAGGGGGAATTGTCGGGAGTAAGGAAAACAGAATAGGTAGATAACAATTAAATCTGCCTATAGTACAATCAGATAAATAACACAAAAAAATCAACAAACAAAGAACTGAAAATAATAACTTGATACACATTCGACACCTATGGTATACAATGATAGCGCAATAAAATTTAATTCGTATCGGAAAATGGAAATCGCTAGGATTTCGTTATGTGTTTATTCTTTATTTTAAACAATCGTTTGGTTTTGCCCTTAACTCCAGTTTCTTTCTGTATCTAGTTGCATCTCTTCCTGTGAAGTCGGATAGAGTTGAAGCAATTACTCCTAATGGTTGTGCCTGTGGCATTCTCAATGTGAACGAAATGTTGCTCGCATTCCCCGTAGATTCTGAACCGCCTTGGTTCCCTGTACCTGTTCTATTATTGAAATCTAATGGCATTTTGCTGTCTCACCTGATTTATTAGTTTACCCGATTCTTATTTGATATAATTAAACTTAATTATCTACTCCTACCATTATTTTGGCTTCTACGATGTCTGAAATGGGTAGATTGAGGTTGTATGGAGTGAAAAGGATAGTTGATGTAGGTTGGACTTCCCCCTTTGTAAAATTCTAGAGTGCTTCCTTACTCTTATCTTGGAGTTAGTGAAAAGTAAAGAAGAGATAAACAATCCTATGTGGAACGACAGAACGGACACACAAAAAAAAGAAAGCAATGTTTGGATGTTTAGTTGAAAATTATGGTGGAGGGGTACCAGCTATTTGCAGGTTTTGAATAGCTTGTGGTACTCTCCCGTATGTCGTTTTTCCACTGCCTCTAGCAGTCTCTGGTTACAGCTTCACCGTCTCCCTGTATTCTCTTTGCTGTAGCAGGATGTGGCATAAACTATTGGCCTGACAGAAGTTCATGTCAGATGAATGATTATCCCTCGGTTCACCTTCAAGCTCAGTATCTGGAACACCGCTGTCACCAGTGTAACAATTTCTGGTAAAGCCGTTATCGGCTCAGCCGATTTACCTGAGTAGGATCATTTTTTCGACCTTGTTTGGTCTAGATCCAGTATGTTTTGCAGTAGCTGTGCTGCACGTCAGGCAGGGTGTGATTCTTCATCACGCACACTGGTCTTGGTCTAGCGGATGCTATGGTCCTTAAGGCACTGTGTTATGCAATTACTGGTTAGAGAAAACTCCGTTGTTACTCCTTCGTTGATAAAAGTCTTCCACCTTTACGCCGTTTGGCATGTTCACCTCAGGTAGGTCCTTTGACTTACCTGAGTATGGATTTTTTCTCGACCTTCTCTGGTCTAGATACAGTGTGTTCTGCGCCAGCAGTGACACCTCGTGCAGGATGTGATTCTTCACCACGCACACTGGTCTTGATCTAGTAGAAGCTCTGGGCCCGAAGGCTCTATGTTGCGCGATACTAGACCCTGGTTGTGAACCGTCGTTTCCCCTCCTGGGTATGGTTGCTAAACCGCTTGTCACCGCTCGTGGGGTGTGGTTCCAGACAACCGGTTTTACCTCTCTCGGGGAAATAGTTCTGGACAACCGATGTTTTCGCTGGTTGTCCGAATTCAATCCTGATCGCACTTTGGTACAGTATAAATTTCGTGAAGGTCGTCCAAAATCGGCTGTTGTCCGTGAACTGATATTAAAAGATTGTCATCTGACATACCGTGAGATCGATGCATACTCGGGCATTAGTTCCACTGGCATGCATTCAATATTGCATGAACATTTGGATGTCAAAAAGATTTGTTAGCGTTTGATACGGCATAATTTGACAATCGCCCAAAAAAAGCTTTTGTCGATTGGTACAAAAAATGTTGAAAAAATTCAATTGCGATGCTACAAAAAACCTCTATAAGATCATGAGACAGGCGATGAATCATGGATCTATGCATATGAAACCGAAACTAAACAACAATCTACTGCATGGGTCTTTTGAGACAAGCCATATCCAACAAAAGTTATGCGTGCTCGAAAGCACTTCAAAGCAAATGTTCGCCATTCCATTAGAGCAACTTAGAACAGTTCATTCTGAATGATACACCATCATTTGTTTACCAGAAGTATTTAGAAAAATCAGGCAAACCTGAAATTAATTGGGTTATTAAATAAGTTGATTCAGTTGAACCTGTTGTTTACTTCTATTTGGCTGATTCTATAGTGCTAACCCAAAATTTTGCGTGGATTATGATTTATCTTGTATTATACGAGGATGAGGTTAAGTAAAGAAACTGTGTGTTTAAATCATTCAATATTTAATGTTGAACTTATAAATTTTAGTTTTAAAACTCTTCAATTAAGAACGATTAATGATTTATCTTGGTTACTAAGATTAACACGAAGGCATGATACCCTTTTTTGAGTTTAAGCGGTGATATATTATGTGTATGCGTAGGAAGGTAAGGTAGAAAAACGAACGTGTGTGTGTTGATGGTTACAGTACGAGGGTTGCCTTTTATGTTTCGGGATTTGTCAACCCTAGTGTTGCAATCTGGCAACTGACAGCTCTATCGTAAAGTTGGACATTTTTGAGGTTATATGTACTCAGTACGTTTTGACATACGAGCGCTATTTGTGTTGTTTACAGTAACTTAAAATATTCATCTCGACCCAAAAATGGAATTAAATCGTGAACATTTTCGTGCGATTATTTTTTACAACTTTCGACGTGGATTAACTCAGCAACAGTGCATGGATGAACTTAATTCAATTTTTGGCGATGAAGCTCCATCAAGGACCAGTGTTTATCGATGGTATGGTGAATTCAATCGTGGTCATAGTTCACTCCAAGACGAATTTCGTGAAGTTCGTCCAAAATCAGTTGTTGTTCCGAAAACCATTGATGCTGTGCGCGAACTGATATTGCAAGATCGTCATGTGACCTATCGTGAGATTAAGACAACCTCAAAAAAAGGCTCGTGTCGATTGATCGAAAGAAATGCTCAAAAAATACTATCGCGGTGCTTCGAAACACGTCTATGACATCGTGACAGGTGATGAATCGTTGATTTACGTGTATGAGCCCGAAAATAAACAGCAGTCGACTGTATGGGTGTTTCAAGATGAGCCAAATCCAACAAAAGTTGTTCGCGCACGAAGCACTTCCAAGCTAATGGAAAAACTGGACATGTCGCAACCGTACCACTAGAACAACGCAGAACAGTCAATTCTGAGTGGTACACAACCATTTGTGTGCCAGTTGTCTTCCAAGAAATCAGGAAAACCAACCGCCGAAGACGGATCACTCTTCACCACGACAATGCGAGCTGTCACACATCGGCTCAAACAACTGCATTTTTGAGTACCCAAAACATCGATTTGATGAGTCATCCGCCGTATAGTCCTGACTTGGCACCGTATGACTTCTTTTTATTCCCGTACGTAAAAAACGAACTGAGAGGTCAACGTTTTTCGACATCTGAAGAAGCGGTTGCTGCATTCAGAATGCATGTTTTGGAGATACCTCAATCAGAGTGGCAAAAGTGCTTCGACAATTACTTCAAACGCATGCAAAAGTGTATAAATCTTCATGGGGAATATTTTGAAAAACAATGAAGTGATTTTCGATGATAAATATTTGTTTTTGTTCTCTATTCCCGAAATATAAAAGGCAACCCTTGTAGAAGCGCGAAAAGTGATATTTCACTGGTCGTCGCACGTTTTATTAGGAGGTGATGAATGGCAAGGCATGCGCGGGCGAATAGGTGACTTGGAGTTATTCTGGAACAGACTATACCAGCTCTCACACATGAGCTCAAACAAAAACGTTTTTGAGCAGTCAAAACATCGAATTGATGGGTCATCTGCCGTGTTTGGTACCAATGATTTCTTCTTATTCCCACATATCAAAAATAAATTGCGAGGTCAACGTTTTTCGACGCCTGAAGAAGCGATTGATGCATTCAAATCACATGTTTTGGAGATACCTCAATGGGAATGGGAAAAGTGCTTCGACAGTTGGCTCAAACGCAAGCAAGTTTATTAATCTTGATGGAGAGTATTTTGAAAAACAATAAAGCCATTTCTGATTATAAAAATTTATTTATCAATCTCAAAACTTGAGTAGCAACCCTCGTATAGTAGCAATTTATGGTATGTAGACAGAGTGGAAGTGCGTCCCAATATCCAATACATTTTTCTAAATTTAGGACCTAATTCTGTTCTTTTTAACATAACTATATCTACTTACGTAATTCATTTTCATTTATACACTTAACTATTCACTTACACTTAATTTATGAACACATTTAATTTCTAATTCGCATTAAATACACTTACACTTAATTTATATGAATGATTCACTAATATTTATATTCACGTCTATTTACTACGAGATTAAATTGTAGACTTACTCGTCGCTGATAGGTAGTCTCTTATATATTAAACGTTTTTCTAGTACGTTCTGCATCCGGAAAAATCTCGATTGCGGCTCCCAACAAATAATCTACCTTCCTGGAAATCTCCATAGAAACAATCACAAAAAATGATAAATAGTCCTTCTAAGAAATCGGCACGTACCCGCCAAAATTTTAACTTTTATATGTAGTATTAGACAGAGTCGGATTCAGGGGCTACGCCATTGTGCGATTTCATAACAATTATCTTACGATTGCGTTTAATATAAAATAAGATCGAAAAGTTAAAAGTTGGTGAACTTTTATATTATTTTATTTCTTGTTATTTCCTGTATAAATGCGTGTGTGTGTGTGTGTGTGTGTGTGTGTGTGTGTGTGTGTGTGTTTGTGTGTGTGTGTGTTGTGTGTGTGTGTGTGTGTGTGTGTGAGTTAATGGCACTGGTTAATAAACCAACAGGCCAGTCTATTGTAATGAATATTTTATGCTAGTGTTTTTAAATGAAACTCAAGGTCTCTAGTTAATTCCACAATATAATACAAGTTATTGAAAATTCTAAAAAATTGACAATTGTTTCGATAAATCAATATCATCGTCAGAATGACAGAAGTTACATTTCATTTTATGCCTACCTGATGTTTAGTAGTTATATTTGGCTAGACCAAGAAGTAACCTAACTTGTGATTGGCTTAATATATGTTTATAGAAAAAAGAAGAAGATGTGATATTACAAATATTGAAGCTTAGATATTATTAGCCCTATGGTGATATCCTGGATATCATTTTTCCAATTAAGATCAGTATAACTGTGCAATGATATAGAAAACCAGGAAAACTGACCCAAATAGACAGCATTACATTCTGGACATTTGAGTTTATATATACCTGACTTCTTTAATAGTGGTATTTTTGTTTTTACATTTAACAATTTTGTACTAACGTTACCTTTCTGTTTTAAAAGAAATTGTTGTATTCGTTGCTGAAGATATTATCTTTGAAATATTATTAGAAATATTTCCTGAAAATTTGATGGTTTTAATTTCATCAGCTTGTTTAGGATATATTAGTTGTAATGCCACTTTTTTACCAATTAGCTTATTTATCATATCTAATGGATAACCGTTAGATGTTGCTATTTGTCTAATTGTATTAATCTCTATCAAAATTACATTTGTTCATAGGAACTGAAAAAGCTCTATGTATCATTGAATTATATGCTGCTAGTCTGTGTGACACAGGGTGGTTAGAATTGAATGGAATTGTTACATCAGTTTGTGTTGGTTTTCGGTAAATTGAATAATCAAGTACATTATTAACTCTTTGAATTTTTAAATCAAGAAAATTGATTGAGCTATTTTCTTCAGTTAGTTACATCGAACGATATGAGTTTATAGTTATCTTGTAAGTGGATTGCTTTCAACTTTTTGGTTAGTTCTATTGAATTTCTAATTGAGTACTGAGATTCATATCCGTAAGTATTGAGTATATTGTTGAGCTTCTTTGCCAATATATTATTAGGAGCATTAACATAAGAGACTACAGGTCTAATTGGTTTCGTTATTTTATGTAATTCAACTGTTCCATATAATTGTGGACAATGAGGATTCTTATGTATGATAAAATTAAATTTACATTAGAAATTGAAGAAAATAGCTCAATCAATTTTCTTGATTTAAAAATTCAAAGAGTTAATAATGTACTTGATTATTCAATTTACCGAAAACCAACACAAACTGATGTAACAATTCCATTCAATTCTAACCACCCTGTGTCACACAGACTAGCAGCATATAATTCAATGATACATAGAGCTTTTTCAGTTCCTATGAACAAATGTAATTTTGATAGAGAGATTAATACAATTAGACAAATAGCAACATCTAACGGTTATCCATTAGATATGATAAATAAGCTAATTAGTAAAAAAGAGGAAAAAGTGGCATTACAACTAATATATCCTAAACAAGCTGATGAAATTAAAACTTATAAAACCATCACATATGCAGGAAATATTTCTAATAATATTTCAAAGACAATATCTTCAGCAACGAATACAACAATTTCTTTTAAAACAGAAAGTAACGTTAGTACAAAATTGTTAAATGTAAAAACAAAAATACCACTATTAAAGAAGTCAGGTATATATAAACTCAAATGTCCAGAATGTAATGCTGTCTATTTGGGTCAGACCCTTAGGAATTTTGAAATACGATACAGTGAGCACTTACGAGCATACAGATTAAAACAACCAGATAAATCCCACTACGCAAAACATCTACTTGACACCAATCATTCATTGACACCTAACACAAAACTAGAAGTACTGCATATTTGTGAAAAGAAACAAGAACTGGATTTCCTTGAAGAACTGGAAATTAGAAGAAATTTAAGAAACCCACAATTATGAAGTTGTCAATGAACAGTTAAATCTAGGGAATTCTCCACTAATAAACTGTCTTCTTAAGTGATAATTGTAAAGATCAGCAGATATAGTTTTCCTGGTTTTCTATATCATTGCACAGTTATACTGATCTTAATTGGAAAAATGATATCCAGGATATCACCATAGGGCTAATAATATCTAAGCTTCAATATTTGTAATATCACATCTTCTTCTTTTTTCTATAAACATATATTAAGCCAATCACAAGTTAGGTTACTTCTTGGTCTAGCCAAATAGAACTACTAAACATCAGGTAGGCATAAAATGAAATGTAACTTCTGTCATTCTGACAATGATATTGATTTATCGAAACAATTGTCAATTTTTTAGAATTTTCAATAACTTGTATTATATTGTGGAATTAACTAGAGACCTTGAGTTTCATTTAAAAACACTAATATGAGCATATTCCACGAAGTAAGGGTCGAGACAGTCAATATTTTATGCGATTATTATCTTTTTTTATTTTTGGATTATAAATTAGGCTTTATACATTTGAATTTTAGATACAGTTGTTGACATTTTATCTTCATTTTTATTTGGTTATTTCGAGAGATTTGGTTGAAAGCACTTTTTTTTAACATATATGGTTTTTTTCTCATTTTTTCATTTCATTCATTTTTTGTGTGCTTATTTAGTTTTTTATCTCATTTTTTCATTTCATTCATTTTTTGTGCTTATTTAGGTTTTTTTTCATTTTTTTTACTTATGTCTTTTTCTCATTTTTTCATTTTTTTGTGCCTATTTAGATTTTTTTTTTCTTAAATATTACAATATCATGTTAGTACTTTTAGTTAAGTTATACAGGAGTCGTTTTACATCTATCTCTTCTGATGCTAGTATGGTTAAAAGATTAGCTGGTAATGCTATAAACTTGAAAGTTTACTGTAAAATTGTTTTGATGGTGCTTCATTGAATTTACACTCTAAAAGACAATGTTCCAATGATCCGATCTCGCCACATCTGCAGTTCTCGTTTTCTATTAGTTTAAACGTCTTCATACGTTGTGGTGTGAGGCAATGTCCTGACCTTATTCTAGTGAAGGTTCTAATAAATGATCTATCACTTTCTTTGTGGAACCAGTGTTTGTGTTTAACTGTGGGTTCAATAACTTTATATGTTTGTCCTCCAGGGTATTCTGAGTAGCGTTTCTGCCAATCCTCTTTTAATTTTATTTTGATTTGTTTGTTTATGTCTGATATCGGTAGCTTGAAATTTATTATATTTTCTCCTTGTCTGGTAGCAGTTTTCGCTAATTTGTCCACGATTTCGTTTTGAGGTATGCCACTATGTCCTCTTATCCACACTATTCTAATCTCCTTATTTAGGTTTGCTAAAATATCCAGAAGCTCCCAAATTTTTGCTACAATATTATGTAAATCTGCACTAGGAGAGTTATTTTCAATTTTCATTACTGCACTTCTGCTGTCGGTGAAAATTACAAATTTGTTATTGTATTCGTACCCCATGCAGTATTCAAGTGCTTGTTTATTAATTCCCATAAGTTCTGCTGTGTATAATGATGCTAGAGGGGGTAATTGGTATATTTCTGAATATTTTTGATTATTTTCGTGGTAACAGGCGAACCCTACTTTGTTATTTAAACATGAACCGTCTCTAAAAATAAGTTCAGAGTCATTCCATTTTTCTGCGACGTCTTTCAGAAATAGCGCCTTATTTTCAGCATGTTCATTTATATAATTTGTATACGTAATTTTTGGTTGATTTAAATAACATTCATAAGGAATTGTGTAACAAGGGGAGATTTCATATTCTAATAATTGGGTTTCATAGTTGCTCGCCCAGTTGTAGCTTTCTATAAAGTTAGGTGACCTCTTCTTTTCCCAATATTTAGTAGTTAGGCAAGATATAAATACACTTATTTTTAACATTAGTCGGTTCGTTAACATTTCTCTTCTAATGTGTAATGGTGGTTCTGAACATTCTGCTTCCAATACATTTATAGGTGTGCTCTGCAGAGCCCCTGTACATAGTCTTAAGCAACGATTTTTAATATTTTCAATTTTTTGTGTGTGACATTTGGCTGCAGATCCATATAGAATACCATAATCAATAATTGATCTTACAAATTATTTCTAAAATAATAAACCTATGTTTGGGTCTGCATCCCATTTATGGTGACTGAAAACTTTGATGATATTTATTGCCTTCTCGCATTTTTTTAATTATCTGTGATATTTGATCTTTCCAATTCAGTTTTTTGTCTAGAAGAATGTCGAGATACGGTACCGATGATTTGTATGGAAATTCGAGGTTTGCTAACTTGATGATGTTGTCATTTTGATATCTCTTTCTAGTAAATGTACATACTGAGGACTTGAATTGGTTTATAGTTGTTCCGTTTTCTTCGAACCATCCTTTTGCTATTTCTGTTGCCTTGCTGAGTTGATTATGGCAATTTTCTATTTTTTTATGTTGGGAACTGATAACAAAATCGTCTGCATACTGATATATCTTGACTTCAAGGCTACTTAACATTTTCTCGATATCGTAGGTGTAAATTATGTAGAGCAAGGGACTCAAGATTCCTCCTTGTGGCAATCCTATGGAAGTTTGTCTAGGGCGTACTAATTTATCATTTGCTCATATGTATATATTCCTGTTACTGTAGAGTTTGGAGATGTGTTCGTATATCCAGTTTGGGATTCTTAGTGCCTTCATCTTTAATTTCAATATGTGTAAGTCTACATTATCGTACGCCCCTGCTATATTCAGAAAAAGTGTTCTTGTGTATTTATTGGTTGTGAAACCTTGATAAATATTTGCTGTAAATTCACATAGTAGTTCTTGTATAGATTTGCCTTTTCTGAAACCATATTGGGATCTTGCTAATAAATTGTTTTTTTCTGTGTAATACTCCAATCTGCATTTTATTATTCGTTCATATGTTTTTAAGATACAAGAGGCTAATGCTATTGGTCGATACGAATTGGGGTTAGAATCTGGTTTTCCAGGTTTCAACAGTGGAATTACAATATAATTCATCCAGTCTGCCGTTACTTCTATTTCATTGAAGTAAATTTTATTGAATACTTCTATTAGTTGTTTTTTCACAACTGTTGGTAATTGGTGAAGCATTGAGTAGTGTACATTGTCTTTACCTGGGCTGGTGTTGTTCTTATTATGGAGAGCCATATTTAATTAGTTTAGAGTAATTTTTTTCTGAAAATATGATTGGCTTTCATTTGTAACTTCTAAGTTGCCAGGTTTTGTTTCTTCTAAGTTGCCGGGTGGGTGATTCGTATAATCAGGTGTTAATTTACAAAGAAATTCTGAAATCCAATCTGCCGAAGAATCGTATCAATTATTTATTATTTATTTTCCTGTTATTAAATTTATTTACTTGTTCCCAAACTTTTTTCGTTGGAACATTTTTATTTAGAGATGAACAATATGTTTTCCAATTTTCTTTCTTTGTTTTTTTGATTATTTTTTTGGCCGCTGCATCGGCGTTTTTATAATTAATTAAATTTTCAAGATTTGGATTTTGTTTATATTTACTAATTGCTTCTTTGCGTAATGATACTAGTAGATTATTCCACCAGACTTTGGCTTTTGTTTTGTTTGTTATATTATTTTTATATTTTGGAATAGATTCTTCAGCAGCTTGGTTAATAACATTTTTAATTTTATCATAAAGATTATTATTGTTTAGTGTGTTATTATTGTTATTATGGTAATTTATTATATTTAAGCATTCTGTATAATATTTGTTCCAGTCAGCCTTACCTATATTCCATTTTTTAAAATTTGTTTGTAGTACAGATTTTATGCTTACTTGACCGGTTATTTTTATAGGTATGTGATTTGATCCATATGTGTCTGTCAAAGTTTGCCAATCAAATAAATTGTGTATGTTGGGGCTACATATCGTTAAATCAAGAGCACTATTATTTTGATTAAAATTGCTTATACAAGTTATACTACCATCGTTTAAGAAAATTAAATTATTTGCTTCTAAGCTATCTAGTAGTGCTTTTCCTAAACTATCAGTTTGTATACAACCCCAAGATATATGGTGCGAATTAAAAACTCCGCCCACCACATACGGCTTTGGTATATTTTCAAAAAATATATTCCATTCATTTACAGTAATTTTAGTTGCTGGTTTTATGTATACTGATACTAAAGTTAAATTTTCATTGTTAGATAGTGTTGTGGTAACACTTATTTTTTCTATTTTAGTTGTGCATTTGAATTCGGTTATTTTATAATTTATATTATTTTTTAGGAGTATTACCATGTTTCTGATAATAATACAATATTTATATTTTCTTTTAATAGTAAATATTCCAAGTTGCTTTTATCTGAGATAGCTGATCTACAGTTCCACTGTAGTAAACTAAGTGATTCTGTGTACTTATTATTCATGATTTTGGTTGAAATTTGATAATTTTTTTTTACTAATTGAAATATATCTTCTTCTTGAATTTCTAAATTTTTTGATTGTTTCAATGTTTGAATAACACTCGCGACGCAACTAATTATGACTTTACACATATATTCTTGTATTTCATCATTTTTGCTTATATTTATATTATAATGTGGTGAGGCCAATATACCTCCTTCAACGTGAGGAATTGATATTTGAGATGTTATAGATCTATGTTCCAGGAGTAAGTTATTTTCTTGGTTCGATATTCTCGGTTTTTTACTTGCTTGTATAATTGATTGATGTGTGTTAGGTTTCTTTTGTGTATATCTAGTTGGTGTTGTTTTTGGGTTGTTTTAATTGATTTGATCTATCTGTTTTGTTATTGTTGGTGGATTTGTTGAGGATGTAGAGGGATACATCGGGGGAAATTGATAATGTTGTTTATTGGATGAAGATACTGCCGCGGTATAGGACTTGTGAGGAATAGCTTTGTTTGCATCAATAAATGAACAATTTGCATTCGACATATAGTTTTTAATTTCAGTTTGTCTATTATACTCTGGGCATAGTTGAGAATTATTAACATAGTGATCTCCTTTACATATCAGACATTTTACCTCTAATAATTGTTTGTCACATTCTTCCGAACTATTATTTTCCCCACATTTTTTACATCTAACTTTATTCCTACATTGTTTCCCTAAATGACCGTATCTGAAACAATTATAGAACAATAAAACTTTTTGTCGATAAACTTCGACCTCATACAAAACTTTATTTGGGTAAAGTTTGACACTTGAAGGATACCAATATCGTCGTTGAGGGTTGAAATTCAACATTATTTCCATTTTTAATTTTTCGCTTGATTCTTTTTACGAATTCAACTGCAAATTTACTGTGATAATCATATGCTGAAATGCGCTCTTTTAAAAATGTTTCTGATAAGTCGGTGTCAATATATTTTAATATACCTAATCTATATACCAAAAATTTTGGTATATATGCTGCTAAATTATTTTCCTTTAAGAAATTAGAATCAATTATATTATTTGCACTTATATAATCTTTCAAAGTTACTCTAATCCTATTACGACCAATTGATTGAATTTGTTTAATTTTATTATTGATATCTTTGTGATTCTGCAATATAATTTCTCCCACTTTTATTGGATTCAGTTTACCTTTAAAATCCGGTTTATTATTTTCAATTTATACCTGAAACGGTCCCATATCAGTTGATTGATAATTTAATGAGGGCCGAGGTCGATGTTTTTCTTGGTTCTCTTTTCGTTGTTCATTGTTATTTTTTGTTGAAATTGAATTGTCACTTAACAGAATTCCATTTATTTGTTCATTATTTTTACTTCCCTGATATTTATTTTTTTCTGTAGTGTCCTTAATTAAAGCATCCACATCCATTATTAATCCCAAGGTGTTATTATTCCATGGTGATGCACTTGTAACGATGTTATCGGGGGGCTCCCCCGGCTATTATCAGTCATTTATAGGCGGCGTACACCCTTTTACACTCTTTTTTAACTTTATTGTATATAATTTTTGTTTTTGTTTTCACTGAACTTTTAAAGTATTTATTAATTATACCGGTTTTTCTACACTCGTTCCGACTGTCGTAGTTAAATTCTGTATAAATGCTATATTTTATTTTGTTTTATGTTATTTTATTTGCTGTATAAACCCAATTTTATACAGTTGGCTATTATTTCTAACCAATACATTTTTTCATTCAGGAGGTGCTCAGTCAGAACGCCGAAAAACGTAAGAAACTATCCGTTCAAGTAGTATCCCTAGCAGAAGGCGGAGCGGGTATAAACGCTACTGAAAATTCACACGGAACTTGCAAAGGTTCACTTATAAATGACGTAACTGTGTTCAAGAGCAGCCACGAAATGTACCCCTTAGTACAACCATATATTAACATTACAAGAAAAGGCAACAAATGTAAACTGTGATGTCACACTTAGTTTATAAGAATCAACATTTTTTTAATATATTGATAGGAGAAAGTCAAACGCAATCAATATATCTATACAATTATTGGAATAATTTGAACATTGGACTTATTTAGCTTTTAGTATAAACGAAAGAGGGTTTCATAATTAAATAAAAAACGATCTTTACGTGTCCAGATCCCATAATTTCAAAAAATTTCGGTCCAGAAACGGGACATGTCTACATATTCTTTTGTAGTGACCCAGGTGTGCTTTTTGATGGGCAAAGTTCACATTATCTTAGATGTGCCATATCCTGTGTTTTCGTAGAATACATAATTGTCAGCTAGTATACCCCATTGTACTAGGTTGTAAGTCATTGGAGCAATGCTAATGCAGATACAGTTAAGCATATGTCATACCCTACGGTGCAGGGGATATAATTCTATGCTGACAATTTTCATAAAAGTCTTCTGGATTTCAGTCGACTAGTTTGATGAGATTACTCAAGCCTGTTTATCGTGAAAAGTATGTTTAAACTTCTCTAGGTATTGTGCACGGGGTTTTCGATCTTCTGGAGGCGCAAAAACCCTTGCCTGGTTTAGTCGAGGTAGGGGAGTAGGTTTCATACAGCTGGTGACTACTAATCCTAAATTATAGCATTACAATTTTAGCCAATGTTTAGATATATTGATTATGTCAAAGTGTTTTATAAATACTAAATTTGTTTACTTCAGTTCGAAAATAAACAAGATTTGTTATAGCTCACAAAATTACTGTGAAATCCAAATTGTGGGGTGGTGGTGGTGCATATTTATTATTTAACTTATTACGGTCTAATAATTTACCGGAAATATTTGGAAGAGAACTTTGGTACTGTGTTAGGAAGGTATTTAGTGATTTGAGGGAAAGAAGAGCGTTTCCAAGTCTTGTATATTGTGTGTTTCCTGTTATTTTTCTTTCAAATTTATAAAAATTGAACTCAAATATATTACACTATTCAATAAATACATTTTTTGGTAGATTATTCAAAAAGATTTGAACTAGATCAAAGTAAGTACAATGTTTTTATTGAAATAATATTCTTACAATTGCACTAACACACATTTACATTGAATCCGAATAATTCAACGTTTTGACAATTAAGTAGCTACAGAATGAAAAATTAACTTTTTGCATTGTATGTTAGTGTCGTTAAACTGTTGTAAAAGTCATTTAAGACTATTTGTAAATAAAATTGTGTTGATGTATGTGTAAATATAAATTGAAATAAAATATTATCGAAAACTATTTCTTTTCCCCTTGTAATTGAATTTCAATTAACCACATGAAGATGCAATCAACATTAATTCAATGAGTAATTTGTGTTGCACACAAATAAATATAAGATTCCTATAATAATAAATTATTCCTTGGAAAGAATTATTTATCAAATTTTTAAAATCTCTACAAAAATATATCTTGAACCAAGTTTACACGAAAGTACCAGCACCTCAAAATATAAGTTCAAATCAACACCATTCAAATGTATCTAAAGGATCTGGAACGGACACGGTTGTGCTAAAAATATTGATTTTTTGATATATGATAAAACGGATCGTTGTCTCTGTTATATCCGTGTGTGATAGCGTAACGTAAAAAGTTGCCCGACCGCTAGGAATATCGGTTGGTATACCTGCCACGAACACGAGCATGCGAAAAATATTCCCAGACGCGAGAAGTCTCGAACTGGATACGAATTACGTCAATGGATATTGTATATTATGCAGTAATGCATTTTGTCCAATAAGCATATTATAAAACATATAAATATTGTACTAAAAGAAAAGACAGATTGTATTGTTAAATGTACTCAATAAACAACTCATTTGTGTAGTTCGCTATTTAAAAAGGCCTTATCAAAGTTCGAAAACATCATTGGCGCAGTCAGTAGGATATGTCGGAAGTTTAACGTATCGCACGGGAAATTGTTCGTTTTAACGATTAACCGAAATATTCGAATTAGTGTTCAGAATCTGTATTCGAGTGCAGATAGTTCGAGTGGACATCGAGCGATTTCAGCAGTTCCAGTAGACGACACCAAAAATAACTTCAGAAGAGCCAGAAAAACGAAGACCACAAACCACCTGCGTTAAGAACTAGCATCGTTTCAACCTTTAGGACACTGGAATATGATAGCTTTAGTTATAACGTAAGTGCTCATTATTATTTCCTTTATTTTCCATAATCATTTCTTTAGTAGTTATAGTAATATATATTAAAGTGAAACATAGCTACCAGGTTAAAATTAAACTAATTAGCATCATATGAATAATATGAATCTTAGTAAATATTCAATAAAAAGATAAATCATAAAGACGTACTGATTTAAATGTGCATAGCTAAAACACGTTAAGAAATACTTGCGTATAATATACATTTAGTAAAATGATTTACGAGATGTCTATTCAATTTAGTAAGTATATTTCAAAGGAATATAAAAATAATAACGACAAGTAAATTACGTTAAACATATTTGTATATAATTATAATAATCCCTGTATATAGAACCACGTGAATTTTGAAACAAAATTCAACTATTATATTTTTATAATTTGTAAACACTTTCAAAAACCCTGTATATAGCATAAACTTTTCAATTATATAATATCAAATGTCAAACCGAAATATTAACGCGGAAATTAACGTTCTTTCAATAGTTCGGGTAGAGTGATTCGGAGTGATTACAGAATGTAAATGAACACAGTGAATTCAACTACAATAACACAGGAATGGATGTTTTGATTCAATAAAAACAATTATTTACTTAGCAACAATGAACAATGAAAAACAAAAAAATAAAACAGTTGCGAGTTGTTGATTTCAAGCTTGAAGAGAAGCGTCGTGATTTTTATAAATGGAGAGACGTGTTGAAATGTTTCTTCTCCAAATTAATTGAAAAGTAAATATAATTTAAACAAAATCGTATAAAAAAGTTAACCAAAGCAATCAATAAAGTATTGAAAGTAAAATAATTAAAAACATACCTCGTATTTTAAACAATAAGTGAATATAATTTGTGCTATCGACCAGAATTTGGTAAGACTGAATAAAATTATCTTATTAGCATAGTTTTGCTGACTGTTGATACATCTTGTCATTAATTGTGGTACTCAACTGGTGAAATAATTCACAATTCGTCATTTTTACATCCTGAGTTCTGGTTTATTCGATCGTAGCCACGATCTTTTTCCACATGTATCATCTCCAGAGTCAAGAAGAAACTAAACATGAACTATATTTCTCGTGTGTATATTAAACTTTTCCTATAAAAACATTCACAAGTATATTTAGATGTTAGGTTAACCGTTATCATTGATATTAATTTCTTAAATAAATATTAGCTTTAAATAATTCAATCTCCACTAACATCACGGACATTAAACACTAACTACTTTTTCAAATAATTACTTACCAAATTCATATCATTAAGCAATAATAAAATCCTAAATATGCCACACCTTTTCTCATCTTTGCTAACTAAATAATACCACAGAATACACACACCACGCGACGGCTATATTTGAAATAATAACAGTTGGGGTTAAAGAGCAGTGAATGTACATTCTACGCACATAATAGATGGTTTTTGAGCGCAATTTACTTGATGAGTTTGATTTAAATAATGTAACGTAAAATCAAACCCCGTGCACCTATGCACTTATCCCACTTACGTTAGCGACCTATTGAAGATTGATCGAACTTGTGGCCCCAAAATCAAATTAATACTAATTCACCAAGTTACCAGCAGATCGGATGGCCGATCTATGCCACAAGGTATTTTACCCGCTAGACTTCAGTCGAAGAAGGGAGGTTCGTACGCTGGTAACGAACAATCAAAATTAAGCTATATAACCCAAGGCGCCAGGTAAACCGTACCCGAGTAAATACCTCAGTTTAATTCCCTAACCGTAGTTTACCCCCAATTAGGAAAGGATTACCTAAAATCAAACTCGTAACTCAACTCACAAGAGAAATGATTTATTGAGGTGATGGTTTGGTTTGAATTACAGTTATGTAATTAGTCAGAACATTTTGGGGAGTAGTTATTCCCACAGTGGACACTTAAGGTCCATCAACCCTTACTATAAAAAAAAAGATCAATATGAAATCCCTTACGAACTGTGGACGTTTACAAAGTCCCTTATAGTTCAATATATACAATGATACAATTATTTAAAATCCTATATACCCCTACCCCAAAATTGATATAACAATGCTCAGAAGGATTTGAAACAGAGACCAGTTCTGAGTTAAGTTGGTTCTGAAACTTGTAAAAAAAAAATTACAATACACTGTGAAAACGGTGAGAACCTGAAGGGTTACCCATACCGTGGCTTATCTACGCATATCAATTTGTAAACTTACCAAAAGCAAAAATTCATATATAACTGATATGAATCATCTTATGAGAGGGTTTTCGCAAATATTTCTATTGATTTTATAAAATATGTATTGTTTAATATTGTAAGTAACAAAGAACTATTATTTCATCTTTTCACCATTTATTAAATCGTTTGTCTTGTATGTTTTCTGATATCTCTACCTATAGCTTCCTGTTACTGGCGAGCGCCAAGTGCCGAATCCATCCCTGAGATAAGGTAATAACAATATAAAATAAAATTACAATGTATCAACTTATATCTTAATTTGAATTGAGATTCGTGGTAAGCGGCCAATTCTGGCGCCCATAATTCAAATCAAATAACCATAATAACTATTAAACAATCAAATAAAATAAATATATAACAAATTGACACTACAACGTGTAGGCAAATAAATAATATATTGTATTGTATATAAATAAATATATATCAATTGGCTCACTCCAACGTAAGGCGTTAAATTAAAATATATCTAAACTGATTCGCCCAACGTAGAGCCAAAATAAATATATTATAACTTGACTAACCCAGCGTGTGGCAATTAAATTATATAATATTAAATAATAATTATATAAAAATAATTAATATAATTTGATGAGTGAATCTGAACTAGAGAATATAAGTATATTACTTGAAAATACTTTAAATTTACAAGAAAGTGAAAACAATAATTTTGAAAATAATATAACTGAAAATTGTTTAGAAAATTTAGACTTATAAATGACTTCATCAGGAACAAACTACCAACTGCTTATATTATATTTAGACTCAATTCCAAATTTTGATGGAAACCCTCAGACACTTAATATTTTCATAAGTAATGGTGAAAGTTTTATTTCTGCCGTTGCTAGTAACTCAGATGCTTCTTTAAATACATTGTTACTTAGAGCCATTATAGGTAGAGCTCAAATAGTAATTGGTTCCCGCACAGAATTAAAAACGTGGGATAAAATTAAACAAGCTTTAAATTTAATTTTTGGAGATCAAAGAAACATTGACTGTTTAGTACAAGATCTTATTAATTTGAAACCTTCAAAAAATGAAAGTCTTTATAATTTTGGTATGCGATGCCGAGATTCTAAGAGCTTCATTACTTCCAAATTAAATTCTTTAGACTTAGACATAAATGAAAAACGCCTACATCTTAAGAATTATGACAATTTAGCATTAAAAACTTTTGTCCGTGAATTACCTGTACCAATACAAACTGACGTACGTTTAAGATCACCTGACAGCTAAGAAAAAGCTATGAGTTTAGTTGTAGAAGAAGAAAATTTTCTATATTCCACTCAAAGATTAAGTAACTTAAATTATAATGTATCATTTAAGCCTAGTTTAAAAGTAACACCTACACGGAATCAAAATTTCAATCAGTATCCTTCATTTACCCCAAATTATAATAATATACACCAATCACCAACACAATTTCAACCAACCCGACCAACATTTCCACCTAATTTAATAACTTATCCTCCAGTATCATACCCACAGAGGTATACACAACATTCTCCTCCAAATCAATCCTACAATTGGCGTCCAAATAACAATTATCCGACTCAACGTCATCCATTTTTCACAAATCAAACTTACAACTCAATACAACGATCCTCACAGCCAATTCCAAATTTCAAACAACAAAATATTCGCCATAATAATCCACAATTTAATCGTCCAAATAGTTCTCAAAGTTAAACCAGAACCTATGGATATTTTTTCAGGAAATACTATACTTAATTCCCGATCAAATCTCAAATTTATATCAGCAGAACTTTTCAATAATCAAACTGTAGACAATCCTTATCAAAATCAAGAAATCAATAGTTCCCTTCAAATCGATAACCAAATGGACAGAGAAAATTACGAAAAATTATTTTATTACGATAATTCTTATAATTATGAAACTGATGAAAATGCTGACAATTATTATATACCTCATGTAAATGATCCGACAATTAACAATGATTTTTACAGAGATTCTCATGTAGACTCTCACGCTACGGAAATATCAAATAATCAGATTCAGGATTTTTATACTCGCACATGTCTAAACTAAGTAACCTAATTTATGTTAACGCATTGAAAACGAATTTGCCATTCATAGAAATTCCAGAAATAAGTGCAAAGTTTTTAGTTGACACAGAAAGTTCAAAGTCACTTATAGTCCGGAACTTGCGTATACATTTTATAATAATTGCATTTGTAAAGAGAAGTTGAACATTCAAACTGCTCATAATATCACGTATCACGACGAGGTAACTCATATTCCGTTGTTTGATATCTTTAATTTACAAGAAACTCATAAATTTTATCTTTACAAGTTTAGTGAAAGATTTGATGGAACCATAGGCGTAGATTTGCTTAAACAATTAAATGCTAGCGTTATTGTTAGTAAAAGGGAAATTGTTACCCCTAACACAGTTATTCCTCAAATATTTGGTTCAAATACTGAGGAAAATATAAAAAATTATTCAATAATTATACCAGGTCGTACTCAACAAGATGTTAAATTACCCGTTAATTACAAAAATGGCATTGGAATACTTGATTACGAGAAGTTAGGTAATGGACTCGAAACACCAAAAGCTTTAGTGAATATAGTTGATAATTTTGCAATAACTACAATAATAAATTCTAATGAGAATTCGGTTAAACTTGATATTAATGAACTCTTTAACATCGAACCTTTGAGTTTAGTTGAAGTTAATTTCTTAGAAAAAATGGAAGTAGATTCAGAAACAAATTTAAGTAATTTCGATGATAATAAATTGAAAGAAAATTTAAAAAATATCAGATTAGATCATTGTAGTAAAGGAGAGAAAGATGCATTAAGAAATCTTTGCTATCAGTATAGAGATATATTTTATCGTGAAGGTATCCCTTTAAGTTTCACGAACGAAATCAAACATAAAATAAAATTATCTGACGATAGTCCAATTTATACCAAATCATATCGGTGCCAGGAAATTCATAGAGGAGTAGTAAAAAGACAAATGGGAAAAATGTTACAAGATGGCATCATTGACGAATCAACGTCACCATTTTCTTTACCTATATGTGTTTTCCCAAAACGATCAGATGCTTCTGGCAAGAAAAAATGGAGACTGGTAATAGACTACCGCAAGTTAAATGCGAAGACTATTCAGAACTGTTTTCAATTCCCAGGATAACTGAAATTATGGAACGACTATTTTACATCCTTGGATTTAGCTAGTGGCTTCCACCAAATTGAAGTTGATCCCGAAGACGTACCCAAAACTGCTTTCAGCACCCCACAAGGTCAATTTCAATTCAAAAGAATGCCTTTTGGACTTAAAAATGCCCCTTCCACTTTTCAAAGTGTAATGGACAACGTATTACGAGAACGAAACATGTGTTGTTTATCTTGACGACATCTTAATTTATAGTACTTCCCTTCAGGAACATCTACAACGAGTGAAACAGGTATTTGACAGACTGAGAAAATATAACTTGACAAATCCGAATTCCTTCAGAAAACCATAGTATATCTAGGTCATATTATGTTAAACCTAATCCCGAGAAAATTTATGTTATTAAAAATTTCCCAATTCCTAAAACTCAGACGGAAATCAAACGTTTCCTTGGAGGAACGGTAGTATCCTACTAGGATACTACCGTCGCTTCATACCCAATTTTGCAAAATTGACAAAACCCATTTTTAAATGCTTGAAAAAAGGTATACAAATAATTCATGACAAAGAATTTGTAGACTCTTTTCGAAATTCTAACAAATGACCCAATATTACAATATCCGGACTTTTCTAAACCCATGATACTAACAACCGACAATAGTAATTATTCTCTTGGAGCAGTATTATCATAAGGTACCGTTCTAAATGACAAGCCTATAGCTTACGCCTCGCGAACTTTAAGTGATTCAGAAATCAACTACTCCACAATCGAAAATGAATTACGTGCAATCGTATGGGCTTGCAAACACTTTCGACCTTGCTTGTATGGTCGACAATTTCACATATACACTGACCATAAACCTCTAACTTGGCTTTTCAAATTAAAACAACCCAATTCAAAACTAGTGCGTTGGCGTTTGAAATTGGAGGAATATGACTACAAAATATTTTACAAACGTGGATATTTAAATGTTGTATCTGATGGCTTGAGTAGAATACCAATTAACGCTTTAGACACTGAATCAGTTATTAATAGCCCTGGTGACATTAATTAAGAAAAATTAAAATTCTTACGTAAGTTTGAAAGCTCATTAGAAAAAGGAAAAGCTTCTACGAGTGCACAAAATCAATCAAAAATAAACATCATTTTAAATATACAAATACAGCCTCCTAATAAGACCGTTGATATACCTACAAATTCAAGAGACGAACTCAATACACCTCAACCTGACTGGATAAAACTCTCTACTCCCAAATCTAATTCCTCAACTGTTCATTCCATAGCTAATAATGAAACCACTAATCAAGGTATTCCTATATTAGACGAAATTATAAATAACAAAGTTCACCAAATTTAAGTATACTCAAATTTATATAAAAAAATTGACATCTCTCAAGAGACTTTTATGAAAATCATAAAATTATAAAAGTAAAAATCCCTAAAAACGACAATGAACGCTTCATATTTGAATTTTTAGTAGATACACAGATCTTAATAACACATTTTACATTTATTTTAACAAAAAAAATTTATATAACGATTTCAATAAAGTTTACTTAAAACATTTCTCTTCAAACAAACCAAGACTTATTAAATGCACTAAATTAGTAAACACTGTATCTGATAAGGAAGAACAAATGATTTTATTGAAAAATTACCATGAAAGCAAAACCACACACAGAGGAATTCAGGAAACTTTAGAAAAATTAAAAATAAATTATTATTGGAAAAATACAATAACTAATTACATTAATTCTGGTACTATTTGCCGGAAAAATAAATATGCTAGACAAAATCCGTATGTTCCGCTAATGCTAACTGAAACCGCATCTAAACCGTTTCAAATTATACACATTGATGTTTTTATTTACGACGGAAAGTCTTATCTAACCTCAACAGATGCATTTACAAAATTCGCACAAGCAGTGCACATTCCTTTTAAAACAGCCATTATTATAAGTAAAGCTATAATAAAATATTTCACATCGTTCGGAGTACCACAATTAATTGTTTTAGATAAAAGTACTGAATTTAATAACGAAACTATTAAAGAACTTTTAGCGTTACACAAAATTAAAATACACTTTACCACAGCTGATCATCATGAATCCAACTCTATAGCCGAAAGAGTACATTCAACCTTAATTGAACATCTAAGATTATTACGAGAACTCTATCCCGACGAAGATGACTTGATGGATTACGCAATAATAGGTTACAATAATTCTATACAGGGCCGCGCCGACTATGTGGCGAATGTGTGCACAACACACAGGCGGCCAAGCCAAGGGGCGGCAAAACAGCTAGACCAGACACTTGACTAACCGTCTCTCTCTTCTCTAACGCCACCGCTGCTTGAAGTGATGATCTTTTTATGGCGCCGACGGCACGTGTTGCTTTGTCGGTACTTGATTCTATTTAGCGGCAGTGGCTAGATACCAAGGGTAAAAAAGTCGAAAACCCTACAAAAGTGAAAATGAATATAAATTTGTGTTGATTTTGCAGAAAGGGTCATTTCAATTTATTCTTTAAACAAGAATCAGTTTCTGTATATTTTCAATTAAGTTAGTAGCGTGGTGGAGATATAAAAGTTTGTGAATTCATTTAATTGTAAAAATTGTAAGTAACTATCAAAGTATAAATACAACCGTGTGACAACACTAATATGATTTGAATACGAAATTTTCTGTTTAAGGACAGAAAAAGAAAACGACTATCAGGTTACCAATATCACCAACAAAGACAGCAGAAAATGGAAGTGAAGGAAAAATTAGCCGATTCTTTGAAAAAATATTTGAAGCCGTCAGAAAAACAAACAAGTGGTTTTCCTGAGCTTGAGAATACCGGCAATGATGCTCGCCCTAGTGGCTCTTCAAATACCTCGTTTGTTTCTGATAGTGAGACAAATGTTAGCCAGGAACATAATATTGAAAATCTTGCCTTCGCATCAACATCAGATGTACCAATTTCCAATTCCATCGTAATATCTGATGATCCTGGAGAATGGCCTGAAATAATTACATCTACAGATGCAAGATTTTTAACGGAAAAAGGACCCAATCAAATAACGAATTGAATCTATCCAGCAGATTCCCTCGGCCGAAAGTTTTCTCCTAGCTATTTTTATCAGAACATCACCAATGGAGAGAAAGTTAAAAGAGAGTGGCTTATGCAGTGGCGTAACTACGGGGGGGGGGGGGGGATGAGGGGGATAGAACCCCCCCCCAGAACCCTAAAAATGGAAAAAATCTAATACATAATCACAACAAACCTATACTTTATTCAAATGTACTAAAAGCTAGGAACTGTAGGCTACAATTTTATAAGAAACACAAAGCTAAAATGCAATTTTAGGGGTTCAAAATTTGAAAAAAATTCCGATACCCAGATCTCCCGGTAGTTCATCCCCCCCAGAGCTTCATCCTAGTTACGCCACTGGGCTTATGTACTCTATATCAAGAGATTCGGTTTACTGTTTCTGCTGTAAAGTTTTTGGTAAGTCTTTAACTAGCTTGTCTAATAGGGAAGGGTGTTCTGATTGGAAACATTTGTCACTAGTACTAAGCAGACACGAAAAGAGTAACTCTCATAAAAACAATATCAGATCTTGGTTAAATTTTGTCAACTATGGTATCTTAAGGGAGTTGCTATGAATCAGAGTCAATTACGTTTATTGGATGTAGAAAAAAAATACTGGTATCGTATAATTGAAAGAATAATTTCAGCAATACAGTTTTTATGTCGCCAATGTCTAGGTTTACGTGGTTCATCTAGTCAATTGTATGGAAATAATAATGGAAATTTCTTAAAATTAATAGAAACGTTCTCAAAATTTGATTCTGTAATGGAGGAGTATGTTCGTCGCACACATAAAAATCATAGCAATGATATCGTAACGAGAAACTATTTAGGTGATAAAATTTAAAATGAATTGATCGATTTAATCGGTTTAACAATTAAAAATATTATTTTAGATCTAGTAAGAAAATATAAATATTATTCTATAATTCTCGACTGTACACCAGATGTGAGTCATACGGAGCAATTAAGTGTAATGCTGAGGTTTGTTGTATTAAATGAGTTAAAGAAAAGAATTGAAATACGTGAACATTTCATTCAGTTTTGTCTTATTACTGATTCTACTGGTGCTGGTTTATGTAACTATGTGACAGATTTGTTGCTAAAACTCAATTTAAGTATACACGATTTGCGCGGTCAAGGATACGATAATGGCGCAAATATGCGCGGAGTACATAGTGGCTTACAGACTTGAATCTTAAATATAAACCCGCGAGCATGTTTTGTTCCTTGTTCAGCGCACTCGCTAAATTTAGTTCTTAATGATGCTGCTAAGATTTCTTTTGAAGTATCAGGATTCTTTGATATTGTTCAAGAAATGTATTTGTTTTTTTCTGCATCAACAGAAAGATGGTAAATTTTAAAAACGTACATTTCAGATTTAACATTAAAACCACTATCTGATACACGCTGGTCCAGTAGAATAGACGCTATCAAACATTTGAGATATCAGATTGGGCAAGTTTATGACGCTCTTTTCAAAGTAATAGAAGCATCCACGTCTTCAAAAGATTTTACCAAATCACACCTAGCTCGATCGTTAGCAACAAAAATTCAGAATTACAATTTTTTATGTTCTTTAGTAATTTGGTATAATATATTATTTAAAATTAATCCTCTTAGTAAATTAATGCAGAATCAAAGCATAAATCTTAAAGTTTGTTTAGGGAGCCTAAATAAAATAAAAACATCTTTAACAGACTTAAGAAGTGATAAAGGATTTAATCAAATTCTTGTTGACGTCAGAGAAATGGCAGAAGAATTAGAAATTGAGCCTACTTTTCCATCGGCACAAATTGTTCGGCAAAGAAAAAAGAAAAAAACAGTTTGATTATGAAAGTAATGACGAACCAATAATCGACCCTAAAATTCATTGCAAAGTGATCGTATTTTTTTCTATATTAGATACAACCTTATCATCTCTTGATGAAAGATTCAAGGGATTGGACCGATTCAACAATATTTTTGGATTTGTTTATAAAATATTTAGCTTAACTCAAGAAGAATTAAAGAAATCTTGTGAAAATTTAGCATATTTGAAAGACGAATCACGTAAAGAATCGGTTATTGACGCAAATGACTTATTTGATGAAATTAATTGTTTAAAATGTCACATGCCAGAGCCAGAGAAAAATGATTTAGACCCTCAAGTGATTCTTCAATACATTTTAGAAAATCAATTAATTTCGACGTTTCCAAATATTGCAGTGGCTATTCGAATTTTTTTAACACCAGTATCCGTAGCATCGGGGGAAAGGTCCTTTTCAAAACTTAAGTTGATAAAAACATTTTTAAGATCGAGTATGGCACAAGAAAGACTTAGCCATTGAGCAATTATGTCCACAGAAAGTGACATTATGGATTCTATTCGCTTCGAAGAGTTAATTAAAGATTTTGCCGAAAAAAAAGGCAAGAAAAGCATGTTTTCAATAATTTATTTATTCCTTGTTAACTATTATAAATATTTTTTATTTGTTTTGGTACTTTCTGTGATTTTTATTTTTACTTTTTTAATTTTCATCTCTCACCAAAGTACAAATACAGTCAAATATTCACCGCTAAATAGCGATTAACTTTACAAAAATGATCTCACTGTCAGACGGGCTCGTCCGTACAAGTTAATCCTCAAAGTGACGAATTTGATGATAGTTCTCTCGATTTTTTAGTCTGATTGTTCACTGCTTTCTGCTTTATGTTGTATGTTTACATATATTACACATGTTTAAAATGTCATGTAAGTATATTATATATGTCTAATACCGAAATTAAATATAATTATTAGCATTTATTTAATTTTAATTGTATTTATTACCTTACCTATGTATCAATTTTTAGCTAACGGGGGTAAGGAGTGACGATTTTTTAAATGTTAAATTTTACTTAAAATATTAAAAAGGGGCGGCAAATTATGGTTTGCACACGGGCGGCCGAATAGCTTGGCGCGGCCCTGATTCTATCCATAGTTCTACAAGTTTTACCCTTTTTGAACTTACTTTTGATCACATAGATTCTAGAAATCCTAATGAAATTTTCATACCCCAAACTTTCTATAACGATTATGTGAACAATCATCAATCAAAATTATAACATGTTTATAAAGAAGTACACGAGAAATTGAAACAAAACAAAGAAAACATTATAGAGAAACGTAATACAAAGGGTGATTCGAATAATGAATTTAAAATCGGTCAAATTGTATACAAGCACAACTACAAGAAACGGAATAAAAAAGTCAAACGTTTTCTAGGCACTTTCGAAATTACTCAAATACTTGACAGGAATCGTGTTCAAATTTCTGAAAAATTACTCAAACATAAAAAACTTGAAGCACATCAAGAAATTATTCACATTAATGAACTAAAAAAACCTCCCATTACAGGTTCCTCTGTTGGACCACCGAATGAAGATTAAATACCCCTAAATTCAATAACCTAAACGATAATCCTAGCCCCCTACCGTTACGACTAGGAACAGCATATGTACAAACAGATTTTTGGACCTTCATACACATATACAATACTACAAACTTGACAGATCACTTTTTAACTTTAAAAGACCAATATGACAATCTACATGACTCTCTTTCAAAAAATCCCATCATATTTAATTTTTCAGAACACTTCGATAATTACTATCATATAATTCAAGTATTAGAAAATAAAATATCCTCACAAATCAATCAAATAAATCCACTATGGAGAAAGCAGGTAAAACGATCACGTTTTGACGGACTTGGCTCAGCAATAAAATTCTTGACAGGTAACTTAGACCAAGACGATGCAATACGATATGACGAAGCTATTAAAGCCTTATCTGATAATCAAAATAAAATAAAAACATTGTTAGAACACCAAATAACATTACTCGAATCATCTATGAAAATATTTGAAAATAATTCTAGAATATTATCCCACAACCAAGAAATATTAAGCTCACGTATTAACGATTTACAAAAAGAATTATGAAATATAAAAATAGAAAATATAGAAACTTTCCGTTTCTTCTCAATAGAACAGATCGTTTGTCAATTCTCTATTAGCTTTCAAATAATGTATGATATGCTCGATAAAATAGAAGTATCTATACGCTTCGAAAAAATAAATACTTTCACAAACAAAATACTTTCAGAGATAAAAACAGTTAAGAAAAATATTAACAAAAATAACAGATTTCCTTTCGAACATCTTTAAACAATATTCTATTATTAGAGAAAATTATCAATGTTAAAAGTTACAATAAATATAATAGTATTATTTTCATATTAGAAGTACCGGTTGTAGAACTTAGTGAATATAACTACTATCATCCATATCCCATACATACACCTTCAAACCAAAATTTTAAACTTATAATGCCCCAATCCAATTCTCTCCTTTTAAATGAGCTAAGCTATGCATTTACAAATTCGAAGTGTGAAGAAATTATTCAAGAATTCATCTGCCGAGAGATACAAACAAGAATAATCTCGCAGAAAGCCCCTTGCGAAGTCCAACTTCTAAAATATTCCCAATCTACAAACAGTTGTCGAGAAATTCCATCTACCATTAGTGAAGTTAAAGTGCAGAAACTGGAAACTGACTATTGGATTGTGATCACGCGTATAGTGTTATAGCCAGACAAAATTGTAACAAAGACATTACGAACATTCCTGTGAATAGTAGTTACTTAATCGAACTTAATAACGGCTGTGAAATTTTAATATTCATATTTATTTAAGAATTTTTAAGACCAAAGTGCCAGAATATAAAAAACCTGTGTATTTAGATTCAATTGATCTTAACGAAATGAACAATGTCATCAGTACCATTCAAGAAAATAAAACTTCAGCCGAGAAGATAGATTCGTCACCAATTAATTTCAAAAGTATAAGTTTTTATTTAATTTTATTCTACTTTATAGTTACAGCCTGTATTATCTACCTAGTACTCAAGAATATAAAGAAGAAAAGTCAATCCAAACGGACGACAACAAGTGAAGAAAGATGTTCTGAAAAATTTTCCCATCATGTCGAACTCTGGTCCATCCCCATAGTTCTCTCCTAGGGCGGAGGAATTACGTCAATGGATATTGTATATTATGCAGTAATGCATTTTGTCCAATAAGCATATTATAAAACATATAAATATTGTTGTACTAAAATAAAAGGCAGATTGTATTGTTAAATGTATGTCTCATTTGTGTAGTTCGCTTCTCGAAGTTCGAAAACAGCATTCACTATATTATTGGCACGAACGATGAAATATATTATTATGGGCATGTTTGTGTATAATTTGTTCAGTGACTGTGACGTTACATTCTTTGTAGTATATGCTGAGTATATACAGGGTTGTGAAAAAATTATTGAACATTGAATTTTCGAAATTTTGATGGAAATTATTCTTCTTGGATGGGGACTAAAAAAATTCTGTAAGACCAATTTGACAGGCTTAAAAAAATAAAAAATTCAAGTATCTTATTATTTGGAAGTTTTAAAAATAATAGTTATACGATTTTCATAAGAATATATAATTAGAGGTCTTCTGTCACGACGAATCCAATGAGACTATAGGTTTTCACCCATCATTTTTTTTTCAAATAGTTTACTTGAGGAAATTTCAGAAAATATTTCTTAATTTCTTTAATAATGAGAATATTGAAAAACGAATAGCAAAAATAGATTCCTCGAGTCAAAATACATGGTATTAGATCATTTTTCCCAAACATTTACTGTATATCAAAAGTTTCACATTTTTATCCTGGACCTCAAAAATTTTGAAAACTTTTCAACATGCCTCCATATAAAACTCTGTGATTTCGAAAGTATAGAAGATTTCGATTAAATTCTTATACCATTCGATAAAGGAAAGATTCATCTTAATTAGTAACCATATTTAGTTTCTTCCATTTCATATTTGCAGGAATTATATAGGGTTAAAGACGGACTAAAAATGTTTCTAAAAAATTACCTTAAAAAAATCGTATTAGCTACGTTTATGAAGTAAAAGGACTGAAATTGGTTAAAATCGAAAGAGGAGCGCTCATACTATTATAAAAAAAATACAGCAACTTTCCACCGATATTACAAACCGAGTAATAACACATCAAAGTTGAAATTTTTTAAGCAAAATCTCAATTCATAGTGAATGAAATGAAATTAGAAAAAAAATTTAGATTCCGATGATATTTTGCAAATATGGGTTTTTTGATATGAGGATTTCAAAAAATTGGTCCGTTGTTTGAAAAAAAATTATCTCGGTTGAAAAGTTGAGGAAATTTTAAGAAAATGGGATTTTCCAGAAAACTATACATTAACATCGAAAACAGAGATATTATCTGGATTCTACGATACGAAAAACATATTATTGCATTTTTCTCATACATTCACTGAAAACAAAAATTTTTATTTTTTTTGCCAGGAAAGCAAAATTTTTGGAAATTTTTTTCGCATTCTTCCATAAAAAATTCAATATTTCTGAAACTATGATAGATGTCGTCATCATTTTTACACCATTTGATAGAGGAAATATGCATCTCAATTACTCATTATATTTCGTTTCTTCCATTTAATATTTGTAAGAATTATACAGGGTTAACGTGTTTCAATTTTCATTAGTTATTTAGGAGCGTTACTTATTCTTCAGCTACTCCCACCTTTAATTCAAAATCATTTTATTTCAATTTGTTAAGAACGCGTCATATGAACGTTTTTACACCCGTAAAAATATCTATTTAAACGACGATTCGCTGGCTAGGGGGAGCACGAGATAAACTCAGTTCCATTAAAATTAATAGATTTTATTGTAAAAAGGTTAACACGAATAAATAATATAAAACTGAAATTGAAATGCGAAGAGCATCTAGGCAGGTCTAACTCGTTCGACTGCTGATAATTGATTGTAAATCAACCTAACCTAACCTATCCTTTATCTATGGATAATTGAATGTCTCCCGCATTCGGTTGCTTCCCCCGTCTCGACTCAAGGCGCTGGCGCACTGGTACCGGCGGCATATAGTGGGAGTGGTGGAAGTGGAACTAATCCAGTACAGGGTTGGCGTAGAACAGGCGGACGGTTACATTCTCCCCCTATGGGTCCGAAGCCTTTGGGTGAAGGAACCATTACTTGTGGTTAACCGTTCGTCTGAAGTTGGTTCGCTTTGAGCAGCGACTGCTTTGGGTTTTGTCCTAGTTGGCTTCCTTCGTCTGCTACGTTTGCGAAGTAGTCTAACTGGAAGGAAGGGTATACACCGAGAGGGACTAAAGGGTTACGTTGGCTGGCTAACTCGTAGCAGGCTGGTCCTCGTTTTCTTATAATTATATAAGGTCCATCTCCAAATCCTTTAGCTGCGTTGCTAAGGAAATGAGTATCGATACAGACATGGTCTGCATTCTTATATGAAAGATGGGTCGTCGATGAGCATTGTGAATAGCTTGGTTTTGGTCTTGTTTTATTTCAGTAACTTCGCTGGCAAGACTTAAAGTCCAAGCCAGTTAATTTAAGTTGGGGGTTATTTCAGCAATGAAATTTTCGTTTCTGACAACAGCACTTAAGTCGTCAGTGACATCTCGAAGGGTTCGTAATTCTCGTTCGAAGGTTAAGAATGCCGCACTCTGTTTCGTACTGTCACATCTTGACGAATTCAAGGTGTTCCATTTCTTCCTCCCCCTGAACTCTAGTACCGCTCCGAGAGCATAAGCGCTGGAGTCTGTTTTAATAGTGATTCATCAGCTTGTTTCAGGACAGTGGTAGTGACAAGATAGTGTTTTAGTTTCTGAAAGGCGTCTTGTTCGGTATTGTCCCATTTCCAAACAGCCTTCTTTTTAGTGAGGTTCGTCAACGGACGAGCTGTGGCAGCGAAATCCGGTATAAATCTTCTATACCATGAACGTGTTTTTACGAAAGATAAAAGTTGTTTGACGTTGTTTGGTGGAGGAAGTGCTATTATCACTTTGACTTTATTGAAATCTACTACTATGGCTTGAGTGGTGATTCGGTGGCCCAGGTATTTTATTTGGGGACAGCAAAATTTGCATTTTTGTCGGTTTGCCCTTAAATTGTATTTTCTCAGTAGGGCGAAAATGGCGTCTGGATTTTTCAAATGTTTATCAAACGTTGGTGATCTGACAATAAGATCGTCCAAATATATTGATACAGCAACATGGTCCAGTGATACCCTGAAGTGATCATCATGCGCTGAAAGGTCATAGGCGCATTTCATAATCCAAATGACATCCTGTTGAGATGGGGAGTGATAAAGTATATCTTTTGTCTTCCTCTCGTACCGGAATTTGTCAATAACATGACTGTAGATCCAAGCTCGACATAAAAGGGAGTCCTCTAGCTGCGTGTAACAGATCATCTATGCGTGGTAATGGATTTCGGTCTGGAGTGCCGTGGTTCGTTTTAGATCCATCAGTGAACCAGATGATGTCTCCAGAATTTCCCGAGTGCATCTGTTGCCTAGATGGAAATGGTATTAACTCACTCAGTGAATATATTCTCTGGTATCATACTATTCAGACCCATTTGAAAGTTCGGTTCATCTAGTATTGTTCCAGTTGTATCGGTATGTTCCACACGAACATTGTTCGGGGTCCACATACCTCCCGATTTCAGTCTGAGGATCGCCATCATTGCCTCTGCCCTAACAAAAAGTTCCAGGGGGGGAAGGTCTATAAGAGTTTCCATTGATGACGTTCCCGTGCTGTTTATTGCCTCGGTAATACCGAGGAGAGCTTGTCTTTGGATTGTAGTTAATTTATTCTCTACTGAGGATACTTCTGTCCTCCACCTTTCATAGGTGATCGTTGACCTAATCACTGTTGTGCAAAGTCAGTGTACCACCTCAGGTTGTGTTCCCCAGTTTCGCCCATAACTCTTCTGAATTGCCAGAGCATCCTGGTTGCCCTGGTAGTAGGTTTTCCAGGTGTGTCCTCCAATTCAATTTATAATCGAGTGTCACTCCCAGATATTTCACCTCTTTGGATATTTCTAGTTTTTCTACGAACAGTTGTACTCTGCCCTGCGTAAGAGTTCTTCTACTCGTAAAAGCAACTAGTTTGTTTTTCTTTCGGTTGACTGTAAGGCCCTCTTTAAGGCACCAGTTTTCCACAATTAATAGTGCTTCTTGTAAGACAGCGACTGTCTCCGGGAATTTCCCCTGGGTGACAATCACTAGGTCGTCCGCGAAGCCCTGCGTCTATATGCCTTGATCATTTAGCTTGCAGATCAAGTCATCCACAATTAAATTTCACAATAGTGGTGAAAGTACTCCACCTTGAGGAAATCCTTTAGTTGTCCTAACGGTGTACGTTATATCATGCACGTGTGCCGATATTCTCCTATGCTCAAGCATGGATCTTATCCATCTACATGTGGTATTGTTTATGCCTCTTTTTTCGAGAGATTTGTTTATTGATGACATCGATGTGTTATCAAAAGTACCTTCAATGTCTAAAAATGTTGGAATGGCTATTTCTTTTTGGTACAGATTCCTTTCGAGGCCCGACACCTAATTATGCAGGGTAGCTTCTCCTGAGTTCCCTGCCTGCCCATTGTAGTATGTCTGGAGGGATGCTCTTAAGTTAGCTTTAGACGGTCCTTTTTTTCGCGCGTTAGCGCATACGACACTTCGTGCGTGCAGCCACGCATGCAATATAGCGCATAAAACCGTACTTTCTTATATCGTGCAACATATCATTTACACTAAAATTGATATCGGTGGTGCGTCTTGCACTTTGGAGTTTGGAGGTTTGTGTGCTGCTTTTATTGTAATATTGAGAAATAAATAGCGTAAACGGAAGTGTTGGATATGAGAATTGCTGAGGAAAAAGCCCTATTCCTTTACAGAGAAAATGTTGTTAGATGGTGGTTGGTTTTTTCAAAATGTTACGAGGATGTCTTTAACGAATTTTGAAGAACTCTTGTCAATGGTTGGCACAATTATAAGTAAAACAAATACAACTATGAGAGAAGAGAAACTTTTCTTTTTAGTAAATTTTGTATGTTCTTTATGGAAGCATGATCTCAAGCTCTTAATTTTGTTCAATACTTGCTTTGGTGTTATACTGTATTTTGTACATAATTCCTGAATAACATCATTATATATAATACGGTTTTTGTAACTAGGGTCTTCACATCGCCACAAACAAGGGAAATTTATATACGAGTCGATAAACTCAATTGTTCTGTCATTGTTCCATTCCATTTTGACATCAAAACGCATAGAGATTCCCAACAATCTCGGGAAACACTGCGTCTATTTGCCTTTTGACGCAAACGATTGGTGGGCTTTAAAAAGCGCATGCAGAGACGCGTGCGCCATAGTTGCGCTACGACGCATGCATCAAGATGCACGAAAAAAGGTACCGTCTAAAGCTAACTTTAAGCACTCCTTCTTGCAGATGCACTTGTATCACTTTTTCCATGGTTTTCACCATGAATGATGTCGGACTGATTGGTCTTTAGGATTTAGCCTGGGTGGACGTTTCTTTCTCTGGTTTGGGAACAAACACCACCCTTGACCCTCTCCATGCAATTGGTATATACCCTAAAGCATGGCTACTGCGTAATATCAGAACTATAGGGCCCATGGTGATGTCAATTCCCTCTTGCAAAAATGTACTTTGTAATTGTAATTAATTCCTTTTTTGGAAAAGTACTTTGTAACTGCAACTATTTTTAAAGTACATGTAGTTACCCAGCTCTGGTTCCATAGAAAAAATCATATATTTGATTTGTTTAACTACTTTTGGGACATCCTGTATGGCTTTAATGAATAGATCGTAGCCGTAATTGATGTTCATATGGCTATGTGAAAGAATTTTTGAAAAATGTCACCATTTGCTCAGGCCGTATATATAAATACAAGTGGCCCACTCTGTATAAATACAAAAAATTTTGAGATGAAAGAGAACTTTCAAATTGTTTATTTAATTTCATGAGTTTGAATATTAAAATATATCTTCAACCCAGTTTTTGGGAAAGTACCTCTCGAGATATAAGTTCAAATCGGCTCGTAGCTATTCTTGACAGATGCAATCAACATTACTTCAATGAGTAATTTGTGTTGCATATATATAAATATTACAAAATTCTTACAATCCAATGAGATTGAAAGTCTCATTGTTATAATAAATAGTATCTAGCTACCTCATTGCCTATAAAATTATTCTGTAGATTGAAAGAGATATCTAAAATTATTTATCTAATTTTGTAAATTTCAAGTCAACTCTAAAATATATCTTGAACAAAATTTACACGTAAGTACCTCAAGATATACGTTCAAACCAGAGACAACGCATTTTAATCTGCGTTGTCACTGGTTTAAACGAATCGGCGCGTTATAGATAGATGCAATCAACATTACTTCAATGAGTAATTTGTGTTGCATACATATAAATTTTACTACACTACTACAATGTATCTTGAAATACGAAAAGTAACTAGAGATTACAAGTTCAAACGGCACCAATCAAAACAGTCCATTTCATAATACTTCTGTCATATTTAAAAAGAAACTAATAAAGTAAGCTATGAAATTGAAACAATGATATAAACTGTTTCAGTAGTTAGTTAGACATCTCTGTTGTAACTGAATGTGTGAATAAATTTCTGATAAAATATCAGGTAAGTAAATAGTACATTGTTTACAGGGTAGGAAAAGCTTAACATTCCTGGACGACTGTGAAGATTGCTAAGTCGAGGCGCAAGCCGAGACTTAGCAACACAGAGTCCAGGAATGTGGCTTTTCCTACGAGGTAAACATACTATTTTTCCGCAAATCGTTTAAAATTCGACAGATATTGATTGATTTTAAAAAAAAACGCGATAATTTTATTCCCAAATAAATGGTGCTTTGAAATTCCTAATAAAATTACTTGGGTTACTATGGAAACGTAATGAGGTTGAATTGTCAAACTTGACGCTTATAAATTTAATTGCTGGTGTTCTCGAAAGTAAAATGATAAGTGATGATGAAATTTCCATTCCTGGGACTCCTCCAGAGCTGGTTGAGGCAGTGAATACTGCTTCATTAGAATTATTGCCAAAGAAATCAAGAGAAAAGTACGAAAATGCATACAGACGTTTTATGGATTATCGTATGAGTAAAAATACGAGTTCTTTCTCAGAAAATGTTGTAATGGCATACTTCCTAGACCTTTGTTTAAAGATGAAATCTTCAACATTATGGGCCAATTATTCAATGCTGAAGTCAACCCTTGCACTTAAACACAATGTAGATATATCTACATACTCAAAACTTCGTTCTTTATTGAAACGGCAAGCTCAAGGTTATAGGGCAAAGAAATCTAAGATTTTAACGAAGGAAGAAATTGAAAAATTTATCCAGGAAGCTCCAGATAAAGAAAATTTAATGATTAAGGTAATTTACAAGGTTTTAATTTCTATTTAGATTATACCTTTATTTATTTTTTAGGTGGCTGTAATATTTGGTATTTCTGGGGCCTGTAGAATGGATGAGTTAGTCCGAATGACTGTACACGATATAGAAGACTTAGAATCTAAGCTTTTAATCAGCATACCTGATTCGAAAACCAACAAACCAAGATCATTTGTAATTAATCAGATCTACTTGAATGTTTATCGAAAGTATGTTTCGTTAAGACCAGAAAATATGAACAGTGACCGATTTTTCTTTAAATATCAAAGCGGAAAGGGTTGTAGACAAGTGGTAGGAATTCATCAATTTAGAAAAATGCCCAAAATAGTTGCTACTTATTTGAACTTGGTAAATCCGACAGAATATACTGGTCACTGCTTTCGTTGGTCTTCTGCAACAATATTGGTTGACTCTGGTGCCGACATAACTAGTTTAAAGAGGCATGGCGGATGGAAGTCATCAAACGTTGCTGAAGGATATATCGAAGAATCGCTTAACAATAAGGTTGAGGTGGCAAATAAAATTTTCACAGTACAAAATATTCAACAAAATGACCCTACCACCCTGCATGTTGTCCAAAATGTTTCTCATAGTTCTAAGAGTGTTCCTCCAATGTTCAATAATTGTACTAACTGTCAAATTACTGTAAATATAACAAATTGATCTTAAAAATGTATTCAGCAATGACTTGATGTTTTCAAAATATAAATTAATTCCTTATAAGCAATGTGTTTTCAATCATTTATGTAGAACACTAACAACTGTACGGAAATATCATTTCCTTACAGTAAGGAAATGACATTTCCTTACAGTAAGGAAGTCCTGACTTTTTCTTCAAGAAATTTTGACAGGAATGTCAAAATTTCCTAGCGATTTGCGGAAAAATACTTTTCTATAATTTCTTAATTCCCATACTGTATTGACTAATATATGAAATGAGAAGACTTAAAGTATCATATTTGTATTAATATAATGCTTGGCTGTTTTAATTTTTCCATTTTCTCCGAACGGTTTCAATTCAATTGCATACATTTTAAAAATGAAGGCTTACATTGAAAACTAATTTGTAAAATTTAATATTATATTCAAATATAAAGGAACTATTAATTTACATATTCAATATCGCGATTTAGTTCCCTCTTTTCAATGCGCCTACGTGAATTAGCCAATAATATCAATCGTCTGTTCATGCAACAAGTAAAAAAAACAGTAGGCAATGTTTTTTATTGGGTTATTCGTTTTTTATAAACACAGCCATCTTTTATTACTAAATGTTGTGCGAAATTTGTATAAGTGCAGTGTTGTGGTTCTTTATATAAAACAGGTAACCAAATCCCTATTTTAAAATTATACTTGAAGAAATAGGGTCTTTTTAAAATTAATTTTAGCGTTTAATGGTTTAATTCACTTATTCGTTTACTGCAAATTCGAATCTATTTTGTATTATACATTAAATCGAAAACCATCTTGATATTTCTTTATTTAACACACAGAATATTTTCAATATATTTTTAAAGGAGGTGGTACAAAAAGAATATAGGTATATATTATGTTCAATCTTATGCTCATAATATATGAGCATAAGATTGAACATAATATATACCTATATTCTTGCAGTCCTACAAGTCGGAACATGCTTTTCTGTCATTATATTTTTATTTAGTTTATCGTTACCATATTTGGTAGTAATTTTGTTCATATAGTGCCGTAAGTTGGGATGTAAAATAATCTCTCAGATTTTGTTCATATAGTATACAGGGTGCTTCTGAATAAAGTGCCGTAAGTTGGGAAGTAAAATAATCTCCCAGGGTCACTGTTTTACAGGGTGATTTCTAAACGTGAAGTAATATTGACGGTTTTTTGGGTTATATAGTTGAGTAAGTTGGTTATATTGTAAATTATGCTGGCTCATATACCTTAACCCTAACTTTGAGTTGTACAATCTTGCAGTGTGTGTGGAGGATGAGGTAAATTACTGGCGATTAACTGATACAATTCGGTTTTAAACCACTTCAATTAAGAACTTTTTTCTTAAATTTGTTATTAACAGGGCATGGTAGCCGTAAGTTTTCTATTTTAATCGTGTTTTATGATATGTATAATGTGAGTTGAGTCGAGAGCGTTTTGTTCTTCAATAGATGCACAAATCATATAACTATACTATTAAAAAAATAGATGAAGGTGAAAAAGGGAAGTTCGCGCGCGCGAGAGAAAGATATCGTTCATCCGGAAGAAGAGAGTTACATCTCAAAAATCATGAATGTTCATGGGAATGATTTTAAGTTTTGCAATTTTTTCAAATCAATCCCAGTGCAAATTAAAATAATAAACAGCTACAATTTTTTTGCTCTGGCGGAATAAACTTCTTAGATTTAATAAAAATAAACTACAGATTTTGATAAAAGTCCAAATAGTACATTGGTACACAACGCTTCTTTTGTATTAAAGATAGTAGGCCATTCTTCTTAGCATCGGTAATGCCAGGTTTTCTGTTGTATGCGTCTTTTAATACAACTTTTCCCAGATCCACATTTCTTCTCGAATTTGTGATTGGTTCAGAATAATCACTTTGTTCAAACGAAGTTTTATAAAACATGACGTTTGGGTGATCCATGTCCAGTCTCAAAGCCCTAATCTCGGTCAACTTCACGTTTTTGGGAATATTGGTAAATAGGTCTGCAGCTAAAGCTTTCAGGTCAACAAAATCGTTATGACACAATTCGTTCACTTTATACGTTTTTCCGTTTTTTTGCAGCCCTGATTATACAGGCATATTGGTCTGGTGCGTATATGGGACTCGATCTCTTGAATTTTTTCACATGTTTTTCAATCATGGCGTGCATGCTATCATCTTCGCTTTGGCCATGTCCTGTGACGAAAAAATTATGGGTGATCGATGTTATACCCAAAGACAATGCGTACATGTACATGGCGATCAAAAATTTGTTCTTATTTTGGCCAGCACAGTTATCAGAATAAAACACCACGCTGAAATCACCTTGTGTCTGCTGAGCCATTTCTCGAAGATATTTCAAAACACAACTACCGATTTCGTTGGCTCCCCTATGCGCTTCACCTTCATGTCATAAAAATCTTGTTCATTCTTTTGTCTTAAGGTCGTACAACGTAAAATTGAGTACATTCAACTTAGACACGTAATAAAAGGAGGACGCTTCACCAGTTGGACAGGGTAACACCGCCTGCAAATCAAAAACGATGACTTTGGTTTTATCATCACTGTTCTTGTCATCTTCCTTTAGTTTCCTGCTTAGGTCTTTCTCTTTGACATGCCTGTTGTACTTTTCTTCAATTTCCAGCTTCTGTTGATCATCTTAATTTCTATATTGCAGGCAGAGTTCACATTGATCCTTTTTCGGTAAATGGAACGCCAAATTAAATTCCTCATTGAAGATTTTGCTATACATGAAGTAATTAGCAAATGTCAATTTCTGTTCTTTGCAGAATGTTACGTAGTCTCTATGCAGATCGGCGATTGTTTTGTCCCCTTGAATGTACTCTTTACTAGAATGTGATCGGCAGTAATGACTTTCAATACGGGGTATAGATTGGATGTGATTTCGGACACCATTTTTAATATTTTCGTCCAGTCTTTTGTGGTTTCTGTTCTTCCCTCGCTTGTCACTCTCTACAACGTTGCTACTTTCACAAACACTCTGTTTCTTCAAAATCGTACTTATTACTCTATGGTTTATATCTAAGGTAGCCATGAAGAAATATTTGCACACGCGAACTCGTTTCTGCTGAATCAAGAAATAGTATGCATTATTGGGATTTCTTGGTTCTTCTCTGTTGGAGTATTTGTACTTTGGATTAACAGTTTGTATATTTGAAGATATAAATTCTCTTTGTTTCTCAACATTTTCCAAATTCCAATATTCATTGAATACTTTGGTTCGCTCATCCAAAGTAATTTTTTCTGAGCATTTCAGTTTACATTTCATGCCACATGAAGGTTTTAGAGACTTTGCCGGACGAGTTGCCTTGGATATCGTTTTCGTGCCGTCTTCATTTTTTCTCACGCTTTTAGAGACGTAGCTTTCACCACTATTTCTCAATCTTTTAGCCACATTTTTCCTCCAGTTATCCTCCCTTCTCTTCCTTTTCTTAGCTGTTTTTTCGGTTTCACAAGGGTCTTTTATCTTTATTTTTTTAGTCCTGGGAGGCGCGTCATCTTGCTCATTTTCAGAAGATGTGTTACCTCGATTATCAGGCGGCGGTGCATTATAAGTTGGATCTTTGCAGCTGTCATCTGATCCAAATGGATCCTGTAAGGAATTTTTCGAAGAGTCACTTTTTGCGGATAAATCAGAATCTGAAGAGATGGAATCTGATGAAGAATTGGAATCTGATGATGAATCACTTGAATTTTCGTCTAAATTAGGTGCGATCGGGACTACTTTCTGTGTAAATTTCTGTTCTTTCTTCTTTTTTAACGCTTCGTTCGTATTGCTTTCGGTACCACTGGATAAGAGTATATTTATCGCATGGAGATCACCTTTTAGCGGGATGTCATTATTTTCCTCCGAGGCCTCGCCGGACACGTTTTCTGCACCATTGCAAGAAAGTACATCATTCCATGTACATGTCTCATTTTTTAACAGGCTATCACTATTTTTTTGGGTTTCTTTCAACACCTCGGAATTCACAATGTGTATCAACTCAAGAACTGCCGTCTGCTCATTTTTGTTTGGCTCAATGCTTTGTTCATGATTAGCATTCATAATATTATTAGCATCCTGATGATAGCCGAGTGATGGATGTTTAATCATGTCCAGCATACGCTGTGTTCGCGTAAGTTTGTGTTCATTGTTATTACTGAAAAAAGAAGATTGAGAATAGACTCTTATTTTGAACTCTCGTTCAGGAGAAGAACGTTACTTTTCAGAATGTAGCAAAAAACAGTTGATATTAAACTTGAGATGAATGCTACATTTGAAAATAAAACATAGTTTTGACGTAATTTTTACGAAGTACTGTTATAACTAGAGATATAACACTTTTGAAGCAAAATCAGCAATGGTTTTTCTGTTATATTCTCATTTGTAACTCTTTTCGACAACTAAATCATTAAAAAAACTTACCGATGATGGTCACTATACCGTTACATCACAAAATATCACTGTTTCGTCCCAAGGCAAGAAGTCGAATTTTATTATATCTTGAAAGCGAGGTTTTCTTCGTCAAAGCTGGAGACAAACTAAAATGTACCTGTCTTTCCGATCATGCGCGCAAAAATTCTGTCGATACTAGACAGTTACATCCTGCCATCTATCGGTTCCCAGGTGAAACTCACATATAATTGTTTTCTCCCCTGAAGAACACACAATTTTAGATTGTTATCATCACAATTGCGGAAATGTCATGATTTTTGAGATGTAACTCTCTTCTTCCGGATGAACGATATGTTCGAAGGTGAAATTTTAGTGAGATATAGGGGTTTTAATTAATGGAATGTGGGAGTTCGAAATATTGTTTGACACTGATAGGATTGATTTTCTTGAGTTGGGTGCGTTTTATGGGAGTTTTCGTGCTGTGCGGCGCTTGAGAATGATTTGGGATTAATTGAGGTGTATAGGTGCTGGTGAACAGCCAGTCGATTGTAAGTTGTCTAGTGGGAATCAATGAGAGTGTCTAGACCGGGCTTTCGCTAAAAGGCGACTGTGAAATAAAGTTCGCTCAATTAAAGCCAAGCGGCCACTGCGAGCGAAATTAAGTTGTGCTAGACGATACTAACGATTACTATACTAAAGTAAGTTTGAGTGGCCACTGGGAACGGTTTTCGTTTAGTTGTCAACTGTCTTTTTATGAGGTAAGACGTATAAATATATTTAAAATGAGTTCTTTTTTTTTGTTTTATGGCGTTTGGAGGTATCCATGCAGCCAAATACTTTGTGTTAGGTTATATATATATATATATATATATATATATATATATATATATATATAGTGATGTATTTGAGGTTTATATTTGAATCCAATTTCAATTAAGTGCCAATCAGAATCGATACTGCATTTGTTATTGATTTTCGTATTGTGGATATGTATCCTATTACTTAAGCGAGCCCTAATTTAACCTATCAAACTATCGTCGTCTGCGATTCAAGTTAATACCGTTTTTCGATCAAAGGATTGGTACAGGGTTACAAGTTTTCTCGCCCAGGGGTCGTTCAGGGCTTTATTTGAACACATACAAAGGTAGACCACGGATAGAAGGTATAAACATTTGGGTTAGGATAACAAAGGTCACAAGCTCTAGATATGTTAGTCATCCTTAGAAATTTTACTAGGCAGTCTAATATTTTGATGTTATTCAGCGCCAGTTAGTGTAACATGTTGATGGGAGGGAATATTTTTTCATGTATTATGTTATTATAAAGTTCTTTCGTGGCATTACGATATTCCAAGCATTCAAAAAATATATGATCCAGGTCAGCTATGACATTGCAGGCTATGCATAAGTTTGAATCGATTATGCCTATTTTGTTCAAGTGCTCTGGGTACGACGCGTGTCCAAATTTCATTCGAATTATACAGCTAATTTCCCTACGTGAATAATTAATTCCTTTATACCACTGTTGTTTTGGTATTTCCCTATGCAGTAGTGTGTATCTAGTAGGCTTTGTTTTTACATAGTGGTCCCATTTCTCTTTCCATGCTGCTTGAAATTTTCTTTTGTATTTATTTAAGCAATCTTGTAGTGCCACTTCGTTTGGTTGACATTCATCTTTTTCAACACTTGTTTTGGCTAACTGATCAGCTTTTTCGTTGCCGTAAATTCCATAATGTGCTTTTACCCATATTATTTGAACGTCACTCTCTTTAGTAAGTGGGTGTAATAGGAATTGAATTTTCTTAATGTGCGGGTGAGTGATGGTATCTACTGCATTATTATTCAAACATTGGATGACAGACAGCGAATCCGTTAGGATAGATACATTTTTCTTTTTTTGGTGGATTGTGTGTTCTAGCGCCTTCATTATGTCTGCAGCTTCTGCTGAAAATATAGAATAATCGTTGCTTAGCTTAAAGGTTTTTCCTTCTTTCGTTTCTTGCACATAGAACGCTGTGCCTGTACCTTTTGTTGTCTTTGATGCATTTGTATATATTGTTATTGTACTGTTGATGTCTTTTTTTGTGAGTCTGATAATTTTTTCTTTGTTTAATTCTGGTATTTCTGAGTACGCAGGAATGATTATTTTGGCAGAGTGTTCTATGTTCTCAAAGTAATTGCAACTTTCATACGTTAAAATTTCAGTAACGTTCAGTATTGGAATTTCTACCGAGTCGTATGCGCCTTTTACATCCAGGAATGTAGCTGCAGTATACCCATTTTCTCCAAAATTAATTTGTATATCAGTGACAAGTTGGCTCACTGCGTCCATTGTGCCATATCCTTTCGTGAATCCGTACTGATGAATTGGTAATATTTTGTGTTCTTCTAACCACCATTCTATTCTGTTTTTTAATATCCTTTCGAATGTTTTCAATAGGCATGCTAATAATGATATGACTCTGTAGGAGCCAGGGTCATTTGGATCTTTTTGATGTTTTAATATTGGAACTGCAATTAGGTTTTTCCAATCTTGTATTGTGCATTTGCCCATTTGTAGTATGTTGTTATATATTTCCAATAAAAAAGATTTGGCATTTTTTGGTAGGTTGCATAACATCGGATATCTGTTATTGTCTAAGCCTGGTGCGGTGTTTTTTCTTTTTTTTTATTGTGTTTTCTAGTTCTTGAATATTTATCAGATTTTCGAATATTTGTGGTATTGTTTCCTCTTGTTCCTGCTCATTTTCTAAACTATTTTGGTAGAAGGTAGATGGCGGTGCTATTCTCTCTAGTATAGCTTTTCTTTCCAATCCTCACTGCTGAAATGAATGTTCTCTGTCCGTATGAAAGTTCTTTTCATTTTCTTGGCCTGTTTCCAAATGTCTGACATTGATGTGTTTTTATTCAGATTGGTGCAGTATGCTCTCCATGAGGATCTTGCCTTTTTTCAAAAAATTTTTTGTGCTTGCTGCTATTTTTTGAACTGTAATGAAGTTTTCCAATGTGCTGTTAATTTGTAGGCAATTACCGCATTTTTTCTATCTGTTACAGCTATATCACATTCTCTGTCCCACCAAGGTGGTAGTGTTCTTGACTTTATCTTGAATGGTTTGTTTGTTGGCATGGATACTTGGGCAGCTGTGTTTATTCCTTGTATTAGATATTCATATTTTGCATTAATGTCATTAAAAATAGGTGGTGTTTGTGAGAAATACAGTTCTGCTTCGTTTTTGGATATTGACCAGTCTGCTCTATTTATATTCCATTTATTGGAAGGACATATTAATTCCTTTGTTTGTAGACACTTATTTTTAGGCACATTGATGTTAATAAGTATTGGAAAGTGATCTGAACCCAGTGTGTCCTTTATTACGTTCCAATCTATGTTGTTTATGAGATAGGGTGTACTAAGTGTCAGGTCCACTGCGGAATTTTCCCCGTTGCGGTTTAATCTAGTAGGTGTTCCATCGTTTGTTATTTTTGGCTAGACCAAGAAGTGACCTAACTTGTGATTGACTTAATAATATATGTTTATAGAAAAAAGAAGAAGATGTGATATTACAAATATTGAAGCTTAGATATTATTAGCCCTATGGTGATATCCTGGATATCATTTTTCCAATTAAGATCGGTTTAACTGTGCAATGATATAGAAAACCAGGAAAACTATATGTGCTGATCTTTACAATTATCACTTAAGAAGACAGTTTATTAGTGGAGAACTCCCTAGATTTAACTGTTCATTGACAACATCATATTGTGGGTTTCTTAAATGTCTTCTAATTTCCAATTCTTCAAGGAAATCCAGTTCTTGTTTTTTTTCACAAATATGCAGCACTTCTAGTTTTGTGTTAGGTGTCAATGAATGATTGGTGTCAAGTAGATGTTTTGCGTAGTGGGATTTATCTGGTTGTTTTAACACTTACGAGCATACAGGTTAAAACAACCAGATAAATCCCACTACGCAAAACATCTACTTGACACCAATCATTCATTGACACCTAACACAAAACTAGAAGTGCTGCATATTTATGAAAAGAAACAAGAACTGGATTTCCTTGAAGAATTGGAAATTAGAAGACATTTAAGAAACCCACAATATGAAGTTGTCAATGAACAGTTAAATCTAGGGAGTTCTCCACTAATAAACTGTCTTCTTAAGTGATAGTTGTAAAGATCAGCAGATATAGTTTTCCTGGTTTTCTATATCATTGCACAGTTATACTGATCTTAATTGGAAAAATGATATCCAGGATATCACCATAGGGCTAATAATATCTAAGCTTCAATATTTGTAATATCACATCTTCTTCTTTTTTCTATAAACATATATTATTAAGTCAATCACAAGTTAGGTCACTTCTTGGTCTAGCCAAAAATAACTACTAAACATCAGGTAGGCACCAAATGAAATGTAACTTCTGCCATTCTGACGATGATATTGATTTATCGAAACAATTGTCAATTTTTTAGAATTTTCAATAACTTTTATCATATTGTGGAATTAACTAGAAACCGTGAGTTTCATTTAAAACACTAATTTTAACAAATTGTTGGCAGCCTCCTTCAAACTACACTTTTCCTATTTTAAACAAGTTTACAACTAGGAAAATAAAGTTTCAATGGACATGGTTTATCGGAGTTCCCTAGGCATGCATACTCTGAAGTACAACGAGGAGTGTATTGTGAATATTGCTGTCTATTTGCCAAGCATGGCGTAGGAGTCAATCACCAAGAAGTAGGCGTCTTTGTAAAAAGAAAGTTTGATAACTGGAAAAAAGCAAAAGAAGCTTTTAGAACCCATGAAAGTACCCAATATCACAGAAGCCGTTTGTTGGACATTAAACACTTAGAAAAGGTTAAAGAGAAGGCAGTCGAACCCATTGTCAACCCAATCGACTAAGCTCGTCATGAAGCGGTTGCAATAAACAGGTCGAATTTAAAGCCCATTATGGATGCTGTTATTCTATGCGGTTTAAAATTCCCCACTTCAATGTACTTGCATCGCTGCCATCTTTCCAGGGTGATATTATATTCAAGGCATCAATTGTAAAATCAAAAATTTGCAAAAATCTTGGATTGAGTCGTATTTTGACGTCCATTTTGTGGTTCAAATTCTTTTGATAGTTTTGACTCAAGGATTTAAGCCGGACTCTTCTATGCATTTCAGCAAAACAGCTTTTCTTTTATGTGTGTTAATAAATGTGTGCACTTTTTCTACTACGCCAAGGCAGTTCCGGATATTTTGCACTTCACATGCTTTAACTACAGCCAGATTTAGAACATGCGCAGCACAATGCACGTATAAGGCAGATGGGGAGGTATTTTGTATGATTCTGTGGACGCCATTATACTTCCCCGCCATACTGGCAGCTCCGTCGTAGCCTTGTCCCTCAGATTAACAAATTAAATAGATATGTTTGTTTTGATTTTTTCTTGTCCCAAACATCGAGTCACATTCTAAGCTCACTTGCGGACACTTCCACTGCCTTGTCATATTTATAAAGTCTCTTTAGTTGCAGGAAAAATGAAATTAGAAGTTTAATTGAAAACGTGTTAAAAAATTATGCAAATAAAAAAAGTCATACTAATTTATGCATTTGAGTCGCTGCTTTTAAAATTAATTAATAATACTTGAATTTTATTTAATAAAGGCATATTCTTATATAAATTTTAAACAAGTTTTTGTTGTATCCTTAGATATATTTATGGTTATAACTAAAAGTGGCAACATTACTCAAAATTGTGTAGTCCTTGCTAGCACCCCTCTCCCCCCCTATTTCTAATTAAAAATAAATTTTAGGACTAATTTGTAACGCAAAAATTTGAATTTATACCCCAAAAATTAGAATTTGTACCTCCTCAGTTTTTCTGAAAACCCGCTGTTTAATGTGGGGGTGGTAGTTTGAGCTCAAGCTAGCACCCCACCTTTACAAAATCAAATTTTAATAGCATACATTTAAACTTTGAATTTAGGACTAATTTGTACCCAAAAAATATAATTTTTACCCACCCAGTTTTCCCTGTAAAATGCTTTTATAAAAACAAATAACAGTGTTCAAGATTGTGAAATCTTGAAATTTATTTGTTAAGATACATTTAAAATATGTGAGACATTTGTATGCCTTCCTTTCTTTATTGTATATATTTAAGGCGTAAATTCATTTTAGTTTATAGCTTTGTAGAAATATGTTGCAGAATTGATAAGATCTTTTTATTGTAGTAAATTCAAAGGATATTTTATTTTTATTTTCAGAATGTTTTGTAAATATCACGTTTTCCAACAATGATTGTAAATTCTTTTGTATGGGCAGATGAATGACACCTTTTTGAAAGTCGACATTGTCCTATAGTTAAGAAGTGAGAAAAAAGCACGTTTCACCCTATTTGTATACTGGATTGTAAAAACCTTAATTTTAGTGTCAATTCTGCATGTATTTTATGGTCGAGGTTCGGAAGACATGAAAAAACATTTTTGAATTACCTTTCTGAGTAAATAGGTTACAATTGCTACTGTTGTACTCCATAGAAACTCAACTTACTATTGGCGGCACCCATAGTTGAATCTTGTCTGGAAAAAACCGACAAGTCAGGTGATGCTGGCCAATAGGAAATATTTATTTTCGTTTGGTCAACCCAATCCACGTGTAAACACGCCCCTCACAGATTTCTACTTAACACGTCTCACAACGTGAAGAAATCAGTACTACAAACTCATCGAAACGAGCGCAACGCTCAACATCAAGTTCATACTCATCGAATCGAGCGCAATGCTCAGCAACGAAATTAGTTTTTAACTCATCGAAACGAGCGCAAGGCTCAACAACCAAGTTAGTTTTTCACTCGTCAGTTCTACACTTCGAGACGCGAGTTTCACATTCATCGACGCGAGTTTTACACACTCATCGAATCGAGCTCAACGCTCAATAACAAAGTTAGTTTAAAATTCATCAAATCGAAACATAAAGTGTCTTCCGATCTGAAACCACAGAAATTCAGCGTTCACAAGTCAACTTTGTAACATTTTGTAAATTTGTACATAATAAATTATTAATTTCGACATTAACTTTGTCAGATTAAGATTATTTATTCAGTTGAATGTCCACGCCAGTTGACGAAGTTCAATTAAAATATAATCAAAAACAAACAGTATGGCTTTAAACTTTGAATTTGGGACTAATTTGTACCCAGATACGTTTTTTAATTATTATATTATTTTGTTTATAAAATAAAATAAATTAGACCACGTATTTTATTAATTTCCAAGTAAATCGTTAAAAAATTTGAAAGTAACTAAATAATGTTAATTTGAGATTATAGGACTAATTTGTACACATACAATTGTCCCTGAAAAAGGATTTTTAATGTAGTGTCTTCACCTCACAGCAGTACTTCTGATGTAAGTTAAAAATGGGCCAAAATCTAAATAAACTGTTACATGAAGTGTTTTATGAAACCTCGTCTCCTACCTACTTCCCAATCATTTTTGTTTAGATATTATGTATTGTTTTGCCTCTAATAATAAATATATTCTTATAATTACAATTTGAAATCCATATTTTTGACATAGATACATACTCTTATTTTCAATGAGGTCTTTTGGGGTAATCGCGGCAATTCTTAGACGAGACAAAAAAATAAGTTTTCTTTCCCTCCTGCACGTACGTGATAAGGCGCAAATAGTTCTAGGCAGATAGAAGATAAGAATGCCATCATACTCTGGTGTTATCACTTTTTTTGACTACTTGGCGGCTTAGTCAAGATTGAAAAACATTTTTATGTTACACTGTAGTAAAAACCGATAGGAGTCAATGTGGCGATTTTTTTGTTTTTCAGATGAGAGGCGTCTGATGTCTTATCTACCGCTCCTATTGACCTTTTTCTGATTTATGCCTTTATTTAATAATTCTTAATAATTTTTCTAGTTGGAAAAATTTCTTCATGGATTTTTTGGAGTAATTATGCAGTGCACAAAACGCCAAAAGGGCTTATTTTCATTTTTGGTACTTCAGTCTAAATCTGTGTATAAAATATTTTGTGGTACAAATTCAGTTTTAATAGAATTTTTTATATTTCGTTTTTCAAGAAATTATGAAAAGATCGGTGGATAGGCTTGCTATACAACTTATTGAAGCAGGGGTTGTTTAAATTGTTTAACTTTAATATTTTGAAATATTTTTTATGGTACAAATTCAGTTTTAATAGAATCTACTTTATTATTTCCTTTTTCAAGAAATTCTGAAAATATCGGAGGATAATGGGCTTGCTATTCAATTTATCGATCAGGGGTTGTTTGAGGAGGTTAACGTTAATATTTTTTGTGGTACAAATTAGTACAAATTTAGTTTTAATGGAGTCGACTTTTATATTTCGTTTTTCAGGAAATTTTGAAAAGATCGGAGAAGTATGGGCTTGCTATTCAATTTATAAAAGCAGGGGTTGTTTAAGTGGTTTGACTTTAATATTTTGAAATATTCTTCTTGGTACAAATTAGTACTAATAGAATCGACTTTATTATTTAGTTTTTCAAGAAATATTGAAAAGATCGGAGAAGTATGGGCTTGCTATTCAATTTATCGATCAGGGGTTGTTTGAAGGGGTTGACGTTAATATTTTTTGTGGTACAAATTCAGTTTTAATGGAGTCGACTTTTATATTTCGTTTTTCAGGAAATTTTGAAAACTTCGGTGGATAATGAGCTTGCTATTCAATTTATACAAGCAGGGGTTGCTTCAGTGGGTTGACTTTAATATTTTGAAATATTCTTCGTGGTACAAATTAGTACAAATTTAGTATTAATAGAATCGAATTTAATATTTCGTTTTTCAAGATATATTGAAAAGATCGGAGAAGTATGGGCTTGCTGTTCAATTTATCGCAATAGGGGTTGTTTGAGGGGTTGATGTTATTTTTTTTGTGGTACAAATTAGTACAAATTCAGTTTTAATGGAATCGACATTTATATTTCATCTTTCAGGAAATTTTAAAAAGTTCGGAGGTTAATGGGCTTGCTATTCAATTTATCTAAGCAGGGGTTGATTAAGTGGGTTGACTTTAATATTGTGGAATATTTTTCATAGTACAAATTAGAACACATTTAGTACTAATAGAATCGACATCGATATTTCGTTTTTCAGAAAATATTGGGAAGATAGGAGAAGAATGGGCTTGCTATTCAATTCATCGATCAGGGGTTGTTTGAAGGGGTTGACGTTAATATTTTTGTGGTATAAATTAGTACAAATTCAGTTTTAATGAAGTCGACTTTTATATTTCATTTTTCAGGAAATTTTGAAAAGATCGGAGAAGTATGGGCTTGCTATTCAATTTATCGATCAGGGGTTGTTTGAAGGGGTTGACGTTAATACTTTTTGTGGTACAAATTCAGTTTTAATGGAGTCGACTTTTATATTTCGTTTTTCAGGAAATTTTGAAAAGATCGGAGAAGTATGGGCTTGCTATTCAATTTATAAAAGCAGGGGTTGTTTAAGTGGGTTGACTTTAATATTTTGAAATATTCTTCGTGGTACAAATTAGTACAAATTTAGTATTAATAGAATTGAATTTAATATTTTGTTTTTCAAGATATATTGAAAAGATCGGAGAAGTATGGATCTGCTGTTCAATTTATCGCAATAGGGGTTGTTTGAGGGGGATGATGTTAATCTTTTTTGTGGTACAAATTCAGTTCTTCAATTTCCTGTATTAATTTTCATTTTTTTCAATTTTTTTTAATTTGGGCTTTCTAGGTTAATATGAAGCTAGCAGCGCCATGTTTTTTTCTTTAATGGGTAAAGGTACAAAATTATTTTTTGTGGTACAAATTAGTACAAAATGAGTACTAAAAGTCGTAATAGCTTTTATTTGATTCTGCCGAAATGGTTCTGCCACCTTCACAGAGGTTAGATGATCCACGACTGAGAATGCAGTATTGTGTTCAGCAATAAATGCCGAAATTGCTATTTCTGCTTTTTTTTACAGATTTTGCATGCTCAATTTCTTGTTTTAGAGCTATCGTGCTCGTGCTTTTTGAGAAAAGCATATCAATTTTTCCAGTGTTCTGTATGCTTTTTATATTCTTTATGTGGGTGTCAGTTTTTGCATGTTTCTGCAACTCACTTTTGCCACACACTAAAGTTTTTCTGCACGCTTTGCATCGTAATAAATTTTTGCTGTCTTTCACGGGTTCTAACCAACCTTTAAATTGTTCATTTTCTATCCAATTAAAACAATACACTTTTTTCTTGCTTTTATATGTCTTGGATTTCTTAGCCATCGGTTCGTCGCAGCTACTTTCACTACTCGACATTTTTATGATTAAAAAAACACAATCAAAATCTTAAAAACTGTAAAACACTAGTTTATACTACTATTGAGGTTAAACTGGTTAAATCGAATTGGGATTCCCGAACTTCTTTCTTCTTTATCATTTGCGATAAATCAGATGCCTGCAGAAAAAGAATTGCGCCATCTCTGTTGCAGCAGCTGAAAGCTAAAGTGTAGTTACCTACATCCAGTGAACTGTAGTACAGTTCACTGCCTACATCATATATTATATTATGTGTACCACGTACCGCCGTAATCGCACCAGAGATAGCGCTCCAAGAGCTTGAAAGTCTTTCTTAACTAATTCATTGAATAAATATCCCTCTTTTTATTCAAATATCCCATTTTCCCACAGAAGCTTTAAAATCCCTCCCAAAAGGGAATTTCCCTCCCATATGACAACACTGCACTGGTCCCGACTCTGTTAAAAATCGCGCCTGTCAGTTTGGTTGTCATAGGATCTGTGATTTTGTGGTTAGAATTTAGATGTATGAATGGGTGCGTTCACACGACGTCAACAGTTGAGAAGTCGAGTAAGCGACAGCGTTCAGCCGACCCATTAGTGCTATTCAACGCGACAATCGATTACAATCATTTCCTGTCATTTAATGTTCAACAATACAATTTCGATATCAATCGATCACTCTGATTATAATCGGTCTAAAACTATGATGCTACTGAAAACAATCGTAAATCGGAAGCATGTGATTGGTCGAAAAATTAAATAAACTACCATTTATCTATGGGTTATGTGATGTGAGTGATATTTTGCAAGTGTATATTACATTTTTGGTTAACAGAACAGCTTCTATAAAATTAAACGTTATTAAACTAAATGAACTTGTGAAAAGTGTGAAATACACGTGAAATGAACTAAAATAATGATGAGGTTATATCACTATTGATTTATTTGATTTGTAAAATGACATAACAAATGACAATTTTTTTTGGTCGTTCAACAAACATCAATCCGTTTTCGATTTCGATTATAAACAAAATCGGAATCAAGATCGAATTGTTGAATAGCACTATTGACTAGGCGCTGGATGTCAGCAGCTGCAATTTTCTTGAAGCGGAATTTATGCCTTCTTTCCAACTAATCTTTTGCTTAGACATGCGCAGAACTTATTTGTTTTGATGTTTTAAAGATGATTTTTTCAAAATTTCACTTTTTTGTGGGTAAACTAATACTTTTCTCGCATATAGATAGGTTGGGCGGAAAAGTAAAAAACGTATAGAGAATATTACAAATTTAAGAAGAATTGACATTAACAAACAGTTTTGGAATATCAACCGACACGACCAAAAAAACTTTGTGATGGGTTGCATTGTTACTAGTGGAATAAAAAGAAAAACTATCTGAGAAGAGTCGCGTAGATCATCATCGAACACGTACTATCTGATAAACGAAGAAGGGCAGTCTATTTGTGTATGCAAGATATTTTTTTTAACAACATCGGGTTATAAAAAAAGCAACGATAAAATAATAGAAAGTATTATGGAGAAAAATAAAAGCATAATTACCCCTAAGTAGGACAAAAGGCGTGGAAAAAGCCCTTCAAATAAAAAAATCTGGACGCAGATATTCAACACATTTAATCCTTCCAGCCAAGAATTTCACATTATCGACGCCAACACGTTCCTATTCGCAAATACTCGTAGTTACCCAGTGATATATGTCCGCTCAAGCTTTTGCGTAAACATAATAAATCGTTTGTCAAATTGAGTCATGAAGAATGTGAGCATTGCGAACATTTTAATTTACATGACCATGACAAAAATAATTTAATTCCTGATTGTAATACCTGCAACAAGTGGAGAATTCACATTAAGAAAGCTGAATTAGCTAGAATTAATTATAGAATTGATGCTGAAAAGCCTGTTTCAGAAGACGAGGTTATTTTCTCTGTCGATTTACAAAAGGTAATAATGTTACCCAGGTGCGAGATGTTTAAGACTGTTATATTTACCGGCAGATTAGTTGCATACAATGAAAGTTTTGTGCCAGTAGGATCGAAGAATAAAAATCTAAAACCGACGGTGACTATCTGACATGAAGCTATAAGAGGGCGTAAAAAAGAGGATATAATTAGCACCTTTTATAAATTCTTTTTGATGCATAGAGACAAAACCAAAATAGTACTCTGGTTGGATAACTGCTCGGCTCAAAATAAAAATTGGGCTTTCCTCGCATTCCTAGTATATATTATAAATTCGTCTAATATTATTGCTGCTAAGGAAATTGTCATCATTTTGATCCCGGGCATACGTTTATGTCGGCGGATTCGTTGAAAAATCTATGAAAAAATTTAATAAAATCTATGACTTTAATGATTTCAAAAAGGCAGTTTCAAATGCCAATTCTTCAAAAGTAAATGTCCTAGAGATGGATCTTAAATACTTTTTCGAATGGAAAGATTACAGTTCAAAATTCAAATTGAAACAGGAAAATGTTTATTTACACGATATAGTTCAAATTGTTGCTGAAAAAGGTAAAATCAATTTATTTTATAAAAACGATTGTGATGATCCCGAAAAGACAGTATCTTAAAAAGACATTATCACAGGTGCCAATTCTTCAGGCGAGAAGTCACATATTTAGGTCATAATTTATCAAGGGATGGTGTTTCACCAGACAAAGCAAAATATTCAGTCATTCAGCATTATCCAGTACCCAAAAATGCTAGCGAAGTCAAAAGATTCGTTGCATTCTGCAATTATTATAGACGGTTCATTCAGAATTTTGCCGCAATATGTATCCCTCTAAATAGGTTAGCTAGGAAAAACGTGAAATTTGAGTGGTCAAAAGAATGCGAAAACTCATTTCAGGTCTTAAAAAATACATTAAACAATCCACCAATTTTAAAATACCCAGATTTCAATAAACAATTCATCTTAACTACAGACACTTCAAATAGCGTATGTTCAGCAATATTAAGTCAGAACTACGAAGGGATTGACCTACCCATCGCATTTGCATCACGGAGATTTAAGAAAAGTGAGCTTAACAAACCCACCATCATAAAAGAGTTATTAGCGATCCATTGGGGAATCAATCATTTTAAGTGTTATTTATATGGTTCACCACATTTCATAGTAAAAGCAGATCATAAGCCACTAACTCATTTATTTGCAATGAAAGACCCGACGTCGAAACTCACGAGAATAAGACTTCATTTGGAAGAAAATGATTTTGAAATACAGTATGTAAAAGGTGTAGCGAACTACGCAGATAGTATATCGAGAATATCCATAGAAGAACTCAAGGATTTATACATAAATAATTCACATGTCTTGGCAATCACAAGAGCACAAACACGAAAAGAAAACGCTCAGTCAGAAAAGGATCTAAAGATTAACGAAGAAACAAGGGAAGAAAGAATAGAAAAACCTTCAGTAATAAAAGTTTTAAATAATCTTGAAGCACATAAATTACCAATTTTACACTTTGAAAATAACCGTATCTCGCTAAGGATGAGCATTCGGATCAAAAATAAATTGAAATTTTGTGAAGCTTTATTTACCGGAATACACAACTTCGACCTAGGACGAACGTTGGAAAAGCTTGAGGAGCTAGCGGTAAAATATGAAGTAAATAGAATGAAGATATACACAAATGATGATATATTCAAAAAGTACACAGTAGAAGAGTTTATAGAAGAAGGAAATCAAAGGTTAAAAAAATATACAAGTATGTATATGCGAAGTACCAAAAACGGTACAGCAGAAAGAAGAGATCCAAAAGATTTTAGAAAGATAGCACAATGATCCAATGTTTGGAAGACATGTAGGAAATAATAGATTATTAAAGAAACTAAAAGAAAATTTTAGGTGGAAAAACATGGAGAAAGATGTAAGGAAGTATGTAAAGAATTTTCATAAATGCCAAATGAATAAAGCAAAACTTAGTCATAAAGAAAAATTTGTCATTACGGACACATCTATAAAACCGTTTGATGTTACTACATAGACACAATAGGTTCGTTTGTAGAAAGTAACAACGGGAATCGTTATTGTATTACAATATTATGCGAACTAACCAAATACGCGGTTATGATACCGGTCAAGAACAAAGCAAAAGCAATATTTGACAATTTTATACCAAACTACGAATTGATGAAGGAGATAAGGGCAGATCAAGGAACGGAATGTAAGAATGAGATAATGAAGAACTTATCGGAACTTTTAAAATTAAAAATAAAACATAATTTTTCAACGGCATACCACCATGAAGCAATATGCAGTTGTGAAAGATTACATAGAACGTTTAATGAGTATATAAGAAACTTTATCAGAGATTCTAGGGATAACTGGTGCGAATTTGTGAAAATGTTTGCGTATTGCTATAATACAACACCAAACACGTATCACGGATACACTCCTTTTGAGTTATTATACGGGAGAAAACCCAATTTACCAGAATTCTTAAATTTAGAAATAGAACCGTGTTACAATCTTGAAAGATATGATGAAGAGTTAAAATATAAGTTACAATACTCAAATGAAAGAGCCAAACAGTTTTTAATAAAAAATAAAATAATTAGAGTAAATAATAGTGAAAAGGAATCTTCATCTGTAAACTTTAGAGATTACATCTCAAAACAATAAAACACAGACCGTTCATAAGAATCGATTGTATAAATACCATAGCGGAAACAATTGTAAACAAAGTGAAGTGTGTTCATAAACAAACAAGTAGTGTTTAGTAAACAAAAAAACAATCAGTGAGAACTGTTAACGTTATAGGTAGTATCGAAAAATTAGCAACGATAATTTTTCTCTTCCAAGAGGGGATGATGTGATGATCCTGAAAAGACAGAATCGTAAAAAGACATTATCAAAGGGAAAAGAGATTAAATTGTGTAAATAAAATTTAAATGCGAATAGCGGGCGTTGATCTATTAAGGTCAGGCGAACATACGGAAAGCACGTTTCTATTAAATGTAAATATCACATTCACTTGATATGCGGAAGGTCATACCTACGGGTAACTGACTCGTTAGATCGCATGCTTCCTATAAATGGAAAGTGTCGACAACTTTCATGGTGATTTATTATTATTATTTTGAATAGTTTAACCCTGGTACATCACACTTATTTTTTGAGACAAGAACTTCACACTCGGGTCTCAGAAACCCAAAGCTATTTTTTAGCAAAAAAACAAAAAATTTAAATATTTTATGGTTTCGGGAGAATAACTAAATTTCGTAGTTTGCGTAGAAAAAAAGTATAATCATGGTGTTTTACTTCACAAAGAGATATATTTGTTGAAAGTGAAAAAAAAACAAAATAACATCCAAACATAAAACATTTTTTTGAAAAAAAAAATAACATGAAATTCAAATTATTATCTACGAATACAAACTCTATATCTATCCTTGTAACAAAAAATAAACTCTTTTGACATTATCAGTCTTAGTTATACTTAGCCAGGTCTTCAGTTTCTTGGATCTTGATGTTCGCATTCACAGCATAGTTGGGCTCTATGCTCCATGCAGTATGGCATGTGACACGCAGAACACGCAAAATCAGTTTTTCTATCTTTCCCTTTTGGACAGAAGGAGCATCTAACTTTTTTTGCTAAATGAACATCAATTCCGAAAATTTCAGAAATTTTCTGCCGCAATGGTTTTTGTAACGTAGTAACTGTCAAACGTTCTCGTAAACAATTAGACTCATTCCAAACTGCTTCAAAAAATATTTTCGATTATTTTGTCTATCTTCTTTCCAGTGTGGATTTGCGAGAGAAAACAAAACCTTTGCATTTATTCCACTTGCATCAAGTATATTGAAAAAAACTCGTAGCGGCCAACGTCTAGTCTTTCGTGAAGTAGTGTACGAATGGCAGGCTGATCGAATGTATCTGTCTCTTCCTTTGTTTCATTATAAGAATGTATAATATTGGGCTTCCCAGTAATGGCATTTAGGGAGTCATCAGAATGCAATGTTGACAGCAAAAGTACAATTTTGTTTGGTTCAGGAGTGTATGAAACAAGAGTTTTATTTCTATCAAAAGCAAATAGAGATGTACCTACTTCTTTTTTTTTGTAGAAAGGAAGAAGGTATTTCTCTCATTCTTTCTCAAAGTTCCTAGGAGAGTTAATTGACACTGTTCTAACATTCGTTCAGCTAGGGGAATTGACGTAAACCAATTGTCAACTGTGAGGTTTCGATTAGTTCCATGTATTGGTTCTGAAAGTTTTCGGACATAATTAGCCGGTACTGATTTATTGTTTTCTGTAGTTACTCTTCCTGCGTATGGAATTGCATTGAGAATATAATAAGTTTTTGAATCATTCAACATCATTATTTTTATTCCATACTTATCAGGCTTACTAGCCATGTAAATCGGGAACGGGCATTTCCCTCTGAATCATACGAGCTGTTCATCTATAGTACAGCATTCATATTCTGTATAGTATGATTTACAATTATCCACAAAAATGTCAAATAATTCTCGTATAGGTGCAAATTTATCAACCAACCTTCTTTCGGCTCTAGTATCTTCACTATCAAACCTTAGACATAATGCAATAAACTGAAATCGCTGCTGTGACATTGTCGCCCGAAATATTCCATTTCCAAATTTTACTGACCAAAGTTCATCTAAGTTACAGTTTGATACGCGTAATGCACCTGCTAAAAATAGCAGCCCAATAAAAGCCTTGACATCTGCTTTATTTACTGGCCTTGTATAACTCTGTTGTCTAATATCATTGCATTTACGAGTAATTTCTTCATTTGTGTATAAAACAATAATATCTATCGTTTGTTCGTTGCACAACAAATTCCAAGCTTGTTCAGGAGACTGAACTGTCCTGGCTTCTCGTTTATGGCCAGGTAAATGCATTACAATGTTTTCTTGTTTTGTACGACCCTGTTTTGCTGGGGCTTGTGTGCTCCATCGATGACCATTTTTCCCCTGTAAACTATGGACATTTCTAACTGGTTCATCCAATAATTCGTCTTCATTTTCGCTTTGGTCACTGTTGCTATCTGAGAGTTGCTCTTCAACATAATCTTCGTCAGAATCTTCTCCTCCAAACATATCGTCAACGATCTCGTTTTCGCCCTCATTCTCCCATAAATTTTCTGCCTCTCTCTGCAATTCCACCTCGGTTAATCGACGACGATTTTCTCTGCTAGTTGAAGCCATTATAATAAAATAAATAAACGTAAGTTGAAACAAAATAATTACCATAAACATCACACTTGGGTTTGTGGTACCCATGCTCGTATTTTTGAAAATATCGTACCTCGCTGTTTCACTCAAATGCAGCAAAACACCCGTATTCTAAGTGGGCTAACTGTAGACTGAATTTACATAGACTGGCGACGCAAACAAACCACTCATGCGCATGTCACATTACAATGAAGGACCCTCTGGGTTTCTGAGACCCAACAGTGCAGTTCCAGGGTTAAATGTATGTACAGTGTATTTATAATCTGTGTTAATAATTCTTAATTATATTTTATCCCAGTGAGTTTTTAAATGATGATTTTTACTCAACCCCTAAAGAATGGTTGCGAGATAAGTGTTTCTCAAAGATAAATGGTTTTATGGTTAAAGTAGTCTATAAGACACTTACGAAGTAACCACCACACGATTATGAAGGGGAAGGCTTACTACTCAATTTTTTAAATTCAAAAATTATAAAATCGGGTATTCCAAATCCCAATCAGCAATCAACGTATAGGGGCATTTCCTGTGAAAGACGTAACGGGATTGTTAATCTTATTAAAGGTGCCACTAGCATAATACCAAGTAACAGAGTTCAGTTTTGGGAGAATATTCCATTAGTAGAGAATGGTGAATCTACCGAGGACGAAGAAGAATTTTAAAACTTTTTTGTATGTAGACCGATAGTTAGTTTCATATTTTCTATATGCTTATTTTGAAGAGTTTAATAACTGCACTTAAAAAGTATACGGTTTTTTATTTAATATATCCATTCATTTTTATAATCAATATGTTGACCTTTTTAATTAGTTCTTACTGTATTTAAGTTAGTAGATACGTGAAAATCCCTTAGTAAGTTAGTATGAAAAATTCATAAAAATCGGTATCTACATTCTAATTAAATTAAAACAATTAATTTTATATGGATTTCTCAGTAATTACACTAGTAATTTTCAATAAAGGTTCTGCACAAATTTTAGAGCCAATAACTCACCAAACAGTTGGCAGAACTATTTATATAAAAGTTCGAATATCTCACGATAGTGAATATTGTAATGTTTTTGTTATTTATTTAAACAATAAACGGGTGGGATAAACTTTAAACACACGGTATGGCTACTTACTAATTTATTTAAACACTTAACTAATCACTAACACTTAATTTATATATACTCAACTAGTCACTTAAATTTAATTTATATGCACACAAACTTAATTATTAATTTATATAAACACTTTATATTCACTTATTTACTGTTTATTTGTCAAGATCACTTTATCAACTGCACTGGTCCGCTGATCGGTCCTTTTTATATACTAGTGCCTTTTTTACTAGAGAATTCTGGACTGCGGCTTACACAAAACAAATGCCTTTCGCGATATTTCTCGATTGCCGGCTCAATCCTTAAAAGACCTTCCGAGAACATGTCTATAGAAACTGTCACAATAAATCCCAATAGACCTTCTCAGAATTCGGCGCGCTCGCCATTTTTTAATTTCCGTTAACATAAGGTTACAGGACCGTATTTAGTATCTGCTTCGGTGGGCGAGTTCGTAACATTACCCCCTCCTTAAATGAAAGTTCCTCCTGGAACTTTTGTGTAGCCGAGACTGGATGTTTGAATCGACAACTGACTCCATTTCTACACTTTCCAATCTTATGGAAATAGCAGGGCACCGTCTTCATCGGATACTGATAACGAGGGTTGTAGCTGCAAATTAATATCTGTACACCGGTTTCTTGGAAGATAACCTCTACCATGTTCCTGCTGACTCGCCAATCCAACTGGTTACTCGCTATCTTAGGCATAGCCAGTTTCTTCACGCTGGATTCTAACACATGGTCTCGTAGGTTTCGAAGTGTTTCCCACAGATCGCGGTAGGTAGATCGATCTTTAAATTCATTTCTAGTTACCACGTAGAATACGTACCGCGAATTATGTTTCAGTGTCTTGCCAGGGGCTGGAATCTGGTCTTCAAGTTTCTCTAATTGCCCGAACTTCTTTCGAAAGTGAAGAAATCTTGTCGTTGTTCTGAAGTGACTCAATATCTAGCTTTCCCGGTACCTCCATACGCGCCCATAAATTCATCGAAGGTAGGGTCAGACACATCTTGAATAAGGTTTACTCCTTCCTCTAGGTCATGGTCTCCTTCGAATGGGGCTAGTCGGTTTTGGTGAACTACTTTTGGTTTTCCGTTGGGGATCTTGCTTATGCGATATATAACATCGTTGATCCTTTTCTTGATTAAGTATGGACCTTCACAGGATTTTTGTAATTTTGGAGAAAATCATTTTCTCCTCATCGGGTTGTGTAACCATACTTTGTCCCCTTATTTAAAACCGCTTTCTGTGGCCTGCGTGTCGTACCGACTTTTCATTCTGTCGCTGGCAACTTTAAGATTTGTTCGAACTAATTCATGAATATCGTCCAGCCTTCTTCTCAATTGGATCGCGTAGTCTTCGCCTGCTAGATCTTCTCCAGGCCGGCAGCCAAATTCCAGGTCACAAGGAAGCCTCATTTCACGTCCAAACAGGATTTTCGCCGGTGTTTCGCCCCTGGACTCATTGACGGCAGATCGATAAGCCAATGCGAATAGGGAAAGATACTGGGGTGCTATTCTCGACACTTCGTATAAATCAAGTTCACTCGCATTTCTGAAAAATTCGGATTAATGTATTCTTGACTCTTCGGATGCATTTCGAATACGCATATTATCACTCGCATTTACAACGAGCGGTCTTTAGTAGTCTTTAGGGTCCGAATCACAGATAAGTCTACTCCGAATATCAAAAATGGCTGAGTTTATGTTTATTAATTACGTTGATAATTTGTTAAATCCGGATAATGAGATTAACATTATTGGTTATGATCCGTTAAATATTTTAAGCGATAGACAGTTTATTCAAATGTTCAGAATTTCTAAGGATTTGTTTAGATTTTTAAAAAATATTCTGCAAACCTATATTAAAGACAAAGTTCGTCCAACAGATTCGAGTGTTGCTGATAAGGTAAGTAAAAAAACTTCTGAATGTATTTTATAAATATTATTGTACCTATTTTTGTTTATCTTTTCCAGATATTGGTAGCATTAAAATTTTTTGCAAGTGGTAGCTATCAGCTTGATGTTGGAAAAAATTTACATGTAAAGGTTAGCCAATCTTCCGTTAGCAGATGTATTAAAGAAGTCATAGAGGCAATAAATCAGCCTGACATTTTTAATAAATACATTAAGTTTCCTCAAAATTTTCAGTAGTTAAATTCTGCAAGATTACAGTATAAAAATTGTTGTCACTGTCAATCTAATAAAAATTATCTAATATTGTTTTAGGTTTTTAAAAAAATATAACTTTCCAGGAGTAATTGGCTGTATTGACTGTACACACATCGCTATCTATCCACCTAAAGGATATCATTCAATTAATGTACAATTGGTAATGTTGTATTTTTAAATCACAATGTGACATAATTTATTAGTTACAGAATAGGTATACCTATACAATATATTTTATTTTAGATATGTGATGCTAATATGAAAATCATTAATATCAATGCAAGATATCCTGGTAGTACTAACGATGCATTTATTTGGAACAATTCAAATGTACAAACAGTTTTACAACAGTTGCATGCTAGAGGTCATACTCATTATTTTCTTTTGGGTAAGTGGTATTTTGTTTAATATAATATTAAAATAAAATGAATATATATTATAGGTGATTCTGGTTATCCACTGCGATCATGGTGTTTAACTAAAATGGAAAATGAGCCAGCTGTAAATACGCCTGAATATGTATACAATAATATTCACAAATCTACATGAAACATAATTGAAAGATGCAATGATCCTGAAACTGCCTGTAAAATTATAAATTCTTGTTCATTCTTACACAATTTATGTATTGAATATAATGTACCAGAACCAGAAAATAATGATGACGAAAATATTTACTTTTAGATGTATTGGAACAAGGTATTCTTGAAAATTTGGAGGAAAATGGTATTGCAAGAATCAATGAAGATCTTGTTATGGGTCGTGCAGCAAGGCAAAATTCAATTCATAACATATTTAGACATAGGATGTAATTATAGTTTATATTTTAAGGTATTTAATAACATTTTGATAGTCTGCTAGGAATGGTATTTAGTGGAGTACATGTTAAGTGTGTATTGGTTGAGAAAAATTCCAACAATAAATCATAAGAAAATATAGATAAAAACTTATAATACTAACCTTATTGGAAATTTTTATTTTTAACAAATGATTCTGGCTCTATCATTGATTTTACTCACTCTTTTTGCACTATTGTTAAAATTATTATTGGATATTAAAAATGATTTATATTATATATTTTTAATTCTTGTTTTAAATAAACTTAGTTAATTAAATCACCAGCCTTTTCTTTTATAATCTATCCCAGCTATAACTTCTCAATAAACATGAGATATTATAATTGGTTATTTAGGATTTGACAAATCTAGGTAGGTACCACACAAAATATTATTAAAGTTTCTATTGTAAAATAAGTAAAATTATTATACACAAAAAAATACACACATATACATCTGTCCTATACGAAAAAAAAACAAATACTGTTGCGACAGGTACATTTAATGAATTATATTTAACAATATCACAAAACTAAAATTAACTGAAATCCCTAAAAAATGAAAATATTTTTAAGAATCTACAACAAAATTATTTATGTTAAATTATTCGTAAATTCAGTGAGAGTGTCTGCAATTTTTTCGATAGAAGTTGCTGATTTTTCTCTCACAACTGCAATTCTTGATAAAAGCTCAATTTTTTATTATAATACTTTTCTTTTATATCAATTTTTTGTTTATACAATGTATTAAAATCACTAACTACCCTCGCATTATGAATTTTTGATCTTTTTGGATCTTTCCTCTGACTTGTTGTTGCTGAGGGTGTATTATTTTCTATATTTGATATATCTTCCACAACTTCATCAACGAAAGTTTGTTCTTCATTGAGTAAGTCCTGTTCTTGTTTATCAGTTTCAAAATTGAAAGTCGCAGTTGATTCTGGTACTGCATGTCCTTCAATTGAAACAACTTTTATTATGTCCAATATTGATAATTCAGAAGGTGTTAACTCCTTTTCAGTAGGCGGTCCTCCGCCAGTACTGTTTGTTAATTTCACTTTTATTTCAATTTTGTCCTTGACCGCAAATCTTGCCATGTCAAGAAGAATGGGAATATTAATTAAATTATTAATTATTGAAAATTGTATACTTACCTTCCTCCAATTGCGCCAGTCTTTATTTGCACCAGGTATACTATTTAATATCATAGTGATTTCTTCCCACTTTACAATAGCATCTTTAAATGTAAAAGAATTCGAAAATTTACCACTAATTAATGCGGGATTCTTTTTTAAAAACTCGATCATTGTTGTTTTTTGAGTTTCGGTAATTGATGCAGCTTTTTTACAACTATTCGTTGCAAATATTAAGTAGCTATATTGTTTGTGAATAGATGTGAAAAATCCAACAATTATAATTAAATAATATAAACATAAAGTTTTTAAGTTATTTTACATTGTTGACATATTTCTTTCGTGTAATTCGAATACCAATATCTAACTCGATACGAAGGATAGTCGAGAATACGGTTTCACAAAATCCTTCGCATGCACACCCTTCGGATCGGTTAGTATTCGCACCGATGTGAAGGAGGTCGAGAATAGCGCTCCTGGTCCCAATCTCTCTGATGGCTGGAAACCACTTTGGACAGATATTTTCCAATAGTCCTGTTCATCCTCTCGACTATTCCATCTGACTGTAGATGTAATGCTGTTGTCCTGGTCTTCTTCATTCCCAGCTTGTCGCAAATCTCCTGGAATAGATGGCTTTCGAAATTTCTTCCCTGGTCACTGTGGACTTCCAATGGCACTCCATATCGGCTGATAAATTCTTTCACCAATACATCCGCGACAGTTGTGGCCTCTTGGTTCGGGATAGCGTAAATTTCCACCCGCTTTGTGAAATAATCCATTACAACCCGTATGTATTTGCTACCATTTTCTGTCGTCGGAAATGGTCCAGCGATATCTAGGGCAATCCTTTCGAAAGGGCTTCCAACATTATACTGTTTCATGGGTGCCTTCGTCTTGCGATGTGGTCCATTACTCGTAGCACAAGTCGTACATTTCTTACACCAGTCCTTCACATCGTCGGAGCTGTTCATCCAATAAAACCTTTCACGGACTCGTTGAAGGGTTTTCTTCACTCCCAGATGACCTCCCGATGGACTGTCGTGTAACTTCTTTAGTACCTCAGCTACTCTTGTTTTCGGGATAACTATCTGTATCCTCATCTCAGAACCATCATCGTTTTCAAGGACTCTTTTCAACAGCCCTTCTTCCAGGACAAGAGAGTCCCACTGAGCCCAATATGCCTTGAGTTTCAGTGAGAATTTTGACACTTCTTGCCAGGTAGGTCGCCGATTTTCTTTCTTCCATTGCCGGATCATCTTCAGGTGAGGATCATTCTCCTGATCTTCTCTGATCCTGGTGGGTGACCATTCCTCGTTGACTACAGTAGTTCTTGAGACTGCAGCTTCCCTAGATTCCACCTTGTTGCACTGGGAGCAGTCTATTGGGCATAGCCGTCTAGGCAAGGAGTTGGCTTTTCGGTGATTCAGATCACTTGGATGTTCACCTCTGTCTGACCTCCCCTGTGTCAGGAGTTCTTGGGTTACAGGAGTCTTGGGGCGCTTAGACGGACTGCGTACGTGCTCTAGCTCGCCACACTTCCCGCATTTGATCTTCTTCGGCCTCTTGTCTGCCATACCTTTCAACAAGTTGACGATCTGATCAAGTTTGTCATCGTCATCTTCCTGCATGGTCCTACCTTTGTTGTACCGCAAGCTTTTCTTGGCTGCTTTGCATTTAAGAGGTTCTTGGTTTACAGGAGTCGTAGGGCGCTTACACAAACTGCGTGCATGCTCTAGCTCGCCACAATTACAGCACCTGATTTTCTTCGGCTTCTTGTCTACCATACCTTTCAACAAGTTGACGATCTGGTCAAGTCTGTCATCGTCACCTTCCTCCTGTATGGTCCTATCTTTGTTGTATCCCGAAGCCATCGTGACTGCTTCATATTCAAGAGCAGCAGTCAATGCATCGACCAATGTTTTAGGATGGGCTAATCGAAGCGTCTTCTCCATATCGTGGTCACACAAGCCGTCAATAAAGGCCGGGATGCCTAAATATTCCATCATGTTCTCTGGTGCTGATGGATATGCAAATCGAACTAGTCGGGCAATATCCATTTCATACTCTTGAAGGGTTTCGCCACGTTTCCGCCTTCGGTTCTTCAGCTGGAATCTGTACAACTGTTCCAAATGTTCGTGACCATATCGCATGTCCAACCTCTTCTTCAGCAGCTCGAAGTCATCCGTTTCTTCAAGCGGTATCGTCCGAAGTACATCTAAGGCATCTCCTCGAAGCGCTATAGTTAGGTTCACTGCTTTCTCCTTATCGGACCAATTATTCACTCTAGCGGCTGTTTCGAACTGTTTTACGTAATTGGTCCACGACATCTTCCCATCGAACGTTGGGGCCTTGACTCGGGTAAAACTGCCAATATCATCTGTCTTGGGTTGTGTTTCTGGCTTGCAGATCTCGATCTTCTTTTCTTCTGCTGAAGTATCGTGTGTTCTTAAATCAGCAATATTTGTCTCCAACTCCTTGATTTTCTTTTCCATCTGATTTTCCATCGTTGTCATCTTATTCTCTATGTCTGATTTTAGAGACGAAATTTTTTTTCAATGATAACATATCTGCAGAAATATCATTCTTCATAGCAGAAATCTTCTCTTCCATGGCAGAAATATTGTTCTTTATATTAGCAGAAATCTTTTCTTCCATTGCAGAAATATCGTTCTTCATATCAGAAATATTAGCAGAAATTGACGAGATTAAGGTGGAAGCCTCGTCATTAAATAAAACTGTTTCTGGATCAAAGCCGTCATTTTCCAGTGCCACTTTAAGTCTTTCTACTAATTCACTTTTCTTACCGGACGTTTCCAACTCATGATCTTCCAATTCTGCTCTTAACTCCGCCACTTTCAGATCACATAGTCTCCTGGCCATTTTTACGTAGCAATTTATTTGTATAATCCCACTTCTGACACCAATGTAATGTTTTCGTTATTTATTTAAACAATAAACGGGTGGGATAAACTTTAAACACACGGTATGGCTACTTACTAATTTATTTAAACACTTAACTAATCACTAACGCTTAATTTATATATACTCAACTAGTCACTTAAATTTAATTTATATGTACACAAACTTAATTATTAATTTATATAAACACTTTATATTCACTTATTTACGATACTTAAGGAATGTTTTAGTACCATAATCTTGCGAGCACCAAATTGTTTGACGTTCGTCTAACGAATTTTAGAGTGCGGCGCGCTCTCTTTCCCACATAAACTATTTAATTCCACGTGATGCATGTAGCACTAAGTTCTCTAATTATATTTGTTCTAATGTAAGATGCTTAAGGACTAGTAGATATACTAAGCGGGTTCTAACTCACTACTTCGAAAAACGTCCGCTAGTCGACGGTGGCGCTGGTGTCGCTGTCGGCGATTACAGATTTCTTAGATGTCGTCCATTTTCCAGTCGGCAGATTTCTTTTTTTAAATGTCTCAATTTTTATTCCAGTAGATTACAGATTTCTATTTTTCTGTCGTCCATTTTTTATCCGTTTGTGCATCACTTAATCGAAAAAAATGTTTGCCTTGAGTGAGATTCGAACCCGGGACCTCATCGTTCCCAGCCTACGCCGTTACATCTCCGCCATAAGGGTTCCAATATATTTTAGTTTTGAAATCTAACTGTATAAGATACAGAGAGTCTGATTTCACAACACGATGTAATTTTCTTCAATACTCCCTTGTACTAATATCATTTTAGTCGCTAGAACATGTGAATCAAAAACAATGCGTCAAGCAGTTGAGTATATTCAGAATCCTTCATAAGTAGGTAATCATAGAAAAATCACATATTATTTTTAGTGACAATCTCAAGGATTTTGATTGGGACTTCTAAATTTCAGAATGAAAAGCGATGACTTCGATCAACAAAAGAGTGTAAAAGTGCATTTTTATCACAATAATATACAAAGCATCCTTGCGCATTTTCTTTATATACAGGTTTAGTCATAAAAGATGTGATTTTACACAGAGTATAGTCATAAAGATACTGCATTTTTTATACAGGGTGTGATCATAAAAGATGCCATTTGTCCTCTACACACGCACTAAAAGCTGTACACCGAGGTGTCTCATATATTATTGGATTTCAACGCGATCTTAACGTATGAACTTTTTCATTATCATGTATAATATTAGCATCCATATTTGTTTTAATAATTAAAATTCTATTGAAAATTGTTGAACGTAAATTTAAATCGTTATGTATAACAGCAGAACATTCTAGTTTAAATTCTTGACAATTTCGGTGAGAGGGAAATACTCCATTACACAATCGTGTATTATGATGCAATAAAGTGCCTTCATGCTGTCTTCTTGCTTCGAGCAATCGATAACAAACAATGCACGCTTCTTGAATGAGGAATAATCCAACAGAGGACGCTTCTGTGTCGAATTCATATAGCTAGGATAAAATTCAGTATAGTTGAAATATGCCCCATTGTAATCATTCTTGGTAAAATCCAACTGCATTCTTTCATTGGGATACAGGTAGGGAACGCATTAAAATATTTGAATGACAATATTCTGTATAGTGGTTGATTTGAGAAGCCGACAAGACGTTGAGCTTAGACTATAAAGATTATTAATGTTTCTATATTAAATAGTCCGCTGTATGATACATAAATTAGGTTCATTACAGTATACGAATATTTTTTCAATACAGGGTGTTAAAAGATATTTGCATCCCTATTATTATTCTGCGGGGAATATCTACGTAAAATATACGAGGCATGTTATGATTAAAATTGATATATACATGGGGTGTTTGTAATTATTAAGACTGTAGAAATATGTAGATATAAAAGTTAATGACACACACAGTTTAGTAGTATTTTGAGCGGGATGTCTACGTAAATTATAACAAATATATGTCTGAATATGATACTGAGAAACCATCATCGTACATACAGATACCACATTTTTTATACAGGGTGTGGTCATAAAATATACCATTTTTCTTTATATACAGGTGTAGTCAAAAAGATGTGATGTTCATATATACAGAGTGTAGTCATAAAAAGATGCGATTTTATACAGGGTGTAGTCATAAAGATACCGTATTTTTTATATATACAGGTCGTAGTCATAAAAATACCGAATTTTTCCATAAAAGATGCCACAGGGTATATAAAGATAAGGACGTTACAATGAATCTCTGCTATTATTGCTCAAATTTTCATCGAACAAACCGCATTGGTAGATTATTTCCACATACAGGATGTTACTAGAACGACAACGACAATGACAGCATTTCCACTTTATTCGACAACAGAGGACACTCAAAGCGTTTGCATGCTTGAGATTTGTTGCTCGTACGACTACACTATAGTAAAATATGATGTGACTCATTATATTATTAAACGGATAACACACATCAGAAGTCTATCAGATAGATAGCAGAGGGGTAACAGAAGGGATAACAAACACACCCCAGACTCACATCAGAAGTCTGTTTGACAGTGCTAGTACTAACAAATTTACTGCGACACTCGGTTTATATGAATTATTTTCCAAGAAAACAACAAAATGAAACAATGATTTCACAACTTTGTCATGCACTGAATGTCATTTTTATTATAGTTGCGGTGAAACAAGAGCCAACTTTACAACTCAAGCAGAGGGACAGCAGACACACACCACAGAGGCACCAGACATGCACCACCGTTATACGTTTGACATTTTTGGTATCAAACAGTACTCTTTGAAACAAAATATCAGGAATCTTGTGTTTCCGAATTTCATTATGAATCACCCAAAATATTTAGAGGGGCGTATGATACTGATGGCGATATTGGTAACCAACAAAAGAGCAACATATTTACAGATACTGGCATTAACGGATATCCATCGTGATAGAAGAGGACATCTAAGACATCAGGCTTGCACCCAACTAAATTAATATAATTAAGCTGTTCTTCAAAAAGAATGCTACGCTAATAGAAAAATCTTGAAGCAATGATTTCACAACTTTGTCATACACTGAACGTCATTTTTATCATAGATGTGGTGAAAGAAGAACCAACTTTACAACTCAAGCAGAGGAACAGCAGACACACATCACAGGGTTAGCACACATACACCACAGAGGCACCAGACATGCATCGCCGTTATACGTTTGACATTTTTGGTATCAAACAGTACTCTTTGAAACTAAATATCAGGAATCTTGTATTGCCGAATTTCATTATGAATCACCCCAAATATTTAGAGGGACGTATGATACTGATGGCGATATTGATAATTTTCATAGACATTATAGCTATTTATAATTTAATCACGTTATTTGTATATTCATTTAATATAGTTCTACGATTTTCTGTATTTGTAAATTCTTAAAATTAAACTGTTATATGCTTTACCCAAGTCCCAGTAAGACTACGCTCTTCAGGCACGGATTATTATACCGAAATGTGACAACACTTTCGACAACATGATTATAAAACTAACAATTTTAGTAATGGAACTCACAAAATTTTATTCAAATATTGTGATTTGTCTGTATAGGAGAGAGAATTTACGGTCGACGGGCAGGTAAGATTTTATATGAAAAATAACAATGACATTCTCGGAGGGTCAAAAAGATTTCACCTGCCGTGTGTTACATAAAATGTAAGGAATGTATATGCAATCATAGAATTTGTATCTTCCCATGATGGACGTTATGGTGCTAAAAATCTCATTTCTAGTCCGCGTTATCACAATAGAACAATTTTCAATGATGATCCGACTCTAAGGAAAATTAAAAAATCTCCATTTTCAATAAACCAATGTATATGAATATGGCAATTTTCGATATTTCCAAAATTGGAATGTACGACTTTCACTATAATTTTATGCTTCCAACAATGGGAGTAGTCAATTGTGAGCTATTGTACACAGACACTAACAGTTTTGCTCACCAACTTACTTGTAACGATGCATATAAATATTTAATTGACACAAAAATTGACAAATTTGATACATAAGATTACTACACTAATAATCCATACAATATACCTAGAGTTAATAAAAAGTATTATGCGTAATGAAAGATGAGTCTAATGAACAAATCATCACACATTTCGTTGGTCCAAAATGTACGGTTACAAAGTTCAGTGTGGGAGTAAAGTCGTTAAAGAGTATTAAAAAATGTGTAGTAAAAAATAACTTTTGATGATTATGTCGATTGTATGAAAAATTGGAAACAGATGACAATTACTCAAAATACGATACGTTCCTTTGTCCATAATGTGTATAGTGTTGAACAAACCAAAATCGCGTTGAGTCCTCACAATGATAAAAGAAAATTACTTCATAATTCCGTGGGGAATAGAATAATTTTTAGTAATGACTAAACTAACTTTTATAACTGAAGTTCATTTACCACATAATTTATTATTAAAATATCGCTCATCATTGAAAGAAGCAGATGATGATTATAAATTTTGTGATTGGTTTCACCAGCATCATATTAGAAATCTGATTCTAAGTCAATGCTGATGTCATATCGTTAATGAGATACAGGGCATTGAATTGTTATTTCAACTTTAATGTTTCATAACTCGGTTTGCAGTGCAGGAGGAGGAGGAATAGTTTCATATTTTGGCTTTCAGTACTTACAATAATTTTAACATGGACGAAATGTTTTATAACCAGATGATTACATTTTTATATACAAGATATGGCCATAAAGATGTTACTTGTTTATGGAGAAAATCAATTTTAATATGTGTGACATCAGAGCAGGTACATTTTCCATTAATATTTCAAAATGTGTAACTTCACAGTGATAGAACTTTGCAACAAATTGATGAAATCATAAACTCCTTGAACAAAATTCAAACATTTGACTGTGCTTACACTCCAGAATTAGGAATTGAACAATGGATTCTCGACCATGCTTACGGACCGCAATTAAAGGGTGAACAATGGATGTTTGGAAACAAACAACTACAATTTAATGATGAACAACTAATTGTAGGTGGCAAAGTATTTAAAAGTACACCCGGTTTGAAACAGTTAATATTCTATAAGAATCCCAAACATTTCACCCCAATTGATTTACAATTATACAAACAGATACTGGAATTAACGGATATCCATCGTGATAGAAGAGGACATCTGAGACATCAGGCTTGTCCCACTAAATTCAGTGAAATAATTAAACCCCTCTTCAAAAAGCGTAAATACTCCGGAAATTCGGGTAATATTACAAAACAGTTCGATTACTCTCATAAATTTTGCATTAACAATAAGTTGAATAATAGCATAAACCAATTACAAGAGGGTTTCACACACCAAAAAGCTATGATATTCTTTCTAATTGGTCGGATCCGAACTTATTGGTAGACAGATTAAAACAACTACACCCGAATGATGATGAATTTCATAAAATAATTGAAGAGCTCATTCTAGCAAACATTATTGAATAGAAAAACATCAAGAAGAAGATCTCTAACACTTGGATGAATGATTATTGTATAACTAAAGTTTCGTAATAAAGTGAATCAATACGTAGAAACAAAAAAATTTTGTTGGAATCTCTTTGGTATCAGGATTTGCTCAACAATATATTTAGGTAGTTTTATAATACAGATGTACTTACCTAAAAAATTTTCTCTGTAAATCATACATTGATAAACCAGCGAAAATCTTCTTCAGCACATACGAATGGGCTACGCTAACCAATATTTTGAATGAAAATTCATTTATAAGTGCATCACTTCCAGCATGTTACGAAGAATATGATCCCGAGACGATGCCATGTGGGGACTACTACACCATTCTACAAGTAATATTTGATTATGTTAAATAGTTGGAAGTGATAAAACATGACATCAGCTTCCTTTTATGTGGAGAAGATATTCATCAAATTCTACAAGTCAATCATTGTCTCATTTCACACCGACTCACCTATTTAGAATCTCAAAGTTTTTGTGAATATTTTAAAAAATTGTAGATTTAACCAGGAATTTTGTTCAAAATAATTGAAATTTGAGTTATTGTAGTAGTAGTGTTGTACTTAGAGAATTATTATAAGTCAAAAGTTGTGAACGGTTTGGATGAAAACAATGTAATAAATTGATTTGATGGAAATGTTTGCGTTTCATTTTTCTCTCTCTTCTCCCTATAGTCATGCGGGTTGTAAGGATGATTTTTTAATAAACAAACTTATTACAACATACATATTGTTTTATTCATTTAATTTACTAATAAAATACGGAAAAATAGAATAGAGAAGACGAAGAAAAGCATATAACGGTTAAATTTAAAGAATACACAAATACGAAAAGCATATAACTATATTAAATAAATATACAAATCTGTATAATGTTAATCAAAATTATCAATATCGATATCAACATCATACGTTCCTCTAAATCTTTTAGTTCTAGGTGATTCATAATGAATTTCGGAAATACAAGATTCCCGATATTTTGTTTCAAAAGTACTATTTGATTGCATCTTTGACACCAGAAAAAATGTCTATTGTGATAAAGATCATGATTCTGATTCGTAAACGTTATGAAGATGGTCATTGATTGCTAAAAAATATTTTTTAATTATTTTATAACATGTTTTAATGCCATTAAACACATATGTTATATCCATCAACTCTATAATAGTTAGATCCTACGCGATATTCAAGTTTATTTCCAAATACCTCTCTCCTCCAATAATATGTAGCAAGTACTGCATTTCTAAGATTGTATGGAATGACTTGTGAGCAAGTAATAAAGTTAATAAGATCTTTGTCAAAGCGTGATGGATCTTTTGAACTATTCAATTTAAAAAACCTCATTTATATTTAGAAATTTTTGTGACTTGCTTGGTAACACTCCAAGGTAGGGGAGATTCTACCAAAAAATTCTGCATGACATCCAATTGAAAGCCACAGACATTTTCTTTTTAAAAATTTAGAAGCGTCTGTGAAGAATGAATTAATATCTTTATGATTCAAGTTTATGATAATTCCCGTTTTTAATCTACTATCAAAGGCGGCATTCACGTTTTTCCCCAGTGGACTCTATTAATACTAGACTTTTTATGTTCTTTACTAACATCAATGACATGTTGTTTCTCCCCATTCCCTACTTTTATCAAACATCTCATGCGCTTCAAGTGTGTTGTTATTTTGAATGAATTTTATGCTTTTGTCCTACCGAAAATTTGAAAAATTTCTAAGATGCATATTATCATGAAAAGCTTTATATTTTGTTTGAAAATGTTTGAATTTTGTTCAAGGAGTTTATGATTTCATCAATTTGTTGCAAAGTTCTATCACTGTGAAGTTACACATTTTGAAATATTAATGAAAAATGTACCTGCTCTGATGTCACACATATTAAAATTGATTTTCTCCATAAACAAGTAACATCTTTATGGCCATATCTTGTATATAAAAATGTAATCATCTGGTTATAAAACATTTCGTCCATGTTAAAATTATTGTAAGTACTGAAAGCCAAAATATGAAACATTAAAGTTGAAATAACAATTCAATGCCCTGTATCTCATTAACGATATGACATCAGCATTGACTTAGAATCAGATTTCTAATATGATGCTGGTGAAACCAATCACAAAATTTATAATCATCATCTGCTTCTTTCAATGATGAGCGATATATTAATAATAAATTATGTGGTAAATGAACTTCAGTTATAAAAGTTAGTTTAGTCATTACTAAAAATTATTCTATTCCCCACGGAAGTGTATCTAATGAATTATGAAGTAATTTTCTTTTATCATTGTGAGGACTCAACGCGATTTTGGTTTGTTCAACACTATACACATTATGGACAAAGGAACGTATCGTATTTTGAGTAATTGTCATCTGTTTCCAATTTTTCATACAATCGACATAATCATCAAAAGTTATTTTTTACTACACATTTTTTAATACTCTTTAACGACTTTACTCCCACACTGAACTTTGTAACCGTACATTTTGGACCAACGAAATGTGTGATGATTTGTTCATTAGACTCATCTTTCATTACGCATAATACTTTTTATTTCCTCTAGGTATATTGTATGGATTATTAGTGTAGTAATCTTATGTATCAAATTTGTCAATTTTTGTGTCAATTAAATATTCATATGCATCGTTACAAGTAAGTTGGTGAGCAAAACTGTTAGTGTCTGTGTACAATAGCTCACAATTGACTATTCCCATTGTTGGAAGCATAAAATTATAGTGAAAGTCGTACATTCCAATTTTGGAAATATCGAAAATTGCCATATTCATATACATTGGTTTATTGAAAATGGAGATTTTTTAATTTTCCTTAGAGTCGGATCATCATTGAAAATTGTTCTATTGTGATAACGCGGACTAGAAATGAGATTTTTAGCACCATAACGTCCATCATGGGAAGATACAAATTCTATGATTGCATATACATTCCTTACATTTTATGTAACACACAGCAGGTGAAATCTTTTTGACCCTCCGAGAATGTCATTGTTATTTTTCATATAAAATCTTACCTGCCCGTCGACCGTAAATTCTCTCTCCTATACAGACAAATCACAATATTTGAATAAAATTTTGTGAGTTCCATTACTAAAATTGTTAGTTTTATAATCATGTTGTCGAAAGTGTTGTCACATTTCGGTATAATAATCCGTGCCTGAAGAGCGTAGTCTTACTGGGACTTGGGTAAAGCATATAACAGTTTAATTTTAAGAATTTACAAATACAGAAAATCATATAACTATATTAAATGAATATACAAATAACGTGATTAAATTATAAATAGCTATAATGTCTATGAAAATTATCAATATCGCCATCAGTATCATACGTCCCTCTAAATATTTGGGGTGATTCATAATGAAATTCGGCAATACAAGATTCCTGATATTTAGTTTCAAAGAGTACTGTTTGATACCAAAAATGTCAAACGTATAACGGTGATGCATGTCTGGTGCCTCTGTGGTGTATGTGTGCTAACCCTGTGATGTGTGTCTGCTGTCCCTCTGCTTGAGTTGTAAAGTTGGTTCTTCTTTCACCACATCTATGATAAAAATGACATTCAGTGTATGACAAAGTTGTGAAATCATTGCTTCAAGATTTTTCTATTAGCGTAGCATTCTTTTTTGAAGAACAGCTTAATAATATTAATTTAGTTGGGTGCAAGCCCGATGTCTTAGATGTCCTCTTCTATCACGATGGATATCCGTTAATGCCAGTATCTGTAAATATGTTGCTCTTTTGTTGGTTACCAATATCGCCATCAGTATCATACGCCCCTCTAAATATTTTGGGTGATTCATAATGAAATTCGGAAATACAAGATTCCTGATATTTTGTTTCAAAGAGTACTGTTTGATACCAAAAATGTCAAACGTATAACGGTGGTGCATGTCTGGTGCCTCTGTGATGTGTGTCTGCTGTCCCTCTGCTTGAGTTGTAAAGTTGGCTCTTGTTTCACCGCAACTATAATAAAAATGACATTCAGTGCATGACAAAGTTGTGAAATCATTGCTTCATTTTGTTGTTTTCTTGGAAAATAATTCATATAAACCGAGTGTCGCAGTAAATTTGTTAGTACTAGCACTGTCAAACAGACTTCTGATGTGAGTCTGGGGTGTGTTTGTTATCCCTTCTGTTACCCCTCTGCTAACTATCTGATAGACTTCTGATGTGTGTTATCCGTTTAATAATATAATGAGTCACATCATATTTTACTATAGTGTAGTCGTACGAGCAACAAATCTCAAGCATGCAAACGCTTTGAGTGTCCTCTGTTGTCGAATAAAGTGGATTTGCTGTCATTGTCGTTATCGTTCTAGTAACATCCTGTATGTGGAAATAATCTACCAATGCGGTTTGTTCGATGAAAATTTGAGCAATAATAGCAGAGATTCATTGTAACGTCCTTATCTTTATATACCCTGTGGCATCTTTTATGAAAAAATTCGGTATTTTTATGACTACGACCTGTATATATAAAAATACGGTATCTTTATGACTACACCCTGTATAAAATCGCATCTTTTTATGACTACACTCTGTATATATGAACATCACATCTTTTTGACTACACCTGTATATAAAGAAAAATGGTATGTTTTATGACCACACCCTGTATACAAAATGTGGTATCTGTATGTACGATGATGGTTTCTCAGTATCATATTCAGACATATATTTGTTATAATTTACGTAGACATCCCGCTCAAAATACTACTAAACTGTGTGTGTCATTAACTTTTATATCTACATATTTCTACAGTCTTAATAATTACAAACACCCCATGTATATATCAATTTTAATCATAACATGCCTCGTATATTTTACGCAGATATTCCCCGCAGAATAATAATAGGGATGCAAATATCTTTTAACACCCTGTATTGAAAAAATATTCGTATACTGTAATGAACCTAATTTATGTATCATACAGCGGACTATTTAATATAGAAACATTAATAATCTTTATGGTCTAAGCTCAACGTCTTGTCGGCTTCTCAAATCAACCACTATACAGAATATTGTCATTCAAATATTTTAATGCGTTCCCTACCTGTATCCCAATGAAAGAATGCAGTTGGATTTTACCAAGAATGATTACAATGGGGCATATTTCAACTATACTGAATTTTATCCTAGCTATATGAATTCGACAAAGAAGCGTCCTCTGTTGGATTATTCCTCATTCAAGAAACGTGCATTGTTTGTTATCGATTGCTCGAAGCAAGAAGAAAGCATGAAGGCACTTTATTGCATCATAATACACGATTGTGTAATGGAGTATTTCCCTCTCACCGAAATTGTCAAGAATTTAAACTAGAATGTTCTGCTGTTATACATAACGATTTAAATTTACGTTCAACAATTTTCAATAGAATTTTAATTATTAAAACAAATATGGATGCTAATATTATACATGATAATGAAAAAGTTCATACGTTAAGATCGCGTTGAAATCCGATAATATATGAGACACCTCGGTGTACAGCTTTTAGTGCGTGTGTAGAGGACAAATGGCATCTTTTATGATCACACCCTGTATAAAAAATGCAGTATCTTTATGACTATACTCTGTGTAAAATCACATCTTTTATGACTAAACCTGTATATAAAGAAAATGCGCAAGGATGCTTTGTATATTATTGTGATAAAAATGCACTTTTACACTCTTTTGTTGATCGAAGCCATCACTTTTCATTCTGTAATTTAGAAGTCCCAATCAAAATCCTTGAGATTGTCACTAAAAATAATATGTGATTTTTCTATGATTACCTACTTATGAAGGATTCTGAATATACTCAACTGCTTGACGCATTGTTTTTGATTCACATGTTCTAGCGACTAAAATGATATTAGTACAAGGGAGTATTGAAGAAAATTACATCGTGTTGTGAAATCAGACTCTCTGTATCTTATACAGTTAGATTTCAAAACTAAAATATATTGGAACCCTTATGGCGGAGATGTAACGGCGTAGGCTGGGAACGATGAGGTCCCGGGTTCGAATCTCACTCAAGGCAAACATTTTTTTCAAGTGATACACAAACGGATAAAAAATGGACGACACATACAGAAAAATAGAAATCTATAATCTACTGGAATAAAAATTGAGACATTTAAAAAAAGAAATCTGCCGACTGGAAAATGGACGACATCTAAGAAATCTGCAATCGCCGACAGCGACACCAGCGCCACCGTCGACTAGCGGACGTTTTTCGAAGTAGTGAGTTAGAACCCGCTTAGTACATCTACTAGGACTATTTTAGTACCATAATCTTGCGAGCACCAAATTCTTTAACTATCGTCTAACGAATTTTAGAGCGCGACGCTCTCTGTTTCCCGTATAAAGTATTTAATTTCACGTGATGCAGGTAGCATTAAATTCTGTCAATGTATTTTTTTGAAAGTACGATACCTAAGGAAATATTTTAATATAATCTTGCGAGTATCAAATGGTTTGACGTTCGTCTAACGAATTCTAGAGTGCGGCGCGCTCTCTTTGCCTTATAAACGATTTTATTCCACCTGATGGGAGGTAGCACTAAGTTCTGTAATTGCATTTTATCGAAAGTACGATGCTTAAGGAATATTTTAGTACCATAATCTTGCAAGCACAAAATTCTTTAACGATCGTCTAACGAATTTGAGAGCACGGCGCTCCCTCTATCCCGTATAAACTATTTAATTTCACATGATGCAGGTAGCACTAAATTCTGTCATTGTATTTTTTTGAAAGTACGATGCTCAAGGAATATTTTAGTAAAATAATCTTGCGAGCACAAAATTATTTAACGATCGTCTAACGCGGCGCCCACGTTCCCCAGAAAAACTATTTAAAGAATGTTATATTTTGTCAATTATTCAACGTTATCTTAGAGTACTTAAAAAGCACTAAATACTTGTAGTTTATACTGGAACACCATATATTATTTTCTGGTATGGGGGGGTCCAGCTTAATGGCAAGCTGAACCCCCCCATTTTCACGCGATTTCCGCATCCAATCCAAATTTTTAATTTAAAAAAAATATGAATTCATGTTCTATGAATGTAAACATAATGAAGAAGCATATTATACGTAATATTGGGGTTACAGAATTAAGAAACACTTTTCTGCTGCAATTCTAATGTTAGGGTTAAAAGACGATTTTTCAAATAGTCCCAAAACCTAACATAAATAACCTTAATCAAATTTATCAACTGTAACGATCAATTCATGCTTCGAAAAATGATGACCTAACACTAAAAACTATCACTTATGAACTACCCCTAACAAAGTTAACTAACCAATTTCACTTGTTTGTATTTGTTCGTACTTTACATAGCTCATAGTGCTTAACAAAAAAGTATGAAGTAGTATGAAAAGATACAGGTGAAATTAGGTAGTAGTGGTAGTTCATGGTAGTACCTTTTTGAAGTATGAATTGAATTAATTTCCTTTGCTTATTCAAATTTGAAATATTGTTGAGATTATTTGTGGTGGCTTGGCATGCCTAAAGGATTTGAGAAATAAATGTTTCTGTTTAAAACTCTTGGCGCCGGATTCATAAATGTTCGACCTAGGCTAGTTTTTTATCCATATTCTCTACATTTAAAATAGAAAAACTTAAAGTTAAACAATTACGATCATGCGTTTAAAAAAATATTTACAGTAATTTGAACCTAATTTAAAAAGTGTGGTTATAGTAGTTAACAACCACAGAGAAGGTAAATCCGTTCAAGAAATCATTCTCTGGAGCGTCGCACTATAATCACCCTTTACCAATCAAGTGCAACATTTCAACCAGTGTGACGTTCTCGAACTTAACCCAGAACATGTCTTCCATTGAAATCACAGCACACCCCCCACTCCATTGTGGTTGAAATGTTCTATTACATACAGTTTTAAAGTAACATTAAATACGTACGTAAAATATATATATATATATATATATATATATATATATATATATATATATATATATATATATTATTATAGTTTATTTTATGGGAATTTAATTTGCCCTACGTTGGGCCGACATATTATTATGAATAGAATTGGGTGAGAAAATAGTTTAATTTGCCCGGTATGTTGTGGATTTAATATGTATGATAAACAGTTTATTTAACCAACATGAAAACTTCTCATCTCAGGGTAGAGTTCAAGTATTTTAAATAAAATGATTTTATAATTTTATATATGTTAGCGCCAAAGTTAATAAATGCTTTATATTTTTAAAAATAAATTTGTTAATCAGAATATGTTACTTTTTTAATGATTTCAAGTTAAATACGGTCCTGTCCTACTTAAAAAATATCTGCATAGTTCAATCGATTTCATTCAGAGCTTCTGCCTGTGGTAAGTAGATGGTGCACAAGTCACCAGATGAAATGAATAACTCAAGTAATTTAAAAAAACGTTCTTCAAAAGGAAAAACAATATTTAATTCATTGAAAATAAATACACTACACTTTTACAAGTGTTTTTTTTTTAAGAAATTCAACTATCTCAAAGGATGACTCTTTCATACAAATCACACGCACTCTGGTGAGATATTATTATAATATTAAAATACAGTTATATAATTTCATAAACATTTGACTTTCAGAAAACGGCGAAATACACTCTTAACAGCGTCTATGCATCACAAAATTTTAGTTTTTTTTTTACAAATTAGTAAGTACGCTTGACCTCTTAATACATTAATAAATTAACTTGTACTACCTTATCTACTTCACGATTTCTGTTTGTTCACCTTTATTTGTTCCAGATTCTCCTCCTGGAAAACCTCCCTGTTGGCATTCTGCTTCTATCAGAACAGGAATCGATGCTGTATTTCTTTCAAAGTCCAAACAGCTCACACAAATTCCACTATTCAATGTTCTTCGAAAACTATTTTGGCTATTTTACTTCCACCAGACACAAGACACCATTTTATAAAATAAAATTCATGATTAGTGTTTTACAACATTCAACAATTCCTTTTTTAATTATTTATATAAACTAAACTACTTACACTGATATATCTCTTGTAAGTATAATGTATTTGTTTTAAATTCTATAGTCAAATTTTGTCTTCCAAATGATTTCAATTGATTTACTTTACCAAAAAAAATTTTGCTGCTCCAAAAATCTCTTCCCAAAAAGAAAAACCTACTAGTCAATAGCCCCCATAATCAACAACTTTTTCACATTCTGATTTTTTTTTTCGTTAGCAACACAGTTGTCGCCGATGTGATCTTTTTTAAATGTTTATTAACCAATCAAATTTGACTATTTATTTTATAGCTCAAATTCTTCATTTCAACCAGTGGAATGTTCATCCATTATATCATGATATTATATTCTAAGGTTTTTAATTGCTTAGACTTCCTATATTATTTTCATTCAATAATATTTCTTAGTATTGTTAAAATGACATTTCCTAACCTCTAAGTATGTATGTCAAATGAATATTCATAATGTTTTAATAGATGACAGCTGTTACCTTTAAATATGTATGCAAAATGAAAATTCGTTTTCTTTATAAGTCATGTTCTCTGAAATTCACATTATTTTATATTTTCCTGCTCTGTTATGTCTAAACATCTACACTATCTCATTTTAATGTCTTAATCAACAAATATTACGAGATTAGCTTGACTTTACAGAATAAAGCATTTAGTTTCTTATTATGAACAAATTTTGATACTTGATCTCTTTGATAAAAGTTTCGTTAGGTAATTTATTTCATATAAATTGTTTATCACACCCATTCGCAATTATCCCTACATTATACAGTCTGTCCTTTCTGTATGTCTTCTCTATCGAATAGTGGATCGTACAGATTTTCTCCATTCAAATGTTTAAAAAAAATTTTTGACTTAAAAAAATTCTTTTAGATTACAATACATAATCTTAATTCTTCATTATTTGATATACAGGGTGTAGCATTATTTTTTTACAATAACATCCCCTAAATTTTGCGTTTATCAAATTTTTTATTCTAAGAAAAATTTTATGAACGCAAATTTTACTTCATGTACTATATTCTAGGATTGTCTTTCTATTTGACTAATAATACATTTCTTTTTATTTCCGGTTGCTGTTACAAAGATGATTTTGGAATCCTGTGTTGCAGTATCCTCTTCAGTTAGTTTTAATTCTATTTACAATACCATAATTAAATATGTATACAAATTCTTATTTTATTTTTAGGTACATGTTTCATTTACAAGTTTCATCCAAAGGAATTAGTTTAAAAAAAAATCATGTTATAAATCCATTTTTGAAAATTCTTTAATGTTCGTTATGCGACTTATTACTTCTACATTTCTCAGAGTCTCTTATATCGGTACAATTTATTAATTTATATTTCTTGTGTTACATCTCTCTATAATACCATCCTTTAGCATATTTTGTATCTCTGAATCAACTTCTTTCCTATATTTATAAGGTATGGGATATGTTCTTATTCTGAAATTTTCTATTCCCTTAACTTCTATCTTATGTACATAGTTATTTGCCATTCTCATCTCTTTTTTAACTAATCCTTTATACTTAATTATTAAATTCTTCACTTTCTCAGCATATTACTTATTTCCACATACTAATTCCAATTTTTCCATTATTTCATCCCTCTCCATATTCCATAACTTCCTATTATCCTCTTCAAATTCCAATTCTTCCATATTTCCACTCCTCTTTATATTCCATAACATCCTATTATCCTCTCCAATTGCCAATACTCCCATATTTCCAATCCTTTCTATATTCCCATAACTTCTTATTATCCTCTTCAACTTCCAATTCTTCTATATTTTCTTCTTCAAATTCAATTCTATTACCATTTAATTCAATCTCCATCTTTTCAAAATCAATTCTTGCTTTATATTTCGTTAATTCATCTATTCCTATAACTATGTCTGATTCCAAATTATTCACTAACAGTAATTGCATTTCAACTTCTTTCCCATCCTTCAATTCAATCTTTTGTATTATAGACTTATTTACTTCACATAGCTTCTTTCCATTTGCTCCTATCAATGTAGTTTTTGGTATTTTAATTAATTTGTTTTCATAATTTTCAATGTTTTCTTCTATTAGTTTTGTTTTAATTATGGACGCTTCCGAACCTGTATCTATTAATAATTTCATTTCTTTTCCATTTAATTTCCCTTTAATATTTTTCAATTCCATTATTTCTCATAATTCTAAATCTTCCCCAAATTTTATATATTTCATTGGATGTTTATATGTTATCACTCTCTCTTCTCTCCTTTGAATACTGTTCTCTGTAATTGTTATTTTTGTTGTTATTTTATTTGAAGTTTCTGTTATAGTTGTTTTTGTTTGCTATCGTTCTTATTATAGTTATTGTTATTTCCTAAATTGTTGTTATAATTGTTGTTTTTTTGTTATAATATCCATTTGTATTATATCTGTTAATGTAATTATTTCTGTTTTTCATCATTATCTTTATATATCCTAATTTATATCTATGTACAACATTATATTTACATATGTTTTTTTTTAACATTATTTGTTAATTATAAACTTCTTATTTACATGTTGTTTTTTATATTCCTTATCGACCTTTTACAATTCCTTATTCGTCTTCTAGATTCCGGTCCTATAATACAGCCTTATTATTCAATTTAATTTTCTTTTCCTAAATTTCGTTTTATCCTCTTCTCTTATTGTTTGATTCTCTTCTATCTGCTTCCTAAGTTTCTTAAAATTTTCCACTGTGTCTTTTTCAATTTTGTTGTCCCCTATCTCATCAATTTCTCCCAATGGATTCATGAAAATTTGTGTTTCCAATTTCTTCATATTATTGTTTCTTCTTTTTATTATTTCATTTCCCATAATACTCTCACTTCCTATCATTTCATTTTTAATTATCCTATTAAAATTTCTTGGATAAATTATCTTTATATTTCTGCCAAGTTTTAATCTCATTTCGAAATTTTCTGCATAAATTATTGTTTCTATATTCTGTCTTATGGTTTCTTCTATTTCTTCCTTGGTCTCTTGTAATATCTTATTCATTTCCTCTAATTTCCAATTAAGTTGTATCCCCCTATTATTATTATTATTTGTCTTACCATATGTCACTATTCGTTTCAATATATTAACATCTGGGTCTGTTATTTCCCAATAAATCTCTTTTTCATAAATTTTCATAGCTTCCTCACTTCCTAGATTCTGTAAATTGCTATCTATCATCTCCTCATTTAGTTGTCTTTGTATTTTTATTTCATCAATTTCCATTTTATTACTTAATTTTGGTTCTATAGTATCATCATTTATATTTTCATTTTGTAACTTTACATCCATTTGAATCTCTCCTTTGAAATCCTTTTCCTTCTCTTCTATTTCCTTGATTCTGTTGATCTGTGAATTGTCTATTTCTGTGGTTTTTTCAATCCCCTCTCCTCTTATTTCTTGTTTAGTGGATTCTGTTTTATTTTCTATGTATGTGTTTGATTTTTCCAATATCTTCTCAAAATGTCCCAATTTTTCATCCATCAATTTTATTATCAGTTCCTTAGTTTGTTTAATTTCTTCTTTGTTCTGGTCCATCTTAATATTCATTTCTTTTTTTAATTCTTCCTTATTTTGGTCCATTTTAATATTCATTTCTTCCTTATTCTGGTCCATCTTAATATTCATTTCTTCCTTATTCTGGTCCATCTTTACATTCATATTATTCATTTCACGATTTAAATTTCCATTCATTTCTTTCATTTCTCCCATCATCATTTTAAACATACTCATCACGTCCATATCCTCTTTCTCTTTCGATTTTTGTTTGACCCCTTGTCCTGTTTCTTCTGACAATGGTGCATCTTCTTCTTCCTGACCTTGTTCTGCGATGTCTTCTTCCGAATGTTCTCTCCCCTGTTCCAAATATTGTACCTTAAAATCTCCTCTACCATTACTCCTTTCTTCTCTTTCTTCATCAGACCTACTTTCGACTCCTACCTGCTTTCCGTCCCTTAATGTCATTTTCCTTTCCATTTTATGTATTTAAAATCTTTTAATACAGTAAAAAAAAAAACTTATTTCAATGCTTTTTATTATTATTTACTAAATTTCTATATTAGCCCCACGTTGCGGTGACATTTTATTATAGTTTATTTTATGGGAATTTAATTTGCCCTACGTTGGGCCGACATATTATTATGAATAGAATTGGGTGAGAAAATAGTTTAATTTGCCCGGTATGTTGTGGATTTAATATGTATGATAAACAGTTTATTTAACCAACATGAAAACTTCTCATCTCAGGGTAGAGTTCAAGTATTTTAAATAAAATGATTTTATAATTTTATATATGTTAGCGCCAAAGTTAATAAATGCTTTATATTTTTAAAAATAAATTTGTTAATCAGAATATGTTACTTTTTTAATGATTTCAAGTTAAATACGGTCCTGTCCTACTTAAAAAATATCTGCATAGTTCAATCGATTTCATTCAGAGCTTCTGCCTGTGGTAAGTAGATGGTGCACAAGTCACCAGATGAAATGAATAACTCAAGTAATTTAAAAAAACGTTCTTCAAAAGGAAAAACAATATTTAATTCATTGAAAATAAATACACTACACTTTTACAAGTGTTTTTTTTTAAGAAATTCAACTATCTCAAAGGATGACTCTTTCATACAAATCACACGCACTCTGGTGAGATATTATTATAATATTAAAATACAGTTATATAATTTCATAAACATTTGACTTTCAGAAAACGGCGAAATACACTCTTAACAGCGTCTATGCATCACAAAATTTTAGTTTTTTTTTACAAATTAGTAAGTACGCTTGACCTCTTAATACATTAATAAATTAACTTGTACTACCTTATCTACTTCACGATTTCTGTTTGTTCACCTTTATTTGTTCCAGATTCTCCTCCTGGAAAACCTCCCTGTTGGCATTCTGCTTCTATCAGAACAGGAATCGATGCTGTATTTCTTTCAAAGTCCAAACAGCTCACACAAATTCCACTATTCAATGTTCTTCGAAAACTATTTTGGCTATTTTACTTCCACCAGACACAAGACACCATTTTATAAAATAAAATTTATGATTAGTGTTTTACAACATTCAACAATTCCTTTTTTAATTATTTATATAAACTAAACTACTTACACTGATATATCTCTTGTAAGTATAATGTATTTGTTTTAAATTCTATAGTCAAATTTTGTCTTCCAAATGATTTCAATTGATTTACTTTACCAAAAAAAATTTTGCTGCTCCAAAAATCTCTTCCCAAAAAGAAAAACCTACTAGTCAATAGCCCCCATAATCAACAACTTATTCACATTCTGATTTTTTTTTTCGTTAGCAACACAGTTGTCGCCGATGTGATCTTTTTTAAATGTTTATTAACCAATCAAATTAGACTATTTATTTTATAGCTCAAATTCTTCATTTCAACCAGTGGAATGTTCATCCATTATATCATGATATTATATTCTAAGGTTTTTAATTGCTTAGACTTCCTATATTATTTTCATTCAATAATATTTCTTAGTATTGTTAAAATGACATTTCCTAACCTCTAAGTATGTATGTCAAATGAATATTCATAATGTTTTAATAGATGACAGCTGTTACCTTTAAATATGTATGCAAAATGAAAATTCGTTTTCTTTATAAGTCATGTTCTCTGAAATTCACATTATTTTATATTTTCCTGCTCTGTTATGTCTAAACATCTACACTATCTCATTTTAATGTCTTAATCAACAAATATTACGAGATTAGCTTGACTTTACAGAATAAAGCATTTAGTTTCTTATTATGAACAAATTTTGATACTTGATCTCTTTGATAAAAGTTTCGTTAGGTAATTTATTTCATATAAATTGTTTATCACACCCATTCGCAATTATCCCTACATTATACAGTCTGTCCTTTCTGTATGTCTTCTCTATCGAATAGTGGATCGTACAGATTTTCTCCATTCAAATGTTTAAAAAAAATTTTTGACTTAAAAAAATTCTTTTAGATTACAATACATAATCTTAATTCTTCATTATTTGATATACAGGGTGTAGCATTATTTTTTTACAATAATATATATATATATATATATATATATATATATATATATATATATATAACTAATATGATTAAAGTGAAGTGTCTTATTATATACGACCAATATTGAACAGCCTGTATCTTTATAAATAATAAAAAGTTATACGCCACAAATTTATTTATTATGAATTTAGATAAATTTCAACTTTTACAATTAACGAAAAATCAACGATGTAACCAGATTTCTTTATAACGTCCAAGGATACCCGAAACAAACTTTCTTCTTTAAATCCGAACATTAATCCCGAATCTATGTCCAGACTTTTATCAATTTGATTTAAAATATATATTTTATGTTTTTTAATGAAACCTCTACTTGACGGTTTCAGTTGAATGGCACAATATTCTTCGTCTAAATAATTAGGATAAAACTGCAAGTGGAGGGAATGTCCTGAAAAACAAAAACATATATGAACAATTTATAGAAGGGACGGTTAGAAGTTGTCAACAATAGACGTTGTCACACAGAAAGAGAGAGGAGGTGGCTTGTGGCCTATTACACTGCGACCTTTTCAGATCTATTGTAGTTCTCCAAATCTGGATTACATTATCCAGCCTTATTCTTCTTATGAAGTCTGTCAGCTTGGAGACTGAATCTTTCATATTGTAATGTTTTTCTTATTATTTAAACGTTTTTATTACGGGTGGGATAAATTTATACACACAGGTTATGTCTACTAATTTAATTTATTTATTCTTTACACTATTCACTAATTTATATTATATACACAGAATATTCACTTACATTAATTTATATAAACACTTCACTACTAAGACTATTTACTTGTTCGCTGTTTATCGCTGTTTATATCACGAGATCACTTCATAAACTCAACTTCTCCCGCTTTATATATTAGTGCCTTTTTTACTAGATAACTCTAGATTGCGGCTTACACAAAAACAATTGGCACTCTGGAATATTCTTTTCTTTTCGGGATATTTCTCAATTACCGGCTCAATCCTTAAAATATCTTCGGAGAACATGTCTATAAAAACGGTCACAAAAAATCCCAATAGACCTTCTCAGAATTCGGCGCGTTCGCCATTTTTTTAACACCGTTAACATAAGGTTACAGGACCGTGCTTAGTATCTACTTCGGTGTGCGAGTTCGTAACATTACCCCCTCCTTAAATGGAAGTTCCTCCTGGAACTTTTGTGTAGCCGAGACTTGATGTTTGAATCGGCAACTGGCCCCATTTCTACACTTTCCGATCTTATGGAAATAATAGGGCACCGTCTTCATCGGATACTGATAACGGGGGTTGTAGCTGCAAATTAATATCTGGACACCGGTATCTTGTAAGATCACCTCTACCATGTTCCTGATGACTCGCCAATCAAACTGGTTACTCGCTATCTTAGGCATAGCCAGTTTCTTCACGCTGGATTCCAACACATGGTCTCGGAGGTTTCGAAGTGCTTCCCACACATCGCGGTAGGTAGATCGATTTTGAAATTCATTTTTAGTTACCACGTAGAAGACGTACTGCGAATTGTGTTTCAGTCTCAGTGTCTTGCCAGTGGCTGGAATCTGGTCTTCAAGTTTTCAATTCCCGAACTTCTTGCCAACCCTCGTGCATTCTTGATACGGGCGGGGAGGTTGTATGCCAGTGAATAATCATCTGTGAGAGTAAACAAATCTTGTCATTGTTCTGAAGTGACTCCATAACTAGCTTTCCCGGTACCTCCATACGCGCCCATAATTTCATCGAAGGTAGGGCCAGACACATCTCGAATATGGTTTACTCCTTTCTACAGGTTATGGTCTCCTTCTAATGGCGCTAGTCGATTTTGGTGAACTACTTTTGGTTTTCCTTCCGTTGGGGATCTTGCTTATGCGATATTTAACATCATTGATCCGTTTATTGATTAAGTATGGATTTTTGTAATTTTGGTAAAAATTCCTTTCTCCTCGTCGGGTTGTGTAACCATACTCTGTCCCCTTCTTTAAAACCGCCTACTTGGCCTGCGTGTCGTACCGACTTTTCATTCTGTCGCTGGCAACTTGAAGATTTGTTCGAACTAATTCATGAATATTGTTCAGCCTTCTTCTCAATTTGATCACGTAGTCTTCTCCTGCTAGATCTTCTTCAGGCCGACACCCAAATTACAGGTCACAAGGAAGCCTCATTTCACGTCCAAACAGGATTTTCGCAGGTGTTTCACTCGTGGACTCATTGACGGCAGTTAGATAAGCCAATGCGAATAGAGAAAGATACTGGTTCCAATCTCTCTGATGGCTGGAAACTACTTTGGACAGGTATTTTCCAATAGTCCTGTTCATTTTCTCGACCATTCCACCTGACTGTGGATGTAATATTGTTGTCCTGGTCTTCTTCATTCCCAGCTTGTCGCAAATCTCCTGGAATAGATGACTTTCGAAATTTCTACCCTGGTCGATGTGGACTTCCAAGGGCACTCTATATCGGCTGATCAATTCTTTCACCAATACATCGGCGACAGTTGTGGCCTCTTGATTCGGAATCGCGTCAATTTCCACCCACTTTGTGAAATGATCCATTATAACCAGGATGTATTTACCATCGTTTTCTGTCGTCACAAATGGTCCAGCGATGTCTAAAGCAATCCTTTCGAAAGGGCTTCCAATATTATATTGTTTTATGGGTGCCTTTCTCTTGCGATGTGGTCTATTACTCGTAGCACAAGTCGTACATTTCTTGCACCAGTCCTTCACATCGTCGGAGCTGACTCGCTGAAGGGTTTTCTTCACTCCCAGATGACCTCCCGATGGACTATCGTGTAACTTCATCAGTACCTCAGCTACTCTCTCTCTCGGGATAACTAGCTGTCTCTTCATCTCGAAACCATCATCGTTTTCAAGGAATCTTTTCAACAGCCCTTCTTCCAGGACAAAGGAGTCCCACTGAGCCCAATATGCCTTGAGTGTCGGTGAAAATCTTGACACTTCTTGCCATGTAGGTCGCCGATTTTCTTCTTTTCATTGCCGAATCTTCTTTAGGTGAGGATCATTCTCCTGATCTTCTCTGATCCTGACCATTCTTCGATGACTACATTAGTTCTTGAAACTGCAGCTTCCCTAGATTCTGCCTGGTTGCAGTGAGAATAGTCTACAGAGCATGACCGTCTAGGGACAGAGTCGGCTTTTCGGTGATTCACATCAGTTCGATGTTCACCTCTGTCTGATTTCCCCTGTGACTGGTGATCTTGGGTTGCAGGAGACTTGGAACGCTTAGACGGACTGCGTACGTTCTCTAGCTCGCCACACTTCCGGCATTTGATCTTCTTCGGCTTCTTGTCTGCTATACCTTTCAACAAGTTGACGATTTGGTCAAAGCTATCATCGTCACCTTCTTCCTGTATGATCCTGCCTTTGATGTACCGCGAATCCTTCGCGGCTGCTTTGCATCTAAGAGGTTCCTTGTTTGCAGGAGTCGTAGGACACTTACACGAAGTGCGTGCATGCTCTAGCTCGCCACAATTACAGCACCTGATCTTCTTTGGCTTCTTGTCTACCATACCTTTCAACAAGTTGACGATCTGGTCAAGTCTGTCATCGTATGGTTCTACCTTTGTTGTATCCCGAAGCCATCGTGGCTGCTTCATATTCAAGAGCAGCAGTTAATGCATCGACCAATGTTTTGGGATGGGCTAAACGAAGCGTTCTCTGCATATGGGGGTCACGTAAGCCATCAATAAAGGCCTGGATGCCCAGACATTCCATCATGTTCTATGGTGCTGATGGATAAGCAAATCGAACTAGTCGGGCAATATCCACTTCATACTCTTGAAGGGATTCATCACACTTCTGCCTTCGGTTCTCAGCTGGGATTGGCACAAATGTTCTAGATGTTTGTGGCCATATCGCATGTCCAACCTCTTCTTCAGCTGCTCGAAGTCATCCGTTTCTTCCAGAGGTATCGTCTGAAGTACATCTAAGGCATCTCCCCGAAGCGCGTTGGTTTACTGCCTTCTCCTTATCGGACCAATTATTCACTCTAGCGGCTGCTTCAAATTGTTTCACATAATTGGTCCACGATGTATTTCCGTCGAAGGTTGGAGCCTTGACTCCGGCAAAACTACTAATATCTTCTAACTTTCTTTTTAACTCCTTGCTTTTTTCGTCCATCTTGTTTTCCATCATTGACATCTTATTCTCAATATCCGATTTTAGTGACGAAATTTTATTTTCGACGTCAGCAGCAATGTCGTTTTTCATTGATAAGATGTCGGCAGAAATATCCTTCTTCATGGCTGAAATCTCGTTCTTCATGATTGAAATCTTCTCGTCCATACTAGTAGACATCTTGTCCATGTTAGCAGAAATATCATTATTTATGGCAGAAACTGTTGTTTCTGAATCTAAGTCGTCACTTTCCAGTGCCATTTTTAATCTTTCTATCAATTCACTCTCCTTACCGGACGTTTCCAACTCACGATTTTCCAATTCTGCCTTTAACTCTGTCACTTTCAGGTCACTTAGTCTCTTGGCCATGATTACGTGATTATTTATTTTTATTATCCCACTTCTGACACCAATGTAATGTTTTTCTTATTTATTTAAACGTTTTTATTACGGGTGGGATAAATGTATACACACACGTTATGTTTACTAACTTTATTTATTTATTCACTAGACTATTCACTAATTTATATTATGTACACAGTATATTCACTTACATTAATCTATATAAACACTTCGCTACTTAGACTACTTACTTGTTCGCTGTTTATATCACGAGATCACTTTATAAACTCAACTTCTCCCGCTGGTAGGTCCTTTATATATTAGCGCCTTTTTTACTAGATAATTCTAGATTGCGGCTTACACAAAAACAATTGTTTCTCTGGAATAATCTTTTCTTTTCGGGATATTTCTCAAATGCCGGCTCAATCCTTAAAAGATCTTCGTAGAACATGTCTATAAAAACGGTCACAAAAATCCCAATAGACCTTCTCAGAATTCGACGCGCTCGCCATTTTTTCAACACTGTTAATATAAGGTTACAGGACCGTACTTAGTATTTACATTGGTGTGCGAGTTTGTAACAATATAGTTCCTTTTGTCAGCGGCTTTAACATACCTAGTACCGAAAATCGCAAGTTTGTTAAACTATCGCAGTATCATAGAATGTTTCCTATGTTATTTTAGGATTTTGATTTGCTCTGCATGACTTGGATGTTAATGGTTCTTTTCGTGTGGTGCGGCTCTGTTTGCGATGTGAAGTTGTGTGGCTCGTGATGAATGAATCGCGGGAACGGGTAATTTTGGAATTTAAATCTGATTTTGGGTGTGATAGATTCATTATCGTAAAGCGTTGAGACAATAGCATCAGAAAATTGATTCGGATGTTCGAGGATAAACGAAATTCATCGTTATCTGTTCGAAAACAAAATCGAATCAATCAATTTGAAACAACCAAATGGATGAGAGGAATTGGAGAAAATTTGCAAATTAAATGCTGCAGAGGTCCACTAATTTTGAAAATATTATTCACTTCCAACAAGATCGAGCTCCGTCACATTAATTTCTTCCAGTAAGACAGTGGCTAAATGATAGATTTCCTGGCAGGTAAATTGGTCGAAGAGGAGCAATAGAGTGGGTCACTTCTAAACTTCTTCCTGTGGGGGCATCTAAAATCGATTATTTATAAAACACAGCGTCGAGATTTGGAATATTTGAAGAGAAGAATAACAGCTACATGTAGAGATCTTCAGGCAGATTTTCGAAATGTTAAAGAGGAGTTTGAGAGGAGATTTATCACTGTTTAGAAAATAATGGACAACGTTTCGAAAAATTAATAAAATAAGTGGCTTTTTATTAATTTTTCATGTTTAATTACAAAACATTCTTTACGGTTCTACTTAATTTCTCCGAAAGTACTAAAAAGAATGATCAAGTATTTCCTATTTTTAAAAAGGTAGTTAAACGACCTTTCAAATAAGGTATCATTCAACCCCTATTTCCATGTATGATTTTAGGGGTTGAGTTCGCCCCGCTAGAGGTTTGATGTAATTTAATTGAAATTCAGTCTAAAAACTGTTCCCCTTTAAAATAAGTGCGACATGGCCTTTTATATATTTTTCTTTCTTTCTATAGGGAACGCAATATAGAGGGTAGTACGTTTTCAAATTGACACACCCCATATAGTGATTGTGGATAAAAACTTTTGTCGTTTCTAAAATGTGACAGAATTTTTTTTGTCTAAATAAATAATAATTAGAAACTATCAGGTGGGGTCATGGGCGTAGCCAGCGAAAGGCAGGGAGGACTAACTGCCCCCCCCCCTGGAAGCAAAAATAAATTAAATTTTTTTAAAATTTTTTTAAACAAAAAATTTAATCTAAAATATACATATTTTTCTGTTCTGCATATCTTTTTTTGTTATCTGTTTTGTATATTTTGTTTGTTGTTGTGGTCGTTTGGTTGCTTATATGAACATTTTAAAATTAATTAATTATTATTATTTGCATATCCTTTCTCACTAAAATATATTTCATCGGCAAAAAACAAAGCTGTTTGAAAACTGACATAGTACTAAATATATATTAATAGCGTTTTCGATCTATGCATTGGTGCACACCAGAATTGTTCCACACCAGAATTGGATAAAAAGGAGTGTTCGATTTATTCTCAGGATACGTCAATTTTTAGTGTTCGATTCAACCACTTAACAACCGGACATTTTTGAGAAAAATGGTAAAAAAATTGTCACTTTCTTTTTGTTTTCATTTAACTACATTTTTTAATCCTATTAATTAAAATAAATTTACTCAATAAGTAGTGTTAGTGTGAAATATTTTGAAACATTCAATACACAATCCTACATAAGAATCCGAAATAAATACTCTTATAAAAACTATTGAGTTGGTGTGTAAGTGCTCTTGTCTAACGACAGTGTCCTATTCAATAGTGTAACGAAACGCCACTGGTTTTCTTCGAGTTCGAGAAAATCGAGATACAAGTGAGGAATATACGGGAACCGGCGATGCGAATGTTCTGGCAATTTCTAGGCTCAAAAGGGTATATAAAAATAGTTGCCTATCCGGCGCGAAGACAGACAGTACTTTACAGTACATCGTGCAGGATACGAAGTTGCATACGGCGAATAGAGAAACAAGAAGGAAAATCCGTTACAATAGTTTTACCACAGAATAAAGAGACAGAAAAGACAATATGGATATCGGACATTGGTTACAAAAAGGTAAGTTAAATAATTTCAGTAGAAAATTAAATTTTTAATTAAAACTTTAGAGTCATTCCATTAGAAATGGTCCAAAAATTTGAAAATTGGTTGCTCGACCAGCACCAAATAAAACAAAACTACCATGTAATGTAGATATGTTATATCCGATGTTAATTTTTTTTCGAAATTTTTTTTAATTGTCGGCCGTTTTTGTATCGCAACGTTTGGATAAAAATTCAATTGCAGCCCTTTACAAAATTGCCAATTGCTTTTTACTCTTTGCTTGTCACCTGGTGAAACAATTTTTATTAGCTTTGGCAAAATATTTTGTGCATTATTATTGTAATTTTATATATTTTTCATTATTATGATGCCGACTTTTTTGCCTTCTAATCTAATTATAACAAAAATTACAATAATGCACCGATTTTGACAGCTGATATCTCAAATGGGACTAAATATAGAAACTTGAAATTTTCACATATTAAAGATCAAACAGCACTTTATACGTGCTATTAATTTCATTTTGTGTTTTTAATCTAGAGAAAAAATATTAACATCAGATATATTATATCCACGCCACATGATAAGCTATCACTACATGGTAGTTTTGTTTTATACTAATTTTTATACTAGGGACTAAGAACAAGATTGATATTAGGTTATTATTTTTAGGTCAAAAATCTCTAAAACGGAAAAAGTTCATGATGACAGTAGTGGGCAATAATTGTGATGAAGATGAAAATAGAATGGTCGGAACATCAAAATCGGAATCTATTTTTGAAGGAGGCTCAAGTAGTTCTTCAAATCTACATGAGGGTGTCTCTGGAACTGGGACCTTTAAACAAACTGAAGAACGCCATGGCTACAATGAAAATAACATTGGTCGTCATGTTAGTTGTGCCAATAACTTTCCTTCTGAAAAAAAGAAGGAATTGTTGACAAACCCTTGGGTTCCATCATCCAGTTACGATTTTGCTTCTGATGCCATTCACTTGAAAAGAAAGTTTAACCATCGTTGGTTAGATCAATATGGCTGGTATACTCAAGTCGTTTGAAAGGTGCTCTATGTTTGTATTGTGTTTTATTTCCGCCAATAATTGCTACAGTTAAAGGAGTTTTGGGGTCATTTATGATAAGGCCTTACATGAAGTTTTAGGATGTACATGAAGATTGTAGAAAGCACGTTGCCAACCATTACCACAAATCTTCAATAGCTGCTGCAAAAGCATTTCTTGAAAATGCTCCTGTTGATGTCCAGTTGCAAATAGGGCACCATAAGACGATTGAAGAAAATAAACAAATATTGTCAGCAATTATTTCATGCATAATATTTTGAGCAATTCATGATTTGCCGCTTAGAGGAAAAGAAGGAAATGAGGGAGTTTTCTTTGACCTTTCAAATTTGATGATTGACTCTTGTGATGAGGAGCTAAAGAGCCACTTGGATAAATGTCAAAAAAACGCAGTCTATACCTCACCAACAATTCAAAATGAGATCATACCATTATGCGGTGAAGTTATCAAAGAATAAATAGCGGAATACTGTAAACGGGCAAAAGCTTATGCTGTAATGGATGATGAAACAGCAGATATCGCTGGAAAGGAACAGCTTTCTATTGGATTAAAGTTCTATGACGAAAGCCAAAAAATAATCAGGAAGGAATTTGTAGGCTACATTGAGTTAAAATGTCAAGATGCTTATACAATCGCTAGCGCAATTCAAAGTTTTTCAGAAGATAATAATTTTTCCGCCGATAATTGTGTGTGATTCGGATTTGACGGGTGTTCGACGATGGTTGGCAAAGAAGGTTAGGTTATGTTAGGCCATTCTTAAAAATAAGTAACGCTAAATCTTTATTTTTCCATTGCTCCAGCCACAGACTAAATCTTGTGGTCAATGATACTAGCAAGCTACGAGAAATAAGAAACACAATTGCAACGGTTAAAGACACAATAACCTTCTTTCGTAAATCGCCAGCCCGTTGGAAATCAGTTCCAAGTGTTTCAAGGCTCTGTGAGACCAGATGGTCGAAAAAATATAAGAGCATAAACATTTTTCAGAAAGCTACACTGACATTGTTAAAGCACTAGAACATCTATCTGTCGAAGGAAACTATGCAAGAAGAAAATCTGCCTGCCAATTGCACGGTGCAGTTACTAAACTAATATTCATCTTAGGCTTAAGCATAATTGCAAGATACTCTGCAATTTTGGAACCCGTTGTAAACGTTGTACAAGGTAAAAGTATGGATTTGGTTATGGTGAAGAAACATATTGATGATATTCTAGATGTAATCAAAGAAGATCGACAAGATGTCGAAAATGTTTTCTATGATTTATTTAAAAAATGACTTGATATCGCAGAGAGAGTAGGGGTTGAGTTGTCAGTACCACGAGTCACTTAAAAGCAAGTACACAGAGTCTGAGTCTGCAGTTGAATACTGGAAGCGGTCAATAATCATCCCTATCTTGATTCTTTAACTTCGTCCTTGGTTGCTAGATTCTCCAACGAAAATACATCTGCTTTTGCTTTATCTTATCTTCATCCTTCAAGTATGCTCAAAATGGCTTCAAAATATTTCAAAAATAATGCAGAATCTTTCATGGAATTTTATAAGTTGTATCTGCAGAATTAGATTTGTGGTACAATATGTGGAAGAAAAAGAATTTAGCAGAAGACAAATTAATGGACATTGAAGTGGCTGCACTTTTGGAGCAAGCTAATATTTTTTTCCCTACAACAAGGCACGCACTGCTAATATTAAGTGCTCTCTTATCCACTACTGCTGCCGTGGGAAGATCGTTAAGTACCCTACGAAGGGTAAAAACCTGGCTCAGGAGTACAATGGGTGATGACAGACTCACTGGGTTGTGTTTGATGAGTGTGCATAGAAAATTTTTGAAGAAAAATCAGGACTGCATAGTGAAGAAAGTTTTGGATAAACTTAGTTTAAACCCAAGAAAAATGTTATTAGTTTAATCAAATCAAAGTTTTCTTTTCATTTGCCTTTTCTTTTTATCCTAAAATTTTACATTTTGGACGACCATGGACCATGGTTTGCCCCCCCCCCTATTATAAACCCTGGCTACGCCCTTGGGTGGGGTATAAAAAGCATATAAACTACAGAAGAAAGAACCATACGTTCAAGCGACACTCCTTGTAGCTTTCCAATTTGGATAGTTAGCAAAACATCCCAGGCTTCCGGTAAAAAATAGTGTAATTTTCCTCAAAATTGCACTAAAGTATGATACAAAAAGCGGAACAATTACGTTTAAACCATTTTAGAATGAGAATAAGGTTTTCTTAGAATGCGTTTTTATTTAATCATAAATAAAAAAAGTTGGAAAATGATTAACGGTTTAAAACATAAATCTAGTACGCACTCACCTAAAATATTGAATATTTGACTAGATATATACATTTTCCTTTTCGTTAAAATCGTTTGTATTTTTCCAATACTCCAATAATAGAAATAAATGCTTCCTTTATTAGAATCGACTGCAGTATTGTTGTAAATACTTATTTCTTCTAATCTAGACACCGGACTCTTTGATTCTCTTATTGATTTGATTTCCACATTTTCTATATCCTCGCCTTTTTCAGTCATCTCATATCGAGGTACTTTTAACAAATCGTGTTGTAATTTGGGAACTTTAAAACCATTTTCTCGAAGTATGTTTTTAATCTGTTGAATTTCTTCTAAGATAGTTTTCTTAATGTGGTTCAGGTTCGTTTCGAGTTCCACTTTAACAAATAAAATTAGTAAGTATTACGAGACGATCGTGTCTTAAAAGTTAGTCATTGAAGATATTTTCGACACCACATTATAACATAAGGTAATAAAATTGTTTTGGAACGAGAAATATTTATGGTGATCCCATGATTGCGTATTTTTTTCAATTTAAAAATATAAATATTGACCATAAGTAGAACCACAGTACCATCCTAAATGTTCTTCTAATTCATCATACTTTACGCACACCCTGTATAAGCATACTTAATTCAAACCATAAATGATTGTTGACATAACTTATTTTACCGATTTATAACATAATCGAAGTGTAAAAATCAAAATGTAAGCAATTTACTGTTTCCACCCTCTGTGGAATCTACTTACATAACCTTTTTAAATGAAACTAACTGTTTCTAAAGAATTCCACAATATATTGAAAACATGGTAAGAATTATAAAAAATTGACAATTGTTTCGATAATACCTCTATTAAGCTGGACCCCCCACCACCGCAAATCAAGTTCGCAACCAGTCAAAAATTTAGTGCTATTTAGGTGCTAATTTAGTACCCTAGTCCGAATTTTAGTGCTCAAACCGTTTAGCAGGAAATCACGTGAAAATTTGGAGGGGTCCAGCTTAATGGCAAGATGGACCCCCCCATACTAGAAAATAATATATACTGATCCAGTATAAACGATCAGTACACTATAATTTAGTGCTAATTAAGTGCTCTAAGATTACGTTAAAAATTGACAAAATATTGTTACGAACTCGCACACCGAAGCAGATACTAAGTACGGCCCTGTAACCTTATGTTAACAGAGTTAAGAAAAAGGCGAGCGCGCCGAATTCTGAGAAGGTCTATTGGGATCTATTGTGACCGTCCTTTCTAAACATGTTCTCGAAAGGCATTTTAAGAAATATCGCGAAAGGCATGTCCCATCCCGAATGTTCTAGTAAAGAAAGTTTTTGATATAAATACAGGACCGATCAGCGGATGAGTTCAGTTAGTAAGTAGCCATACCGAGTGTTTAAAATTTATCCCACCCGTTTACGTTTTAAATAAATTAGAAAAACATTACATTGGTGTCAGGTGTGGGGTAATATAAATAAATAGCTACATCAAAATGGCCAAGAGACTGTGTGATCTGAAAATGGCGGAATTAATAGCAGAATTGGAAGATCGTGAGTTGGAAACATCCGGTAAGAAAAGTGAGTTAGTAGAAAGACTTAAAGTGGCACTGGAAAATGACGGCTTTGATCCAGAATCATTTTTATTCAATGACGAGGCTTCCACCTTAATCTCGTCAATTTCTGCTAATATTTCTGCTGATATGGACGAGAAGATTACCACAATGAAAAGCGAGATTTCTACTATGAAGAATGATATTTCTACCAATATGGACGAGAAAATTTCTGCTATGAAGAATGATATTTCTGCAGATATTTTATCATTGAAAAATGACATTGCTGCTGAAGTCGAGAATAAAATTTCGTCTCTAAAATCAGACATGGAGAATAAGATGGCAACGATGGAAAATCAGATGGACGAGAAAATTAGGAAGTTAGAGACAAAAATTGCCGATTTAAGAACACAAGACACTTCAGCAGAAGAAAAGCAGATAGAGATCTGCAAGCCAGAAACACAACCCAAGACAGATGATATATGCAGTTTTACCCGAGTCAAGGCCCTAACGTTCGATGGGAAGATGTCGTGGACCAATTATGTAAAACAGTTTGAAGCAGCCGCTAGAGTGAATAATTGGTCCGACAAGGAGAAAGCAGTGAACTTAACTATCGCGCTTCGGGGAGATGCCTTAGATGTACTTCAGACGATACCTCTGGAAGAAACGGACGATTTCGAGCAGCTGAAGAAGAGGTTGGACATGCGGTACGGTCACGAACATCTAGAACATTTGTACCTGTCCCAGCTGAAGAACCGAAGGCAAAAACGTGACGAAGCCCTTCAAGAGTATGAGGTGGATACTGCCCGACTCGTTCGATTTGCTTATCCGTCAGCACCAGAGAACATGATGGAATGTCTGGGCATCCAGGCCTTTATTGATGGCTTACGTGACCCCGATATGCAGAGGACACTTCGTTTAGCCCATCCGAAAACGTTAGTCGACGCATTGACAGCTGCTCTCGAATATGAAGCAGCAACGAAGGCTTCAGGATATAACAAAATTAGGACCATCCAAGAAGAAGGTGACGAAGACAGATTTGATCAGTTTGTCAGTTTAATAAAAAATATGATGGACAAGAAACCTAGAAAGATCAGATGCTGGAATTGTGGCGAGCTAGGGCATGTACGTAGTTCATGTAAGCGCCCCAAGACTCCTGCAAACCAAGAGCCCCAGTCACAGGAAAACTAGAACGGGTCGGCTACGAGGGGGCAGCACCGACCCATGATTGTTCCAAAGACCCTCTCATACTGATAGCTTCTCTCAGATGTCGCCACGACAGTGTATATGTGGATGGCGAAGTAAATGGCAAGAAATATGCTCTGCTGGTTGACACTGGAGCAACTAGGACCATTATACGACCAGAAATAATAAACTCCAAGAAGAAGCTTTTACCAACGAGACTGCGACTGCGGACCGCTACAGGTGAGAGCGCCAACGTTCACGGTGAGACACAAATCCAATTGGGAATTGGCGCAGAAAAGTTCACGCATACGGTAATCGTAGCTGACATTGAAGAATACGTGATTCTGGGAATGGACGTAATGAATGTACATGGTTTCCAATTAGACTTCAGAAACAGAACCATTAAAGTGGGTTCCGAGGAGGTATTCCTGCATCCATATGAAGGCAGCGCGGTGTTGGCAGCTGTACAGGAAGATACCGTTCTACCTGAACGAAGCGAAACCATGATAGTAGCACGGCTACAGGGAATCATGGAGGAAGGTACACCGGTTATGATGGAGCCAAGGAACCATGACGAAGAAGTTGGCAAAGGAGTACTAATTGGAAAAGGATTGGTTACATCGGTGAAAGAGATCCCAGTACGTGTGATAAACGTGAATGATTACCCAATTACCATCAAGAAGGAAACCAAGATTGGATCCTGCGTACCAGTGACGTCTATAGTTCGTCAGACAACGACCACTGACAATTCCAATGCCAGATTCGAACAAATATTATCAGTAGCTGGTCAATCTTTGGATCGAGCTGAAAAAAAGAGAATGAGAGAATTTCTCTTGCAGTATCGAGACTTATTCGTACCAAAAGGAGGAAAGACTGGCAGAACATCAGCCGTCAAACACAAAATCGATACTGGTAATGCTAAGCCAATTAGACAATCAGCTCGAAGACTTCCACGAGCGAAGAGAGAGGAAGCTGAAAGAATAATTCGAGATATGGCAGAAGAAAAAGTGATAGAACCATCTACTAGTCCATGGGTGTCTCCAGTAGTGCTCGTCAAGAAAAAGGATGGAACTACGAGATTCTGCGTGGATTATCGCCAGCTTAACAACGTGACGAAGAAGGACAGCTATCGTCTGCCTCGAATTGACGATACGCTAGATACTTTGGCCGGCAGCAAACTGTTTTCCACCTTGGACCTGAAGTCTGGTTATTGGCAAGTAGAAATGGACCCAGAAGATAAAGAGAAGACTGCTTTTACCACCGGATCTGGATTATGGCAATTCAACGTCATGCCATTCGGGCTCTGTAATGTGCCTGCGACATTTGAAAGACTTATGGAAAATGTCTTGAGAGGGTTGTCTTGGAAGACATGCCTGGTCTATTTGGACAACATCGTAGTACTGGGGAAGACATTTGACGAACATCTAAAAAATTTGGAAGACGTATTCAAACGACTCCAAGCTGCCCAGCTCATGTTAAACCCGAAGAAATGTCAGCTGTTCCAAAACCGAGTCAACTATCTAGGTCATATAGTGAGCAATGAAGGAGTGGCGGTGGATCCAGAGAAAGTTGCTTCCATTCAGCAATGGCCGCAACCAACCGACAAACATCAAATTAGGAGTTTCCTTGGACTTTGCACGTATTACAGAAGATTTATCAGGAAGTTTGGGGATATTGTCAAGCCTCTAACGCGACTTACAGAAGAAGCAAGAGCTTTCCAATGGGACGAAGACTGTCAAACGGCTTTTGAAACTTTGAAGAGGCATTTAACCTCGGCGCCGATATTAGGATATCCATTACCAGAGGGAGACTTTATTCTTGACACTGACGCTAGCAACGTAGGAATTGGTGGAGTGCTCTCACAGATCCAAGGAGGGCAAGAAAGAGTGCTGGGATATTTCAGTAAAGTCCTCTCCAAACCAGAACGAAACTACTGCGTCACAAGAAGAGAACTTTTGGCAGTAGTGAAGTCCGTGGAACACTTTTACCAGTATCTCTATGGTAGGAAGTTTTTAATCCGGACTGATCATGCAGCACTTAAGTGGTTGATGCAGTTCAAGAATCCCGAGGGCCAGATCGCTAGATGGATTGAACGACTTCAAGAATATGATTTCAACATCGAACATCGAGCTGGTGTGAGTCACCGAAATGCCGACTCCCTGTCCAGACGGCCGTGCCCAACAGACTGCTCCCACTGCAACAAGGTGGAATCTAGGGAAGCTGCAGTTTCAAGAACTACTGTAGTCAACGAGGAATGGTCACCCACCAGGATCAGAGAAGATAAGGAGAATGATCCTCACCTGAAGATGATCCGGCAATGGAAGAAAGAAAACCGGCGACCTACCTGGCAAGAAGTGTCAAGATTTTCACCGAAACTCAAGGCGTATTGGGCTCAGTGGGACTCCCTTGTCCTGGAAGAAGGGCTGTTGAAAAGAGTCCTTGAAAACGATGATGGTTCTGAGATGAGGAGACAGCTAGTTATCCCGAGAATAAGAGTAGCTGAGGTACTGAAGAAGTTACACGACAGTCCATCGGGAGGTCATCTGGGAGTGAAGAAAACCCTTCAGCGAGTTCGTGAAAGGTTTTATTGGATGAACAGCTCCGACGATGTGAAGGACTGGTGTAAGAAATGTACGACTTGTGCTACGAGTAATGGACCACATCGCAAGAGAAAGGTACCCATGAAACAGTACAATGTTGGAAGCCCTTTCGAAAGAATTGCTTTAGATATCGCTGGACCATTTCCGACGACAGAAAATGGTAGCAAGTACATACTGGTTGTAATGGATTATTTTACAAAGTGGGTGGAAATTTACGCTATCCCGAACCAAGAGGCCACAACTGTCGCGGATGTATTGGTGAAAGAATTCATCAGCCGATATGGAGTGCCCATGGAAGTAAGTCCACAGTGACCAGGGAAGAAATTTCGAAAGCCATCTATTCCAGGAGATTTGCAACAAGCTGGGAATGAAGAAGACCAGAACAACAGCATTACATCCACAGTCAGATGGAATGGTCGAGAGAATGAACAGGACTATTGGAAAATACCTGTCCAAAGTAGTATCCAGCCATCAGAGAGATTGGGACCAGTATCTCTTCCCTATTTGCATTGGCTTATCGATCTGCCGTCAATGAGTCCACGGGTGAAACACCTGCGAAAATCCTGTTTGGACGTGAAATGAGGCTTCCTTGTGACCTGGAATTTGGCTGTCGGCCTGGAGAAGATATAGCAGGCGATATTCATGAACTAGTTCGAACAAATCTTCAAGTTGCCAGTGACAGAATGAAAAGTCGGTACAACATCCCCGCCCGTATCAAGAACGCACGAGGGTTGGCAACTGTCTTTCGAAAGAAGTTCGGGCAATTAAAAAAACTTGAAGACCAGATTCCAGCCCCTGGCAAGACACTGAAACTGAAACATAATTCGCGGTACGTCTTCTACGTGGTAACTAAAAATGAATTCCAAGATCGATCTACCTACCGCGATGTGTGGGAAGCACTTCGAAACCTCCGAGACCATGTGTTGGAATCCAACGTGAAGAAACTGGCTATGCCTAAGATAGCGAGTAACCAGTTGGATTGGCGAATCATCAGGAACATGGTAGAGATGATCTTTCAAGATACCGGTGTCCAGATATTGATTTGCAGCTACAACCCCCGTTATCAGTATCCGATGAAGACGGTGCCCTGCTATTTTCATAAGATCGGAAAGTGTAGAAATGGGGCTAGTTGCCGATTCAAACATCCAGTCTCGGCTACACAAAAGTTCCAGGAGGAACTTTCATTTAAGGAGGGGGTAATGTTACGAACTCGCACACCGAAGCAGATACTAAGTACGGCCCTGTAACCTTATGTTAACGGAGTTGAGAAAAAGGCGAGCGCGCCGAATTCTGAGAAGGTCTATTGGGATCTATTGTGACCGTCCTTTCTAAACATGTTCTCGAAAGGCATTTTAAGAAATATCGCGAAAGGCATGTCCCATCCCGAATGTTCTAGTAAAGAAAGTTTTTGATATAAATACAGGACCGATCAGCGGATGAGTTCAGTTAGTAAGTAGCCATACCGAGTGTTTAAAATTTATCCCACCCGTTTACGTTTTAAATAAATTAGAAAAACATTACAATATAACATTCTTTAAATAGTTTATCTGGGGAACATGGGCGCCGCGCTATAAAATTCGTTAGACGAGCGTCAAACAATTTGGTGCTCGAAAGATTACGGTACTAAAATATTCATTAGGTATCGTACTTTCAAATAAATACAATTCCGGAAGTTAGTGCTACCTGTATCACGTGGAATTAAATAGTTTATACGGGAAAAGGGAGAGCGCCGCGCTCTAAAATTCGTTAGGCGATAGTTAAAGAATTTGTTGCTGGCAAGATTATGATACTAAAATATTTCAAAGTGCGGCACGCTCGCTTTTGTTGTAAAGCCCTAACTTTACACCCTCTTCGAGGTATCGCTCCCATCTTTCTTCATTCTATTAATTGCTCCTATTTTCTTATTTCTATTATTCTATTGTTGAAATGCATACTATTACATTATTTATATTTCTATATAATATATTCCATAAATGTTATTTTCGTAATTAGCTGAGCTTTCTGTTTTTCATATCTAGTTCATAGAAATACTAACATGAGCGCTTTGGTCTGATTGGTCCGTATTATAAAGGTTGTCATAATTTCATTGGTGAAACTTTAAATTCTAGAAGCTTCAGTCACGTGATTTACAGGTTCTACAAAACAGAAAGTTTGGCTAGATTCTAGGTCATTTTCAACACACATTTTGTCGGAGTCTATAAGTAGTGTATAATTGAAACAATAAAGGTTTTTCTCCTGCACAAATCTGCTTTTATTGGCCTAACTCATGAGAATACAACACTTTCCCGTATAAACCATTTAATTCCACGTGATGCAGGTAGCACTAAATTCTGTAATTGTATTTTTTTGAAAGTACGATACTTAAGGAATATTTTAGTACCATAATCTTGCGAGCCCCAAATCGTTTGACGTCTGACTAACGTATTTTAGAGTGCGGCGCTCTCTCTTTCCCGTATAAACTATTTAATTTCACGTGATGCAGGTAGCACTAAATTCTGTAATCGTATTTTTTCGATAGTAAAATGCTTAACGAATATTTTAGTACCATAATCTTGGGAGCACCAAATTCTTTAACGATCGTCTAACGAATTTTAGAGTGCGGCACGCTCTATTTTCCTACAAACTATTTAATTCCACGTGATGCAGGTAGCACTAAACTCTGTAATCGTATTTTTTCGATAGTAAAATGCTTAACGAATATTTTACTACCATAATCTTGCGAGCACCAAATTGTTTGGCGTTCGTCTAACGAATTTCAAAGTGCAGCGCGCTCTCTTTTCCGTATAAACCATTTAATTACACGTGATGCAGGTAGCACTAAATTATGTAATTGTATTTTTTTGAAAGTACGATACTTAAGGAATATTTTAGCACCATAATCTTGCGAGCACCAAATTGTTTGACGTTCGTCTAACGTATTTTAGAGTGCGGCGCGCTCTCTTTCCCGTATAAACTATATAAATCCACGTGATGCACGTAGCACTAAATTCTGAATTTATATGTTTTCGAAAGTATGATTTTTAAGGAAAATTTTAGTACCATAATCTTGCGATCACCAAATTCTTTAACGATCGTCTAACGAATTTTAGAGCGCGACGCTCTCTTTCCCGTATAAAGTATTTAGTTTCACGTGATGCAGGTAGCACTAAATTCTGTCATTGTATTTTTTTAAAAGTATGATACCTAAGGAAAATTTTTTGTACCTAAATCTTGCGACTACCAAATTGTTTGACGTCAGTCTAACGAATTTTAGAATGCGGCGCGCTCTCTTTCCCGTATAAAGTATTTCATTCCACGTGATGTAGGTAGCACTAAATTCGGTAATTGTATTTTTTCGAAAGTACAATGCTGAAGGAATATTTTAGTAGCATAATCTTGCAAGCACCAAATTCTTTAACGATCGTCTAACGAATTTTAGAGCGCGGCGCTCCCTCTTTCCCGTATAAACTATTTGATTTCACATGATGCAGATAGCACTAAATTCTGTCATTGTATTTTTTTGAAAGTGCGATAACTAAGGAATGTTTTAGTACCATAATATTGCGAGCACCAAATTGTTTGGCGTTCGTCTAACGAATTTTAAAGTGCGGCGCGCTTTCTTTCCTGTATAAACTATTTAATTCCACGTGATGCAGGTAGCACTAAATTCTGAAATTATATATTTTTTTGAAAGTACGATACTTAAGGAATGTTTTAGTACCATAATCTTGCGAGCACCAAATTGTTTGACGTTCGTCTAACGAATTTTAGAGTGCGGCGCGCTCTCTTTCCCACATAAACTATTTAATTCCACGTGATGCATGGAGCACTAAATTCTCTAATTATATTTGTTCTAATGTAAGATGCTTAAGGACTATTTTAGTACCATAATCTTGCGAGCACCAAATTCTTTAACTATCGTCTAAAGAATTTTAGAGCGCGACGCTCTCTGTTTCCCGTATAAAGTATTTAATTTCACGTGATGCAGGTAGCACTAAATTCTGTCATTGTATTTTTTTGAAAGTACGATACCTAAGGAAATATTTTAATATAATCTTGCGAGTACCAAATTGTTTGACGTTCGTCTAACGAATTCTAGAGTGCGGCGCGCTCTCTTTCCCTTATAAACGATTTAATTCCACGTGATGGGAGGTAGCACTAAGTTCTGTAATTGCATTTTATCGAAAGTACGATGCTTAAGGAATATTTTAGTACCATAATCTTGCGAGCACCAAATTCTTTAACGATCGTCTAACGAATTTGAGAGCGCGGCGCTCCCTCTATCCCGTATAAACTATTTAATTTCACATGATGCAGGTAGCACTAAATTATGTCATTGTATTTTTTTGAAAGTACGATGCTCAAGGAATATTTTAGTAAATTAATCTTGCGAGCACAAAATTATTTAACGATCGTCTAACGAATGTTAGAGCGCGGCGCCCACGTTCCCCAGAAAAACTGTTTAAAGAATGTTATATTTTGTCAATTATTCAACGTTATCTTAGAGTACTTAAAAAGCACTAAATACTTGTAGTTTATACTGGAACACCATATATTATTTTCTGGTATGGGGGGGTCCAGCTTAATGGCAAGCTGAACCCCCCCATTTTCACGCGATTTCCCGCTAAACAGTTTGAGCACTAAAATTAGGACTAGGGTACTAAATTAGCATCTAAATAGCACTAAATTTTTGACTGGTTGCGAACTTGATTTGCGATGGTGGGGATTTGCTTAATAGAGGTAATACTATAATCGTCATAATGACAGAAATTACATTTCATGTGATGCCTACCTAATGTTTAATACTTCTTTTTGGCTAGACCATGAAGTGATTGACTTAATTTATATGAATAGAAAAAAAAGAATAGATGATATTACAAATATTAGTGCTTATTATTATTAGACTTGTGGGAATATTTTGGATATTTTTCCCCATTTAAGATCAGTATAACTATATAGGAAACCAGGAAAAATATATATGTTGATCTTTACAATTATTACTTAAGAAAGACAGTTTAAAAGTGGATAAATCCCTAGATTTATCTGTTCATTGACGACTTCATATTGTGGGTCTCTTAAGTGTCTTTTAATTTCTAATCATTCAAGGAAATCCAGCTCTTGTTTGTTATGACAAATATGTAGTACTTCTAATTCTGTGTTAGATGTCAATTAATGTTAGGTGTCAAGTAGATGTTTTGCGAAGTGGGATTACTCTAGTTGTTTGAATGTATATGCTCGTAAGTGTTCACTGTGTCTAATTTCAAAATTTCTAAGGGCTAGACCCAAATAGACACCATTACATTCTGGACATTAAAGTTTATATATATACCAGACACTCACATTACTTTCTATTTTAAAAGAAATTCTAGTATTTGTTGCTAATGATATTATCTTTGTAATAATATCAGCATATGTGATAGTTTTGTAATATTTTATTACTGTTTGCTTAGGGAATATTAGTTGTAACGCCACTTTTTCCTTTTGTTTATTAATTAATTTATTTATTATTTGTAGTGGATAATCGTTGGATGTATCATTGAATTATATGCTGCTAATTTATGTGACATGGGATGATTGATATTATATGGAATAGTCACATCAGTGTTTGTTGGTTTTCTGTAAATTGAATAATCAAGTACATTATTAACTCTGTTTCTTCAATTTCTAATGTAAGTTTAATTTTTGGGTGTAAATTATTAATATGGTTGAAAAATAAATCTAATTGTCGTTCACTACCTATAAAACAAGCTAATATGTCATCTACATATCTATACCAAAATAAGATATTTTTTGAAATTGTACATTCAAAGATTTTTTTAATATTGTTACGAAATAGCACACTTGTGTAGTCCCTGAATCCGACTCTGTCGAAGCCATGTATGAAAGTAAAATTTTGGCGGAGGCGCAGGGATTTCTTAGAACTGTTAACGATTTTTTCGTGACTATCTTATCTAGACATTGTTTTTGTGTCCAGTCTTGTCTAGAAAATGCCAGAGAGCCAATTGTTTTGTGTAAGCCGCAATCTAGAATTATCTAGTAAAAAGGCACTAATACATAAAGGACCGACCAGCGGGAGAAGTTTAGTTTATGAAGTGATCTCGTCATATAAACAGCAATAAACAGCGAACAAGTAAATAGTCTAAGTAGTGAAGTGTTTATATAAATTAAACTGAATATACTGTATATATAATGTGAATAGTGTAGTGAATAAATAAATTATGTTAGTAGACATAACGTGTGTGTATAAATTTATCCCACCCGTAATAAAAACGTTTAAATAAATAAGAAAAACATTACATTGGTGTCACGTGTGGGGTAATATAAATAAATATCTACGTAAAAATGGCCAAGAGACTAAGTGACCTGAAAGTGACTCAACTAAAGGCAGAATTGGAAAATCCCGAGTTGGAAACGTTCGGTAAGAAGAGTGAGTTAGTAGAAAGACTTAAAATGGCACTGGAAAATGACGGCTTGGATCCAGACACATTTTTATTCAATGACAAGGCTTCAACCTTAATCTCGTCAATTTCTGCTAATATAGGCCGACAATTCGAAAATAAAATACACTTAAGAGACCAACAATATGTAGTCGTCAATGAACAGATAAATCTATGGAGTTATCCACTTTTAAACTGTATTCTATAAGTAATAATTGTAAAGATCAACAGATATAGTTTTCCTGATTTCCTATATCATTGCACAGTTACACTGACCTTAAATGGGAAAAGAGATATTCAAGATCCCCATAGGGCTAATAATATACGGGGTGATCAATAACTATTGGGACATAGGCTAAGGGTAGATTATTTAGACCAAAATATGGCGATAGAACCAAATATACCTCAATAGAATATTGCTGTGGAAAAAGATAAAGGGCGTTAAATTTGAATTCTTTTTTCCTTTTTTTGCTAATCATTTCGCTGTATATTTATCGATTGTTATCAAAATCGGCACAGGGTCATAATTTTATACAGGCAATATTATTTTATGTATTATTTGACATTTTGTTATAGGGGGAGCCTCGTGAAGGATTTCTGATGATGAAATTGACTGGTAACTTTTTTTGACGAAACTTTTTAGTGATTTTTATTAGAAAATACGACATAAATATCATTTCTACGTAATATTGGTACTCTTGTTCAAACACGATATTCTCATTCGTTTTCGAGAAAAACGCAATTGGACAGTTCAGAGTATCGGGAGGGGAAAAACTTGTATCATAAGGTTTCTATTTCGACGATAAAGCATAATTAAAAACAATGTAACATAAAAAGAGCAAACTCAAATTAAATGTTCTACGTGGCCTCCTCCGACTTCTATGCCTTTTCTAATTCTTTTAATAAAGGACTATCTGACTTCAAAGAACATATTATTCTGTCCCCTCATAAAGTTAGCCGTATTTTGTATTTTCTTCCAGAGTTCGTATCTCGAGTTAATTTCATTGGCGTAAACTAAGAACTTCATATGCTCCCAAACATAAAAATCAAGCGGGTTGTACTCAGGACTTCTTGGTGCCCATTCAAAATTACTTCCTCTGTCAATCAATCGTTGAGGAAATATGTCATGTATATGATTTCGAACAACTAAAGGGAAAGGAGGTGGAGCTCCATCCTGCATAAACCACATTTTATTTCTTACAGCTATAGTGACAGATTATCTAAAATATCACTAAAAGTATTTTGTAGAAAACATAAATAAGAATCTCCATTCAAATTTGGAGGCATAACATATAGCCCTAGTAGTTGGTCGTCTATAATGCCACACCAAATATTCAATTTAAACTCATGCTGGAAATGTCTTTCTTTCAGAGCATGCGGATTTTTTTCTTCCCAATAATGGTCGTTTCGCCAATTAAATACCCCTCGTCTGGTAAAAGTCGCTTCATCGGTGAACATAATAATCTTAATAAAATGTCGGTCATCATTAGGCTTGTTGAGAATACGTTGGCAGAACTGTAACCGTCGTGGGAGATCCCTTGTAAGCAAATTTTGTACAGGAGTGAAGTGATAAGGGTGGAACTTTTCTTATTTTAGAATTTTAATAATAGACGACTGACTTACTCCTGTTGCTGATGACAAATGACGTGAACTTACTGTAGGATTTTCATCTATTCGAACCAAAATTTCGTCTTCTTGATTAGGTGAAATTTGTTTCGAACGACCACCTTGATTTTTATTGTGAAATGAGCCAGTTTCACCCAAACGATGAAATAGATTTGAAAAAGTTACGTGACTTGGTTGCCTTCTGCCTGGATATAACAATTCATACCTTCTAGTTGCAGAGCGCCCGCAAAAATGTTTTTGTGCGTATACACAAATCATATACTGCATTTCTTCATTCGTAAAATGATGACGAGGCATTTCAATCGAAGAAGTATATGATAGCTTTATAAAATGCAACAATTCACTATAAACTCGCAGCAAAAATATTCACTGACAAGAAATGTCATTTACCAGCAACAATTATCTATCTAAAGCACACTTTTCATAAATGAAATAATATTTGAAATCCCCTTTCGATACTCTGAACTCGAAAACGAATGAGAATATCGTGTTTGAACAAGAGTACCAATATTACGTAGAAATAATGTTTATGTCATATTTTCAAATAAAAATCACTAAAAAGTTACGTCAAAAGAAGTTACCAGTCAATTTCATCATCAGAAATCCTTCACGAGGCTACCCTTGTAACAAAATGTCAAATAATACATACAATAATATTGCCTGTATAAAATTATGCCTCTGTGTCGATTTTGATAACAATCGATAAACATACAGTGAAATTATTAGCAAAAAACGAAAAAGAAATTCAACTTTAACGCCCTTTATCTTTTTCCACATCAATATTTTATTGAGGTATATTTGGTCATATCGCCATATTCTGGTCCAAACAATCTACCCTTAGCCTATGTCCCAATAGTTATAAATCACCCTGTATAAGTTTTAATATTTGTAATATCATATCTTATTCTTTTTTCTATTCACATATATTAAATCAATCACATCATGGTCTAGCCAAAAAGAAGTATTGAACATCAGGTAGGCAACACATGAAATGTAATATCTGTCATTCTGACCATGATAGTAATATCGAAACAATTTTTTAGAATTTTGTCCATTTTTTCAATATATTGTGAAATTATTTAGAAACAAATAGTTTTATTTAAAAAAGTAATATAAGTAGATTCCACAGAGGGTCTAAACAGTAAATTGTAAGCAGTTAAGAGTTGAAAGTTTTGGCAAATTATGGATAATAGTATAATTTAATATTATTTATCAATAAAATCAGTAACAAGTATTATACTTTTCTGTTCAGTTCAAAGTATATTATTTATCTACTTTGCTATCATGACAACGTTGTACGAATTGTTGTGGGTGTCTTCGTCTATCTCATTAATAGGTTTAACCTTACCAGAAGTGCAAACTCCTTTCAGTTCTCTAAAAACACTGGCATTGGCAGTAGCTTCCAGATCTTTTGAAGATATTTTGCAAACGGCGTGTTGTATTTCTTCAGTTGTATCATTTTTAATTGCCGGATATTTCTCTATAAAATCAAAAGCAATATTTATTTTTCATTTTATTTATTGCATTATACCGCGAAGACTACACCGACAATATCTAGTTGAAATTAAAATAAAATATTAAACCCATATTTTGAAATAGATTCATACAGGGTGCTTCATTAAGAATTGTCCATATAGCAACTAGAGAAACTTCAGCACAAAATATTTAACCTAAAACAATTAAATAAAATATTCATTCTTACCAAGATACAGAGTGTTCCATCGAAATCTTAAAAAATGAATGTTAATTATTATTTTAATACCGCTCTATATTTCTTTCTAATATTTCGTAGTTAGTTTAAGTAGTTTGAGACCTACTAAATTATAGTAAAACACAGTTTCTCTCTATGATTAGAAGCGTACTACAGGGGCACAGCAAGGTTTGTATTTTCCTATACTCTACGCCACCGGTGGAATTGTCATTTTAGCTTAGTTATCTGATTCTCCAATATTTTCTATTGTTACGAACTCGCACACCGAAGTAGGTACTAAGTACGGTCATGTAGCCTTATGTTAACGGAGTTAAAAAAAATGGCGAGCGCGCCGAATTCTGAGAAGGTCTATTGGGATTTTTTGTGACAGTTTTTATAGACATGTTCTCCGAAGATTTTTTAAGGATTGAGCTGGCATTCGAGAAATATCCCGAAAAGGCTATTGTGTTTGTGTAAGCCGCAAACTAGAATTATCTAGAAAAAAAGGCCACTTATATATAAAGGACCAATCAGCGGGAGAGTTCAGTTTATAAAGTGATCTCTTGATATAAACAGCGAACAAGTAAATAAACTGTAGTGAAGTGTTTATATAAATTAGTTTAAGTGCATGTACTGTGTATATAATATAAATGAGTGAATAGTGTAGTGAATAAATAAATTAAGTAAGTGAACCTACCGTGTGTATGTATTTATCCCACCCGTTAAGATAAACTGTTTTAAATAAATAAGAAAATCATTACACTATGTAAAAACGTTATTTTTTCTTCATGTCGATAAAGTCATAATTATTCGAAATATTTAAAGTTAAACATAAGGCTGCACAATTGTTTAAATCTTAATATTATTTATTGTTGTATTTATTTTGTTTAAACACTTTTATATGCCTAGTTATTCCATTTTGAATATTTTTTTATTTTCATTATAAATCTTAAAGAATAACCTGTGAAGTTACATATATGCAACTCAAAAAGGAGTAACATTTGGTGTGATTTGGGCTAAATTTTCATATTTTGTGCTGAAGTTAGTTCAGTTACTATATGGACAAATCTTAATTAAACACCCCCTGTACATAAATTTTATTGAGAAAACATAATTTTATACATAAAATTCATATAGAAAAGTTACAATAGATATTTAATATCGAAACAATTGTCAATTATCTTAGAATTTTTAAAATCTTTTCAAAATATTGTGGAATTAACTAGAAACAAAAGTTTCATTTAGAACAGTATAATAAAGCTAATAAATTCATAAATATGCGCGTTTTAAAAATATTTTACACTGGTTATTTCACCAATTTAAATTATTTTAATCAAATTATATACGCTCTTTTTGACGCATAATATATTTATAACAAAAATCTTACCCTCGGGTAAATATAAACTATCAACTGAGACAACAAATATTAAAATTAATAGTAGATACATAACTACTACTTGAATGAAACTAAAAATAAGACATCTGGATAAAATTTCGTGTGTTCTACTTTATTTATTAAGTTTATTTCGTAATTCAAACCACTCATATATTTTTAGTACATTCTATTTATTGTCGAAACTTTATTTGTTTTCATTATTTGTCTCATTTTCGTAAATAATATAAAGCACAATATAGCCCAGTCAGTGGGAACAAAAAAAGCGGTTGCCTTACATCAAATCAGGGAGTTTTGATTTTTGGCAGGATTATTGCGTTCGAAGTCATGAATGATTCCCTGAGTTTTTGACCTTGGCGAGTTCGAGATCGCGTTGCCATCTTGGAAAAAGGGCGGCCAAAACCGTTGTTTTTGCAATATCTCCTTTTACGGAAGATGCTGACCTGTTAACCATCAACACGACTATCACCTTTTCATCAGCATACGATTCCGTTATCGTAATTGGTGACGACATTGACCTTTTAGTTTGACTAACAGGAATATTTATTTTAGAAAACCAGGAAAGGGAAAAGTGTACTCTGCTTCAAGTTTACAGTATGGCGAAGCAGTAGCAGGAAATATAATGTTTATCCATGCACTCAGCGGTTACGATACAACATCGGCTATTTTCGATCATGGAAAATCCAAATTTTAAAATACCATCGAAAAGAACCAGCACTTAATAGATATTGTGCAAGTATTCAAAAATATTGACGTATACCCTGAGATCATTGCTACTGCTAGTGATACCTTGGACTCACTTCGACACCATCTTTTTGCAAAATCTGTGACAAAAAGTAAGTTCAATCTTGCTGAGTTGCCCCCTACTCGAGAAGCTGCACGACTTCATTCATTCAGGACGTACTACACCAAGTCCTGGCCTGATGTAGCGCCGTAAAAGAACAACAGCGATGGGGTTGACAGAGTAGCTGATTGGGCTAATTCTGATCCAAAATACAAAAGATCCTGCTCCTCAGGCTTTGCTGAAATTCATTTCATGTAAATGCAAGACCATATGCGGCGCGGCTTGTGGTTGTAGGAAAGCAGGCCTAAAATGCTCTATTAATGCGGCTATTGTAACGGACACACCTGCGGAAACGTGCTATAGATTTTGTACAACTTAGAAGACGACGTAAGTGAAAAAATCATCGAAGACATCGAGTGTAATGAAAATCATGCATCAACAAACATTGACGTAGAACAACCTGGACTTTCCAAACGAAGCAGGTTAAAGTAACTATCGGACGAAACAAAAGTGTATTAGGCCTACCAAAGAAACCACGTTAAAAAACGCCCTGGTGACTCTACCTCAAGATGACTATATCCAAGGTAGTGTGCGGAAATGAGTCGAGTAACAGCAGATTCCGGATATAATGAATTCTTATGCAATTGTAGATTAATAATTTTCAAAACGTTGAAAACGGGCGTTTTGAAAATTTATGGAAATCGTCTTCGTTTTAGGATGTTCCAGTTCGTAAACTTTTTAATCTAGATAAACATGTTTGATACAACAGTTATAGGGAATTGCCCAATCTATAATATTTATCTACACATTTTCGTGGTAGGATCGATTAGAAAGGAGATATTCCGAAAAAAAAAGATGGCGATAAGAGCGGGAGCTCACCAAGATCAAAAACTCAGGGAATCATTCATGACCTTGAACCCAACGATCCTGCTAAAATTCAAAACTCCCGGATCTGATGTAGGGCAAAAATACCCATTGACTAGGCTAATAATACACGTCAATGATGAAATGTTTAACTTCTATAGGTGTCTAAGTACCTAATTTTAAATATATCTATTGCTGAATCATACAAAATGTATGATATATGATATATTTTTAATGCCATAAAGCCGCCAAATTCCAATGCTTTTACGGAGATAAAGCCGGCTTAATTGACGGTGCAACTCTTTTTCACTTGTAAGTTTAGCTCTTGACAAAGCTTGGTTTTATTCTTGTCCGAGCAATCGGGCCTAAGAACATAATATATACTATAGTCCAGACAAAATAGACATTCCATTTTGCATTAATTCCCAACAAGCTGGATTTTGTATAGGTCTTAAATACGTCATTACAAGTGTTATGTCAAAAGTCCCTATCCCCGCTTGGGCGGCGTTTTTTATTCGACGTCAAAGGCTACAAAATTTCGTGCTCTCTGAAGTGCTGAGAGATACCGCATAAATGGATAAGAGAGAGTTTGTAGATCGTGAAATTCTGTACAAAAAAGGTGTCAATTCTTTTTTCCCTACGAAGCAACGTTCTCGCATGTCTATCATGGGTGGTGTGCATAAACGAGGAGAAACTGTTCAATAGTTTTACGTTGTTTTGTTCGGTTTTTAATATGATTATTTGTTTGGCCAACTACAGTTTTTGGATATCTATTTTTGGTATTGTTTTCTTAGCAAGGGACAAATAGATCACTAGATATTAAGATATCATCATGCTAAAAAACCCTTAGACAAAGCATATATTAAGAGACAAAGATTATACACACGAAGAAGTGTTAACCAGAAATTAAAAGTTGCAACAATGTAAAAATAAAAATCTGCTAGAAACGAAATAGAAACACTTTTATTTATAGTTTTAGCGAAAACTGTCGTTCCTTATAAAAAGTTTCGTTTGTTCATCCTTTTAGATCCAACATATGTTTCTTTGGATCTTGTTTCCATCTCATTTGCGGTATTCCTCTTTTACAATCACAGTCTCTGTTTGTTCCATCTTTCGTCCGATGTTGTATCCTGCAAATTTCTACTTTTCTCGTGCTGCTTGTTCCCTGGCGTCTGTTACTTCAGTTATGTATGCATTTTTAATGCGATAGTGTATTTCAGTTTCAGGTCCATTTTTATCCAACGTCCCAAATATTTAAATTGTTCCACTTTTGTTTTATTCGTTTAGGGGTGTCCCAGGAGTGAGAGGCCAGAGCTTGGGAATGAGTATGGTCGTGATTGAATACAGATATGCATTATATATTTTAAATTCAACCGCGCGACGTTGACATTTTCAACTCGTCAAAGCTTTGTACCGAGTGTGTGTAAATTATTGTACCAGTAAGACAATCACCGCGCGCCAGAGTACAAAGGTGTGTGATTGAAGCGACATCGCTATACAACGCCGGCCGGTTAATCTCCGAGAGGAATGAGTAAAAGGTAAAATGTCAGCCTTTAATTAATTACTATTAATGAAAATTACAGTTCACTTCAATTGAAATTTAAAACAAAAAGGGAAATTGCTATCGTCCCGAACATTGGTCCTTCTTAGCCTGGATAGTTATTTTTTTAGCCTAGAAAAAAGGCACTTTTATTACTCTCATTTAAAAAAAATTTCATTATAAATGTACGTTTGCTTATTTTTACTCTTTCCAATAATTTTTAAATCGATCTACTTTATTTCAAAAGTGAGTAACCTTGAAGATATTGTACCTGATTTTCTTGATATTGTAGCCGGCATACCGAACAAAAACTGGTCGTTTGATTATTGAATATTTTATAATTTCCAAACGGAGATTTGAACAGACGTGTTTGTCTTTGATTAATTACTCAATAGTTTTCATTTTTTTTCTCATTCTGTTAATATTTGGTGCAATTTTATACAGGGTGAGCCCATATATTCTCTGGTCAACTAGTTTGAGTGATCATTCAAAAATTTTTCGCTATACTTCTATTTAAATATCCTTTTGCCATCTGAGCGTTTTTATCGTAAATAGCGAACTCACATTTTTTTCTTATCAACTGTTCAATTTCATGGTTATTACTTATTTTTTACTTTACTTTTTCTATACTTTTCGCTATACAGGGTGATTCAACAATTCTATTAAATCATTTGTTTATTTCAAATTTTACAGTTAGTAAACCGGTAGTTTGTACAATATCATTTGAAATCTGATTCAATTCATTCACAACATTTTATTGAAAATTTGTTTCCTTTGCTTCGATATTTCTGTTCATTTTATTTACAATGGATAGAGTCCAACAGTGTCGTGCCGCCTTAAATGATCTTCAAATATTGAGCGGTTTAGCCAATCAAATTAAGACTGACAGTCCGTTCGTCCTCTTTTACAAATTCGTGCAACTGAATTAGAGTTAATTCGTGATACTTTTGTAAAACATCATGATTCAGTGATTGCAAATTGATGGCGTTTCCAGATCCACCAGACCTCGAAGCTGAAGACCAAATTCGTGTAGCTTTTTTATCGCAGTATTTTCAAACCAAACTAATATGTTCCGAGCTTTTCGACATTTCCAGTTCCCAATCTACTGCTAATACTAGTGCTCTTTCACAAACTAATTTGAATATCCGATTACCAAAAATTGATCTTCCCAAATTCTCAGGTGATGTAAAGGAATTCGCATCGTTCTTAGATTTATTTGATTCTCTTATCCACAACAACCAATCTATGTCATATGTAGAAAAACTAAAGTATTTAAAAGCGTCGTTAGAAGGTCCCCCTCTAGGTTTAGTTCGTAATTTAAAAATTACTGCCGATAATTATGATATTGTTTACGACCTTATTACCGAGCGATATACCAATCAAAGACGTTGTGCCAAAGCCCATTGGGATGCCCTTGAACAGGCCCCAAAATTAAATATGGTTACTGCTGAAACATTGTCTAAACTTATTGATACATTTTTAGAAAATATTTCTGCTCTCCAAGAGATCGGTTTACCTACAGATGAGTGGGACTTCATTATGTTTAATATGTTATATTCTAGATTAACTCCAGAAATCGCACGTCTTTTTGAAATGGAACATAAATCAACAGAGATACCCACCTTCACAAGCTTGATTGCATTTTTAGAAACCCAGTTTAACAACCTACAGTAATTTAAATGTTTCTTCATCGAAAGATCCACCCTTATTTTCAAAAGTTTCCTGTAAAACTAGTTCTTCAAGTTTGTTAGTTACAAATTTGTCTAATCAACATTGTATTTTATGCAAACAAAACCATACTATTTACAAATGTGATCAATTTTTAAGTAAAAGTCCTTCAGAAAGGCATCGTTTTTGCAAAAAATCGCATCTATGCTTTAATTGTTTGAGTTCCTCTCACGATCTTCGTTCCTGTCGCTCCAAGTATACTTGTCGAACTTGCAAATCCAAGACTCATCATACTCTATTGCATTTCGATACACCAATCACAAATTCTACCGACACTTCCCCTAATTTGAACCCGAACCTTCCGTCTTCAAGTCAATCAAGTACCACTAGTTTATTTGGACTCCAATCCCCTGTTGAAAAGGGAGTTTTGTCATCCACAGCTGTGGTTGACGCCCTTGATAATAAATGTAGTAAGCGACCATTAAGAGCTAGTTTAGATTGCGGCAGCCAAACTTCTTTTATTACCCGTGAAACATTAAACACTCTAGGTATCCCTCAGTCTCAATTTGCCTTGAAGTTAATGGTCTCGCCTCTATGAACTCTAAGTTGCAGACTGGAAAAGTTGTCCTTTCAATTTGTCCGCATACTAGGGACTTTCCTATTTTTAATTTTGATGCTCTAGTCTTAGACAAAATTTGTTATCCTATGCCTGATTTTAAAATCGATCCCAATAAGTGGACCCGCTAGCAGATTTTAAATTTTATCGACCAGGAACGATCGACTTATTAATCGGAGCTGATTTATTTCCTAAATTGTTGCTCTCAGGTAAGATCTCTGGAAATTCAGGTGAACCCGACGCCATGAACACTGTATTTGGTTACGTTGTTATGGGTCCGATTCATGTCAAGAATCCTATTGTCACCTCTTTATTATGCCACACCGTTTCCAAGTTCTCATTAGATACTACTTTGAAAGCTTTCTGTGAAATAGAAACGGTTCCTGAAGGCATTCCCCTTAATTCCGATGATATTTATGTGTGACGATCTATTCAAAGATAATTTTTCTCGTAAACCGTCAGGAATATATGTTGTATCGTTACCTTTTCGGGAAATTAATCCTACGTTTCCTGGTATACGAGACCTGGGTTTATATCGTTTTCACTCTCTTGGACGCCGACTGCTCAAGCAACCCGAATGGTATGAACAATATTCTGCCTTTATGCGAGAGTATCTCGACCTAGGTCACATGGAGTTGATTTCAGCTGACAACGAAGAGAATGGTAAATATTATATTCCTCACCATTTTGTGGTCAAACCTGATAGTGTTAGTACCAAATTACGTGTAGTTTTTAATGTATCTGCCAAAGTTCCTAACAAGAAATCCCTCAATGATTGTTTGTTTGTTGGACCTAAGCTTCAACAAAACATTGTTGCTATTTTACTAAATTTTCGTTTACTCAAGTTTGTTTTGTGCGCAGACATTAAACAAATGTATCGTATGATTTTTCTTTGTCAAGAGCATAGAGAGTTTCAACGTATTTTTTGGAGATTTTCTACAGAAGATTGTGTTCGGGAGTATCGTCTGAATACTCTAACTTATGGTGTTACTTCTTCTCCATTTCTAGCTCTTCGTACTTTGCATCAAATTGCACTTGACGAAGGACATCGCTTACCACAAGCTGTTAAAATCATTCATACTTGCTATTATATTGATGATTTTTGTTTTGGCTCGAATGATTTTGTAGAAGCTCAAACGCTTATGCAAGATTTAATTTCTCTTTTGTATCTTGGCGGTTTAGAACTTCGTAAATGGTGTTCAAACGAACCTCTCTTATTATCGAATTTACCTACTTCTTTTATTAATCCCCATAGTCTAAGTGTTGAACCAGATTTGGACAACTCTCTCAAAGTTCTTGGGTTACGCTGGTCTTCTCATTCGGACTGTTTTACATTTTGTGTTCAACCGCGAGAAGATCTTCCTTGTACCAAACGTTGTATGCTTTCGGAATTAGCTCGAATCTATGATGCTCTAGGATTTCTAGCTCCTATAACTTTCTTTACAAAATTTTAATTCAGCGTCTGTGGTTAGCTGGAACATCTTGGGATGAATATCCATATTTTCATATCATTCAAATTTGGGAACAATATAAAATCGAACTTTCTCTACTGTCTCAAGTTCACATACCTTGCCATTTATTGTTCTTCAATTTTCCTCTAGTCGAATTACATGGTTTCTGTGACGCCAGTGAAAGAGGCTATGCTTGTGTCTTATATCTTCGGTGCGTGAATTCCGATAGTAAAGTTTCTGTTCAATTATTGTGTGCAAAATGCAAAGTAGCACCTACGAAAAAATTGACCATTCCTTGTCTTGAGTTATGTGCCACTGTTTTGCTTTCCAAGTTAGTTGCTTATGTTCTACATATATGTCCTAAATTTACCGAGATCCGAACTTATGCATGGTCGGATTCCCAAAATGTATTACACTGGATTGAAAGTTCTCCCCACAGATTAAAGATATTTGTGGCCAATCGTATATCTTATATTCAGTCTAAAATTTCTCCCGACTCTATGGCATTACATTAATTCTAAGCAAAATGCTTCTCATATTGCGTCTCGTGGTGTTCTACCATCCGAATTTTTATCTTCACCCGAGTGGATTAATGGTCCCCACTTTCTCTACGACCATCCGTTTTGTTTCCCAACCGTACCCCGTACCGTTCAAAAGATCTTGCCGAAGAAGAACGGACTGTAGCTCTTGTATCTCTGTCCTTGGAACCCTCTTTCTTGGAGTCTCTTATAAATTCGTTCGCTACATTACAGCGAGTTTTAGCAAATATCTTACGATTTATTTATAATCTTCGTCAAGTTTCCTCTCGACGTTACGGTTTCCTAACTTCTAACGAATTACATGACGCTCTTTTATGTCTCGTAAAATATACACAGAATAATTATTTTCATAAAGAATAAACGTCTAAATTCATCTCAAAATCTCTTCGAAAACTTGGTACCTTCCTGGATGAAGACAATCTCCTCAGAATTGGTGGTCGATTAAAACATGTTCCTTTATCGTACGCTTCAAAATACCCCCTTTTATTACCCCGCAATTCTCCTTTAACGTCAATTCTCATTAGATATTTTCACAAGAAGAATTTACATGCCGGACCAAAAACCACCCAATTCCTGATATCCCAATATTTTTGGATAGTCTCTTCGAAAAGAGCCATAAACTCCGTCACTTCAAAATGCATTCGTTGTTGGAAACGGTCCCCTAAGTCTTTTCACCCGCCTATAGGCGATTTACCTAAATTCGATTGTCCTCGATTAAAGCGTTTTCTCAGAGTGGTGTTGACTTTGGAGGACCCTTTTACATTACCCCTTCAAGATATCGTGATGTTCGTACAATCAAAGCCTACATATGTCTCTTTGTTTGTTGTGCCACAAAGGCTTTACATCTTGAGTTAGTTAGTAATTTAATTTCTGAAGGTTTTCTTGCCGCGTTGCAAAGATTTACTTCTCGTCGTGGTCGCGAATCCCACATCTTTTGCGATAACGGCACCAATTTTACTGGAGCCGCGAGAGAACTTCAAGAATATATGAAAACCGGTTCTGAGCAGGAAACCTGCCAGTTTTCTTTCAGTCCGCCTTCCGGGCCACATTTCAATGGTCTGTGGGAAGCCGGTATAAAAACAGTGAAAACCCCTCTTACACGCGTGGTGGGAGACCAAATTTTAACTTACGAAGAATTTTACACTGTCTTAGTATTGATTGAAGCCTTGCTTAATTCTCGGCCCCTCACCCCTTTGACACATGATATAGAGGACATCAATGCTCTCACTCCTGGTCACTTTCTAACTCTGGAGCCCTTATAAACTCTTTCTCTCCCTGATTGTTCAACTATTTCTATGAATATATGGTCTCGTTGGCAGCTTCTTCAAAGGATGCATCAAGACTTTTGGTATCGTTGGAAACGAGAATATCATCATACTCTCCAACAACGGTCAAAGTGGCTAACGCCCACATCACCTTCTCCTAAAATAGGGCAACTATGTCTTGATTCACGAGGATAATGTTCCCCCCGGGCGTTTTGGGTCATAGCTCGAATCACTGTTTTACATCCTGGTCAAGATGGTATTGTTGTAAGCGTTAGGGCCGCCAATGGAATTTTAAGGCGTCCCTTGGTCAAATTGTCTCCTTTACCGATAGAGGACAATTAATATACGAGTACTATCAATAAGTAGTCTTTTTTAGTAGTAGTTATTTTTAGTATTTTGTAAATATCTAACCAGATACAACATTTTCATGGTGTCACAATCATTAATTTTAGTTCTTTATTATTTTCTTAATTTTCTTTCTAAAATATCTACATTCATTCTTTTTTTTTTAAAAATGCACCCATGCATTTGGCGGAGGAGATAATGTTCGTGATTGAATCCAGATATGCATTATATATTTTAAATTCAACCGCGCGACGTTGACATTTTCACCTCGTCAAAGTTTTGTACCGAGTGTGTGTAAATTATCGTACCAGTAAAAGACATTCACCGCGCGCCAGAGTACAAAGGTGTGTGATTGAAGCGACATCGCTATACAACGCCGGCCGGTTAATCTCTGAGAGGAAAGAGTAAAAGGTAAAATGTCAGCCTTTAATTAATTACTATTAATGAAAATTACAGTTCACTTCAATTGAAATTTAAAACAAAAAGGGAAATTGCTATCGTCCCGAACAGAGTAGGTGGTGTTAAAATAATGTCAGAACTTCGTATAATTTTTTTCTACGGACCTCTTTTGTTGAATTATAGGGCTTTAAAGTTAGAAACTAAAAATACGTTTTTATTCATAACTCCAAAGCTATCATTTCGAACTTGAAGAAAATTTGGTGGATTGTCAAGTACATCAATTCATATACAGTAGAAACGCTGAGTCTTTTCCATCACGTGACTGATACGAAATCAACCATATGCATCTTAATCAAAACAATACGATAAACGCTTGTATTGAGTTTCGCTCTTTTCCTGTTATTAGAAGAAGACAGTAACAACATAGTATGTGTTGAATAATAACGTCAACTAAGTCACATGATGGAAAAGCTTCACCGTTTCTGCTGTATTTTGTCCATACCAGTAAGTATACTGATGTTGCAGAAAGTCAGGATCGGACTTGGCTCACCGGATAAAAGGTCAGAACTTTTAAAGTGACAAGGCAACAAACTTTAAAATATTGTCAGTTTATTCTCCAACTATTTTTATGAAAAAAAGGTACACTAGGTCCAACTCGATAACATCAGTGGTTTCCGAGAAATATGGAATTTCATAAGACACCGCAGTGCACATTCAGATTCTATCATTATTTACGAAATGGGTTATATCCGAGTAGGCAGCCGTCAATTATTTGTCATATATATTAGGTAACTATCTTTTAGTTTACAAAATGTAGTTTTATCAAGTAGGAAGCTGCCAATTTATTTGCCATACTCGGAGTTAAATAAGAATATTTTAATTAATGAATGAATATGCAGATATGCATTTAATGTATAGAAAGGCATCTGGAAATTCTCGCGAAGCAAGCAGACTTTATTCTGAACATTTTCCCAATAGAATTTTACCAGGCAGAAAAACTTTTGATCGCGTTGACAGAAATTTACGAGAAAAAGTTATGATCAACATCCTAAGTGTGTTGTTCATAGATCTCAACAGTTGATTATGATGGTGTATAGACTCCCCCAATTATTATTTTGTGGTTGTTTATAAGAAGAATTAGAAAAATCTGCTCGACTGTATTCCCTTGAATTTCAATTTTTTAGCATTTATCTCAGACTTTATGGCAATTAATATACCTCCTTCCCGTTTCTTGTCAGTGTTTGTTTCATCCTTATAAAATCTGATTTTATTATAACCATTTAAATATTCCTCATTATAAAAATCTTTGTTCAGCCATGATTCTACAACGATAATAATATTATAATTGGACCCTAAAATCGAATGTTCCAATTCACTAAGCTTAGTCCTGAAACCACCAACATTTTGATAATAAAAATTAATTTTACCATCATCACTGAGAACATTATTTACATTAAGTTTTTTGTTACTCGAGGAGTGCCACCAATGTATCGAATGAATACATCTTCTTTATTATTTCTTCTTTCTTGCATCTCCTCTTCTTTATTTATATCCCTTTTGTTCTTGATGACCTTCATAGCATTCTCGTGATTGGAGAATACAACTTTCAGGGTGCCTGATCCATTTTTATTATTTTTTGCAATTCTTCTTGTTCCAATCACTCTCAAGTCTTCATTAGTTATTTTTTTAGCAATTGCTTTCACTTCTTTCAGATCAGCATCCTGTGAGCTTCCATTTTCAGGTAGATTATACACCATGACTTTGTTTTTCTTTTTTTCCCTTTCACTTATCTCATCAATGATGCTCTCTTCGGACCATGAAGCTGGAGATGAATCGATTTGCTTCTTCAATTCATTGATCGCTGCCTGCATATTATCAATAGAGGAGAGAAGCTTAGGCATTAATTTTATACCCATCTGGCAATTGGTATAGTAAAATTTCAAATTTCTGCCACCTCTCAAATCCATGAGACCAGAACACTTCTGTTCTCTATGAACAGTTCTCTCACAACCGTCACATGATACGGTCTTTACTTTCGTTGCAATGTGCACAATTGATTTCACAGAGGTTCTAAGTCCGGACCTGTTCATTGATTTAAACTTCAAGTGTATCTTTATCGCATTACTTTTTACTTTGAAGATTTTTGGTAATTGTCTTTTTTGCTAGTAACTTCCAGAATAAATTGTTCCAACTAATGTTGTTATATGTGATTTATATGATATATTTTAAAATTGTAATGTGTATTAGATCACTGGATAGATTGTAAAAATTGCCACACTTTGACACTAAATTCCAGTAGAAAGCACACCGTAAACTGTCGATTTTTTATTATATTCAAGAGCATATAAAACGTCTGCTCGCTAGGTCCAGAAGCGCAACCTCATGCCCAAGCTCAGTTCGGTCGCGAAAATTCCTGTTTTTTTTGAGTTGTTAAAAATGGGCGCCACAAGTTAAATTTTAATGAGAGTAGACCGCCATGATGGTCAGGATGGAGCAGATATTATATAAGAAGGTAGGTATTACAAGAGGGGAGAACAAGAAACACACTTGTAATGAAAATTCTATAATACTAGTTACACAAAAAGAGACCATATACAAACAACTTCTTTCCGGACTTCTTCCACAATGTGGCTTTTAGTAATGCCACAAAACGGTTCGGGTCCGATGAAAGGAGTGCTAGCTCCTTCCTTTGCAAGACCATCGGCAGTCTCATTTCCAGCAATTCCCTTGTGCCCGGGCACCCATAACAGAGATAGTTTGTTATGTCTAGCCAGTAGCTTAAGAGATTGTTTGCAGCTCCAGACTGTTTTGGACTCATAAGTTATAGACTTTAGAGCTTTCAAAGCAGCCTGGTTGTCGGAGGCAATAAATATTCTGGCTGCGTCGAGGCGCTTTTTGAGGCACTCTTGAGCACAGAAGTCTATCGCTAGTATTTCCGCTTGGAATATTGTGGGAGTGTTACCTAGGGCTACTGACAACCTAAGATTAGGTCCTGTAGCCCCTATTCCTACTCCTTCGTTTGTTTTTGACCCATCAGTATAAAATGTGAGGGCACCCCTAGTTATTTCTGAGATTTCGTTTTGTGTTAACTCACGATCGTTAATAATAATATGTAGAGTAACTTCGAAATCTTGTTCAGCAGGCATTATGTCCCTAGGCATCATCATAGATTGGGTTGATCCAACCCTTAGTATCTCGAGATGTCCTGTCAAATCACCGGGTTTTAGAGATTTAGCCTGTGTTAACCTATAGGCATTTTGCAGAGCAATCCCACTGACATGTAAATGTAATAGAGGGAGATCTAGCATTACCTCCAAGGCCGCGCCAGGGCATGATCTCATTACACCCGTTATTCCTAAACATGCGAGTCTTTGCAACTCTATTGTAGCCCTTTGTTGCGTTGTTTTCTTCCACAATACAAGCGCAGCATAGGTGATGATACGTCTGACAACCGTTATATATGACCAGTAGATCATTTTTGGTTTTAGACTCTAAATTTTCCCAAAGAGCCTACGACACGTCCAAAGAGCCCTTGTTGCTTTTGAGGTGATATGTGCGAGGTATGAGTTCCACGTAAGTTTCCTATCAAGGATGACTCCAAGGTACTTAACCTTTTCCGAAAAAAACAGGGTTGTACCATTCAAGCTTGGAGTCCGTATACTTAACTTCCTCCTGTTAGTGAATGGAACAAGTGTCGTTTTATTAGGATTGACTGAAAGTCCTTCCTTCGAACAGCAGGTAGTTATGAGGTTCAAGGCACATTGCATGCGATCGGCAATGATGCCATCGTGCTTACCTCTGACCACTATAACTAAATCGTCGGCATAGCCAAGAGCACGAAATCCTTCTCTTTTTAGCTTTGTTAGGAGTTCGTCAACCACTAGTGACCACAGTAGAGGTGATAGCACTCCTCCTTGAGGACAACCTTTGACCGCTTTTATAGTAGTCGACTGGTCTCCGAGGTCCTCTGGAGGACGTTTGCCAGTCTTAGGAATAAATCAGACCCTGACCTGTCTCCACCTTTTTGGAATGTATCCCAAGATGAAGTTCATCTTGAATATCTTACATAAGTGAGAAATTAAGATATCGGATCCCTGTAGTAGAAGTGCTGGAAAGATGCCATCCTCTGCAGGTGATTTGTAGGGCTTGAAGCTGTTAATTTCCCATTCAATTATATTCTTCGGGGACTATACTTATTCTCTTGGTTTAACAGAAATGGTGTTTCCTGACTGAGACCCTACAATGTTTATAAATAATTAAAATGACTTACCAATCAGATCTTTCACATTTACATTACCTCCGTTAGAGGGTTCTTATTCTATTCTCTCTAAACTCCTTTTTTTCCACTCTACAAATCCACATGCGACTTTACTCCTTCGACACCTAATAGAGAATATCACACTTGAGATAACAAAACCCCAATCTCGAGGCAGAGTTTTGAATCATTTATTTCAACTTACCTGATTCCCCAACAAAATTAGCCAAAATCAAATGAATTCCTTACATATTCTACCCAAATTCGATTTTGACGAATCACTACGTACAATCTGCCCTGATAGCAACTAACCTCTTGATATTATGTTAAACAAGTCAAACTGATGTTTAGCAAGTACAACTCAATTGAAACTACATTGATCTATCAATGCGCTCTCAAAGTAAGTTATACTATTTGTCAGTGGAGAATGTAGGTAGTGAACAAGTAATTTAAGGGGAATCTTTTGGTTTCTTAAAGTACATGACCGATGTGATTGATAATGTCAACAAAAAGGTACCTATGGACTCGAAATATTATTAAATTTATTAAAAAAAATTATAATTACAGTGTTGCGGGGTGAGTTGCAAGATCAACCCATAACACTTTATTAAAAAAACCTGATTAACCCCCTACTACTTTATTTCAATAGATAAGACAAAAAGTGTTAAATAAAAATTACTCGAATAAAGCTTAGCTTTAAAAAACATCCATTTATTTGGTATATTTACTAGGCGGATTTCAATGAAGAATCACTTTAAAAGTTTAAGATGACACTTACACCCTCTGGCAACCATCTTGGAAATCTGAAAATATTTTCCAGTCCCCTTTTAGTCACTTTGTTAATAAAAATTTTTAACGCAAGTTTCTACAATGCACAGTTTCTGAGATACAACACTTTGCATTCTTATCTGGCCACCCTGTACAAATTTAATTAATACAAAGTAATTGATGATATTAGTGTTTATTCAAAAAATTACATTAAGCTTGCAACAGAGTTGAGTATAAAGCTTTGCTTTTTAATATTTAATTTTTTTATAATTTGGAATGGTGTTTTAAATTTCTTCATTTAAATCATAATCTTCAACAGGAAAATCTCCACATGTTATACTATGAGGTTTTACAAATGCTCCATATTTATCAGGGCACTCGAAATATTTCTTTCCTTTAAAACTGAAAAAAAAATTACAAATAACTCTCACATAGAATTCTTCACATTTTATTATTATAAATGACAAAAAATTCATAAAACATCTGTCATTAGCAGTTTCAAACGTTTAGAAAATTATAGTGAATTTTTGGATTACAAGATAATACCAGATAGTGATGGGTAAGAATTTCCTTTTGCTGCTTTGGCAGTATGCACATAATGCTCTACTGAATTGGGCCGAGAGTGATTAATTCATTCAATGACACTGATACACAAGACGGCAACTGGGTAGTTAATACTGCTCATACGATTCTTTCAGCTTAGTATGAAGAAAAATAGTATACCTACAATTTGAGAGCCCTGTGCTGCTTATCCAAATGTCCTCGGCTTCTCCTGGGTCATTCAGGCTCACAGTGCAGGAATCTCAAACATTCAGATTTTATAGGGTAATTGGAGGAATTTGGTGCTTTACCAACGTGCGCAGCGACGCCTTTAACAAACTCGCTGTTGTCAAAGACGGTGGACTGTAGTTAAGTTCTTTTATCCTGATCAAAACCAATGAAAAATAGGGTGAAATAATACTCTATTTGTGAATGAGTATCTATTACTATTGCAATAGTGGGTAGTAAGGCCACAGCATGCAATCCCTACCGGCTACTTGCCTTTATAGAATTCAAATTATTACAAAACACTTTAAAATACGACTAAATACAGAATATCTAGCTTTTCTAACTAGACCAAAATCGGTCCAGCTTTTTTGCACTTGTATGAATATGATTTCTACGATCACTGTTCTTGTACTTAAATAGTGTATGCCATTGATAAGTCGAAGGAACAGAAATTAATTTGGAATGAGAAATTTCTCGTAATGAGAATTGGTAATTAAATGTCACACTGACTTTCACTCTTTCTTGTCACTTGAACATTTTTCTTTAATCGGACATACTGTTGACAGTTGTCGCTAACTGTCACGATCTATTGAATGACGGCGTGAAAATGAATATGTTTATTATTTTTCTTTTCAGGAATATGAATTCCGAACAGTAATATACTATTAAAAATGACATATTCAATACTATTGTAAATACAGCTTCTAAAGAAGCTGTTCTGAAAACTTAACTAAGCAATCTAGAAATTTCTGTATTTCAAACATGATGTTGATATCACTGATGAATAAATTGTAGAATTTTTCATCCACAAAGGTATTATTTTATATTTAACCTTCAAATATAATCACATTAAAAGAAATTTCAATTTGAATTATAATTCTATGTACATTTATTTATAATGAAAATGTGCTCAATAATAGTATATTAAGTACCAAGTGTCAAAAAGGTTACTTTAGTCACGAGTTTTACTAGGCACGAGTGGAGCGAAGCGGGACGAGTTCCTTGTGAAACGAGTGACTAAAGACGTTTTTAACACGAGGTGCTTAATATACTTTTTCTTCGCCAGCGGGAAGGAAAAAATTATATTATATTTGAATTATATTCATTACATGACGGACGAAGGCTAACAGCTGACTGACAAATCAAATGACACAGAATAACAAAATTATTTATTTATTTACGGGCAAGCCCATTTTAGGTATAAATTACAATTCTAAAATTATAATTAAAATAAAATGAAAAGATATGGAATATTTACATGTCATACAATAAAGAATAAGTAAAAAGAGGTTAAAAATTTAAAAAGACCAAAGACAACAAACAATAAACTTCAATAAAGCATTAACATCAGAACATTAAAGCTCGGCACTCAGTAACTGAGTTTTAAAGTGATGAAAGGGGGTGCTAAACATCTCAAGATCATTATGAGTATTGGCTAATCTTAACATTCTTGGAATACAGCTATTGAAAGTATTGTTTAAACGATAAAAAGGTACATAAAATGTTTGTGGTTGTCGGGTTGATCGGGTTTGAACATGAAGATTAATTTTTGCTAGAAGTTCAGCACAACTACATCTGCCATTGATAATGTTGAAAAGTAATGTCAGGTCTCTCTGTTTCCTCCTAGTTTCCAAAGAGGGGATGTTCAGAAAATGCTCTAACAATTCATAATCGCAAAAGATACCCAATTTATAGGCCATGTATCTAAGAAAATTGTGTTGGACATTTTCAATGTTCCTGCTGAGTGTTATGTAATGAGGAGACCAGACAGAAGAACAATAATCATGATGGGGTCGGACAAGTGAACAATAAAGGACTTTAATTGCAGATGTGTCAGTAAAATCGTGGGTTAGCCTTTTGATAAAACGTAACATTTTCATGGATTTATGGATAGCTGTAGGTATGTATTGATTGAAGCTTAAGGTGGGATCTAGAATAACTCCAAGGTCCTTGATTCGATTAACAGACTCCAAGACATGACCATTTAAGGTATAATCGAAAGTAGTAGAAGGTACATGAGATCGATAAAAGCGCATGACATGGCACTTAATAGCATTCAAGTCCATGCCATTTAAGGAGCACCAGTTTGATAGATTATCAAGATCAGACTGAAGCCTGAGAGCATCAAAATATGTTTGAATAGTTAGGAAAAGTTTTAAATCATCTGTAAATAGTAGTCCTTTGCCATACCTAAAACAATGAATAATGTCATTGATAAATAAGTTGAATAATAAGGGACCAAGGTGTGACCCCTGAGGAACACCTGAGGTTACTTGAAATAAGTTAGAATAGTGGTGGTTTACTCTAACCATTTGAGTCCTGTTCGTAAGATAGCTACTAATCCATTGTAGTAACACCCCACCTACACCATATTTATCAAGCTTTTGAAGTAAGAGAGTATGGTTGACCCTGTCAAAAGCCTTAGAGAGGTCAGTGTACACAGAATCAATCTGGCAACCCCTCTCCAAAGCTTCAGACAGGAAATCGACATAGGTAACTAGATTTAATTCAGTCGATTTCCCAGCACAAAAGCCATATTGTTGTTCAGTTATGATGCCAGAGCAGTCATATGTAAGGTAGTCTGTTATAATGTTCTCAAACACCTTAGGTATAGTACTGAGAATAGATATGGGTCGGTAATTTTTGATGTCAGTCTTGCTTCCCGATTTGTATATTGGGGTAACAAAAGTTAGTTTCCAGTAATCAGGAAACTCACCTGTCTCCAAAGATTTATTGAAAATATAGAAGAGAGGGCGAGACAAAATTCAGCTGCAAGTTCTAAGTAGGATTGGAGGAATAATGTCAGGACCAGGACCTTTCTTTGTGTCAAGGTTTGATAATTTCTCATAAATGGTCGAAATTGGAATGTGGTAAGAGGAGACGTTACGTTTCGGTTCAATTTCAATATCATTTAAATTAAGATTCAGATTTTGAGTAGTGTAAACTGATGAAAAATGCTTGGCAAACAGATTTGAAACTTCATTACCACAAGAAGCAAAAGAGTTGTCAAGGTTCATATTTTCAGGTATGCAGTTATTTGATCTTTTAGTACGTACAAAATTCAACAGAATGTATGTAATTTAAATAGCATTCTCTAGATATTATCTTACATTGTTCTCTTAACTGACTGAATATTTCATAATTTTGGGGAGTTCTGTTTTGTTTATAAATCCCATGTGCAACCTTTTTATCATTGACCAGGCTTTTAAGTTGAAAGGAATACCAATGTGGGAATCTGTCAATAACAAATCTCTTCAAGGGAACAAATAACTCAATTACCGAGTACAAAGCGTCATAAAAAGTAAAAATCATATCTGAAAGTTCCTTCCCCTGAAGAAGCCCATCCCAGTCCATAGCTTCCAAACATTGGCGTATAGCTTCAAAATTGGCGTGTCGAAAATCATAATAAAAATCTTCAACAGGAGTCGCACTTGAGTTCGACTTATATTGTATTGAAGTTTCAAGAGGAGGATGATGAACATCAGGTGGGATCAAAATGTCTGCGGCTGTCAACACTTTAAGTTCAACTGGGGACAAAACAAGGTCAAGGATGACTCCCCTTTGGTTGAGCACTTTGTTGGACTGGAACAGATTGTAAAACGCGCAAATATTCGAAACTATTTCGATAGCATCTTCATCATATGCTGATGAGCTAGGTTGTGCCGAAGCTGAAGAGCAGAAATCTTCAATATCCCATGTAGCTGTAGGTAGATTATAATCGCCAAATATGTAAAATTGTCTGTCTGGATGTTGCTCATTTAATATTAAAAGTTGATCATAGTGAAGTTGGTATAGATTAGGGTGAGATTTAGGGGGAAGATATATCGCTCCTAAAATATGTTTGCAATTTTTGTGGTCCAAGTGAACAAAAAGTTGCTCAATTAACAGGTTGGAATTGATAGTACTAGAGGAGATTGTTTTCTTAACAGCTATCAAAACACCTCCACCTCTGCTAAAGATGCTGGACTGGGGTGTTCGATCCTGTCTGTAAATGTTGTAACCGCTTAGACCAAGTTCAGCATCGTTGATATCAGCTGTGTGTATCAGTTTCAACAAGAATAATTACATCGTAAGAGCAATTTGTAACATTAAGACATAGTTGAGTTAGTTTTGTTCGAAGTCCTCTAACGTTCTGGTAGTAGACAGATAGCTTGCCCGAATCTAGTTTTTTGTTATAATTACGGGAATATTCTTAACATATTTTATTGTTAAATTTTGCTCACCAGCTTGCTGACGTCTCGATAACTCGCTTCTGACAGTCTCCAGAGTTTTCCTCTGGTTGGGAGTTTGGTCCAGATGTATAAAGACCTTTTTCTCGCGGCTGATATTGTGTTTGTTTTTGATAACAGCGTGTACGTCACGATTGGATTTCAGCACAACTTTAAGCGATCTATGTCCATTTTTATTCTTCTTTCCAAAGCGGAAAACTTTAATATCATTAATGTCAGTGATACTGGCACCAGCAGCTTTTGTTACCAAAGTTTTAACTTGGTTAAGATCATCAGAGACATTGCTTGGTTCAGGCAGGTTGAAGATTAGAAGGTTGTTGGCTCTCTTTTGGCGTTCATGGAGTTCACTAATAATGTCTTCACTATTCATCGGGGTATCTTTCTTCATATCCTTGAGCTTCAAGACTTCATCTTTCAGTGAATTTACTTCCGATCTAAGGTTATCAATTTGTCTCAATAGTTTGGGTACACTTTTAAAAGCCTGGCGACACTCCTCACAAAAATAAACCAGAGTCCTTTTTTGTATAACTACAGCACGCAGTTCGGATGCCCCCAGGCCAGTGCAACCCTCTGAGGGGTGCGTCAAGACATGGCAACTGTCGCAAGCAATAAACTTGTCACCAAGAACATCACCGCAGGTTTCACATTTACTAGCCATATCGAATGAACAAGCTTAATCAGATTGATAAAATTTGTCTGTAAGCTACCAGACTATTAGTAAATAAATTAAAAGTCGATTGTTGTTATCAGGAACAGGTTTTTGTTGATAGTTTTTCTTATAGTGGCTGGATCAATGAAGAGAATTGATTAATCAGTTGCATTAGTTACAAATGTTGTGGAATCGCAAATTTATAACAAATTTGAAGAAAACTTCCAGGATTTTCCACCAGTCAAAAAGCGACAATTTTAGACGTATTATAACCACTTTAAAACGTTAAAATTTGAGGAGCACTTTTTAGCACATTTATGTTTTGAAACGGAATATGAAATTTAACATACCAAAGATACACTAGATTTGACGTTTAAAAAACAAAAGATAAACGAGATGTGACCACTCGCATTCTAAACACTAGGACCATGGCTGACAGCTGACTGACAAATCAAATGACGCAGAATAACAAAATTATCACGGAATATGAAATTTAACATACAAAAGATAAACAAGATGTGACTTTTCGCATTTTAAACACTAGTGTTTAAACAGTCGTTTTGTGCATGTCAAACCCGTGTTCAAAGTGCGGTTTTAGTAGCGGAAGTAGAAAAATATATTTATATGCATAGGTTCAAACTATACTTACCTTCCATCATTTTTTCCCAAAGGTTCATCATATTTAACACCTATCCAATATCCAGAGAGGCTTTCAATAGGTCCTGCATACATTACTGTACCTAATTTATCAGGAAAATTTTGAACTGATACTTTACACCTAGAACCTATTGTTATACTTTCAACTAAAGCTTTTTCTTCTTGTTCCAGTCTTTCTTTCTTCTGAAGATTGTCTTCGTTATATTTACCTATTATAATGTAAACATTAATATTCACTATAGAAATATTTCCTAGGTTAACTAGTGTATAATTGAATGTTCCTCAGGAGAACTAATCATTTAATTTATGGCCTAAATGTCATCTACTTTTGCAACATGTTCAAAATAACTTTATACGCTATGTTGCATTTAAGCTACATGTCTATTAAGGCTATGCAGCTGCAAATCTCCTCTCTTGAGAACAGTAGTAAACAGAAAGATCTTACATTACTTTTTAATATCATAAATGGTACAAGTAACTGTCCTCAATATCTAAATAAAATTAGTCTATTTGTTCCAACGCAGACTATGAGGCAGAGGCTTTCCATAGATATAATTATGCGATTATGTGATTTGAATGTTCAGTAATTTATATTTTAACAACCCACAATTTTTGTATATTTTGTTTAAAAATATATTCATTGTAGTGTATATTTTTGGATTTGTCTACATTGTATGTTTTTCTCATTATTGTACAGAGTGTCCAAAAAGGTTTTTACAATTTCTAAGTTATATTTCTAGAGAACCGTTAGGAGTGGGAGGAACCGGCCATTTGCAATCGTGAGCCTCTTGGAATTTCAGTTACCATGCAACACGCTTTTCATGTAAAAACATTTTACAAAAACAACCATTCTAACATCCAAGTTCATCGCCTTTACAGTGCAGATTTTAATTTACACTACACTCATTAATTAAGCTCTGATAAGTCCTTTAATAATCGGATATTGGGTTACAAAATTTGAAGCAGAAGGCACATTAATGATGAACAATCATATTCGTCAGCCCAGAGTCAGTGCTGAAAATATCGAGTGTGTACAAGAAGCATTAAGACGATTGCCTCGCCATTCTATAAGAAAACAAGTAGTCACCTTAAATTTATCAAAATTGACAGATCACACAATCTTAAACAAGGATTTAAAGTTACATCCTTACAAAAATTCAAATTGTGCAAGCATTAAATGTGGAAGATTATCCAATTAGTGTTGCATTTGCCCAATACATGTTACAGAACTTTGACTATTTCAATAACATTCTGTGACGAAGCACATTTCCATTTAAATGGAGCTGTAAATAAACAAAATTGCTGATATTGGGGTGATAACAACTCAAAGTAAAAATATCAGGAACCTCTACATAGTCCCAAAGTGACAGTGTGGGCAGCATCCAGATTTGGAATCATTTGTCCCTTTTTTTTTAAAGATGGGAATCACCACACAGACACTGTAAACTATGACTGTTGGGGCCATCCATAAAGTACGTCACACGAATTTTAGGACTTTTGAACCCCTCCCCCCGTCCTTGTCACAGGTTGTCATATTTTTATAACCCCCCCCCCTCCTGATGTGACGTCACACATTTTTTAAATTTATGTTTGTATTTAAAAATAATCGAGAGAAAACAGCTATTTTCGTTTTTTACTTATTTTTATTACATAATAATCTAATAAAATCAACATAAAGTCCAACATTTTATAAAACCGAAAAAACAAACGACTAGTTAGAAAATAATAAACGATTAATTATATTAATTAAAGATAAAAAACTTAATTATCGAGTGTTCATGCACTTTGGATCCACTTTTTTATATCAGCTATTACTGGTAAATCAGGCACTTCATTTTCGTTCTGAATTTGAACGTCAGGAACATCCTTAGTGTCGACATCATTCTCTAGAACTTAAATGACGTTGCATGAGAGATTATCGCATAGCGAGAATGCTAAATTATTAATAAATATAGATCAAGTTCGTAAATTTTTAAAATGTTTAATTCACATCCAAACTTTGCGTTTTAGTATTTTAAATTTTAACATGTGACGTCACAAAAGTATTGACCCCCCCATGCCCCTTGTCACATGATGTCACACTTCGGTGATACCCTCCCTCCCCATTAACGTGTGACGTACTTTATGGATGGCCCCTATAGGGCAATGCTGGAATTTTTTGTTTGAACCAGAATTGCTCAATTTTGGTGGATTCAACCAAAACACTTGGTTTCAGCAAGATGGAGCTACTGCACACACTTCAATGCAGATTGTTTGAGGGGTGTTCTCAGGAAAGGTCATATCCAAGGATGGCAATATCAATATCCTCTCAGAAGTCCTGATTTAACTGTAATGGATTTTTTTTGTGGGAGTTCCTTGAATTGAAGGTTTACTATGAAATTCCTGCAAATATGAATGAATTGGAGCAAAGAATAGACAATGAAATTCAAGAAATTTCAGAAGAACTTTGTCGCAGGGTATTTGCCAATTTCAAAGATCTCGACAGCATAATTTTTCACACATAAATTTCCACAGTTTGTAGTTAATTAAATGAAAAAAATATATAAATCCAAAATTGAATGAGTTATACTCTTTTTTTAAATAGTAAAATCCTTCTCGGACACTCTGTATTTAATATAATTTGAAAGAGCTTGCCCCTGAATAAATAGGTAACCTTACGTAATTCCCATAAATAAAATTCATTTGAAGAAAACTCATTATTAAAATAATTTTTTGTGTACTTTACTTGGTAAGTAATTAATTCATGTAGCCAACAGCCTTTCATCAGCCATCTCTGCTATGGGGGCTGGCAATAATCATTACAATACAAATTGTTGATGATGCAGTCCGAAATAGTTGATTGAAGCTGCAATCAAACCACTTTCTTGACCATGACATCCTTCTTCTGCCAATGCATTGTTTCCCCTGGGTCTTACCCTGTTTCATCTTTTAACTGCGAAGATTATTTATTTTTCTTTGCCCATTATACTTGTTCATTGGTGCTTTTATCTGACCATGAAATTTTTAATATATGCCAATAAGCCCACATTTCAAAGGCCTCCAGTTTATTTATGGATTGCTTATTTAAGGTCCATGCCTCTACCACATACATTAGCCAATACATAAAAAATTTATGGAACAGAATAGTATAATGTAAGTCTTTGAAATGTTAGGATCAGCTAATTATTTTCTGCAACTGGCCCATTTATTGCGCTTATTAAACAATGTTAAAAGGTTGCCAGCACAAATAATGGTTATTGTGAGACACACAAATGCATATCTATATGACGTTCTGACGCATTGCCCCTGGGGAAAATCTAAAAGGTGGTAAACCTTCCCTGGGGTCCGGACAACTCCAAAGTTTCATCGAAATTGGTCAAAAAGTTTAGCAATGCATAAAGTACAAATATACAGACGCTAAATTTTTATAGGTATAGATATAACTACCGCTGGTGGAAGAATATTTATGAAAAATGTATTTTCGTCTAATAATTACCTAATTTATTCTTCAACAGAAAAGATCTTACAGTGTCTCCCTTCTTGGCATACTCATCTTGAGACAGTTCAAACTTTGGAACATTTTCAAAATCGAGCTCATTTCTGATTATGAAATTATCAACTACATGTAAACGCATACCATCATCTATAGGATATGAACCAAATAAAGCATTATTATCATCTAAGGAACATATGAATTTGTTTTCTTTATTGAAGGCTTGAATCTGCATTGTATTACAACTACCGCCAGTTATTAATTCAAGTTTTACCTAAAATAATTATACATTATATTTCAGTTTATTCTGAAAAATGAGTATCTTATACTTTAAGATCCGATATAGTCAAGTCCTTAGGAAACCGCTTTTCGTTGAACGATATATCGTCTTTGGAGGTAGAGATGTGTACATTGACAAAATCTGAAGATATCACTTTGAAATCTGCCATTTTTAATTTTTTCTAAATTTATTCAATACATATAATCACATACAATGAATCATTTCTGTTTTTGTTAAATAATTTAACTTCACCAAAAAATTGACAATTGACATTTTGATTTTAGGAAAACAAGAAATTGAGTCATTCGAAAAGTTCAAATGATTACTCGATTTCATTCTGCCATAGAAAAATTACAATAGAATGTTGGAGAATGTTATTTATTCACATTCCAACCGCCGCTGCCACCGCGCCTATAGACGTATCAAAGTGCCGGGTCCTAAGAGTTTGTGGGGCTGCTTTCCTGGCTAGCGAGTCTGCAATACGGTTTTCTTTCAATTCCTTATGGCCCTTGGTCCAGCCTAAAGTGACCGTGTTGTTGTTACAGGCTTCGATTAAAGCCATGCGACATTCTAGTACTAGGCCTGATGTAATGCGTGGTCTGTTCAGGACTAGTAATGTTTTTCTATTATCCGTAAGGATGTATATATTATTACCTGTGGTGTTCCTTTTGGTAATCTCTTTTGCAGCGATGCAGATAGCAGTGAGCTCTGTTTGAGCAATACTTGCATTGCAGCCCATTGCACATTTTATGTTTAGATTCGGGGGTCTGGAAAAATTCCACATTCTGAGCCTGCATAGGTTTTAGACCCATCTGTGAAGATGCGGATTGCGCCTTCTTCCAATGGGTCTTGTGCGTTATTTTTAAAGATTACCTTGTAGGGCCTGTGGAAGGCATATCGTGGTGTAATAGAGTCCGTATTGGCCTGCAGCAGTGGGACCTCTCTGAGGGCCTCATGCCACAAGTTACGTCCCAGTTTACCGGATCATACATCAGGTTGTATTCCGGTAGAGAGTAGACTTGTCATGGCCATCAAAACATCCTCCTTGATGTATATGTCGAGGGGAGTGAGACCAAGGATTACCTCCATAGCTCTTGTTGGCGTGGTTTTCATGCCTCCTGTTGTATTGAGGCATGCTGTTCTTTGGATTTGATCCAGTTTTCAGACGACTGTCAGCTGGTTTGCTTTAGCTCCCCAGGCAATCGCGCCGTACGTTAGCATAGGTCTGATGATGGCAGTGTAGATCCAGGCAGCCACCCTAGGTGACATTCCCCAGGTGCGGCAGATGGTTCTACGACACTGTTCATAAGAAATATATGCTTTTTTAACTCTGCTTTCTAAATGAGAGTTCCACGTTAACTTACTGTCGAAGGTGACCCCTAACTATTTGACCTATGAAGAAAATTTAAGTTTGGTATCTAGGAGCGTTGGGGCTTAATGTTTTACAAGCTTCCTTTTCTTTTCATGAAAAGAACCATCTCCGTCTTTTTTGGATTTATTGACACCATGGTTCTATGAAATTGAGGGCCTTTTGCATTAAAGCGCAGAGTGTCTCCTCGAATCTTCCTATTAGCAGAATCACTAGGTCATCTGCATATGCTATTGTGTAGAAGTTGCCATCGTTGATGCGGCTGACCAAGGAGTCTAAGACCATGTTCCACAGTAGTGGCGAGAGTACCCCTCCCTGTGGACAACCTTTTACAACCAAGCCTCTGATGATTACATCATCTACACTGATTTTTATTGCTCTTCTTGAGAGCATGTTATATATCCAGCCATTTATTGTTTGGGGGATATTCTTGTTGGAAAGTGCGTTTATTATTTTAGGAAAAGTGATTCTGTCGAACGCATATTCTATGTCTATGAATACACCAGGGTGAACTCTTATTTTTCCAACGATCTCTCTATGCGGCCCGCCACGAGATGAAGAGCCGAATCGGCGGACTTCACTCGAGCGCATGCATGTTCATTTGGATGCAGTGGACTTTGTGTTATCACTGCACCTCTTATGTATCGTTCGCACAGCCTCTCCAAGGTCTTCATTGAAAACGATGTGAGGCTAATGGGTCGATATGCTTTTGGAATGGAATGCTCCATTCTTCCTGGTTTTGGTATGAACACAACTTTAACTTCTCTCCAACCTTTTGGAATATACCTCGGTGCCAGTGAGGATCTGAGGATTCCTGCCAGGTGCGGCATTAGGTCATCCAGCTACCACTGAAGTAGAGGTGGATAAATGCCGTCCGCTCCTGGGGATTTAAAGGGGGAGAAGCCAGAGATGGCCCACATCAATCCGTCCGCGTCGACGATTTGTCGCGATATACGCCAGTCATCGTCCGTCGGGTAGTGATTCTCCTCATCCTCCCAGGCTGCCGTGTTTGTGGTTCTGCAGTCAGGGAAGTGATTTGACATTAATAGTTGAAGGCTTTCCTTCAGGTTGGCAGTTTTTGTACCATTCTCTATGGTTAGTATACCGATATGACGGTGGGGATCTTTTGAGAGGGCTTTGTGGAGTCTAGCTGCTTGGGGAAAATCTTCGATTTCCTCGCAATAGATTTTCCAGGCTTCTCTTTGTTTTTATCTAATGACTTTTTTATACTCCTTGAGGTGAGACTTGTATGCGTTCCAATCCTCTTAGAGTCTGGTTCTTTTATTCTTATCTAAAGATTCCCTCGCCGTCCTCCTGAGAGCTGATCAATCTCATGGCACCACGACGGAGTGGAGGCTCCATCAAGATCGACCCGCCTGAGTGGACAAGACATCTTATAGGCATTACTTATGGAGTTTTGAATGGTTCCAGAATAAATTTCCAAATCTCCTTTATTGTTAGGCAACACATCCTCGACTACTAGCAGATCCCCTTTCAAACAGTGGACATATTTTGTCCTGTCCGTTTTCCTGGGGTCGCGAGTTATTGTAGAGGTTGTGAGCGCCATTCTTATTTCGAATTTTATCCAGCGGTGGTCCGACATTGAAGTATCGTCGGATACATGCCAGCCGGAGATTATATTCGAAGTGTTTATAGTAGATAGGGTAATATCTATTCGCGTTTGACTACGAGAGTTAATAAAAGTTGGTTCAGTACCTCTATTTGGAATACAGAGATTCTTGTTAGTTATGTAATTATAAAAAGACTTACCTCTAGTGTTAATATATTTACTGCCCCAGCTTACTTGGTGAGATTTTGAATCGCAGCCTATTACCAATACAAGCTTCTGGGTGAGACAGTGTTCCACAAGGTCCTCCTCCTTAATTGGTGGTGGTTTAGCTGCGTCTGAGGGGAGGTATGCGGATGCCAATATTAACACTTTCTTTTGACCTTTCTGTGCATATTCAACCTTCACTGCCGTTAGGTCGGAACGCGAAAAATACGTCAGTGGGTAGGTCATAAAATTCCTGGGGACACCAACACTAAAATATATTTTATGGCGTTGAGCCTTCAATCTTGGGCAAGGTAACATCCCCTATATTATGTTAAAATTAGAAAACATATCTCTATTGTAAATTGGTAATTCACCCGACGTCGAGATTTAAATAGAAGAAAGTTATCTTTTAGGACATTCAGATCTGAATTACAAATGGTTTTTCAGTAAATCACTGTCGAAAATGAACATCTAACAGTCTTTTCGGCTAATGATAAAAATACGAACACTCGAGGAAATAACTAAGTAATAGTAAAGAATCTCTTGTGCAAAACGGTCGCTCCTGAGTGTGTAACAAGTATCTTAACAACCCAGTTAATCTCGCCGGTCAGAATAAAATTGAACTAATATCAAACTGATCAACGTTAGATCAGTTTCAACTTAATACTAAGAACCGTTTTACACGTACGAGAATTATTGCGAAATTTACTCTGAAAATAATATTTATAATTTTGATAAGAATTTTAAAAATATTTCATCGCTTGTCTGTTTGACACATAATATTTTTACAACAAATTTTTTTTTAATAATTCATGTCATACGCCTGCACAGAGAGATTGTTTTCGGAAGAAGTCACGATTCACGTTCTTTAAGTAATCAGCTGTTTTTGAACCATTTATTTTAGATTGGTTTGGTTATTTTGTAAAAAAATTCTAGTTTTCTATTATATTATTTGGCAATTTAATTGGTATTTACAGCCATGCCTGCAAGACAAAAAGAGTTGTTGTTAGGAGCTGCAGCAGTTAGCTGTTATTTACTATTTTTATTAATTAAAGGCAAAAAAAAAACAAAGATCTCAATGGTCAAAAAATTGGCTTAAAAGAAGAGAAAGTAGAGGTACCTTAGCTCTCCTAAATAAAGAATTGATGGTTGAAGATCCCGAGGCTTATAAAAACTTTCTCAGAATGGACGAAAACCACTTCAAATATTTATTAAATTTAGTGAAGCATGATATAGAAAAACAAGATACATTTATGAGAGAAAGCATTAGTGCAGAATATAGGTAAGCTTACTATTTCAAGAAAACATTGATAAATGTAATTTATGGATTTAAAGTAAAACATATTTTATAAATTATTTTCAGGCTTAATATAACTTTACGTTTTTTGGCAACTGGAGAGTCATACAGAAGTCTAATGTACAGTACTAGAGTTCATGAAAGTACAATTTCAAAAATTATACCAGAAACCTGTCAGGCAATATGTACCCATTTAAAAAAAGAATTTCTTAAGGTATGTAATCGATTGTTTACATTATGATTACTTTACATTCAAACTGATTGATCGACAGAATAGGTTTTAATCGTATTCAAACACATGCCCTTTGGCGGAATTTCAGTCTAAATTTGAACAGCTTTTTCAAAACACAAAATTTTCAGAGTAAATTTCGCAATAATTCTCGTAAGTGTAAAACGGTACTAAAACGGGAAAATTACGATTTTACCTAAAATTATAAAAATATCTATCATTACGACGCACTAACTAGAAGTGTTTTAGTTCAATAATTATCGGAGAGAAATACATATTTATCATACGAGCATCTAATATCTATGAACAACTGTAATAAATTATCTATCAACTCGCCGCATAATTTGTTGATGTACCTTACTATCAGTTTTTTGCATGATTTGATTTAAGTTGTTAATATTGTCATAACTAAGTGTTTTTTATTAAACATTACTTAAAATTACGACTGGTCCTTCTTTCCAAAAACATAATCGAAGAAAAACAACAACAACCTTTTTGGTGTATCGGTGAACGACATACATAACAGTTCACTCCACTACTCTAGTTTATCTAGACCACTATTTCTTCTGTAATCTTCACTCACTAAATCGTGGGTTGTATAATAATAAATATAATTAAAATGATTATGAACTTGGAACTAGGGTATCGAATTTTAGAGGTCACTTGGGGCGGCAAAAATTGCATAATCTACTGGCGAAAAAATTGTTAATCCGCCATTGGTTTGCAAGGAACAACTTACTTCGATATTCAACCCTACCTCTCTATGCAATTTTTTTATCTATGGTATCACTGCTTCGAACACTTTTTACATGAAAAAATCTCTGTAGCTTGGCCTATAAGGACACCACGATATTTTCTTGTATTTTTGTATAGACTATATAGAGTATGCAGATTTGAACTCTTTTCATACTTCAAGGGATTTGTTTTAGTCTGGAAAGGGAAGTTAAAAGATACAGTCGAACCTCTGTACTCAATGAATCTGTCTTGGTACTTTTAAATTCGTTCTCTCTAACTTGCTGGATTTAAATCAACTCCAACTATCAATTTCTCTATTTGAGGGTGATTTTTCATCAGATGGAGAATTATATGTATTTTCTAATACTGTATATTTGTTACTCTTTTAAACGAAACTAACTGTGAATGTTCTAGAATTTTTACCATTTTTCAATATATTTTGGAATTATTTAGAAACAGTTAGTTTCATTTAAAAAAGTTATATGAGTAGATTCCACAGAGTAAGGGTCGAAACAGTAAATTTAATTATTTCGATATTACTATCATGGTCAGATTTACAGAAGCTACATTTCACTTTTCACTATATTTGTTAGTTGCTCAAGTATAAAAACCATCTTTAGTTTTTGTAATATTTTAGAGGCAATGTAGATTTTCAAACCCCAGGACCGCCGGGTTTGGAAAATAAAAATGTAAATATGCAACCAGCTAAGCTCTGTTCTTTGATTTTATTCGATGCATTTTCGTCTAGCAATATCGATGTGAACATCGATAATTTTAGCTTCGATGTATCGATCGCATGAAGCATGCTGCTTAACCTCAAACCTCGTTGAAAATTTATTTTTGTTACAATGTCAAAACAAGAGAAATCCGAAAAATCTAATAAAAGTAAGACGAAAGTTAAAGTTTTTTCTAAAAGTAAGAAAAAAAATCTACCAGAATCGGTAGTTATTGAACAATTAGTGGCTAAATATGAAACAGTAAGTTTGAATTTATTTTTTACTTAACAAATTTAAATTTTTTCCACGTTTTATAATTTCTTCATATTCGTCAAACTTTTTACATTTTTCTTCTATTTAAAAGCTTGATGTATTATTTCAGATTGATACCAGTCAAATTACAAAATTTGGTGATTTTCCCTTATCTTCTAAAACTCTCAAGGGTCTCCGGGAATCAGGATATCACAAGCCAACAGAAATTCAAAGAGAAACCATTGGCCTAGCATTGCAAGGTAAAGATGTTTTGGGAGCCGCACAAACAGGTTCAGGAAAAACTTTGGCCTTTCTCATTCCTCTGTTGGAGATTTTATTCCGTCATCAATGGACAAGATTAGATGGAGTAGGGGCTCTAGTAATTACCCCAACCAGAGAATTAGCTTATCAAATTTTCGAAATGCTTCGTAAAGTAGGACAGCATCACGGCTTCTCAGCCGGTTTAATTATAGGTGGCAAAGATCTGAAGTTCGAAAGAAACAGAATGGATCAATGCAACATTATAATTTGTACTCCCGGAAGACTTTTACAGCACATGGACGAAAATCCTCTATTGGATTGTGTTAACATGAAAGTATTAGTACTTGATGAAGCTGATAGGTGTTTAGATATGGGTTTTGAACAAACTATGAATGCTATAATTGCCAATTTGCCCCCGAAAAGACAAACTTTATTATTTTCAGCAACACAAACTAAATCTGTAAGGGATTTAGCAAGATTAAGTTTAGTAGATCCTTGTTATATAAGTGTACATGAGAATTTAGAACACAGCACACCAAAGGAACTGTCACAGACTTATGTAGTCTGTGAGCTTCAGGATAAAATATCAGTACTATGGAGTTTTCTGAAAAATCATCCACATAAAAAGATTATGGTGTTCTTTTCAAGCTGTAAACAAGTTAAATATACTTTTGAAATATTTAGTAAGTAAGTATATCTTTGTCATTATATAATTTTTTGCTTCTTAGAAGTCATATAGTTACAGTGGAAACTTGATTTTCCATTATCTGGACTACCAACTGAGATCAACTAACTGTATACCTTCAAGTTGAATTGAATCATACAAAAACATTTTCCTTCATTCAGTTGGTTGTCTGAATGCTCAACGCCAACAATTAAGTGTGGATTACACTAGGTTGGTTGCCAGAAGCAAATTTACTAGCCTCTACTATCAATCAGCTTGGGGTCAGCAGCTGGTGAAGTTGGACATGTTAAATTTTTTGTAGCAGGCAGTGGCGACTAATTGATCATGTGACCGTTGGCACCAGCTGGTTGCACAATCTGACCCTATTGGCACTACCAATAGTGAGTAAAATATCGTACCTACCATGTGGACTTTTAACTTTTGTTTAATTTAAAAATTAATGATTTGAAATGGAATGCAAAGAAATACTTTATTTTTTAAATATATTTCAAAACTATCCCTGTTTGTGGGACCTTCAGTCAAGTGATTATTTGAAACAAGTGTGGTACCACAAACTTTTAGAAGACTTAAGAACCGTAGAAATTTATGGTATACTTGAGTCAATTAGTTTATGGAATACCTGTTCCAACTTAGTTTTACACAAAATTGCCTGTCTAAATGTGGTATCTTGCTTTTTTATTAAAGGGGTGCAACCAATTTAAATAATTGTTGAAATTGAGAGGCTGGCATTCTTAAAACGTTCCTATATGTTTCTGAATCTTCTTCCTTTAACTATTTTGTCAGACTTGAAGATGCTCCTAATTTTTCTCTTCTTTGTATCCACAGCCTAACATACTATCATCTCTGTGGTTAGAGTAGCTGGTGGATAGCTGATCAAAGTTTTTCACCAAGAAACTGGAGAGTTACAGTCAAAAATGTGACTGGATTGTCAGCCACTGCTTGCTGGTGCTACTGCCAGCAACTATTTGACAACCAGCCTATTGTGAACCGCACTTTAGTCCGGTTATTTTAGTTGGATTGAATTGGGTTTGAATAAATTTTAGGTTGAGACCAGGTACAAGTTTGATGGCCCTTTATGGAACATTACACCAACTTCGCAGGATGGATATTTATGAAAGTTATTGTAGGAAACAATCAGCTATTTTATTTTGTACGGATTTAGCAGCTCGGGGTCTAGATTTTCCAGAAGTCCATTGGGTAGTTCAAATGGATTGCCCCGAAGATCCAGAAACTTATATACACAGAGTCGGCAGGACTGCTAGATATCACAGAGGAGGGGAGAGTTTGTTAATTCTATTACCCAGCGAAATTAAAATGGTGGATAAACTTGAGAAAAAGAAAATTCCTATTGATAAAATTGAGTAAGTATGAAAATATTAATTATATAGGGTATTTTGTTGAAAATGGGACAAAAGCAACCGTACATTTTTTTAATTAAAAATCATTGACTAAAAATTTATCATTTAATAAAGTGGATCAATTGAAAATCACTGTTGAGCCAAAACTGGTTGATGTGAACCACAGAGTCAAGCTTTCATGTGTGTTTAATGAAAAAATTTAGCTTTAAGTGGTATGTTTTCAAATTTTCGGAACCTTATTGCAAATGTGATTGCTTAAAATATAGGAATATGGATGCTAGGGAAAATGCAATAAAGTGTTTTGTATTACTGGGATTACTACAGCTGATATAAACAATATAATTAAGACGATCATAACAATGTACAAAAAAAAACTGTTGCTGGTTTGTAAATAAAAGTTAAGCGGAATAGTAACAAAGGAAGTTTATGTGCCAAAGATCTTTGGGTATAAGACGGCCGATGTTTTGAAATGGTGTGAAAAATACAAGAGAAACCTGGGCGCGTTTTCTGTATCGTCTCGTAGAAAGAAATTTCTTTCTATGAGTATAGAGAGGAAATTTCTTTCTATTTCGTGAACCTATTCTGTACGATTCTTTCTATATCTATTCGGTAATGCTCGGCTATAGAGAACTGATAATTATTGGATGTAAAAACATTGACCTGTTTTTAGGGGAATTTGGGATATCTCTTAAGTCGGCAACAATAGCAACATTTGTTTATTTCTCAGGAGGATAATAATAGTTACGAGAATTATTTCATATTTCATTGTGGGAGTCAATTATTATTATAACTGTTATTATAGTGTGTGGTGTAAATATTATAAACTATAGCATAGCATATATTATCTGTTGTTAGTTTTCGTTTTTTAATCTTTATTGCGAGTACATTATAAAGATTGGAAACAATTCATTTGCTACAAGTAGAAGAGGAAGTAGGTACGACAAAACCAATTACGTTTAGAGAGAAGAATTTATTAATCCATAAAATCACCAATGTTAAATATATTGAACTTCTTAAGAATTGGATTAATGACAAAAATTAAGAAGTTTTACACAACGTTCAACACAGAAATATTTCACATTTACAGGTAACACCGTAAATGGCCATAAATACGTATTATTTAGGTACCCTTTGCAGTTGTTTACATATTAAATTGTAATAATATTAATAATACGTAATTATCCAAAAATTATTTTTCCAGCATATATAAACTTGTATATATAAACCACAAAACACCATAATCATAACATAAGGATATGCACCTTTCCTTTGAAAAATGTAAACATGCCAACAAAGATAAATCTAAATGATTGTGTGTTAAAAAGAGACAGGTATCATAGAAAGACCTAAAATGGACTTTCTATACCTTTCTACCGAACGAAGCGTTCGTGAGGCACGACCACTGCCGATGTTGCTTACAGAATAAGGTAAAGTGGTATAGAGAATTTATAGAAAGAAATTTCCTCTCTATGACGATACAGAATACGCGCTCTGTACACAAAAGCGAGTGTGTAAAATTAATGAAGATATTTTTGAGTTACTTTCAACTCCATTTTTGATGAGAGTGCTTGATGCATTATGTATTATATCTTTATACAGTTCTAAACTTTCACAAGTGGTTCATTAAATGTTTCATCTAACATTTCTGTATTCCTCTTTATTCTTTAATACTAGTTCTTTTAACAAGCCTTCTGATGCTTCAGACTGCTTTCTTAAAATCCATTGTTTCACCTAACATCAACACACCTTATGATTTTTCTCACGTAAAATCAAACATTTCGTGGCCTTTATTTATTAACACATTCACCAACAAACGCCTTCCACGCCATTGTAATAATAAAATTGGATTAAACTGGTTTATTAATTTTTAATTTACAAGTGAACTCGAAGTGAGTGAATTCGAATTCAAATTTTGTTGATCAAGAGAACCATGAAAAGATAAGTTTCATCTAGGGTATATCATGAAGAAATCTGTTTATTTTATCTTGATACTCTAGATATTTTTGCTTTGTAACCAACACTTTGTTTTTTCATAAATGCAATGTGTCGAACATTTGGATTTGTTAAAGTTCTCCTTCATGGCTAATGTGGATTTTACATAGCGTTGACATAATTATTGTCATCTTTACTAGAAAAATAGGTCAGTCGAAGAATTTCTGAGAGTTTTTTGACATTATGTTCCTGACATCACTTCTTGAATGTGTTGTATTGTTTTTTGTATGAAATTTTTGATTTCTAGGGAACTAAATCCAGCGTGGGCATAGTTACCAATTCCCACAGCTCCACAGGAGTGTTACTGATATCCACATCGCTATCACTATCTATTTTTTATTATCATGAACACTCACATTCACATGTAAAATCTAGTGGATTTCGTAAATAATTAATTTGACAATGGCAAGTGACAGTTGTCACAGGCGCCTATATTAAATCGTGGATTTACGAAAATGACTCAATCACTGCTATCGCACCGTGCGGTATTATAGTGACCACAGTGGACGAAAAGAGTTTGCGAACGAAAAGTGTCTGTGGACGAAAAATACTGGCATTCGATTAGTTTAATTGTGTTGGATTAGATTTGAATGTATGCACTGCGACTCAAAAATATCTACTGTGTGTCCCCTTGCTCAGTTCTGGTCCAGTGAAAGGGGTCATAGCTTTCTTTCTCGGCAAATTGTTGGCTTCCTCATTCCACTATATACTGCTGTGTGCTGGCACCGAGATTAGAAGAACTTTTGTTTTCTTTGACTAGTTTATTTAGTGACTAGAGATTCCTTGATCAACTTCGACTGCTTCCTTATGTTCCGGGCTTGCCTGGATTTGATCACTCAATTTAAATAGAGCAGTTTCTGTTGATCTCCTTATCTATATGCATGTTATATACGAAAAAACGCTTATGTTTAAGTAATATTACGCAATGTCAAACATCAGATTACGATTTCCGTATTTTCATGAGAACGATGCTACGTTGCGTTTTTATAAAATAAACACATTAAGTAACACAAATATTATGTTACAGAAAAATAATGATTTCTGCACTTTCATGGGAGCGACGCTACATCGAATTCTCCATGAAAATAAACGCTGACGTTGATTTAACAAATTCTATAAATTCTTTGACTTTATGTAAAATAGTTAGTTACAATTATAATTTCAACCTATTACTTCTTTTTTGTATAACATAAAACTGTGTAACTCAATAAAAATTGTTTTTAAAAAGTTTAACGTGAATTTGTGAATATAACAGTGGCGCAGTCAGTAGGATTCCTAAACACATTTAGAACAAGGATTGCCTAACTAAGTGTGATGGTTCCTAAACCTTTAAGGAATTTTCAAGTACCAGCTCCAGATCTTCAAGAAGCAGACGGTCTCTCCGGCACCAGGAACACGCAAACTGCTAACCAGGTGTAGCAAAGCTCACGGATAAGGATTTCAGCTGCCAAGGAAGGAATGAAAATATTTACGTAAGAATCATCTCGTTTTATTTTTATTTAATATTTTGCAATTTATTTTTTATTTTTACCAAGTTCTATTGTCATAATTTACTTTTATTTTGAATACAATCATTTTAATATAATACAAAATGCCTGAAACACGTAGTGCAACAAACGCTAATGCCAATGCTAATACTCCAGTTGCTCAAACCGATCAAGCGTCAAATCTTGAACCTTACAGATTATCTGAAATATTTTCAATAATTCCGGAATATGACGGTAATCAAATTTTCTTAAATACTTTTATAAATGCTTGTAAAACAGCTTACAGAATGGCCGGCAACGACCAAAAAGTACTTTTAACTCTTCATATTAAAAACAAACTTAAGGGAAGAGCCGCTGAATTAGTTAATTCACGCGACCCTTCAAATTGGGAAGAAATTAAAACATTATTAAACACTCACTTTGGAGATTCTCGCGACTTAAATTCGTTGATTCAAGACCTTCAAAGAATGAAACAACTACCAAACGAATCGCCTTTAATTTTTGTTTCGAGATTACAAACTCTGGAAGCAAAAATGTATTCAGCTATAAGTAAACAACAGCATTTAACAACAGATCAAAAAGTAGCACAAACACGTCTTATAGAATCATTAACTTTAAATACTTTATTAACCGGTCTAGATCCAAAAATCGGTCAAATTGTTAGAGCTAGTAATCCAATAAGTGTTTTATCAGCTATTTTACGAATCAGAAGAGAACTTCAATTAACTTACTATGAAAACCACAAACCTCAGACTAATCGTAATACAAATAATATAACTACTCGTAGATTTAGCCAAAATTCACCAAAACAATGTAATTTTTGTCACAGAATAGGACATACTATAAATGAGTGTCTCACACGTCAAAGACAATCTCAAAATTTAGCTCAGGGTTCCTTTAGACCAAATCAAACTCCTAACTCACATAACCAAACAGGCCAAAATTTTCAACAAAGGCCACAATTTCAAAATAACCAACAAAATCAAAATCGCCCATCTGTAATTAGACCAAATCCAAGTTTTAGACCTCAAGAACCACCGGGAAATCGAACCAACACAAATTTTAATCAACAAAGAACTTTTCATTTCAATCGAAATCGTGATTTTAACAAACACTCTCATAACAGTTATGACTATTATACAGATGATAGTCAAAATTATTATGACAATCAAGAATATTACCAAGAAATTAACCCCAGTGCTCCTGACTATTATACTGTTGATAGTGAAATAGAGGAAAACTATTATACTGATGATAGTGATCCTAACTCTGATAATGGTGTACCAGTTTGCAATACGAATGGAGACGAAACTTTCGATTATAGCCATATCGAACAAGACAATTTTAATTATAATAATGAAAATGTTTATAATTTTGATTCTGATAACCTCCTAAATCCAAATCATGATTATTATCAGGATTTTCGACAAGGCCCTTTACAAACGAAACCCCCAGATCCGCTAAACGACCAAACTTCAAATTTGTCGATCCCAGACCTCAGTTCACAAATTCAAACCATGAGTTTGAACAGTCCAGAATCGGACTGCCTCGAACAGATGTTCATGTAAAAAATACCTTACCGGTAAATTCTAAAAACTTATACTATATTAAAGACAGAACAAACACTTATAAAATTCTAATTGATACAGGTGCTGGATTATCAATTTTCAAACCCAAAACTTGCGAAAATTATAGAAATCGATCCCCTGAAAATGTAATTATTCAAGGTATAACGAACCAAAAAATAAGAGTTAACGAATCAACCCTTATTCCATTTAAACCTAACGATCCACACAGAGTATTCATTCGTAATTTAGATATTGATTTTGATGGATTATTAGGCATGGATTTTTTAGAACATTATAATTGTATAGTTGATCTAAAAAATAAACAACTTATTACTGATTTCAAAATTGTACCATTATTTAAAGTAACAGATAATGAAACTACCAATATTTCAATCGAAAACCAATTTCCACAAATTTACAAAAATACAATTTCCATTGAACCTAGGACTGAACAAATATTTAAACTAAAATGCGATTTAGTTAATACTGATGCTATACTGGTAGGACAAGAAGTAGAGAAAGTTAAACTACCAAACGCATTAGTTAAAATAAATGAAAAAGGAGAATTTTTTGTTTCAGTATTAAATGTTAATTGTATACCTAAAACTGTAACATTTTCAAAACTTAACTTAGAACCATATGAAATAAATAATGTAAATAATATTCAACTAACCACCCAAAAAAATGCACCTTCAACATTCCAGAGGGTCATGGGCAATGTCCTTGCTGGAATTCAAAACGAGCGATGTCTTGTCTATATGGACGACATCATCGTCTATTCACCGACAATTCAAGAACATATTACCCACTTAACAGAAGTATTCAAGAGACTTCAAAAAGCTAACTTAAAACTTCAGCCAGACAAGTGCGAATTCTTGAGAAAAGAAGTCGCGTACCTTGGACATTTAATCACGGAAGATGGCGTTAAGCCATTTCCGGCAAAAATTGAATGCGTCCAAAAATTCCCTCAACCTACGAACCAAAAGGAAATAAAATTCTTTTTGGGACTCGCTGGTTACTACAGAAGATTTATACCGAACTTCGCTAAAATTTCCAAACCAATGACAAAACTTTTACAAAAAGATGCCCCATTTAATTTTGACTCCGAATGTCAAAAGTCATTCCAAGAATTGAAAAATGCTCTTACTTCTACTCCGATATTGATATACCCAAACTTTGAAGAACGATTTCTTTTAACTACCGATGCTAGCGCATTCGCAATCGGTGCGGTTTTGTCACAAGGCCCAATAGGTAAGGATTTACCGATAGCCTATGCGTCTAGGACATTGTGCAAAGCAGAAACCAAATACTCTACGATAGAGAGAGAACTTTTGGCAATTGTGTGGGCAGTTAAACACTTTGGACCCTATTTATATGGCCGAAAATTTACCCTTATAACTGACCACCATCCACTTACTTGGTTATTCTCTATAAAAGACCCCGGTAGTCGTCTAGCACGATGGCGCCTCAAATTAGAGGAATACGACTATCAAATTGAATTCAAATCTGGCAAATCCAATAAAAATGCCGATGCCCTTTCTCGAATAAAAATTAACCACATAAATGACTTTGATTCATTTCGCTCAAAATTAGGAAACTTTAAATATTTACCTTACCCAATTTATCCCGCTCTTGAAGATGCAGGTCCATCCCAACAAACTGAAAATAAACCTGAAATTGACTGGGATGCCGCTGCAGAAGAATTTTTGTCTTTTGAGGAACTTTATAAAACAAAATCACTGATTGACTATTCTAAAATAGAATATTCCAATAATCATCTACTAGACAAACAAAATAAAAACATTTTAACCTTTTTTCAACAAAACAATTTACAAGATTTTCATGAAAAAATAATTGAGGATATATTTGAGGAAAACCCCGACTTTTCTTATGCAAAAATTAATGTACTTAGCAGTAAAACTGTCAAAAATAGAAAATACCTTATTATTGCTATACCATGGGATCCAGACAGTATTAGTGAATACTTATTTGCTGCAATTTACAGAAATCGAGATTTATTTAAACCTTCAGAAAAATATTTTATCGAAAATAATCCTGACCTACCAATACTAGAAACATTATCATTTCTACTTTCGGAAGTTGACGTAAAATTCACTATTTGTCAAAATATTACTAAAGAGCCAGAACAAAATCAAATACCTATTATCTTAGATCAATTCCATAATGGCAAAAGCCACCTTCACCGCGGAATTAATGAAACTATTAGGCGAATACGACAAAAATATAATTGGGCCGGGCTCAATCGAGATGTCGAAAATTATATTAAGTCATGCCGGGCATGCCAAGAGACAAAAATATGTCGCAAAAATTTGGACAGTCCCCTCGTTATAACTGAAACGCCTAAAACACCTTTTGAACGTATTAATATTGATATTTTAGAGGTACCTCAAAAGAATTACGCTCTTACAATAAGAGACGAACTAACAAAATTTTCTCAAGCATATCCGCTTGAAGATAAAAGTGCCAAATCCGTTGTCACTTCATTATTAGCTTATTTTCAGCATTTTGGTGCACCACTTCGCATTCATTGCGATGCCGGTCGCGAATTCAATAATGCGTTAATGAAAGACCTTTGTAATATGTTCGATATTAAGTTAACATATTCAAGTGTCGGTCATCCGCAAAGTAACGGATCTCTAGAAAGATTACATGCTACTCTGCTAAAAATGATTCGATTACATTTAGCAGACCACCCCAATGAACACCCCTTCAGTATTTTACCATTTGCTATTATCGCTTATAATAACTCTATAAACAAAACACACGGATTCACACCATACGAACTTGTATTTGGACACACGTCCAGTAGACCTCCCGAAAAATTATACAATGAACAAGAATTAATTACTAAATATATTAGAGATCTAAATAACCGCATATCCTATTATTATAAAATAGCGAGAGAAAAAACCATGAAGCAAAAAGAAAAAGCTAAAGATCGATTTGACAAACATGTCTCCGAAAACAAACCAAATTATGAAGTAGGTGACAAAGTTTACGTAAAAGAAACTCAAATAAAAAACAAGTTAGAAAATAAGTTTAATGGTCCTTTTGAAATACTAGAGATACACAGAAATTCCGCAACAGTATTAAATTTAGAAACAAATAACAAATCAAAAATAAATTTCGATCTTATGAAACCCTATGTTGAAAAGCAACTTATTTTCAGGTTTCTGCTGCTGATCGGAACAGCAACATGTCAATATAAAATCGAACCCATAAACAATACAGTTGGAATCTACTACCACGACGAAACCAAAATAATGGTTTCGAACGACGAATGGACTTTATTAGTGAATAAAAATATATCAGCTTTTAAACAAACTTTTGAAAGAAATAATAGAATTCTTGACACAATTCAAAATACCTTTACTTCAAACTACTCCAGTATGAAGTCCTTCCGATCCGAAGTAAAATCACATTTGGCATTATTGCAACAAATTACAAAATCTATTGGCGATAAATTTAGTGAAATATCTTTCGATGTTAAAAGACAAAAACGAGGGTTAATTTATGGTATTGGCACCATATTTAAATCAATAACCGGAAATCTCGATGCGTCTGACGGTGAATATTATATGGACTGCATTAATAAATTAAAAACTGATCAAAACCAGATAGAAAACTTATTAAAAAATCAAATGTCAATCACAAGCTCAGTCATAACAAATCTCAACAGTACTATAGGACAATTAAAATTAAATGAGAAAATATTTAACTCAGATATAGAAAAAATTGAAACCACCATTCGACAATCAACAAACGAAATTGCGCTTATCGAAGCCAAATTAAATTTCTTTGAAATTTGCGAACAACTAATGGAGAGTTATTCGTATCTTGAAAATACTATTAATGATATTCTAAACTCTATCACTTTTGCACAGCTTCAAATAATTCATACTTCTATTATTGAACCAGAAAATTTGATCACTGCTCTTAAGAAAATATCAGAAAATACAGTAAGGGAAGGTTTACCGCTACCAATAAAATATTCTGAAATTTCACAGTATTTGGAAATAATCGATCTCGAAGCATATCAAACAAATTCAGATCTTGTTTTCGTTCTTAAAATACCTTTGATTGAACCACAAGTATTTACTTTATTCCACCTATACCCAATACCAATTTATGATAATAGAACTGGATTTCACCACATTTTATCATTTTCACAAAAATATTTAGCGCGAGATGATGATTCTTTATCCTACATTCCAATCCACGATTTACAAAAGTGTAAACAGTTATCTACGCATCAAAAGTTGTGTCGCGATGTTTACGCGTACCCTATAGACGATAACGCGATATGTGAAGCCCGTTTGTTAAGACAATATAAGACATTTCCTGCGAATTGTAAAAGTGCGGTAGTCAACGGACAAGGTTATAATGTGCAAAAACTCGAAGAAAACGTGTGGCTAGTGTCGATTGCCGAACCGGTACACGTGACCATAAGTCTTCCAGACACAAAAACGAAAACATTAACCGTAAATGAAAATTCTATTTTAAAGCTATACTCAGGATGCTCCGCTTTTGTTGGCATTACTAAAATACAAGCTACTACCAGAAAAACTATAAACATTCCTCATGTACTTCATCCCGTAATAGTTGATTACAACTGTTGCCTAGACATTCCAAACAAAGTAGAAGTACCCAAAATAGAACCACTAGATCTTAATAACATTAACTTGAATGATCTGCAAGTGACAAAACACAAACTGGACCAATACTCAAAAAGTTTGGATGAACTCATAAACAAACCGTTTGTTGAGAAAAATATTTCGTGGTTCACATATACTACGATCTCACTCATCGTTGCTTTGATCGTCCTCTACACCTGTCATAAGTGTAGAAATATTAAATTCAACAAATCGCCAGGAAAGCCTGTCCCGGACCAACCAAATGATGTTTTTATCAAAATCCATAACATTCTGCCAAAAAGAAGACCCAAACTTGACACCGAAGCCTCTGAGGAAGTGGAAATCGAAAATTGACAATTTCATGGTTTAATGTATACCTTTATATTTTTATTTTTTGTATTTTGCGTATTTTCCTTTTAATCTTGAAATCTCTGTATATATTGTATTGTCTATTTTATATTTTATGTATTTTGGTTTTTATTCTCAAAAATTGTTGTTTATTAAACAACAATTTTAATTAAGGGGGGAGTTGTTATATACGAAAAAACGCTTATGTTTAAGTAATATTACGCAATGTCAAACATCAGATTACGATTTCCGTATTTTCATGAGAACGATGCTACGTTGCGTTTTTATAAAATAAACACATTAAGTAACACAAATATTATGTTACAGAAAAATAATGATTTCTGCACTTTCATGGGAGCGACGCTACATCGAATTCTCCATGAAAATAAACGCTGACGTTGATTTAACAAATTCTATAAATTCTTTGACTTTATGTAAAATAGTTAGTTACAATTATAATTTCAACCTATTACTTCTTTTTTATATAACATAAAACTGTGTAACTCAATAAAAATTGTTTTTAAAAAGTTTAACGTGAATTTGTGAATATAACATGCATGCTGACTGTCATGTAATGGACTAACCTTTAGATGTACATCTCTAATATGATTGTCCAGATCTTTTCCATCGTCTTTAGTGCAAACAATGTGAGGCTTATAGGTCTGAATGATTTGGGGTTTGTCCAATCACTTTTACCTACTTTGGGTATAAAGAGACCTTTGCTCTTCTTCATCTTAGTGGTATATAACTCATCGCTAATCTGTTTCTAGTGATTTATAATAGATGGTTTATTAAATATTCCAGCCCTTTATTTAAAAGTGCAGGGAAAATCCCATCGATTCCTACTGATTTTTACGGCTTAAAGGTACTAATAGCCCATTTCAATTTGTTCGCTGTTATTACTGTTCTGGTCTCCTCCCAATTTTCTCGGTGGGGATGATTGAGGTCTGAGATTATGTGATGTGTATCTATCGGTAGGCTATGTGGAAAGTGTGTACCGAGTAGAAGCGTTGCTCTCTCCTTTTGTGTAGCTTCCATCAGATCTCTCGAATGCCACGACTGAGATCTGCCTGTCCTTACCCATCACTTTATGTAGTCTGGCTTCTTGATGAGTGGAGGTGATGTTTTCGTAAAATGACCGAGAGTTCCATATTTTTGCCCTCCTTATCTTCTTATTATACTCTGTAAGTTTTGTGGTGTACGATTGCCAGTTTCTGGCAGTTCTTGCTCTATTAAAGAGTCTCCATACTCCTGTTTTTAATTTTGACAGTTGTGTTGCTGTTCCACCATGGCGTGTTCTTTTTGCCACTGCTTTTACTTGTGGGAAGCTGTACTCATATGAGTCCCCTATTGCTCCACTTCAGTTGTGTTATTTTGACTATGAGAACCTGTGGTGTTTCTTGGTCCCATTCTTAATTAGATCAGTTTCATTTAAATAAAATTTTATCTTTAATCTATTTTCGTTTTTTTAGAATTAATCCTGAAAAGCTAAATAATCCAGTAAGAAAAATGGAAGCATTTTTGGCAAAAGATCCGACTCTTAAAGATACTGCACAAAGAGCATTTATATCTTATGTGAAAGCGGTATTTTTAATGAAAGACAAAGAAGTATTTGATGTACAAGCCCTAGACACAGATGCATTTTCTAAATCTTTAGGTTTAGCCATACCACCAAGAATACGATTTCTACAAAGAATGAATGCCAGAATAGAAAAACAAAAACAAGGAAACAAAACCGACTTTGTAAATAACACCCAGAATACTAAAAAATATTTTGACAATGAAGACATTGATATTTCCAAAAAATTGGCGATTAAAAATGATTCTGATTCTGGTGTGAGCGAAGATGAAAATTTGAAAGTATCTTCTAAACCATTTCAATTATCCGACAATGAAAGTGATGATGACGACGATGATGAAATGTTTACTGTTAAACGGAAAAATCACGACATCGAACTACCAACAGACAAAGAAATGGCAGATTTAAGCATAGGTCGAAACTCGAAAAAAAAACCTATCAGTAAAGCAGCTGCAGCTAAAAAAATCTTGAAGAAAAAGATAGTACCGAATAAAAAAATATTGTTTGATGAAGAAGGTCAAGCTGTACAGAGTGCCAAGGATAAGAAATCAGAATTAGCTCAGCAATATGAGAATGAGAGCGATGGTGGAATTGACATAGAGAAAGCTAAACAGGTAAAAAATAATAGTTAATAAAATTTTCAAAAAATCTGGGTACAGGGATGATTTTACAGACTTTAATTAGGGTATGGGGACATTCTGACCAGGGGCGGATTGTGAGTTTGTGGACCATTGGGCTGATAAAGCTTAGGGGCCTACCTGTGTAAAATTGTTACTACACAGTATCAATGCATTTTTAAATAAATTTAAATTATCTAGATTCGAAGTAGTTGGTATTTATAAATGTTGTATCAAAAAAACTATTAAAAATTTATTGGTGAACTCAGGCTCATCCTGTTCCAAATGTAGGTTTTAGCACTGGATCTGATCGTTTAAGAGGAAAGGAAGTGGTTGTTTTCTAAAATCGAGAAGTTATCAAAGGATATAATACGATTTGCTTCTGATTGAAAAAACTTTTAAAAGACGCATGACCATATGTTAATACATTATTTGTTGGCACCTATCAGGTAGGCAACATTAATGTCAAAACACTGCCCTGATTGCCACTTTGTTGGTGTGGCACCGAAAGCGATTGAATATCTTGAAAACAATTTTTTTTGGAGAAAATGCAATTTTTATTTCAAGGGGAATATTTTCAGTCATATCTTCAACTTTCATACATCACTCTCATCCCCTCTGTCACTATTACCAATAAAATTTAAATAGGAAAAGTTAAAGTGTGACACATCATTGAAAATGTGACTGTTTATTATGTAACTTTTGATTTAGGCGCCATCTTCCGGGAACAACAAGTGTTTCATATGACAAATAATGATATATCATTTGAAAGCCAAACTTAACAATTTGAAGTATTCATGACAATAAACTCAAAAATATCCTGGTATTTATGGAAACGAAAACTTTTATTTTACAAAAACATAGGAGTATATAGTATTATTCCAAAGGTAATCATGTATTAAATTGTTGAACGTTACATAATAACAGACAGATAGTTAAATTCCTTATAAAATTACGTTTTTAATGATGTGTCGCAGTTGGTATTTTTACTTGGACAAATAATAAAAGATGGACCACCACACACGAAGAACGATGAAGCCAACTTAACTATTCGTTTCATGATGACTTTAAACGTTAAATAAGTTTAATTATTTTAATTCCGTGATTTTCTCTGGGGTCTTCATCATATAAATGGTCATTAAATTCATTAGAGATGGTACTATGCAAGTTAGTTACAGTTTCCGAAATTAAAATTAATTCCAAATTCTTTATGTTCTCGTTAAAGACATTGGTAGTTTTGTTAAAAAATCTAAACTATTTCTCTGCACATTGACTTACCGAATATGAAAAATTTGTTAAGTTATGAAATTATTTGTTTTAAAGATTTTACAGCAAATCCTGCAATATAACCAATTACGTCTGAAACATAATTAGTCATATTCCATTATTCTGAGTTTATATACTGAAATTCTTCAATATTTTGCTACATTTTCTTGAATATTATCAGTCTTACTAGGTCCTTGGCTACTACAATTGAATCCAATGTTATGATGTTCCCTGAATCATCTGCTACTGGGGAATTAAAAGTTTCTTAAGAACTATTCTCACTTTCAAAAGTACTTAAAGTTTCATCTCGCCATTACCCCCGCCTCAGAGTCACTACCCTAGTATACTTCGAGCAGGGCCCGCTCTAGCCTTCATGTCACCCCGGATACCCAGACTATTTGCCGCCAGTTTTTTTAAATGAAATAACAATTATTTTAAAATCTTTTATTTAAAAAAAATATGTAATACATAAAAAAAATATTTAAAAAGTGCAAAACTAGAAATTACTTGTACATATAAGGTGCATTTTTATTGCAACACTTATATTCCATTGTACAAAAAATTATTGCATAACCAAGCAGATAAATATAACTACAAAATAGAGTAACCTAAAAGAAATGTTTCTTTCTAACTTTGGTTTCCGCAAATAGCCAACCTATTAAGAGGGATTTTGTGTTGTAGTTGAACGTAAAATATTCTTGATCAATTTTAATTTGGAAAAACTTCTTTCTCTAATTGCAACAGTTAATGGTATAGACAGCAATACTCTTAAAGGAACGCTTGTTACTTAAATTATATTATAATATGTTATAAACCCTCTTGTCTCGGGTTATAGGGAAGGAATTTGTTAGAGTTCTCCCCCAATTACTCTTTGACGTAAATATAAAAAAATGGATGATATAATCAGTTTTATTTACTTCGAAATATATTAATAACTGATAATCTCTTTAAAATATATAAATATTTGAGTGCAAATGAACAGCTAGTACGTACTATTCGTTGAACATATGCTTAAATGAATATTTACAAGTAGTACTTCATAAAATGAAAATTAACAGGTATGTACCATACTTATATTATAATACAATATTAACTTAAAATACATAAAGATGAGGCTCGTGAGTCCAGCAGTTTCCTTTGAGTGTGGTAAGCAGACATAAAGAAATAAAATATAGAAGAAGAAGAAGTTAAAACTAGATAATTACAATACAATTCAAATACAAATAAAACAAAATAAAATGCCAATTGGGATGATTTCTATTCACTACAATCCAAAAATTCCTGAACAGAATAAAATGCTTTTTCACATAGATATTTCTGTGTTTCTTTCTTAAACCGATGTGGGCTTGTTTTAATATTAACAACGCATTTTATTTTGTTGAAACACTTAATACCCATATAGAAAGGAGAATTCTGACCGACTCCCAGTCTAGAATACGGTAAGTGAAAATCATCAACCGCTCGAGTATCATGTGAGTGAATATCAAAATTATGCTGCAGTGAATTTCCATTAGTATATATAAAGTTTATTAGTTGGAATACATACAAGCAGGGTAAAGTAAGTATTTTAAAGGATTTAAAGATATTTCTACATGACTCAAGCGGAGATATCCCCGCCACATTCCTTATAGCTTTCTTTTGCATGATAAATGCTTTCTGAAAATGAGCAGATGAGCCCCAGAATAACAACCCATACTGTAGCGTTGATTGTACAAGCCCGTAATAAACAAGTTTAAGAATACCCTCAGACACAGTTTCTCTTAATCTCCGTATTAAAAAACACAAAGAACTAATTTTTCCAGATTCTATTAAAATATCAAAGTGTATCCCAGTATTTAAAAATAAGGGGTCAAGGAGTGAAATGGAGAACTATAGGTCAGTTTGTGTTCAGAGTCAAATGTCGAAGATATTTGAGATTTGTTACTCGGTACGTTTGATAGAATTCCTGGAACGCAATGGGATACTAAATAAGAGTCAGAATGGATTTCGTCCGGGCAAGTCTACGAACACAGCTATTCTGGACTGTCTTGAATTTGTTTATTCTGCTCTCAATGGAAAGGAACATTCTGTGGGTTTGTTCTATGATTTAAGTCGAGCTTTCGATACGATAAACCACAAACTTCTATTAGACAGATTGTTTGCAAGTGGAATACGAGGGGTTGCTTTGGATTGGGCAGCATCCTATCTTAAGGGCAGAGAGCAAACGGTCCAGATAAATGGTACTAAATCTTATAAAAGGGAGAATAGCCTTGGAGTGCCTCAAGGTTCTATTCTGGGTCCTTTGTTTTTTATTATATTTGTGAACAATGTTGCCGATGAGTGCTGTCTTAGTCTTGGACGTACTGTCCTGTACGCAGATGATACTAATATATTGTTAAGCCATTTAAATCTCGAAAATTTGGTGAGTGAATGAGTGAGTTTTAGTAATTACTGTGATAGTAATGGTCTTATTCTTAATTCAAGTAAGACATTATTTATGCAATTTTTTCCTAAAAATGTTAGTGTTGATTATGATTTATTGATAAAAGTGAATGGAAAATCTATAAAAAGTACAAACGAAATTAAGTTTCTTGGTTTGATTGTTGATTGTAAGCTTACTTGGGAAAAGCATATTGACTATGTATGTGGAAAAATTAGTTCTTTGTGTTTTTTAATACGGAGATTAAGAGAAACTGTGTCTGAGGGTATTCTTAAACTTGTTTATTACGGGCTTGTACAATCAACGCTACAGTATGGGTTGTTATTCTGGGGCTCATCTGCTCATTTTCAGAAAGCATTTATCATGCAAAAGAAAGCTATAAGGAATGTGGCGGGGATATCTCCGCTTGAGTCATGTAGAAATATCTTTAAATCCTTTAAAATACTTACTTTACCCCGCTTGTATGTATTCCAACTAATAAACTTTATATATACTAATGGAAATTCACTGCAGCATAATTTTGATATTCACTCACATGATACTCGAGCGGTTGATGATTTTCACTTACCGTATTCTAGACTGGGAGTCGGTCAGAATTCTCCTTTCTATATGGGTATTAAGTGTTTCAACAAAATAAAATGCGTTGTTAATATTAAAACAAGCCCACATCGGTTTAAGAAAGAAACACAGAAATATCTATGTGAAAAAGCATTTTATTCTGTTCAGGAATTTTTGGATTGTAGTGAATAGAAATCATCCCAATTGGCATTTTATTTTGTTTTATTTGTATTTGAATTGTATTGTAATTATCTAGTTTTAACTTCTGTTGTAATTGTAATTTTAATATTTTGTTCTTTTTCTTGTAAACTTTAAATATTTGACTAGTCTTATAAATTACTTTATTGTGATTTGAATGATGAATAAATGAATTTGAATTTGAATTTGCTCAGATGCTGCAGAGAGTTCAACTTTGAGGTGTTCTCGGTTTATTGTATGGTGTAACTGGATGTAGAGCTACGTATACAAAGCTAAGGCAAGCCCTCAAAACTACAGCTCTACTTTCTGGCAAGCAAACGCAGTATAAAAAAATAAGCAACAGGAAATAATGCAGTGAGAAACAACAAGCAAGGAACAGATAAAGAAAGAGAAGAAGGCCTAAAATCGAAAATATTCTATTAGCACTAATTTACTTTTAATAAATACTGAAACGCATACCTTTGATGTAATGTGGCCTTATTGTCTATATGGTTTTCTTCGTAAATCTAATTTAGATTCTCCAAAAATATCCTCTAACTACAAGAGTATGTCATCCCGACATAATAAAAGAATGAATCTAAATTCGATATGGTTAAGGATGGATCGAATTATCCGGCGATGGCCATAAGTTTACAAAACTTTACAAATCCAACCTTCTTCCATTAAAACCAGTAAAAGAGTGAATTGCCAGTAGCTAATGCCTTTCAGATAGAAGAGAAAGAAGAATATTTGGCATTTATCAAATTGTTTAGTTGGTCAGATCCATAGACAAATTTTGTCACCGAACATTTTTATCGATAACTATCAATTGAAATTCACTATCGTCTTCTCACAATTCCAGTAGCAGTGCTGAAGCCGATCTAAGATTTACTACTTTTATGTTGCTATCAGTGGCGGAGCAAGAATATTATTTATCATATATTTTTAATTTGATAGTTTAGGATTGATATTAGATTCTACTATCTTCATTAGAGTTTTGACGTATTTAACAATGAATTAGTTATTTTATTTGAATTTTAACCGTTGTCTTTGAACACGTAACACGCTTAAGTTTGGGGCTACCTTATAATTCTCTTTTGGATTTTCGATGGGTTCATCTCGAGCATCATATGAGAAATTCCTTTTTTTTTTCTTACGCGGTGTCGTGGGAATTGTTGATTCAAAATTGGCTTCTACGTCTATTTCGTCAGCCAGTCCTATCGCATCAAACAATAATTTCATTAAAAGATTTATCCGATCGAAGATCCTGAAAAAACTTTTTACAATTTTGCAAAAGATCAAGTGCAGATGCTAGATCATAATCTTTTGTCTCATAAATGCTTAGCAAGGCATCGTTTACGCCTCCGATATAAAATCTTTAAAGCTTTAAAGCCTCTATCCTACTCTGCCTTCTAGTAGCACTTAATGGTTTTAAAGTCAAACCCTGGACATGTTTTAGAAGAATTGCCCAGCGAAAAGTAGATGCTGAAAAAAATACATATATATGCTGAATCATATTAAAGAAATAAGCACCTTCCAAAGATGCTTTTACCATATCCTTAACTACTAAATTGAGACAGTGACTACTACATGGAATGTAGAAAGCTCGCGGATTTAGGTTCTTAATCCTAGATTGCACTCCTGATTTATCGCCCCGTTGTCATATCCCTGTCCTCTTGTATCCTCTAAATTTTAACTCAAATTATTAATTTCTGCAATTGTAATTTCAAACATTTGCTTCCCTGTAGACCTTTCAACTGGAAGAAAACCCAAAAAGCTTTACTTAATTTTGATTTCAACCTCATCTTGATTGGAATCAGTTATATTGATTGAAACATACCTGATATCAAGTCATTTGCTCCACCTTAGAAATATCAGGAGTGCAATCTAAAATTATCGAATAATATTTGGCTTTTTTTATTTCATTAATAATATAAGATTTCACACTTTGATACAATAGGTCAATTATCTCGTTTTGAATATTTTTCCCCAAGATAGTGAGCTTTCGTTTCTTTTTTAAGCACCCTACGTAAGTGTTCTTCCATGATGGGGTCAAATTCAGATAATAGGTCCACTATTTTAAGAAGTTACCGTTATTATTGTAACATGTCATCGTGACATGTTTCAATTTTTCATTAGTTATTTAGGAGCGTTACTTATTATTCAGTTACTCCTACTTTAATATTAGGTTCAGTTCTAAAAAAGATTTTTGTGACTGAATATGATTTTTAGAAATTTCGTGGTCCTTTAGAGTTTGATTCAGATGCTTCCAACTGTTAAACCCCTCCTTTGAAAGGGAACTAAGAACACAGCCAAAAATTTAGCAGCAAAAGCAATGTACGCAATTTTTTAAAACAGTCTCTTTAAACTTGCTTTCCACTACTTAAAATTCTTTTATAATAATTAGGGCTAAATTTTCTACCAGTCTCATCGTATGGGAATTTATAATTGTACAATGGTTTAGGTGGACCTTGCCTTATCAAAAATATTCTTTTGGCATCTGGTAGTATCATTGGCCAGAGTGCTGGATCTGTACTTAAAGGTTGTTGAACGCTTTCTGTAAATGCCATGTTGGTATCAATAGCGCAGTTATTTGGCGATGGAGGGCTGCCACTGCCAGTTGCAAGTATTAGTTCAGGTATACCGTTCATTGTTGTCAGTGTCTTTCAATGCTGTCTTTGATGTATAACATTTTGAGTCGACGTACTTTGTAAATAAATTAGTAAAGTGCCAGCTTGTTTTTGTCTTTGCATTTCCTTTTCCACCCTTCGTTTTTTGCGCCCCTCGGACTCGGAAACATATGAAATTCAAACAAACGTTTAAAAAAAAATGTTTGCTACTACTAATACTACTAATCAAAATACCCTAATTTCGTAGATTCGCTATGTTAACGGTTAACTTACCTTATAAAATTACAAATCACACTGATTATTAAACCACAACAGTATATATAATTGAGAGTTGCACTTGTTATCACCACCGACGAATTAGCAAAAATAATGCTATGTTGTAATAAGACAGCCCTTTTTTAATTGAAGACAATAAACTAGTCATTTCGTGTCTATTCTTAATTCAGACACGATCATGCGGTAGTCGCCGGCACCATGCTTGCTAATTTAGTGATTTATAATATGGCATATATGCGATGTGCGGTTACCGTTTGCGGTTATATTAAGTAGTATAAATAACACCAGTCTTCCTTATTTAATAATTATTGATGAATAATTAATTATTTATTCGGAATTACCTATTTTCTTTACAACTATATAGATGAAAAAGAAGTATTTTAACTTTCTTGTAAAAACAGTGATAAGAAATGTTTTTACAAATTAAAAGCGGCATGCTATTATTATTAATATTTTTATTTTAATATTTATAATATTTTCTCAGATTCTGACAGTGAAAATGCCGCACCGGGCAAATGTCCGGGTTGTTCGGCCTTGAAGCGGGCCCTGCTTCGAGGCAGGCGGTCCCTCATACACTCTCCGATCATCTTCTCCCTTCTATGACTCCTACCTCTTAAGCCATATCAAGCTCTCCCCCCCCCCCCTAATCATGCTCTCCACTACACTAATAATTAGCTCCATCCATTCCTCCTCTCCCCTCAGCATTATCTCCCAATACACCGCCAGCCCTAGTTTCTTCTCCAACTTCTTCAACATTTCTTCGTTCTGCCATCACATCAAATGCGTAGGACCTTGACAGTACCGTCGCTGCCAGTCCACCCACTATCCTGTACACCTGCACCACCCTCAGGAGTGGCCTAACCCTCGCATTGACCCCACACTTCCGCACCGTACAGCATACTCTGCTCAATCGTCTCACCAATTACTCGCATCTTCCCTTCTGCCATCCCTTTCATATTACATATCAATCTCCCCAGCTATGCTGCCCTTACTTTCTCCTTCTGTATCGCCTTTACCATATGTGTTTTGAAGGATAGTTGGCTATTCATCCACACCCCTAGGTATTTCAGACTCCTCCATACGAATTATCCTATCCTTCACCATCACCCCCACTTCCCTCGTCTTGCTCCGTCCCTTCACTAGTAGCCCCATTATATTTTCTTCCGCCACTTACAGTCCGCACCGCTCAATCTTTTCCACAATCGTCCTACACATCCTCTTCGCCTCACCCTTTGCAGTACATACCAGGTACACGTCTTCCGAATATACCATAATCTCACACCCCTCTTCACATACTATCCCACAAACCTCATCAAACACATATTTCCAGAGCGTCGGTCTCAGAACCGAGCCCTGGGGCACTCCATCCTCCATCCCATACCTCCTCCCTCTAGAATCTAACTATCACCCGCCCCGTAAGGTAGTCCTCTATTAGGCTGACCAACCCTTCCCCTACCCCAAGCCTCAGCAATGCATTCAACACTGCCCGTTTACTGATACTGTTGAACGGCTTCCCGATGTCGAAGAACACGACTAGGGCCAATTTGTTGTTCCTCCACCAAACCCATCACTCTTCCCAGCACCGAGGTGCATAATTTCCCTTTCTTCACAAACCCGTGTTGGTTTTCCCTAAAACCCCCATTCCTACCAACTTCCTCCTCAATCCTATCCTTTATTAGCCCCTCCATTAATTTACCCATACCACTCAGTAGGCTGATGGACCTGTAGTCCTCCGCCCGCTTCCCCTCTTTACCTGTCTTCCTCATCATTATTACCCTGACAAATATTTCACTTAAACAGTATTTAAACATTCAAAAATATTTCACATCAACAAATTTATTCAAAATTCTTACTCAATAATTAGTAAACAAATGCAGACATTTTACCGCAAACGAATACAAGTTCAAAGCGGTGTTGCCTAGCTTTTATTTTCATAACTTTTTTGACAAAAATGATTTTATTGGTCATGAAAATACTTTTGCCTAGATTCATTGTGAAATATATTTCCCATTTACCAAATTTAATAAGGACTAGAGCCAGATTCTCTTATTGATTTTTAATAATATTATGATGTATAAATCCATCTTTGTGAAATCTAACGTGCATTCAGATAATAAACGTTACTGTAAAATTTGGCAATACTGAGATGTACTGTAAGTTGGCTTCAACTATATTCAAACATGCCAGGCCTATCTTTTATTATTCATCCAAGTACTTTTCCTATTTAAATTTTATTGGTAATAGTGACAGGAGAGGAGAGGGATGTATAACAGTTGAGGATATAATCGAAAGATGTCACCCTTGAAATAAAAATCGAGTTGTATTTTCTTATTTACGTTTTTAAATTATAAAACATATTGTAAATGATACACAGCGTCCACGGAAGGGGTATCCTATCCTATAGGCGAGAAATGTTTAAATATTAGTTTTAGTGAAAAATGTCATTCTTGATCAAAAGTTTTGCTTGTTCTGAAACCCCATAAAATGAAATAAAATTCAAGTTTTTCAAAACCCGTCTCATTTTATAGCCAGTTTTATGAAAACTATGAATTTTTGCACTAAGTTCAAAAATCATGAATTAATCTAGTGAGTGGCGTTTACGATGTACCAAGTAACTGTCAACTTTTATAAATAATTTTCAAATTGTCATTCTTTAAGAAATATTTGACAACAATGTTAACTATTCAAGAATTATAATAACTATCAAAAATAACAATACAGAATAATAATGTAAGAAACACTAAGTGAACAAAAAAATCTATTCAATATATCCTCCTCCAGCTTCAAAACATCTCTCAATGCTCTTTCTAAATTCTTTGTAAGTATTTCGCAGCATTTCTGGGATAATTTCGTTAACGGCATCAATGATAACTCGTATATGTCAAAATAGAGAAAGCTTTTAAATTAAAAAAAACTATATTAATTACATTATTAGACTTGGAGCTGATAAAATTATAGAAAAATGTTAGCTACGGCTCAAAAAACATTTAAGATGATCCGCCCCTGGATCTATCTCATTCCACTGAAACATGACATGAGTTGAATGCATATTTATTAATCTAGCTTATTCCACCAAAAAGTAGTATGATTCTAATGTATATTTATTAATCTAGTTTATTCCACCAAAAGTGGCATGATTTGAATGTATATTTATTAGTTTAGCTTATTCCACCAAGAAGTAGTATGATTTTAATGTATATTTATTAATCTAGCTTATTCGATCAAAAAGTAACATGATTTCAATGTCCTTAAGTAGATCCGTTTCTGAATTTGTCATACTTACTAACAAATTCTTAGTAATAAACTTGAAATTTCAATCAACTAACTATTAATGTAGTAGAGACATTTATACATCTGTACAAGACTAATATCGAGTTTAATTCTTTTTTTCATTATTAGAACTTCGTTAATTGCTAAAAAATTATTAAATACAAACTTTCTAAATCGATGAAACTGCAGCACAGCGACTAATATATTTTGTAGGTGTTACGAGAAGAAGATAAATTCGATAAACAATTGTTTAAAGAAAAAGTAAAGGCTAAACATAAAGAAGAAAAGAGAAAATTGAAGGAGAAAAAGAAACAGGAACAGGCCAAAGATGATTTTGGAGAAAGTGATAGCGAGGACGAAGTGCCAGATATGGACTGGTTACCAGATCCTGATCAAATTTATGGAGAAAAATCTGAAGCAGAAATAGAACGTTTGAAAGACGATATCGAAGAAGAGAAAGGATCTTCAAAAACTGCCAAGAGTAAAGAAAAGAAGTAAGTTCATTGAATTAATTATATTACACAGGGTTGCTACAAAAGATTCATTCAATTTCAAATCCCAATTGGAACATTTTCTGCGTGGAACAGTCATCTGCCTCTCATAGAGGACGCTAGTTAAACATTTCGTACCGAGTAGTTTTAAACATACATTTTTTGAGGTTAAATTTTCTAGTCCAAGTTTGATGTGAACTCAAACATTCAGTTTTACGCCAAAAATGTTCTCTTGGTATATTGTGTACCAGATTTAATCAAAAGTAATTTAGGAAAATTGTTTTTTTTTCTCATTTATGTGTTGTCCTACTTTCTATTCCATTCTATTGCGTTTGTATATTTGGGTTGCGCACTATGATATTTTCATCATTTTAGATACATAATGTTTTTTATCTTTGCAGAAATAAAAAGAGAATGCCCGAACAAAAAATCGACGACCTACAAACTGTTTTGAAAAAGAAAAAGAAACATAAAATCAAAGAAATTAGTTCTTCACTTTCCGTAAATGAAGCCGAAGAATTAGCATTGTTATTATTAGGGAAAACGTAAGAGATGTAAATAAAATATTTTTTAAATACAAGAGTTATATTTCAAAAATTTAAATATTTCAACATTTTATTGCTTGAATACGTATATTAACAAACAAATGCTGTTAGATTTGGTTCTCCCATATTTCTAGTATAACTATGCTTTTCCTATTCTTTTGTGATGCTGGGATACAGGGCATGGACTAGAAAGATGAACTAATGGTCACTTTTTATTTGTCATAATCTCAGGTGACAAAGTAATTTGTTTTATTACAAAAATGACATATCGACAATACCGAATGTGTTTTGAAGTTTATTAAACAGTAATAATATATGTTTACATAATCCTCCTTAAAGAAACTATCTTTGTTATTATATTTCAAATATATTTTATTAAACAATTATTAGTTTTCGTTATATTGAGGCCAAGTTGATAAACAAAATATGTTATTAATTATTTGAAATTACGCATTAAGTGAATCATGGACAGTGATTCCAAACCAACTGAGCAAACTAAATGCAATTGAAATGAAATATTTAAGGAAAATAAAAGGAAAGACAAACATGGATAGAATTAAGAATGAAGAAATAAGAAATAATCCAGAACAAGAACCAATTGAGAAGAAATTAGAAAGAAAACAGCTGGAATGGTATGGACCTATAGTATGAATGGGCACAAAGAGAATACAAAGAAAAGTATTAGAGATGAAAAACCCAATAAAAAAGAGAAGAGGCCGACCGAGGAAGACATGGATACAGAAAATAGAAGAGATAGGGACAAGAAGATACCAGCAAGTAACTGAAATTTAAAATCCGACGCTCGCAAAGGCAAAAGGAGTTTCGTGAAAGAAGAAGCTGCTTCTCGATGACTCTTATAATTATCTCCCACAATCAACACTATTTCAATTTTTTCCTCATTACTTAACTGAACCGCCATTTCTTGTATTTTGTAAAATCTAACTAGCGATTTGACGTTTGCTGTCAGTGCATCCTAGATAACAAATCGTTCTATACGCAAATTGCAAATCTCCTGAATTTGTCAGGACAATGCTGATACAGACAAGTTAATAAACACAAAAAAATTTTTGTTTCATGGCAGATGGATAATATTGGATATCTGACAATAATTTTCAATAATGATCAACTTTTTTTGATAACAATTGTCAATATTATCAAAAATGAAGGTACTTTACTCTTGAGCAAAAATTCATATTTTTTACATACCTCGTATACCACTAACAAATTTTGATATCTGATGAGTGCATTCCAGGTTATGAACCATGCACAACTTTTTATGAAGAATAACTTTTCTTCATAAAACTAAGAATAAAAACGTTTTCCATATGGTTCCGACTTAATTGGATACACTGTGTATAGTTTACAGGAAGGACAGAGATTTTACAAAAACAGGTAAAAAAAGAGGGGGCGGTGTTTTAATTGCAGTACATAAGAAATTTAAATCTAAGTTACTTAGTGTAGATACGGATTTAGAGGCTGTGTTTATCGAAATTAATATTTCTGGTAACAAAATAATTTTAACTAATATTTACTTGCCACCTCAGTCACGAAATGATGATTATATAGCGTTTGCCGAAATTTTTTCTCAGCTTGATAACATAATAGATTCCAATACATATTTTGTAATAATGGGTGACTTTAATTTACCCAACATAAATGGAACGGAGTTTAAATGGGAAAATAATACTTCAGATAAAATTTCATCATTAATCGAATTAACGAATATCTTGAAGCTAAAATTTTTAAATAATATATTAAATGAAGATATGCGAACATTAGATCTTGTATTGTGTAATGTCTGTGGAAAAAAACGAATATCCGCTGACCAAAGAGGATAAAAAACACCCCATTCTTCAACTTACGATTAATATTGATAAAAAATGTAAAACATTTCGGGAAATGAACAACCTAACATATCAATATAATTTTAAGAGAGCTAATTTTGATTTACTCTCCAAGTTACTAAGGGATTGCAATTGGGAGTTCCTAGATTGTATAGATGATGTAGATACTGCAGTAGATTTATTTTATCAAAAACTCTATAATATTTTTGTGTACCCAAATTTAAATCTAGTAACAATAAAAATACCAAATTCCCTCCATGGTTTACTCCGGATATAATCCGTTTGTTGCAGGAGAAGGAATATCACAGAACAATGCAAAAAAAATCTAAATATCACTTAAATGAATTCAAAAGACTAAGAACTCTGTTAAAAACGAAATTAAAAAAGCATATAACATATACATCCGTAACATTGAAGACGGCATTAACGATAATCCCAATTTGTTTTGGAATTTTGTGAAAAATATAACAAAGCAGATTACTGTTTCAAGAATCCTGATAATGATCGCATTAATATTACGGATAAATCAATAATATCAGCCGAATTTGCGAACTATTTTCAGTCGGTGTATGAACACAACTCGTCTACCTACCATCCGAGTTTTTTTAATCCTGCAGATAATTATAGTTCAAACTTTAATTGTTTACAATTTACTAGGATCACTGTTCAGGATATTCACAATGCCTTTAAAAAGCTTAAACCAAAGTTCTCACCCGGACCCGATGGCATTCCGGGATATATATTTAAAGCCAGTCGCGATAATTGTGTTACAAAAATCACTTAACAATAACTACTTTCCAAAGGTGTTTAGGATCACCAAGGTTACTCCGATACATAAAAAAGGCCCTAGGGACGAGTTCAGTAATTACAGGCCGATTATCATAGCAAACTGTAGCGCTAAAATTTTTGAATATATATTATATGATAAACTATATTCGCATTTTCAAACTGTTTCATGTAATCAGCAACATGGCTTTGTAATAAGAGGTCTATATTGAAACAAATCTGCCAACGTTCTCCAATTATGTAGTTGAATCACTGGATAAAGGGGAACATGTTTATGTGGTATATACAGATTTCGTCAAGGCTTTTGATAAAGTAAACCATGATATACTTTTAAGAAAGTTAAATTTACTGGGAATGAGCATGCAACTTATCTTAGTGATAGGTGGCAATATGTGTATTTCATGGGTGAGAAGTCTGAGGTATTTATGGCGGAATCTGGTGTACCACAGGGATCTAATCTAGGGTCATTACTTTTTATAATTTTTATAAACGAAGTGCCTTCCTTAATTACATCTGAGTGTTTATTGTTTGCGGACGATTTAAAAATTTACACAAAAGTGAATAACTCAAATGATCATCTACAATTACAACACGACATAGATAAAATATATAATTGGTCGCTAACTAATAAATTACCATTTAACACTAGCAAATGTGTTGTTTTGACATTCAGTCGCCAAAAAACCTTAACCATTTTTATTATACAATGGGGGATGCTCAATAAACGAGAGTAAAGGAGATAACAGACCTTGGTATTTTACTCACTGGTAAGTTTAGCTTTAAACCACATATTCTTAACATCGTTTCTCAATCATATAAATTACTTGGGTTTATAAAACGTACTACTCATGCTTTTACTAATGTTAAGTCGATTACAAGTATTTTTAATTCGCTTATAAGAAGCAAGTTGGAGTTTGGTAGCATAATCTGGAATTCACTTATTAATATAAGCCTTACAAAATAAGTTTGTGAAATATATCTATTTTAAAAAACACAAGAAGTCCCCTAAATATGAGTCTTATGATCCATTAAGGTCAGCGTTTAGTATTGATAAATTAGTCTGCAGGAGAAAACGTCGAGATTTAATTTTTCTTTATAAGTTGTGCAACCATTTAATAGACTCAGCTGATCTTCTCAGTCAATTAAATTTCCACGTACCCGATCATCGAACCCGTCCTAGGAACTATTTATTCTTAACACCTTCGATAAATTCGCTAGATAGAATATGTCACCTATACAATAGCGTAAGTGAAAATCTCGATACTGGACTGCTAGCAATTAAACTGTGTAAATTTAAAATATCTATTGCGGATCTAATATTAGAGAATTAACCTTATGTGTACATTGAGTCGTTTTTGTCGCATAAAATATATGCTAGCGTTGTAGTATTAGTACTAATTTGTAATCACAGTTGCATAGAATAAGGGAAACCTGTTTGCTTCTGTAAATAAATAAATCTGTCGGTATCTGGACTTGGAAGCTGTATGGTCCGGTAGAGTGGATGGTGTGAATTCTGTAAAGGTCCGTACAGAGCTGTAGGGAAAGAAATAAAAAAAACAGGAGAAACAGTAGGAAATTGAAAAGGAGGAATAAAATGAACAGATGAGGAGCTTATACTCCAATACATATAAAATTTGAATTTAATTTTCAAAATAAAACCACAGAAATCTGTTCATTCTTATCCGCCCTGTTCCCAAAATAATCAGAACAAGCAAATTTAAATCTGTGGAAAATAACCATATAGAGAATCTGTTATAAATTCGCTTCATAAAATAACTTTGGACGCCACCAGATTTTTTTTAAAGGCAACGACGAAGAAAAACTGGAAACGCCATAACAAAAACCTTGTTTTTTTTTAAAAAACGAAATATTTTAACTAAATAGAAAAATCGAAATAGAATGATTTGTAAGCACACAATTACAATTTGAAAATATATAGATAACTTACCAGCCAGAAGAATTAATATCACACAGAATGAACAAGCGACGATTCCTTGAATCGTAGTTTAAATAGCAATTGAACGATGGTAAAAACTATCACCGATATGTTCCTAATATTTAAAATAAAAGGATTTGGAATTAGAGGTGCGAGTAGCCGACGAATAAGTAACGTTCCAAAATAATTGATGAAAATAGGAACATGTCTCAGCGACATGTTACATGGTAACAATTAACTTTTACTGTACTTATATTCCTAATTGTCTGATCCGTAAACCTGGAACCCAGATTGAACAATATTGATTTTTTTGAAAATATCTTTAAAATATTGTTATAGGCGAAGGTACCTATTATAAAACAAGAATAATACTAAATACTAACTTACCTCTTAGAACTACTTTCACGTTCACTTGTAACTATAAGATACACTTAACTCACTACGAGACTACGACTACCACAATCCAAATGAACCCCACAATGTGTTCTGGCGAAATTATAGTTAAGATTAGATCCAAGTTTACATTTTTCAATATATTTAATCCAAGTACAAATCTAGCATACCATTTCGTTATTCATCAAACACAGCCGCATTTTTTATTATACTGCATGTAGGTAGTCGCTGATGGAGCTTGAGTTTTTTGTAGAAGTTTTTGTTTTGTTTTCGAAGAATTATTCTACCCATACAATAAATACAGTGTTTAATGAAAGTCGGTACTACAAAAACGATTTTATACAAATTATAACAAATTTTGCCTGAAATTGTTCATAAATATGGCAAGGTTACACCTTTATAGTTTTTATAAAGTTAATCTTGAAACTAAAAACGAATAACTTTTACTACAATATTTTGTGTTCCTTCTGCAGTTCACAGAAGCAACAAAAAATAATTCAATATTGCTCAATTCAGGTTACGAGTTGACGGTGCTCTTCAAACAATCCGTTATCGGCGAACCTAACATGAATATTGTAAATCAAAGAAAAGACACAAAATCGCTGCTTTCGGCTTTCTACTCTACTGGATCTATTCTATAAAAAGTGTGTGAGCGGGAGTTCAAAGTTGTCAGATTTAAAAGAATCAGTAAATTGGTACATTTAGATGAAAACTAATTTATTAATAATATTTAGTATAGGTATGCTTTAATGCCAATGCGCGCGAGGCGCGGTGCATTGCACCTTCCGCACCTGCCTAGCGCCGGCAATTTGGTCTACTTCTTCATTTCCTTTTATACCGGAATGTGATGGTACAAAACATAAATTCGACGGTGGCATTTTCTTCTTTTAAGTACGCGAATTCTGTTTTGATCAGTAAGGCGATTGGATTTTTGGTATACAAGTGTTGGATAGTTTGTATAGTGAGCTGAGTGAGTATGTTATTAGTAGAGACAGGGACTTTTTAGATTCTTTAATATGAATGAGTGCTTGTAATAATGCATACAACTCTGCAGTATATGAAGAAGGATCAGGTTGAAATTAAATTTTATGGATGTATTCAAAGTGAGGATGGCTGCTCCTATGCCGTCTGATGATTTGGAAGCGTCAGTGAATATCATAAAGTGGTTTTGGTAGTTTTCTTTTTCTATTAAAAAATACTGTTTAATCAGGTTAATTGGAGTTTGCTTTTTCTTACCTAATATATTGAGGTTGGTATTGATTCTGGGTATGGGTATTAACCAGGGTGGAGAGGTTCGGATATTTGTTGGGGAATTGAAGTTGTAGGTCCTTAAGGTTTCTTCTGACTCTTTCGTAAAATGGTAGGTCTAATCTTGTTGTGATGTATGCCTCCTGAAAGAGATCTGTGAACGTATTTGTATAAGTTTTTGGTCTGCACTCCAATTTTTACTGGCTATGGTTTTTATGAGATTTATTCAAGCTTGGCATGCTTTTTTCAAATCGCCTATATGTTTTTTCCACGACAGTTTTTCATCGAACGTCATACCTAGGAAACGAATATTATCTGTGAAATTGAGTGTTTGATTGTATAGCTTCATACGTGGTGTGGGAATATTGCGTTTTTTTGTGAATAAGATGCACTTAGTTTTTGTTTCCAGTTTATTGTAAATAATTTTGAATGGATGTCATGTTTTTTCCTTTGGCAAATAGAACTAAGTCATCAGCATATAGTCTACCGTTGACAAGTGGCGAGCATTTTGATCTAGTATATCATTTATAGCTATTAGAAAAAGTGATTGATCCTTGGGGTACGCCGTTCTCTTGTATTTTTTTATTTGAGGTAGCGTTGTCTGATCGTGCTTGAAAGCTGCGAAATTTGAGAAAATTTGAAATGAATTTTAACATATTACCTCCAATATTCCAAATTTGTAATTTCAATATAATATTACCTCTCCAAACAGTATTGTAAGCCTTTGTAATGTCAAATAAGACTGCGACACAAAATTGTTTATTTGCAAATGCTTCGTATTTTCCTGATTCTAAGTCTATTAAGTTATCTGTGGTGGATCGATGGTCTCTGAAACCGCTTTGTTGTGGAATAAGGAGTTTCTGTTTTTCTAGGAACCATCATAGTCTCTTATTGACCATTTTCTCTAAAACTTTACATATAGTGTTGGTTAGGGATATTGGGTGGTATGATTCTGGAGATGTTTGAGATTTATCTGATTTAAGGAGAGGCAATACTACAGCTTCAGACCATCAACCCTCCATTTATTCATAGTCTCAAAAAGATTTTGCTACTAAGTAAATTCTGGAGAGTCTTCGTTGCCTCAAACCACTCACATTATATTCATTTATTACTTCATTGAAGTAGATTATTAATTAGCAACGAATTAAAAAATTGAAAGTTTGGTTGTATGCAGAGCTTCTTCCTATTCAATTTGAATAATGATCAAACCAATAACTACCAACAGGGAATTTTTGTTTATTGGTTATAAAAAATGTTGTGACAAATGATTTGTAAAGTTTTACTTTAGTTTTAGTTGTAACTTGTAGTATTTCAACTCTTAAGATTATTTGTTTGATCTGTTGTACTTTTCTCATGGTGTGGATTGTGTGATGAAGAGAGTGTCACATAGACCTAGGGGTTGCAATGGGGACATGATAGGCTGGAAGACATCGATTTTGCACATGATTTGTGTCTGATGTTCCCAACACTGGCTGATATGAAGGGAAAGATGGAATACCTCCATAATCACGGCGCAAATTTGGCGTTAAAATAAATTTTGAAAAAACAAAAGAAATAAGGAACAACCAGCAGCTGATGGTGAACAAAAAGATCATCGAGTATGTGGATAAATTCCAATACCTGGTAAGCATTGTGTCTAGGACAGGCGGGACTGATGAGGACGTCACCAGCAGGATTAGAAATGCCAAAGGAGCATTTGCACAATTTGCACCAGTCTGGCGTTCAGGGGAAATGTAAAGCAATACTAAACTAAGAATATTTAAAACAAATGTAATGTCAATTCTTCTGTATGTCTGCCAAACATGGAAAGACATAAGAACAGTTACAAATAAATTGCAAGTATTTATAAGTAAATGTCTCCGAATAATTATCAACATATACTTACCAGATACAATAACAAATGAAAAATTAATACCAAGAGCAAATGAAAATCCTATTGGAGAGACCATAAAGAAAAGGAAATATGGCTGACTAGGCCAGTCAACAACATCAGTCGTCAAGCCTTGGATTGGAATCAGTAAGTAAGTCTGCTGTACTAATTTGATTTGGTCTACTTAGTTTTAAGGTTTGAAGTTGATCAAAATGACTCTGGAGGTTGACTGTTGCAATACAAGCAAATGATATATTTCACGTTTTGTTTTGATTATAAATATTTTCGATTATTGCTAATAAAAAGACGTTTATATTTAATCTGGGCAATTTATTTCCTGCACTCTACCAAAAAGTGAACAACTTTATCTTTCCAAAATGCGTTACAGCTCAGGGCGGGTCTTGGCGATCTCAACAGTAGACCTCCACATCGATCTGTCTTTAGCAAACTCCATACTGAGACTTGCATGGTTCGGAGATTATCCGTGACATCGTCCATCCATCTCATTTTCGGTCCTGCTCTTCTCGTGTTGTAGATACAATATTTAATTTAGATTTGAGGGGTTATGTATTCTTTTTATTTGTTTGCATTATTTACTATTGTTTGCAGTGCCATATTATACAATAGGCTAACTAGGCTATAGCCTAGGGCGCTGTGAAAGAGATAGGCGCCGACTGACCGGACTAACCACTAACGATAGTCACAATTCGTGCAAATCATTTTTGCTGTATACGTATTTTTTTCGTGGAGATCGAATGTGTTGGAAGGCACCAATATTAAACAAAATTTTATTGACAACATTAGTGAATAGAGACATCATTATTTCAGGCGGCCGGGTTTGAATACTTGTATAGATTGAAAAGCACCGCTTTACATCCATATATTTTGATTATCACTGCGGTATTGTGGTACCTATAGACAAATCTCTTTTTGCTGATTTGCGGCAGTGACGGGATGCCGCCAGAGATAAATATGCTAATATGCAAAGTACCGCCACGTGCGCCTTGCGCTCGCCAAAACAAAAAAACCGACAAAGGGTGATTGGAAACGCAACATCAAAGTTTACCAAATAAATTGGTAAACTTTGAAAACATTTATTTTAAAAATTGAAGGTAGTCAGTTGAGTTAGTTCAGTCGCTGGCAGTAATCGAGTAATCGTCAATTAAAATAATATCTATCAGTTGCGGTATTTTTGTCTTGTTTATCATTTTATCGAAAACAATGAGTGGAAGTGGAGGAAGTAGAAAACTTAGTGGGTGGGAAAGGAAGAAGGCTGAAAAAGAAAAGCAAGAAAAATGGAGAAGTTATTGAAAAAAATAACCAAATTAAATTCTTTTTTTGTAAACCTGTTCGAGGTACGGAAGCCGATGCAGATAATGAACAACAATCAACTCTCAGTAATGATGATATTATGGATAGAGGTAAGCAGATAATTGAATAACGCGGTGTAAGAATGTAATTTTTATTTTTGTATCCTCTAGAAACCGCAATAAACTCATGCAATTCTGATACTTGATGAACTTCAGGACTGTGCATCTTCATCAGGCAACCCTCAAGAAACGTCAGAATTATTTTCAAAAGTCGATTTCACGGACCCAGCTGGATGGGCTATAACCGAAAGTTTCATAAATTACATTGTAATGAACCCATCTGTAATTGTACAAGAAATTTCTAAAATGGATTTCCAAAAATCGAAACGAATTTATGATATTCATAGTGGATTTGCTTAAAAAAATATGTTTTTCAAAACTTTGCACAACGGGGAAACTGTATGTCGTCAATGGCTATTATATTCAGCACTAACAGGAAATGTTTATTGTTTGTATTGTAAATTATTTAACCGGACAAAAACGAATTATTTCATGACTGGATTCAACGACTGGAAAAATACCCATCGGATTTCTGAACATGAAAAATCTTCTGAATACTGTGAAAATGCGAAGGCGTATATTGCGCGATCAAATGTATTAGGGAAAATAGATACCGAAGTTCATAAGCAGTACCTTGCAGGAAGATATTACTGGGTTAACATACTTAAACGAGTAGTTGCAGTTATAAAATTTTTGACATCGCGTGGCTTAGCATTTAGGGGTTCTAGTAAAATGTTTGGAGCTATTGATAACGGTAACTACCTAGGTTCGTTAGAGCTTTTAGCAGAATTCAATCCGTTTCTGAAAACCCACATTGAAACAAAAGGCAATCCAGGAAAAGGAAATGTTTCTTATTTGTCATCAACTATTTGTGATGAATTTATAAAACTCATGGCTGTTGATCTAAGGGAACAATTTGCATCAGAAATAAAAAACAGGAAATATTTTGCAATAATCATAGATTCTACACCCGACATATCCCATACTAGAAATGCCTGTGGATATGGTGTACACACTATATGCAAATTGAGTGAATGAAAACGACGAATACTCAGTGTGTATTAATTTATTACTTTTAGGCTAAGCGCTTTCGGCTGTTAAGCCATTATCAAAGCCGTCGTCATTTAAAAAGTAATTGTCAAAGACATCAAGCCGATCAAATACAAGAATCAATACTCAAGATCTATCCAACCATCGTTATGATTGAGTCATTCTAATAAAAACTTTAAATACCCTATTATAAGGGTGTAAAATTATATTCATAAGATGTAAATACACTCAAAATTAAAAAACTGAATTCAGTTTTTTAATTTTGAGTGTATTTACATCTTATGAATATAATTTTACACCCTTATAATAGGGTATTTAAAGTTTTTATTAGAATGACTCAATCATAACGATGGTTGGATAGATCTTGAGTATTGATTCTTGTATTTGATCGGCTTGATGTCTTTGACAATTACTTTTTAAATGACGACGGCTTTGATAATGGCTTAACAGCCGAAAGCGCTTAGCCTAAAAGTAATAAATTAATACACACTGAGTATTCGTCGTTTTCATTCACTCAATATCCCATACTGACCAACTTACTGTTGTTCTGAGATATGTAATTTAAAATGGTTCGGTAGTAGAACGATTTATTACATTTGCTGCTAAGGTAGGGCACAAAGCTTCAAGTATGGAAACAGCAGTTTTGACAGTTTTAGAACATATGTCATTAGACATACAGAACTGTAGAGGACAATCTTACGATAACGCTAGCAACATGTCTGGTCGATATTCTGGTTTGCAAGCTAGAATAAAAAAAAAGAACAAATTGGCAAAATTTATACCATGTGCTGCGTATTCACTGAATTTAGTAGGAACCTGCGCTGCAGAGTTGTAACAAATTTCTTCTTGTTTGTGGAAAAAATATACACTTTATTTTCAGCATCAACCTATAGGTGGGAAATAATGAAAGAGTGTTTAACACGTAACAGAACTGTGAGTGGGTCAGAACTACATGTGCCTAAAAAACTTTCAGCTACTAGATGGTCAGCTAGAGTCGATGCCTGCACCGCTCTTTATGACAGTTACGATGCTTTTAAAGAAGATTTGAATTTTATTGTGAATGATACCTTGCAAGCACCTAAAACAAAAGCTGAGGGGAAGGGTATATTGCAAAAAATGTTGAGCTTGGAGACTGGTATTATACCTCTTTCTGGAGAGATATTTTAATTCAATTCCACAAAACAAGCCAGTCTTTGCAAAAGCAAAGTATGGATATAGTGACAACCGTTCAACTCTATAAATCATTCATTCACTTTGTTACGGAAATGAGAACTTATAACAAATACGAGGAAAGCGGTAAATTGTTAACAAAATGTAGTACCTATACATTGGATTAGAAAAGGAAGAAAAAAAGGAAATGTTTGCCAGGAGAGAGTGATGGAGAAACTACTTTTGATGGTAGGACAGATATGGAAGTAAATATGTTCTACGTGGTTGTATACAATATAGTATCAGAACTCGAGAGGGTAAAAAATTCGTACGATGAAATCAATGGATCTTTTGGTTTTCTTACAAACTTAGAAAACACTGAAGACAATATAATAAAAGAAAAGTGCAGACATCTTCAAGGAATTTATACTATAAATTTGGATTGTAATTTTGAAAATGAATATGTACAATTCAAAATATTTTATTCAAACTCTGGACTCACCTAACTCTGAGAAAATAAACATCAAAAACTATGTCATGGTTGTAAACACTCCGCAGCAGAAATTTAATTTGTACGTTTCCCAACATGGACATTATTTTAAGAATATATCTGTGTCTTCCAGTGACGAATTGTACAGGCGAAAGGGCCTTCTCCGTGTTAAAACGAGTAAAAAATTGCTTAAGCAATTCTTGAACAGACGATAAAACTGCTGACCTCTCAATATTATGTATAGAATGTGAGGCACTAAAAGAAAGAAATTTTGACGATATCATGCACAATTTTTTAAGTATTAAGTGTCGTAAAATCCATCTTTAAATACTCGATTTGTACATTTTCACAAATACATATATATTTTGTGAAACGTGTTTTATTTTACTTGTATTTATATTTTTACTTTCCTAGTTTAGAGGCGCCAAACTGATGTCAGTCTAGGGCGCTCTAATGTCTTAATCCGGCCCTGATTGTACTAAAAACGATGTTAAAATTGAATACTGATTGTTTGGGTATGATTTTTATATCCAATTATTTGTTACAACTTCTTATGTGCATAAGTACACTGATGATTTATTTTTGTATATAGAAAAGCGCAGTTTCAGCGTTTTCTGCCAATTTAACAAAAGAAATTTCCGAATTGAGACTCGTTTCAAGGAAAACTTTACATGTTTTCAAATATTCCTCTTATACCATCCTATTTTTCATTTAATTTTATTATTAATCCAACTTTTGATCAGTAAAATAACAATAAACATATTCATCAACTTTTTATAATAAATCAATAAAAATAATATAATCTGTATAATATATAAACCTTAACTTTCATTCCCAAAGTAACTATGATTTTTTTAACATCAGAAATGGGATTGCTCACATAAGATTATGTTGAAAATTGTTATAAATTCATTAGTTTTCACAGGAACAGTCTACCCAGTCTTTAGGATTTCTTAATACTTTTAGAAGTTCACCTTCAGGAGAATCGTCTTTTGGTTCATGCATATATTCCCATCTCTAAAAATATAAACAATAATAAATACCTAAAAAATCTTTCAACAAAAGAAATACATATTAAAACTAATATTACTTACCGCAGTTAAAGGTAACGACATTAATATACTTTCATATCTAGCACCAGGCGTGTATAATCCAAATTTGGTACCTCTGTCATAGATCAAATTAAACTCAACATATCTTCCTCGCCTAAGTAACTGCCATTCTCTTTCGACATTTGTATATTTTGTCATTTTATGTCGCTGTACTGTAACAAACGAAAAAATCACTTTGTAAAACATTGGTTGAGCATTGCATTGCGTTAAATGGATCGCATTTTGAATAAATATACTAAGTCATATGAAAGTTCACAGTATACTAAACTAGTTTTTATGCAAATAAGCATGGGAAAACTGGCATAGAAAGGAAAAATAAATAATGAATGTGAAACATATACACATGTGTAATGAAAACCAAACATTGAATAAGTTGTCAGATCTCATTTAGTTTATCTTCATCTCTGAAGATGATAACTAGGTTATCGAAACATGTATCAGACAGTGTAATTGTGTGTGTTCAGATCTCATTGGTAAAAAAAATAGAAATATATGAGGATGCAGAAAATATTCATTTTACCTAATGGAATGTAAGAAGGAATCACTGCTTTAGCACAGCTTGTAACAAATTCAAAACATTTTTCTTGACTTGGTGTATCTAGATCATCAAAAAATATACCACCGACGCCTCTTCTTTCTCCTCTGTGGGGGATATTGAAGTAATCGTCACACCATTTTTTGAATTTAGGATAATAGGTCTTGTCATGTTTGTCACAGGCGTCTTTAAGTGCTTGATGAAAGTGTACAGCATCCGCCGTGTTCAAATAATAAGGAGTCAAATCAGTACCCCCTCCAAACCACCATTGGACTTCATCACCACTTTTTACTTCAAAATACCTATAAGTATATATCAATTTTTCAAAATGTATTTAAAAACTGATATTTAGATTAATTTTGGACATTTACTCCTAGAAGGTACATAAAAAAGTTTTTGGAGGAAGAGGTAATACACGATATAAATATTTACACATTTGCACTACAACTTTAAAACTATTCGCTCAGCTTTAGTCATCCTCAGGTTGAGTTCAAGATTCATATTTTTTTTACAGATAGGTATTATTATAAGAAAGGTTTATACCAAGTCACAAGTTGCGGGAACAAATACTTTTCAAGATATAAATTTACAAAATTAGTAAAATTCAAGGTTCTGTGGATACAATAAATTTAGTCACTTCTCTTTGTTTTTCGTTCAAATAATATGAATTATGACTTTTAACTCACCTTGGGTAAATACGAAAAAAAAACTAATTATTTAAACATATTCGTTAGATACTTCTTGAAATTGAAAAAAATCGTTTTTATTAGATTTAACCCTGTGCTGCCAACCAGGCGAATTTAATAGCCACGTGAATTGAAAATTGCCGTATATTTACAAACTTGGCCGTGTCAAATGTGAAATTCATTCTGATGCCAATTGGAACAATGGAATCAAAAAAATTAACACTGGATAAAACATATATTTATTTTTAATTATGATTTTAAAAAAGTAATAAAACCTGATGTACTCCATCTCAATATTTTTTTTGTAATCGTATACTTCAATTTGATAGATAAAATCATTAGCTTCAGCTAGTGAAACATTATTTTCAGTATTGACATATTCATAAATGATTATTTTAACTATGGCTTCGTAGATCCAATTCATACAAGAATATGAAATTTTTACAATTTCTGGTTTGGCCAATAAATTTCCATTTATGAGGTCGTTATTAATGTATTTCTTTGTTTTGTTTTAATTCAATTCACCTACGAGAAGATTTTTCCACAGGAAGCGTTTGAATGAGGCAATTAAATAATGTTTAAAACAAATAGTGCAATATTTTGAACAATAAACTCCTCTTCAATATCCATTTTATAACTATACATTTTCAATCAAAATATATCTATATCATCATTTAATTTTCTTTAAAAACATAATATTTAGGTATTAACTGCCATTCATTATCAGTTTCTTGGAGTTTTGATTCATTTGTGCATCTTTTAAACTCTATAAAATATTCTGTTAAAGAAAATAATGCAGTCTTACATTTTTAGGCTTAAAAATACGGAGTTTCTCCGAAAAACTGTTCTTAAAATCTAACCTTTGCTTTATTTGAGAACAAAGTTTTGATGAAAATTCCTGACATTTATCAAAAAAAAAATTGATTATATGAGGCTGAAATTTATTTTTAGATGATTCTTGAAGAATTTTGATACCTATACAGGTCCCGCATAAGAACCGACACAGAGCAGAAGTGTATAGGCGAGCCCAAAATATGACGATTGGGGGCAATTTACCTTTATACAATGCATGCATCTCTGAGTAGTTATAGGGCCTCACAGCCCACCCTCGTTAACCCTAACAGTCACGAAACTCGGATAAACGAAAATATACTGGTTATACAAATTAATTAGAAATAAATGATTTGACTCGCGGATATTATCAGAATTTGGTATGTATTCGGGGGCTTTACGCATACTAAATCAACCTCAACCACTAGTAATATGGAAGTCTTGAAAAGAATTCTTTTTCAAAGACACGTGGTCTAATTAAGAATTTATTTACACAGATATTACCAGAATTTGGGATGTATTCGTAGGATTTATGCCTACCGAATCAATCTCAACATATACTCTGACTCAATGTTGCGTAACATTTTCCAAACATGCAGAATATGTGACTAATAAAATAGCAAAGTAAATAAACCTATTGAAAAGAATGAGAGGATATTTTAGTGACTGGTCAAAACTAATAATCTATAAATCAATCATATTACCACATCTTAACTACTGGTCATTAATATTGTTTTTGATGAACACGACAGAGAAAAACATAGTTCAAAAAAAGCAAAATCAAGCCATGCATTTTATTATAGGGTGTAATCATTTTACAAGTATTGACGCCATGTTACAGGCAACAGGATTCCTGAGTATTAAGCAAATATTATTTCTTAATACAATGACTTTTATATACAAAATAAAACACAGCTTGCTTCCTGAACATTTATTGAAAATCAGTTTTGTCAAGTGAACGGTTGTGTACAAAAAGTGGTCTTACTATCTTAAGATAAGTAATTTTTGTTATTTATAATATTTAGTTAGTAAATTTTCATATTGAATAGCTGGTTAAATTTGTTCGTTTACTTATGTATTTAAAAATGGGCTGAACAACGGGCGGCGAATCGCCGCCCCATGATTTATATGTGCAATCCAATAATACTAATAAACAACTGGATGCATCAGAATAAAATCGAAAAAACGAAATAATACAATACGATTTAAATAACAGATATAGATTTAATGATAAGGGACCTTTCATTGTTTATATTCAACATAAAGAAAAAAACAGGTAGATTGTTTCCTATTCGTATTTTTTTGCGGAAAGACATACAATTTAAAAATAATATGGTTGACATGAAATCAATGTGTAAAAATAGAGCCAAAATCATTTGTAAAAATTATGAGACTGCTAATACATTTATTTATTAATACACTGTTCAAACAGGACGAACCCAACTACAGAACAGGAACTTAATTATATTGATTACAAAGAATAATATCATCAATCAAAGAAGAATGCTTTAATCGCAGATATGCGGCAATGAAATATATCAAGCTGGTAACTTACATGACTACATATCGAACACATCCTGTGAAGTGGCGAAAATTTTAAAATATTTGTTCGAGGTGTATTAAGGTAAAACGTATTAACAGGTCTTGAAGCTACTCTCGGAGTATTGAACTGGAGTTTAAGAAGAAGATTGGGATCACTGATGTTGTTATTCATGATTTTAAAGAGAAATATCAATAAATGACAGTCACGACAAGCACTTAAGTTATTCACACAATGCCTCGTTTGAAGTGTACCGGTACGAACTCCTACCGGTGGGTAAATGCCATCCATTTTAAAGGAAAGAAATTTCAAAAACCTCTGTTGAATTGATTCAAGTTTCTGAATGTGTATGTCATAAAACGGTCTCCAAATAACATCTGCGTATTCAATTTTAGACCTAACATACGCGTAGTATATAAAGCCTTTAAAGTTTTGTTAGCAGACGAGCATATAGCCTCAATATGAGGTATAAAAGAAAGTTTAGAATGAAAAGTGACACCCAAATCAATAAATGTCGCCGGGCGATCAAGAACAATATTGTTGATTTCATAATCATATACAATTTTCTCGGGTTTTAAGGAAAGCGTCATTAACTTACATTTACAGGCATTCAACGACAATTTATTACTTATACACCATCTCTCAATACGTCGAAGGTTAGTTGAAAGTGAGACACAATCGCTTCTATCACCAATCCGGCAGAATCATTTCAAGTCATCAGCATATAGTAAGCAATTGACATCGAGATCGTCAACTATATCATTGACGAAGACATTGAATAATAAGGGGCCCAGGTTACTTCCCTGTGGAACACCAGATGTTGCTAAGTATTCAACTGACTTATAACCATTAAACACGACATACTGGTGTCTGCTGTTTAGATAGGAGGTGAATAATTTGATTAGAGAGGGTGATAATCCATATCGAGATAATTTACTCACTAGAATTCCGTGGTCTAGTCTATCGAACGTTTTAGAGAAATCGGTCTACACAACGTCAGTCTGCGATCGCTCATCGATGTTTTCAGCAATAAATTGGGTTATATTTGCCAAATTGGTGACAGTTGAGCGACCCTTTACAAAACCATGTTGCTTTATGGTTATTATGTTGCATAAATGGATATACATTCTATTGTACAATAACATTTCGAATACCTTACAGAAATTGCAAATAATTGAGATTGGCCGATAGTTGCTAATATCAATTCTATCACCATGTTTGTAGATAGGTCTAACCTTCGACGATTTCCACATATTCGGCACAGTGCAAGTCTTCACGCACGTGTTGAGTAGTATTGTTAACAGCGGAGCAAGTACAAATGCACAATCCTTCAAAATGAAAGCAGCGAAAGAGTCTGGTCCTGTTGTCATTTTATTTTTTACTTGTTTTAAAGCTATAAGTACTTCATCCTCAGTGAAGGACATGATATGAAAAAGATTTTGCAAAATATTCATAAAAACCATTAAGTATATCGGTAGGCGTATCGAGCGTTTGACCATTAAACATCATTCTATCAGAGATATTAGTTGACCCCTTTTTGCTGTTGACAAAAGCCCAGAATTTTTTGGGATCTGCTTTCATACTCGACTCAGCTGAATCAGCATAATCCCTGTAGGACTTGTCTATATCAGATTTCACCTTTGCTGGTAAATATTTAAACTTGTTAAGAGTATTTACATCATTGTTGATTTTACATTAGTTATTTAATTTCGATTTCAGCTTAATGTCTTTAATAATATCCCGGGTAAACCACATTTGCTTTTCGGAAGTTATATTCATTGCAAGATATTGTTGGAAAATTTCGCTTTAAGGTGTGGCAAAAATTTAGTTTACAGGAAATATTTAAAACAGGATGATACCGATCTTGAGCAACTAAATTCCTACAGTTTTAGATCGCAAGCCTCTGGTATTCTGATAGTATACATTTAAAGAATTTGTGATATTACTGTTAACCTTTTTACCAGCAGTGCAAGTGGTTGACGACATGGTAGATCCACTTGAAGCTATGGATTGCTATATTCCAAGCAAATCCTTCTTTAGTTAAAGCAATTTTATATGCAGTACAAACACTTCTGTCCCACACCGCATGATCACAGGAAGTAGTTGATCCCTGAGCACCTGACAGTTTAACGCAATTAGTTCAGTTTCGTAATTGGGATCTACAGGACTTTACATTGTGATTTCTAATGCATAAAGGACAGCTTAAAGAATTGTAACACGATTTGGATGAATGATTAAATTCGTTACAGTTGTAACAACGCGACACTTCCAAGACATCATATACTCTACAGCTATCATACCCTACAAATAAGTTACCAGCTTTTAATATTATATCATACACATTTCTATCTACCTGAATGACAGCCTGAAAGATTGCAGCATTTTTCTTAGTTGGAAAGATTTTCACAATTTTACAATCACTATATTTAGAAAAAATTTCAGGATTACAATTCCTAATTTGGTATTGAAGCCTTTCTTCAGTATATTTTTCTGACAAACCCACAATGCACAATCTGGGATTAATACCAGCAACCTCCTTTACAACATAAGAGTCAGACATTGTTTCTTGAACCAGTTTCATTATCTTCTCATTTTCCTCCTTAGATTTGCATGCAATAAGAATACCACCATCCTTAATATGTTTAACTTTAGTCAAATGTATACTGTTATCAGTTGGATTAATATTATGCATTAGCTCTGATTTCGTTTGTTTTATCTCCTGTGCCTTGTTATTGGGTTGTACTATCACTGCAGGAAAAGTTTTGTTGTTAACAACATCAGCATATCGAGTCGTTGGTGGAATAGTCACAGGTTCTTTAGCAACTTTAGAAACATCAGATTTCAGTGAGGACAATTCAGCTTTAATTGAACGAAGCACGTCGCTAACTGTTGATTCTAACAAGTTAGTTACTTCAGTATTGTTTATAGAAATACAACTTTTCGCACATTCGTCGCATCTCCACAAGAGTCCAGGAACAGAATTGAGGACGTCCAGTATATCAACAGTTTTGGAGACACATACAACATGAAAATGCTTTTTGCAGAATTCGCAAAAAGTGGCTGGCCTACTTGAACTTATCATACCAGAACAGGTTTCACAATTGTTATTGACCATTGTTTACATTACAAATTTATTAAAAACTTACGAAATATATCAAATTATAATCCAATATGCAGGTACACAAATGAGTCACCACTTCTAAAATGTTTTAACAGTCATAAACCACTTTAAACCACAAAAATGCAGCAAAATATCAAGAGCAACCTGCCTTTATACGTATTGACAGTTCTATTATTAATTAACATTAATTGAACATGAACTAATTATAACGAATAATTTGGTAGCATACATTCCAACGTTTTTTACCCAAAAAAGGGATCATAAAAATGGTTGATACTTATTTTAAAGAAAATAAGGAAAATATAGAATCAAATATTAAAGTCGTGTCGGTAAAACGCCTTAAAAGGAAAGTATTCGATGAAACCTTAAAACAAAATATATTTGTTGACAGACAAATGGTTATCCTTACATTTTTAGGTAACAATATTCTGGTTATCGTCAAAATTAATATGGTACATTTTATCGTTGAGCCTAGCATATATCCAGTGGTTCAATGTTTCAATTGTTTACGCTACGGGCACACAAACAAAATGTGCAAAAGTTCACGAAAGTGTCAACGCTTCGGACAAGAAAATTGTACATTTGATGATTGTGGAAATCATCAAATTTGTTTACATTGCAATAGCTTAGAACACAGCTCAATAAGCAGAACTTGTTCGGTTTACATTAAACAAAAAAATGTTAAGGCAATTATGGCCAATGAAAACATCTCATTTAAAGAGGTGGAAGCCATATCTAATAATCCCTCGTATTCGAAAATTGTTACAAACAACAGATTCTCAATATTAGCAAATCACGAAAATTTTCCAAGTCTGCCAGTTCCTAACCTAAAAAATCAAATCAATACAAATAATTTTATCATAAAACCTATACCAAAAAACCAAACCGTAAACATAACGAATTAAACAACCAAACATAGCTCAAAAAGACGCAAACATTCAACTTCTCCTCTCCAAAGTCCTTCAATAGAAAACGAACATAACAAAACATTACACCTCCCCCAACCTATCATCCCCAACCCATATCGGGAAGAATTACAAACATTTAAAGAAACCAAAGACATGATTGCTGATAATATCATTAAATGTTTACATACATTTTTAAATAATGAACCCAGTTTTAATGGGCTCCTGGCACACTTGATAATAATATTCGCAGGCACACTTTGATAATAATATTCGCCACAGTATACTATCTATTTTAAGCCTAGATATAAGTTCGGATACCAATATGGAATTTAGTGATAATGAATCTGAATACTGAGTCCTTGTCAATTCTACAATGGAATTCCCATTCTATAATTAAGCAGTACCCGCCATTAATACAATACCTAGCAAATAACGAAACTGATATTATTTTTTTGTTGGAAACCTGGATTAAAAAAAGAAGTAATTTCTATGTAAAAGGCTATAATTTAATTTGCAAAAATAGAGAAGACGAACACTGTGGAGTAGCAATAGTCATCTCTAAAAATATAACCTTCAAAGAACAATACATAAACAGTAATTATAATAAAAAAATCGAAGCATGTCAGGTAATACTCGAAAAACCCAAATTAACGATTGTTAGCATATATAATTCATCAAAAAACAATAGAATTATGTCCAGTGACTGGGAAAACCTAATGTCACAATTCCAAACTCCGGTTCTTATACGTGGAGATTTTAATAGTCATCACACCCTTTTTGGAAGTATTGCAAACGAAAGTAGTGGGAATGCCCTCGTTGACGCATTAAATAGCCTAAATTTAATTTTACTGAACAATGGATCTCCTACAAGAATTTCACGCCCGGCTCGTCTCCTCCGGCAGTAGATTTGACCATTATTTCTCCCGATTCAGTAGGTATAACAGAGTGGAAGACCCTTCTAGACACCATGGGTTCTGATCATTTCCCCATTTCAATAAGTATCTCAGGCATTAGTCCAAATTTATTTACTATATAAACTATGCTCTATACGAAACACCAGAATCTTGACAGATGCGGCAAACTCCTAAATGCCTAAAAAAACCTTTTAGTAACCCAAAATATCTACCTGCTTGGTGGGACGAGGAATGTTCACAAATAATTTATTTAAGGAAAGAAACCCTTAAAAAATACAAACAAAATTCTACTTTCATTGAATACAAAAAAATAGAAGCCCAGGTTAAACTAATTATTAAAAACAAAAACCATAATAGCTGGAAAAAATTTATTAGTAGCCTAAGCAAAAGTACACCTTTAGGGGAAATATGGAAACAAGTAAAAAAACTCTCAGATAATACTCTCTGAGGAATTAATCGAAAAATTATTTGAAGTAATAGCTCCGCCACATGTAATCAACCAACCCAAAATAATCTCAGAGAATGTTAACTACAATATGTTATCAGTACCTTTTACCTTAGAAGAATTGGAATCTGCAATCAAAATATCCCATTGTACCTCCCCCAGAAAAGATAACCTATAGTATGATTAAAAACCTTCCAAACAAAGCAAAAATAGCACTTTTAAACATTTATAATGACTGGTGGATAAATAATAATATTATAAGAGAATTTAAAGAGAACATTTTAATTTTTATTTTAAAACCCAAAATGGACCCCAATCATCCCATGTCTTACAGACCAATATCCCTTATGTCATGCCTGGCAAAAACTGGAATCCAAATCTATTTTCCCGACTACACAATACAGTTCCAGGAGAGGCAAAGGAACCATGGAAGCAGTATCGCAACAAGTATCGGACATACAATGCACGTTTTCAGATAATGAATATCTTGCACGTTTTTTTGTCGATCTTAAGGGTGCTTACGATTCAGTTGATTTGGACATATTAGAATCAAAATTAAACCTTATTAGTATAAGTAAAAAAGTTCTTCTAACATTGTACAAATATTTAGAAATCCTAAAATATACATTAGAGATCATATCAATACTCTTCACGGACCAAGAATTGTTAATCGGGGTTTACCCCAAGGAGCGGTTCTTAGCCCTCTGCTATTTAATGTCTACACTTTAGATTTTCACATTTTAATTGATGGAAACATCAGAATCATTCAGTATGCTGATGATATATGTATCTATATAATTCATAAAACATACAACCAATGTGTGAGAGACCTTCGATACGTAATGTACTGCCTCCAAGCTTGGCTAAACAAGCACTCCTTTCAGTTATCCCCCAATAAAGCAGCAGTAATGGTCTTCACCCATCATAGTCTGGTATTGAGAGATATTATAAAATTAGGTAAAATCAATATTCCTATCCTTGATAGTTACAAATATTTAGGGATTGTAATAGATAAAAAGCTAACTTGGAAAAAACATTTAGAGCATATTAAAAATAAAACAGAAAAAGGAATAAATGTGATTAAATGTGTGACGGCGAGGCAATGGGGCGCCGACCCCACAACCTCTATATTATTTTACAGAGCGTATATAAGATCAATAATAGACTATGGTTGCATATTTTATGGATCCACAGCAAATTCGAATTTACTAACAGTAGATAGAATACAATTAAAAGCATTAAAAATTTGTCTTGGTGCTTACAAATCTTTCCAATCACTAGCAGTATTAGCAGAGGCCCAAGAACCCCCACTCGTAATTCGAAGACAATTTTTAGCTCAAAAAAAATAGTATCTTTAAGAACAACATTTTGAAATTGTAGGGTTAAATCTATTCACAAATTGGCTACAGAAAACCCAACAAACAAATATTGGTAATTCAAAAATAGTCCACCCTTAACAGATGCTTACATTTATACCAATAATCTGGTGGAAAAAAGACGAAATATAAATTCCCTTTTGACAGCAAACGTCTATACAACCTCATTATGACCCCATTAGACCAACTATCCTAAGGCCTGATTTCAATAATATACCAATTCATAACAACGCACTTGTGAAAAGTATCATTTCCAACTTGGGAAATTATATTATTTTCTGTGTTGGTTCAAAAGTCTCAAACAGAACTAGTTGTGCATTTTTCATCTTAAACAGAAATTCATCCTATAAATTCCGGATCACAGATAAGTATGTGTTCCATTTTTACTGCAGAGGCATACACCATTTTACAGGCACTGGAGTGGGTAGAAAAAGAAAATGGCTTATTGCCTTGCCACCATGCAACCTATACCTCTCCAAATTCAACAAATCTGAAATTATTCCTAGTCTGCTTCACAATCATTTCCTCTCATCAATAAATGAATATTGTGATTATACTCATATCTACACAGACGCGTCCAAGTCAAACCAAGGAGTAGCATCAGCTTATTTAAGCCCAAATACATCCAGTGGATTCAAACTACCTCCACAATGCAGCATTTATAGTGGTGAACTTTTTGCAATCCTTCAAGCAATCAAATACGCCGCTCATGAAGATATCCACAATACTTTAATTCTTACAGATTCGTTAAGCTCGTTACAAGGTATACAACTCATTTATTCAGATCATCCCCTGACAAGGCTCATCAAAGAGTATGTTCACACAATTAGGGAAAAATCCAGACGATTGGTCTTCATGTGGGTCCCGTCACATGTTGGGATCTCTGGCAATGAGCGGGTTGATAAAATTGCACGTGAAACCATGAATGAACCAATCTTTCAAAAGCAAGAGGGAGTACCGTATACTGATCTGAAAAAATATATAAAATATGTGGTCTCTAACTACTGGTCATCTATCTGGGCAGAATCTGGAATGAAACTTAAAGAAATTAAAGATGATATCAAACCATGGAGAAACATCCCTAGCCAAAGAAGACACCAAATAATAATCACCCGTTTGCGCACTGGACATACAAAGTATACCCATGAACACTTGCTGAAAGGAGAAGAAGACAAAATCTGTGATACGTGTCAGGTGCCAATGTCAGTTAAACATTTCATGGTCGAGTGTCCGAGGTTCGCGGAACAACGCCGGACGTACAGTATAAGTGCAGATTTAAAATCAACTCTTGGTGTGTACTGTAATTTTGAAAACACAATAGGATTCCTCTCTGAAATAGGTTTAGTCAACAAAATGTAAATTACTAAGCTCGTTACCATGTTGCTTATTACTGATTCCTATCTTTGATATGATGCTATTCAAATATTATTGTTTGTTATAGTGACGTTACCAGCCTAAATGTTATTTCATGTTACTGTTATGTTATGTTGCTAATAACCCTAGTGGTGGATGCAACTATTATTTTCTAAATAAAAAAAAATGCAAATAATTCAATAATTTTTTCAGATTCCCAGTCAGTCTTAACAGCTTTAGAAAAACAAAATTTAAGTACATGATTAATTTGATTAGACTGAAACTATTTAACTTTACAAAACAAAACATAACTATAATTTTATCATGGGCAAAAGGACACGCGGGGATAATCGGCAATGACATTGTCGATATTGCAGCAAAAGAAGCCACAAGTTTGGAAAACATAGATAGAATATATACAATCCCTGACATTACTAGCATCTTAAAAAAAGAAATAAGGAAAAATTTGGGAAAAATTTGCTCGAGTATAAACATAAATCCAACAACCATTACTTTCTTATTCACCCTAGCCTTCCAAATAAAATTCCCCATATACAGGACTACAGTGTCTCCAGACAATATTGCATATACGTTACCAGAATGAAATTAAATCATGGTGGCTTTCCGTCTCACCTACATAAAAGTGGTGTCCTACATTTCCCCTCTGCTCATGTGACAATAGTTCGGTAGGAGATCTCAATCATTTAATTTTTCAATGCAACAAGTTTCACCACTACAGAAACATATTGCTACAAAATATAAAAAAGCATGGGCATTTATATGCCAGTTAACATTACTATGCTACCACATTTAAATGATAAGAAGGTATTAGATGAAATAGTGAATTTTATTAGAATTTCCCAAATAAAATTTTGATCAGTAAAATAGGATTTAGGTAAATGCAGTCTCAGTGGCAAATGGATTCGTTTCAATGCCATTTAACACCCCCACACACACATTTATTGAAAAATACTAGGTATATATCAGATGTACATAACTACCCAACACGAGAGAGAGATGACTTTTATGTTTCAACAGTATCCACTAACTACAGTCAGAATGATCTTTTCCACAAAGGAATTTATTCAATACAACTTGCCACATAATGTGAATTCAAACACAATCTGGAGTTTTAAGAGAAGTTGTACTTTATGCTATGAAGATAATATTAACATATAGTCATATATTATTATTGTGCAATTATTTGATGGATACTATTTAATCTTTTAATTTACTGGCTGTTATTACTCAATATTATTTGTAAATTGTTAGCATTATGCTATTAAACATAGCGTTGTGTAAAGAACCCCACTTCAGATGGGATTAAAAAAATACCAAAACTTGGATGCTAGAAATTAATCCCAGATGCAGTTAGCATAACAAAGAGTCTGAACAAATAATCTCAATGCGTACTAGCCTTTATAGATACTTGTAACTAAACTAATTATATTAAAGGTGTGATATACAAGGTATTCAACTGTTCAATGTGTGGGATACATATTATTTTATTCAGGCTATACACTGGGTTACTAACTATTGCTTTCAACGATACACATGTTTGGTTTACATGGTATTAGAAAACTCCCTTTTATCTATTATGAATAATTATACTGTTTAGGGCTTATGAGCTATTCGCAAGGAGTCGGTTACATCATATAAAACAATTATAATTCAATTTTTCCAATTTCTGAGTTATGAGGTATTAGTATATCAGATGATATATAGACTCTATATAAAAAAGTTAAAAACATACCTATAGTTGAAATGTATTGTTGGTACCATTGGGTTTACAGGATGAATAACAGCACTTATACCAGCAGCAAAGAATGGTAGCTCTCCATTTTCAAGTTTCTTGCCTCTAGATCGCATCTGAGTAACAGCTCCTGGTGGCAAATGTCCCGAGACTACAGATATATTTACTCCAGCTTTTTCAAACACTTTTCCATCTTGCATAACACATGTTACACCACCACCTCCTTCTTTTCGTTCCCATCGATCGACAATGAACTTTTTGCAATTTTCTTCTGATTCAAGAGCGCTGCAAAATTCTTTTTGTACTTTCATAATCATCAGTTCCATTTTTGTCTTCATATCGTCTGGGTTGGACGACAGTTTTTCTATAGGTGTAATTGGTAGTGCCATAAATTCATTTATATCTAAAGATTGTTTGGATAATGAAGTGAAAAGTGAAACAGCTGCTGTAAAAGTCATGCCAAATTTTCTGAAAAAATAAATGAAGTTCAATTTAAATTGCGCGGTTCGAATATCCTCAAATTTACCGTAATCTGGTGATTTTTTGCTCTCGTTGATAATACAGCAAGGAACAATTTTTTATAAATATTTTAAAAAACATTTTCGGACTTAAGCTAACTTACAATAATATTTACAAAGAATAAAAAATAACAATAACGTGGCTTTTACGTTTTTATTTCACTAAATCAATCAGCTGTTTGCTGTTGTTATCTAAGAAAACAGTGCTACCACAACTTTAAAATGATTAGACAAATAAATACCAAGTTGACCCTCACTACTATTTTTTTGATTTAAAACAATCTTTTTCTGTTAATAGTTACGATTTTTTTTCATTTTAAAGAAATCAACTAACTATAATATAAATAATGACATGTTTCAAACTAAATATTCCGCTTATTTACACCTCGCAATGGTATTGGTGTAGATTGTTGCAGCCCAGTATTATAGTGACAAACATAAGTATAGGGCCGTACTAAGGAACAAGGAACATTTTATTTCAATGAACATTTTTTTGCTCAAATTGAAATCCAAATAAATTAATTATCTGATGTCATCTGATTGAACACAACAAATTAGAACAACATTATACTGATAACAAGGCTATTTTCACTCTATCGCGTTGCTATAGATAAATTTTAATTTATTTCGATTTTGACGTTTTATAGGTATATGTAATACATATTTCAAAATGTCACGATTCGGTTGTAATACTGACGAGCATATTAATGAAATTATCGAATTAAATATACCAAAGAATACTGTTTACTGTAAAAATTTTGTATGGATAGTATTTATGGACTTTTGCAATGTTAGAAAATATCTATTAGATGGAAATTAAACCGTGGAAGAATTGGTGTCGATTTTAAAAGATTGGGCTGTGAACATAAGAAGAAAAGATGGCACAGAGTTTAAAGAAACTACGGTCAAAACCATGTGGAATCTAACAAGTAAGCTTTTACAAGAAAAATATAAAGATATGAGAGTTATTATTAATCCATTCAAAAGTGTTGTAGGCATTTCAATAAGCGCGAGCTGCCCGTGATTCTATACGACGAAAACTGCAATCAGATCTCTGTAAAAGGAAACAAAGTTCAGCAGCATTAAGTTTAGTAGAAATAACTAAAATAATAAATTTGTGGGATGAAAACACCCCTGAAGGGCTGCAACGGAAATTGTATCAGATAGCCGCGGTAGAAATAGTTTGGCGACGTGGGGAACCTGCCACTGACTGACTTTTTTAGTATCGAAACAAATAGGGGAAACCTGCCTCTAGTTGTGCATCTGCAGAGTCGCAAAACGTTTTAAAGCATACTGACTAATAATTTCAGTCTGTATCCACGTTGCGTTCAAAAAGGTTGTATTTGTTTCTTGTGTTGTAATTTTCTGGAAAATTTGACGAACAAGGTGAGTGTGAAAACAAACTATTTTGCGGATTTAGTTGTAAACATTAGTTGCAGAACGTTATTTTGACGGGTTCTAAATTATATCCTATATATGTGGGTCATAATTGACCGGTAGATATGGGGTAAAATGGACCGTGGCTCAGTTTTGCCCTATATTATGGATATCTATAATTTATGATCATTCTATTTGCAGATGGTGAGAACCTATGTTTGAACAACTGCAAGGCAAAGTTGGTCTCCTGATAATATGAAACGAGCGGTTGGTGCAGTTATTAATAAGGAGTTGGGATTGCGCAAAGCGTGTCAGTATAATTTAAAGTACCGAAAACAACTTTCTTTGCAGGGAGTAGTTAAAAACAAAATAAATGACGAAAATAGAGACGTTAAAATGAAGTTGGGCAGCAAGAGGTGTATATTTTCATCGTTCATGAGCTGGAGCTTGTCGAATACTTGAGGCTTTTTGGACTTAATATGAAAGAATGTAGGTCTCTAGTTTTCCAGCTTACTGAAAAAATAAATTTAAGCAAACTTTTAATAAGGAAAAATGTATGGCCGGAGAAGATTGGATGCGACTTTTTTTAGTACGACATCCGATATTAACAATAAGAAAACCAGAGGCAAAACGTCTGGAGCAAGAGCAATGGGCTTTAATCATCCTAACATCACAAAGTTTTTTGATCTATTGAAAGAAGTGGTTGATAAGTATAAACTAACTGCTGATCGAATTTTTAATTGCGATGAAACGGGAACATCGGTAAACCCGAAAGGACGTTCAAAAATTATCGTAACTCTTGGAAACGACAAGTGGGTGTTTTAACTTCCGCTGAGAGAGGCGAAACTGGAACAGTTGAAGTTTCTATATCGGCAACTAGTTTATATATGCCACCGTTATTAATTTCTCCTCGAAAACGAAAGCAACGAGAATTTGAAAATGGTCTTCCACCTGACGGATTTGTAGAATGCCACGAAACTGGATGGATTACCAAAGAAATATTTTTTAAGTGGTTAAGTAAATTTGTCAGCTTCTCTAATGCCGGAAAGGGGCGTGAGGTTTTATTAGTCTTGGATGGCCACGCTACGTATACCAACAGTCTAGATGTTATTAACCTTGCAAGAGAAAATGGTGTAATCATGCTCTGCCTGCCTCCTCATACGTTACATAGGTTGCAACCTCTAGACGTTCCTTGTATGAAACCATTAAGATTATTTTATGAACAGGAAACTCGATCTTGGCTGAGGGCAAATCCTGGAAAAGTGATTGCCCTTTGGCACGTATCTTCCTTTTTTGGAGCACCATTTATAAACGCTGCTAATATGAAATTGGCAATAAACGGGTTTAAAACAACTGGTGTGTGGCCAGTGGATATAAATGTGTTCACCTAGGCTGATTTTCTACCATCTGCACCAACTAACAACGACATAAATCCCATTCTACAAGAAGACAACTGTTGTTTCGATTACCTGCCTCGGCTAGTAAATTGTTCTCTCGCTTCAAAAAACGTTACTTTCGTCACTCGTAAAACAATATTCTATTCTCTGGTAACTCTTTTTGATTCTCATATACTTTCAGGAAGTGTTTTGGCTTGGAACTGGAAGGTCTTGATAGTCTAGGATTACAATCTTAGTAAACTAGAACGTCGACGATAGTTTCTTTGAATTCTGTCAAGCCCATTTTCATGTTATTTATTTTGTTATGGAAAGCATTTACCAAAGCGGTCGATGTGACAAAATGAAAAAGTAGTCTTTTATACCACTTGACGGTTCTTCTCACATATGGTCAGAGTGGTCAACAAAAACCTTTCTTTTGTTATATTCAACCACCATTGTAGGTTTATGAGCTTCTTGTCCCCTTCGATTTGTTGTAACCATAGAGTTTGGTAGCAAGCATCAAGACATCTCGTTTGTCTTTCCACTTACAGACTACGGTTTTATTTTCATTTTGTTGGGATACGATTTCACCTTTACTCAATTTTTCTTTCATCACATTTGGGGGACATTTTTTTCTATTTGATCATAGGGTTCCGACTAAATGTATTTGCCGCTGGGTTAGACTATAAGAAAGTAAAACGATTGTATACCAATTGTCTGTATATAGAGTTCAACCTTTGTTCAGAAGTCCGTCCATTAGTTCTTTGACAATTTTTTCGGAAACAGATACATTATTTACTCTCCGTTTTCCTGTGTACGCTTTGAACAAACAAGTATATCCTCTGCTGACATAAAGTTTAAAAACTTTAATGCTGTATTTGTGTCTTTTATTAGGAGAAACTGTCGAAAATATATACGTCCCCGAAATGGTACCTTGCTTTCATCAATACACATTTCATCTTCGGGTTAATGGGATTGCTTGAATTTCTGCTCGAGAATATTTAAAAAATTAGACATTTTGTGAAGACTGTCCTCTGGATTCATGGATTCCTCGTTATTTGATAGATGAAACATCGTCAGCAACAACCAACAACTCAAATCTATTACGGCTTATGGACAGCAAAAAGGAAATGTCTTTCTGTCCCCTGCCACAGCTTCCCGCCTCCTCTCTGGTAAAATATCAGCTAGAGGAACAACTTCAGCAGCTTCCTCTTCGTTCTCAACCTCCGTTGGTTCATCCTCACTTGAACGGGAGCTTTCGTTATTTTGGGAGAAAGTAGGATCTGCAATATTATAGAAGCAGTAGAGGTTAGATTGTCCCTAAAAATCGGAGATCTGTACAGAAAACTGAATAAAGTAGAAGCAGAAAACCTTCACCTTTTGAATAAGATTGAGAACATTGAAAGGAAAGCGAAAGAAAATTATTTTAGTGATTTTTGGACTCGATACCAAACCCGAGGAAATAACTCCTGAATATATTTGTAACGAGCTAGGGCGACTAGTACACGTTGCAATAAATGAGAGCGACCTGAATAATATTCACTCTCTGGGTAAGAAAGAACGAGCCCCTGTCAAAGTGGAATTTGTTTCATACTTGAAAAAAGTCAGAAGTACTTAAAAACGCAAAGAATCTCAAAGGTACTCACATAAGCGTAGCTAATGATTTAACACTCATCCAGCGAGAGGAGCACAAGATTTTAAGAAAACATTTAATTCTGGCGAAAGCAAATAATCATATACACTGCTACATACGAAGAAACAAACTATTTGTGGACGGAATAGATATTTGTATAACAAGGGAGGAAAGTGCTACTTTTCCGCCCGAGGATGAAGTTTACTGCCCTCCGCTACGCGTCGGGCAGTAATCATTCGAGGGAGGAAAAGGCACTTTACACCCATGTTATACATATGATTTTTCCGCCTACCTCAAATAAGACATTTTCAATAATTTATTTATGAAATTAATCAACAAAATTAAATAATATTAAATAGTACTTATTTTACGAAACTTGGCTGGGCATCGAGGATAGACTTCTAAAATGCTTGGCTGAGCATCGAGGATGGACTTTTATGAATCTTGGCTGGGCATCTAAAATGCTTGGCTATGCATCGGAGGTGTACGTTTTTATTTGACTTCAAATCCCTTGGGATTTTACCGTCCCTTTATATCCCTTGCGTCTAATATGTGAGACTAAAGTAACCACTTTAGTCTCAGAATTGCAAAAATTATTCCATTAATAACGTACTATGACGTCACATTTACTTTTTCTCCCCAGGGAGGAAAAGTACTTTTCCTCCCTATGGAGGAAAAGTACGACTTTCCTCCCTACAATGAGGCCAGGAAATGTATACTTTGGATAGAGGTAGGCGGAAAAAATATATTCTCCTGAAGAATTAGAAGTAATAGAAACTACTGAAATAAACAGACCGAATTCAAATAGCGAAAATGTGACCCCGAAGCGAGATAGAGCAGTAGCAAACATTCCCAAAATAACAACTGGGCAAACATCATTTATTTCCAAAGAATTAGCAACCGGTTCCGGAAAAAAGGAAGAACAATCATTTGTGGGAGGAAAAAAATAAATACTAGAGCAAGCACAGGTTCTACGTAAAGCATCAAATAATTTATGTATGTTAATTTACTATTTTTACTTTCTGTCTTAAATAACTTCTTCAAAAATCCTATTGATGTCATCATACTTTGTCAATATATTGAAACCAAATAATTATTGTAAAGACTGTCAAATAATTTAAAACTGTTTACTGGTTGGTGCATTCACATGCATGAATATATAAGAAATTTTATGCTAGAAAAAATAACAACATACCCCCTAAATGATTTAAATGAAGCAAAAGAAGTTATGTCTGTGAATAACAAATCGAATAACTTCAAGAATTCTTAATACTAATCTTTGTAGTGTTTCAAAAAATATAGATGAATTAAAAATATATCTTGAGGAACTTGAGAAATGTTTCGAGTGCATAGTTTTAACAGAAACTTGGCGAGTCCCGGATACGTCCTTCCTCAACATGGCCAACTACAGAACCCTATACAATGGAGGTAGCTATAACCGAAATGATGGTGTTATCGTTTTTGCAAAAACAAACTCATATCATTCGCATGAACATATTCAGATAAACAGAGGTATATTATTGAAAATTGTAATGGTTATGGATAAGCTGAGTTTTTGCATTTTAGCATTCTTTAGATCTCCAGCAAGTCGAATTCACGACTTCCTTGACCAGCTTGGTGATGTTCTAAATGAAGAAAGTAATCAACATTATTATAGCTTATTTGTAGGTGACATAAATATCCACTTGATGAAAATAACGATTGGTTGAATAAAGATTCAAGAAATTATCTCGATATGATGAGTGAGCATGGCTTTCAATCAACTATTAATACTACAACAAGAGCGAGAAATGGATCTGAATCATGTCTTGATCATATATTCATTAAAACAAAACAACAAAACTTCAATAACATATTACCTCTCACTATATCAACATCAATTACAGACCACTACATAACGTTGTTACAAATTGTACTGAATGAAACTATAAACAATTCAATAAACAAAAAATATTTTCAAAAAGTAGACGAACAATTATTACAAAAAGCAATTAATAGTTTAAGTTGGAAAAATGAATTATACCCAATGCATGATATCGAATCGACAACAGAAAAATTCATCAACATCATAAACACATGTGTACAAAAATCAACTCAATACTTCAGATTAAAAAATAGTCAACAAAAAAGGAAAAATTGCATAACAAAATCATGGATAAAACACATCAACCAAAAAAATCATTCATTTTTATTATGGAAAGAAAATCCAAATAATGTAAACTTGAAAAATGATTATTTAACGAAAAAAAAAAGAAACTGGAAAGAAAATAAAGACTGCCAAAGAAAATTATTAAAAAAAATTAGTTGAAAAAGAACAAAATGCATGTAAAAACTCTGGAACACTGTTAATGAAATTTTGAATATCAAGACAGGAAGAATAATAAATGATATTAGGAATGAAAAAAATGAGATCGTCACAGATCCAAAAGATGCTGCTGATATATTAAACAACTTCTTCGCGAATGTGGGGGAAACTTTGGCAAAGAACATACGACAAAATACCAATTACAAAAGTAAAAAATATATAAATAAAAATTCACTTTTTCTTACACCAACGAATACTACTGAGGTTGAACATACAATAATTAGCTTGAAAAATAAAAAGACTCCCGGGCTTGATGGAATGAAAGCTGAAAGAATTATTGCAAAATTCATATGTGAACCTTTGACGGACATCACACATAAATCCTTCGAATCAAGCATATTTCCTTCGATTCTAAAGAAATCTCTTATAACTCCAATTTTCACAAAAGGGGATACAGAAAATATTTCAAACTATAGGTCGATTTCACTTCTATCTTCAATAAGCAAAATCTTTGAAAAAATTATAAAAACAAGACTTACGACATACCTATCAAATTATAATCTGCTATCGACATCCCAGTATGGCTTTAGAGAAAAAAATCTACCAATGATGCAATCCATCCAAAAACCATCTACGAATCCTTGGATTCAAGCACTCCATCTATTGGTGTTTTTTTGGACCTAAAAAAGGCCTTCAATACTGTCTACTACTCCATACTTTTAGATACACTAGAAGATATGGGCTCATAATTTATTCAAAAGTTATCTAACAAGCAGAACACTAAAAACTAAATTCGAAAATCATGTGAGTGAAGAGATCAACGTTAAATGTTGTGTACCTCAAGGAACAGTGTTGGGGCCGGTGCTATTCGTAATTTACTTAAATAATCTATTTGAACAGGAAACAATCGATAAAATAATCAGCTTCGCGGACGATACTGTGATTTATTACAAACATGATGACTGGTATAATCTCAAAATAAATATTGAAAATGATCTTGGAAAACTCAAAGACTGGTTCGACAGCAGATTACTCTCAATAAACTTTGACAAAACTGTGTACTTACCCTTCAGTAGTCATGAAACATCTCTGCCAAAATACAATTTTAATATCCAACAAGATTTTTCAATTAAACCTGCAAAAAGAATTAAATACTTGGGTATTTACATTGACAATCACTTACGATGGAACCATGATATGGAATATTTAACTAAAAAGCTTCGTAGTATCCTATTTCGATTTAAGCCAGTAAGCCAATTTTTGAGCTTTAAATGTAAAAAAATACTGTACCACAGTTGGGTTGAGTCACATCTCAATTATGGCATTATTGGCTGGGGAGGAGTATCAAGGAACTATCTAAATGCCCTCGAAGAGTCTCAAAGGCGATTCCTCTGAATGATTCTCAACAAACCTACAAGATATTCAAGCTACTCTATACTGAAACACAAATATTGGATGTTAGACAATTATACATTATTCAGATAGGATGCCATCAATATAAAAATTAATACGAACTTACCACTCAAAATCATAGATACGTGACAAGATCGAATAATCAATACTGTATACCAACAGCTCTTAAAACAATAGATCAAAAAGGTTACTCCTACATGGCATCTAAACTATTCGGGTAACTACCACACAGAATTATCAGTAGTAATACCACAAGTGATTGAATTTTCACGATAAGTCTGTCGATTCATTTTTGAACGAAACTGAATTGTTTCGAGAAAACACCACGAGTCCGCAGGACGAGTGGTGTTTTCTCGTTTCAATTCAGTTGAGATCATAAATGAAAGACAGACTTATGAGATAAATTCAATCACGAGTGGAATTTTATTAGACTATTTCACAAACAGAGTGAAAGATAAAAAATCTAATAGGTATTTTCGTTCATCGCAAAATCTGGTAAATTGCTTCCAAATGTACTCCTTCGATTTCCTCGTATTTTTCGGTACATTTTCATCGATTTTTTCGTTGATTGATTCGATAGAATTCATCCCAAATCTACTCATTTTTGAATGCGTGCACAACGTAATCACTTATATTTGACGTTTAACTGTCACATGCACTGTAAACAAATCTGAAAACACCGAACTTGATAGGCCAATCAGAGTCAAGAGTCAAGTTTCGTATTATCGGTAAGCCGAACTTGACTAGAGCTTCTGATTGGTTCATTTCGTAGTTGAGTGAAATAGTCAGTAGTAATACCACAAGTGATTGAATTTTCGCGATAAGTCTGTCGATTCATTTTTGAACGTTGAGATCATAAATGAAAGACAGACTTATGAGATAAATTCAATCACGAGTGGAATTTTATAAGACTATTTCACAAACAGAGTGAAAGATAAAAAATCTAATAGGTATTTTCGTTCATCGCAAAATCTGGTAAATTGCTTCCAAATGTACTCCTTCGATTTCCTCGTATTTTTCGGTACATTTTCATCGATTTTCTCGTTGATTGATTCGATAGAATTCATCCCAAATCTACTCATTTTTGAATGCGTGCACAGCGTAATCACTTATATTTGACGTTTAACTGTCACATGCACTGTAAACAAATCTGAAAACACCGAACTTGATAGGCCAATCAGAGTCAAGAGTCAAGTTTGGTATTATCGGTAAGCCGAACTTGACTAGAGCTTCTGATTGGTTCATTTCGTAGGTGAGTGAAATAGTCGATGAAACTTCTTTTAAACGCTTCAAAACCCAACTTGTAACAATTGTTAAAGAAACAGACAAAACAAAAATGCACAAAATGATAGAATGCTGAATCAAAAACAGAGAAGAGTAAACTCATATACGAAATGTATGTTTGAAATACAATCATGTAAAAATCGATTTATATTATTTTTAACTGCATTTTTTGAGTTATGACACACCTGCCTATATTCACCACATACAAGTATGTACAATACTGTAATGTTTTTGTTATTTATTTAAACAATAAATGGGTGGGATAAATTTTAAACACTCGGTATGGCTACTTACTAATTTATTGAAACACTAACTCACTAACACTTAATTTATATATATTCAGTACATTCACTTAAACTAATTTATATAATCACTTATTTTATATGCACTTATTTACTGTTCAACTCACGATGTCAAATTATAAAACTAACCTAACTCTTCCTGATCAGTCCCCTTATATACTAGTGCCTTTTGTACTAGAGAATTCCGGGCTGCGGCTTATACACACAAATAATTTTTCTGGCCTTTTCTAGATAACTCTGGTCACAAAAACCAGTTCTAGATAAGATAGTCTCAATCGTAAACAGTTTTTTATAACTGCGTATCCGCCATAATTTTAACTATTATACCTGGCTTAGACAGGGTCGGTTTTAGGGACTATACCAGTGTGCTGTTTCGTAACAATACTTCTGTGGATGTATAGATGTTTATTCAATTTTATTTGTATTTTATCACTGTATTTGTTAAATTTATGAATAAACGTTACTTCATAGCCTGAAATTTCTGTTATTTGTGGAGAATTGTTGTCTTGTCTATTAACTATAATGATTTTAGTCTTCGATTTATTTATTTTTAAGTAATGTTTTTCGCTAATAGCAGACATTCTGGTCATAATTACTGTTATTTCTGGTATAGTTGACGCTATGATGAGTGTATCGTCGGCGTAACGGAGGTTGCTGATCCCTCTTCCACTAATTGATATACCACCTTGCCACCCATCTAGAACATCTCTCATGACGTATTCGCTAAAAGCGTTAAACAAGGTAGGTGAAAGAATGCAACCTTGTCTAACTCCTGCGGACATTCTGACGCTCTCCGAGTAATTCCCGTCGATTCTGACTTTCGCGTTGTTTTTTTTTTGGTAGAGGTTGCGCACCAGTTAGAATCACGTTTCAACAAATAAGCAGGCACAGCCTTTTCACCGAAAATGTAGTTTTGCGTAGGAACACTTGCCTTTTTGTTTTACTCACAACCCATCGTGTAAGGCCCCTCTAGGAGTCGTCATCTACAGGTTGAAATACACTCATCTAGGTAATGGAGTAAAATAGGAGAATAGGCCCAACTTAGGCTGCTTCCCAATCTACTAAAAGCAAAATACAACGAGCTTTGGAGCGTGTAATGCTAAGTACAAGCCTAAGAGATCATATACCAAATAAGAAAATACCACATAAGAAAATACCACAAACATCCAAAGTCCAGAAGAAAATAACCATTATTACAGCCCTGGATCTTGAATTTTTTCAAGGGGGGCAAAAACTGAAAAATGCCGCCCCTGCTCGCCCATATTTTTACATTAATCATAATTTCACCCATCAGACCCTCCACTGACGAACATAGGCTTCCCTGAAATAACGCCACAACGACCGCACTAGTGCTGCTATTTCTGTGTTAAGCCTATGTTTTTCACAACTATACATATGTGAACGTGTAGGAGATATATTACTTTTCCGCCAACCTATCTAATATGCGAGAAAAGTATTGGTTTACCCACAAAAAAGTTGGAAATTTGATAATTTTTTTTTGAGTTATTTTTACGTTTTCCATCAACAACAACACGAAAAAATGGTTTTTAGAAAAAAAGTCCGGTGTGTATGTCGTTGTTGTCGTCGGCCACTTTTTCTTACATGTCTTGTTAGCACGATACAGCCTTCGGAGTGCAATAAGTCACAAATTTTATGATGGGATATTGTTAAGGACATTTCACAGATGAACCCTATTGGTTTTCAGCTCACCAGAGCCAGTACAATGGGTGCTATGGTACTTGAAGTACGACATTTTGTCGTTTTTCGAGAAATTTCAGTTTGTTAGCACGATACAGCCTCCGGAGTTCAACAAGTCACCAATTGTATGATTGAATATTATTCAGGGCATCTCACTGATGAACCCTATTGATTTTCAGCTCATCAGAGCCAATACAACCGGTGCTACAGTACTTTAAGTACGATATTTTTGTCATTTTTGGAGAAGTTTCAGTTTGTTAGCACGATACAGCCTCCGGAGTATATACAAGTGATGAATTTTATGATTGGATATTATTCAGAGCGTCTTAAAGATGAACCCTATTGATATTGAGCTCACTAAAGCTAGTACAACGGGTGCTGTGGTACTTGAAGTACCAAATTTTTGTCATTTTTGGAGAATTTTCAGTTTGTTAGCACGATACAGCCTCCAGAGAGTATACGATTGATCAACTTTATGAATAAGTATTGTTCAAGGTGTCTCACAGATGTACCCTATTGATTTTCAGTTGACTAGAGCGAGTACAGCGGTCCTATAAAACTAGATATACTAAATTTTTGGTTATTTTTGGAGAAATTTCTGGATACATCCCCCGAAGTGTATACAAGTAACAATTTTATGATAGAATATTGTTCAGGGCCACAGATGCGGAAAAGTTAGTTTTAATCTTTAAAACCGTTTATTTTAATTGGGTTAGCACAGGATGGGGTCTAAAATAAAATGTGAGATTAAAAAGAAAAAAAATATATTATTGTATTGCACATTGAAATTACAATTTTACTCTTCTAGCCTTTTGTTCAGCAAATACATAATGGCCCTGTCATAATTGATTTCATGTGCAATTCGATTTTCTATCGCTAAGATTGCGAGCCTCGTTAAACGTTCCTAGCTCATGGAGGATTGCAAATAATTATTAATAAGTTGTAGTATGCTAAAACTTCACTCACATTTGCGGATGTAGTAAGAAGCGTAGAATAAATTCGCAGTGCAATATAAATATTAGGAAAGGCATTCTACAAATTGTGCGCATAGATCTGTTGCAAGAGATAGAATCTGTTAGCATTTCTCATATCACCAAATAAAAGTGCTAGCTATTTAAAAACGTAGATTTCCTGGCAGAATTCAACAGTGCTTAAATCTCGCTTCTATTTTCGGGCAAGATCTGCTCCATGCTTTTGTAGTTGTTCTGTTGCCATATTGAAGATTTCAGTACCATTGAGAAATACCAAATGAAAATTCAAAATGGTAACACAATCAACCCTCTTTTTAATATCTGACTAGAGGACCCGTGCTGCTACGCAGCATTAGGATAGACTATGTATGAGAGGGTGAATTATTACATAATATCATTTTACAGTACTTCCTTCCAGACAATATTAGCTGTGTGTCGGCAGCAGTATTTGGAAAACATTGAAAGTTAAGCTGATTGTGCACATATAACTTTCCTCAAACTCAACGAATTTAAACAGTTAATACCTCAAAAGAAAGGGCTTGATCCACTGAGTATTCTTAGACTTGTCAACAGCCTACGTTAATTAGAACTCTAGTTATAGAGGTTTGAGTGAAGGAACATCTAGAAAAAATTGAATGTAAAATTGATTGTGAACGCATAACTTTCCTCCAACTCAACAAATTTAAGCAGTTAATTGCTCAACAGAAAGAGCTTGATCCACTGAGTGTTCTGAAACGATCAAGATACATTCATTAGAAGATGAGCTATGAGAATTCGAATTGCTTGAGTCAATGTGACCCAAAAGAAATGTACAGTAAAGAATCGCGTTTGAGTAAAACTTGAGTAAGATGGGAGTTGAGTAAATTTCAATGATTGATGACGTATCTGTGTCTGTGTCACTTAAAAAAAATTAAGGAAATCGGCCGGATAGAACAACCAGACTTCAGTTTTCATAAATGTTTTTAATATATAAGATATGATCTCATCATCATCATTATTTCTTTAGAAAAGAGTTGAACAGGTTGACGCTAACTGCCCTCAAACGTGAGGGCTTTTCACTTGCCCACTGCACTGGTCGCCGCAAACGCGTTCGTCTGCGGTTTTTAACCTACACCTACGCGCTCCGTGAAAAATAATTTACGTGCTTAAGGTCTCAGTGGTCCTGACCAGAATTCAAGATGGGCGGTAGCCAGAACTCATCTTAGAAAGGAGACCCATAAATGCAACTAGAAGTCTGGGAATAGCTTCGTCTAGGTGGACATACGACCTGTAAAGAGTAGCCAGAAATTGGAACCAAAAGGTTCAGAGTAGGAATGAATGGGGAGGAATGACGGATGCTTTTGTCCGGCTTTGGACGATATTTTAAACTAACATCATAAATTAGAACTTACTACTCAACTTAACAAATATTAACAAGTTACTAAGAACTGTACAATACGCATAGGAATATGACAGTACTTATACTTAAGAGTAACGTAACAAATATATTACCTTGAAAAATATCCGAAAATTTAGTAGGGGATATGTGAGAGCACTCCTCCAATTCCTACGTTGCTTGCGTCGGTGTCAAGAATAAAGTCTCGCTTTGGTAATGGATATCCTAATATCGGCGCCGTGGTTAATTGTCTCTTCAAGGTTTCAATAGCTGTATGACAGTCTTCGTCCCAATGGAAAGTTCTCGTTTATTCTGTGAGTCGAGTTAGGGGCTTGACATCATACCCAAACTTCCTGATAAATCTTCTATAGTATGGGCAGAGTCCAATGAAACTGATAATTTGATGTTTTTCGATTTGTTGCGGTCATTGCTGAATGGAAGCAATTTCCCATGCATCCACCGCAACTCCTTCGTTGCTCACTATATGGCCTAGATAGTTGACTCAATTTTGAAATATCCGACATTTCATTGGATTTAACATGAGCTGGGCAGCTTGGAGTCGTTTGAATACATCTTCCAAATTCTTCAGGTGTTCGTCAAATGTCTTCCCCAGTACTAGGATGTCGTCCAAATTGACCAGGCATGTATTCTAAGACAACCATCTCAAGACATTTTCCATGAGTCTTTCAAATGTCGCGGCCGCATTACAGAGCCCGAACGGCATGACGTTGAATTGCCATAATCGAGATCCGGTGGTAAAAGCAGTCTTCTGGGTCCATTTCTACTTGCCAATAACCGGACTTTAGGTCCAAGGTGGAAAACAGTTTGCTGCCGGCCAAAGTGTCTAGCGTATCGTCGATTCGAGGCAGAGGATAACTGTCTTTCTTCGTCACGTTGTTTAGCTGGCGATAGTCCACGCATAATCTCGTAGTTCCATCCTTTTTCTTGACGTGCACTACTGAAGACACCCATGAACTAGTAGATGGTTCTTCCATTTCTTGAATTATTCTTTAAGCTTGCTTTCTCTTCGCTCGTAGTAGTTTCTGAGCTGATTGTCTAATTCGCGTGGCATTACCAGTATTGTTATTGTGTTTGACGGCTGATGTACTACCCGTCTTCCCCCCTCTTGTTACGAATAGATCTCGATACTGCAAGAGAAATTCTCTCATTATCCTTTTCTCAACTCGATTCAAAGATTGACCAGCTACTGATAATATTTGTTCAAATCTGGCATTGGAATTGTCAGTTACCGTTGTTTGGCGAACTAAAGACGTCACTGGTACGTAGGATCCAATCCCGGTTTCTTTCTTGATGGTAATTGGGTAATCGTTCACGTTTATCACACGTACTGGTATCTCCTTCGCCGACGTAACCAATCCTTTTCCAATTAGTATTCCTTCGCCAACATCTTCGTCATGGTTCCTTGGCTTCATCATAACTGGTGTACCTTCCTCCATGATACCCTGCATCCGCGCTACTATCATGGTTTTGCCTGTACAGCTGTCAGCACCGTGCTGCCTTCATATGGTTGTAGGAATACCTCCTCGGAGCCCACTTTAATGGTTCTGTTTCTAAAGTCCAACTGGAAACCATGTAGATTCATTACGTCTATTCCCAGAATCACGTCTCCTTCAATGTCAGCTACGATTACCGTATGCGTGAGCTTTTCTACTCCAATTCCCAATAAGATTTGTGTCTCCCCGTGAACGTTGGCATTCTCACCTGTAGTGGTCCGCAGTCCCGCTTCTTCTTGGAGTTTATTATCTCTGGTCGTATAATGGTTCAAATTGCTCCAGTGTCTACCAGCAAAGTATATTTCATACCATTCACTTCGCCATCCACATATACATTCTCGTTGCGACATCTGAGAAAAGCTATCAGTATGAGAGGGTCGATCTTTGGAACGATTCTGGGTCGGTGTTGCACTCTTGTAGCCGATCCATTCCTGTGACTGGGGTTCTTGGTTTTCAGGAATCCTGGGGCGCTTACACGAACTGAGTACATGCCCTAGCTCACTACAATTTCAGCATCTGATGTTTCTCGGCTTCTTGTTTACCATATTCTTTATCAAGTTGACTATCTGGTCAAATCTGTCTTCATCGCTTTCTGTTTGGATAGTTCTAATTTTATATCCCGAAGCCTTCGTTGCTACTTCATATTCAAGAGCAGCTGTCAATGCGTCGACTAATGTTTTGGGATGGGCTAAACGAAGCGTCTTCTGCATATCGAGGTCACGTATGCCATCAATAAAGGCCTGGATGCCCAGATATTTCATCATGTTATCTGGTGCCGATGAATAAGCGAATCGAACTAGTCGAGCAATATCCACTACATACTCTTGAAGGGTTTCATCACGTTTTTGCCTTCGGTCCTCCAGCAGGGATTGGTACAAATGTTTTAGATGTTCGTGACTATATCACATGTCCAAACTCTTTTACAGCTGCTCGAAGTCATACGTTTCTTCTAGAGGTATCGTCTGAAATACATCTAAGGTATCTCCCCGAAGCGCGATAGTTAAGTTCACTGCATTCTCTCTACCGGAACAATTATTCACTCTAGTAGCTGATTCAAACTGTTTTACATAATTGGTCCACGATGTCTTTCCATCGAACGTTGGAGCCTTGACTACGTCAAAACTGCCAATATCTTCTATCTTGGGTTGTGTTTCTGGCCTGCAGGGTTTCATTTGTTCGATCTTTTCTTCTGCTGGCGTGTCTTGTGTTCTTGAAGCTGACATCTTTCTCTCTAACTCCTTGATTTTCTCGTCCATCGTTCTCATTTTATCCTCAATATCCGATTTTAGAGACGAAATTTTATTTTTAACGTCACCAGCAATGTCATTTTGTAGTCATAAGATATCGGCAGAAATATCGTTCTTCATAGCAGAAATATCGTCGGAAATAGAAGAAAAATCGTTCTTAATAGTTGAAATTTTTTCGACCATATTAGTACAAATATCATTCTCCATGGTTGAAATATTTTCGTCCATATTAGCAGACATCTTGTTCATGTTAGCAGAAATATCATTCTTCATGGTTTAAATCTTCTCCTGCATATTATGAATTATGCTTTTTTCGTATCATTAGGGGTTGTTTTTAAGGGTGGAAGCTACGCTAACCACTGGAAACTGCAATGCATTTTTCCTCATTAGAGGTGCTTTTTAAGGGTTGAAATTTTTTAAATAATTATGTGTACTATAATAATCATAACAAAACAATATTTATTTTGCCTATTTACATGAATTTTAGCTCGTAAAACACCTATTTGCGTTTTATTTCAATGTTTCAACTTTAGGGGTAGTTTTCACCTCCAAAAATTAAAAAGCATACTTTTTCTACATATCACATTTGATCTACAGGGAAAAACGATGTTAATTCCAAAATTTCATACAAATCGGTGCTTTCCCACAGAAATCGGAAGTGCGAATCTATTTTTCGATTCATTCCCTGGACTATAATTACAATTAGCTTTCAAAATATGTAGATTAAGCATGCTCCATTTAATCACCCTTTGATTTCAACAATCGACGACTGTTCATGTCTCATTTTCAGTGGGACGTCCTGTTTTATATGGACAAACAAATATTTTAAAGGAAATTTCAGTTGAACTTTAGCTTTTCAGCACTTTTTACGTAAAGGTCAACATTGAAATTTGACCCAATTTCAAAGAAACTATAATATGCTGACAGAAAACTGTTTTCGTATTTACTGTATCTATATTATTGAGAATTATTATCGACAACAGAATGAATGGCTGAAGCCGGTCCTATTACATAGCTAACAGGTTGTGTCGCATTATCCTATCAATGCTCGTTTATCTCTTTCTGTTGCATGTAATGAAAAAAGACGGAAATTGATAAGATTGTTTAATTTAAATCATAAGCAACATGTGGTATTTTGAGTCATATCGATCTGTCAAGGTATTAGTGTTGTGTAGATAAACGTAGGTAACATCGGGTTGTTTCTATCTAGCCAATCCTTGCTGTCGGGGGTGTATTTTGATATTTATTTTGTGAGAAACAATAGTGGTGCAAATTTTGGCTTGCGCTCTAGTTAGGTCCTTTTAGCGCAGCTTTCGAAACGGTGCGAAATCAGTGCGGATATTCCGATATTGACTTTTTTGCGAGAGTGCCGTAAGTTGGTGAGAACGGCAAGAGTAGAGGTCGTCGCGACGCGTTCCTTTTGAATATAATTGCTAAAAGTCCGGGTTCCCGAAGCGCATTGTATACATTCCAGACTTTACGCGACGTACTACAAGCTAAGCTTCACTTTAGTCGATATTTTTGCTGCAGAGTGGTGTAATTTCGCAGATGAAATAGAAATTTTTTGAATAATAATTTAAATTCGCGAAGTAAATTGTTTTTAACTCTCGGGAATTTTACCAAAGTATGGTGTGATGAGGCGTGAAAAGGACGACAGACGTGAAGTTATGAAGAAGTTCACATTTAAAGGCGTTTTGGACAATTTCCGCAACTCTGTTGCTCAACCCTCCAGGCAAGACCAGGAAATCCAAGAATCTCTAAGATCAGACCACTTCCAAATTAAAAGGGTAAGTTGTCATTTTGAAAATATTATAAATTCAAAAATACCGTACTAATTTATTATCTATAACAAACTGTATATCTATATGAAATAAAAACATATTGGATATAAATATTGACATAATATAAATTCAGTCATATATTATTTAATGTGAGAGATAACAGACATAATATAAATATACAAAAAATGCATACCTTTCTATATTTAATTGATAGAGAAAGCAATAATATAGTGGGGAATCTGAAAAAACTGATTCTACTACTTTTTAATAAACATTACGAACATTAAAAATATACGAGGGGCGTTTCTATTGTGACGAAATTTTTTGTTATATTATCTGGATCTTTATCATTTGAATTCATTTACGATTTGGTAATTGCAACTGCAAATGTTTTGTGATATCGAAATTTTTGATGATTTAGTTCTAGATACAAAAAAAATTGGCAGTCAAAGTCTGAACGATACGATAATAATTTACGAAGATAAGGTGAACATAAATAAAAGTGGTTAGAACAAAAAAAAATTATTTTGGAAGAAAGATATCCACGAAACAAACACATTGATGAGGTGGTACCTGTTACCCGTGTAGTAGAAATCCGTCTATATAAAGGGTGTTTGGTAGAGGGTTAGCCATGTTGATGGGAGGGGTAAATAGGATCATTTACACACATCTAGCATACTATTAGCGACCGAAATTAGTTATTTGTAAAAGAAGTGTCACAATGACTTGTTTTGTAGTACGAGTGAAGCTTGCACAACAAACCGCGAAGCGGTGAGTTGTGCAAATCACGAGTACTACAGAAAGTCATTGTTGCTCAAGTTTTACACAATATTTTTTATAATTCGCATTTATTTAATTATTTAAATGAAATAGAATTTCATATAATCAAATAAAAATATAACTAAATACAATAACCAACTGTACACTAACAGTGTTCAAAGAGCTTCATTGTGACACTGTAAACAATGTTATAATGAAGTCTCTTTTATACGCGAATTATAAAATAGTATATTATGCAACGATCATCATGTAATGATGGTTATTAATACACGAGCATTAACCGGGATACGAAACGAGTCGAAGGCGAGTTTCGTATGATTTATGCGAGTGTATTAATAACCATTACATGAGAGTTGCATACGCTATTTTTTCTACACCCGATAAATAATCAAAAACTATAAATTTTATATTTTTATTGAACACAATGGGTAACAGTAATTATTCGTATTTCTATAAAAAAAAATCTACAAAATTGTGATTAATACCTCGGGTATTGGTATTACCATAGATACAAGAAAACTATAAACATTTTATTTGTATTTATATTCAACATATAATAATTGTAATTAATCCGATTTCTTAAAAATATTATGATTATTTATTGTGCAGTTTGAAAAGTTTATTCCAGGTCCCACTGATCTGGAAGTGAAAGGAATATTTACATTTATTTCATTATTGCTAGTCTCAATAGAGTTCAATATTGTATTGGAAATGCTGATTTTATTCTGAACCGAATTTTCAATGTAGCCTTCTGCCTCTGAATTGGATTTCCAGCCACCATGGCGTTTTAATGTAGTAATATCACCACCGGCATCTACTAAAACGGTTGCAGATGTCCTACGAAAACAATGCCCTGTATATAAATTCGGATCAGGCATATTTAAATATGTTGCTATTTTCTTCCCTATATCACCAAATTTATGAATACCAATGTTTTGAATTGTGCATTTTCCATTTAAATAATTAATGAAAAAAGATGGGGTGGGGCAAATTTTAGGCCGTAGATTCATATATTTTTTACTAATTTCGTAGTATTCAATTGCACAGCATGTTTGATTGAAAAATTATGGGTTTCTATTGATTTAAAAATCTGTATCGTAATGGGTATCAGTATGAAACGGATTATGGGCATATAAGTGCATTGTTATAACACGGGTGTAGAAAAAATTCTTTACGGTTTTGAGCAGGACCGGCGAAAGGCTAGTTTAACGCCCGTGCGAAAGGCAAATTTTCCGCCCCCTCCCCCCTCGATTTGATGAAACACATAGCTTTGCAATAACTGTTATGTGGAATCAATTTACAAAGTTTAAATAAAAATACTCAAAGAAAAACTAATACGTTACTATATTCACTTTCATAATCGTGAATCCTGTGTAAATTAAAATACAAAAGAACAGAAGAAAATTATTTATTAAATATTAAAAAAACTAATAATGACACTTAAAATTATAAACATCTAAAACATTATATTATAAAAATAAACATAATAAAAATATTTTTCAAATAAGCATAAAAAATATATTATTCTACTAAATACAAACTAAATTTAATTAAAATTAACTTTTCTGGCTTTAGTTTGCGAAAAATCCTTAAGAATATTGTTAATATTAATATTCATTATTTGATCAAATTCTATGCTCAACATAGTCAGATTAACTAGGCGCTCTTGAGAAATACTTGAACGTAAATAATTTTTTATTTTGAAAAACTTCTTTCACCTGTTGCCACAGTAACAGGAATAGTTAATAAAATACCCATAGTTACAACAACATTTGGAAAATTTTCAGACAAATAATTTTTACACACAAAATTTAAAACTTCTACTCTCTGAAGGAACAATTGGTGACAAAACACTTAGTTCATGGTGTAATTCTGTACCATTAATATCAGCATTATCTCCGTCTGTAAGACATAACTCGCAATGTTGGCACTTTTTTAAAATCTCTTTACTATCCATATTACAAATACCGCATATATTATACAAAAAATCAAAGATATTATTGTGGTTACGCAATAGTTCAAATCTTTTTCTTCCAGGGAATTTATAGTTTTATCCACAATCAAATAAAAAAAGTTTATTTTAAATGATCGTGCTGGATTGTCTACGGGTTCATCTCTACTTTCGTACGGCGTTTGATTTTTCTAGGTCGTATTGCTGCAATTTCTTCAAAATTAACTTCTACTTCTAAAGTATCAGCCAATTCTCTAACATCTACAAATACTTCTTCAAATCCCCTGTCACACCTTATATTCTTCAAATATTTTACGGTTTTTGAAAGTAAATCATTTAAGGTTAGTATATTAACTGCTTTCTGTTGAAGAATTTTGCTGATTATATTAATTCTGTATAATATGTTATACCAGATCACGGTGCAACATATAAAATTAAATTTTTTAATGTTTCTTAACAAATTCGAAGCTGTATTTATTCCAAATGCATCAATTTTGTCGTCAGTATACTTCTGATATAAAGCATCATATATGTTTCCAGTTTCATAACGAAATGGCGTTATCGCGTCGATGCGACTTTCCCACCGAGTTTGGCTGAGCGGCTTCAAAGTCAAATTTGTGATGTTGTTTTTTAAAATACTCCATCTATGTGTCGAACCCCCAAAAAAATTGTGAATTTCCTGAATTATTCCAAAATATGATACTGCCTGGACACACGTAAGAGCTGCATCGTTAACAACTAAATTTAAGGAATGTGCACTGCAAGGAACAAAATAAGTTCTAGGATTTACATCTACGTTTTTGCACTTCTTCATGTTTCCCACGCATATTAGCCCCATTATCGTATTCTCGTCCTCTCATATTTCTTGTTGAGTTCTTCTAATAAATATTCTGTTAAACCTTCTCCAGTTGAAGTATAAACAGGTATAAAACCAATAAAAGATTCCTGAATTGTTACTTCTTTTCCAGATTCTATATTTACATAACGAATAATTAAAGTCATCTGTTCCGTATGGCTCATATCGGTCGTGCAATCCAGCACAATAGAATAATATTTAGATTTAATTATGTCGTTTACTATTTTTGTTTTTATACTAGATACAATTATATTAATTATTTCATTTTGAATATCCTTTCCTAAGTAATGAACGTACATTTCTTTGAAAATTGCACGCCGCAGATGGTCAGCCATTATAGTATCGAAAGAACTAATAAACTCTAATAGTTTCAAAAAATTACCATTGCTTCTTTCGTACAATTTATCAGTACTTCCTCGAAATGCCATATTTTGACAACCAAGAAATTCTATAGCTGCAACTAAACGTTTAAATACTTCAGTCCAACGTTTAGCTTCAGTATTTATAATGTTTTGATGTTCAGCATGAATTGTTTTGCCCACTCGTAATCTCTGCTGGAATTCACACCATAACTGAAACTAATTATTTCTTTTTGAATTTGAAAACACTACCCTGATACCGGCTTGACAAAACAAAAAATATTTATTACCTGCAGGTGGTGCGGTGAGGACTGACGGCGCCTTTCATTCCCCAATAAAATAACAGCGCTTGGGCTTGTTTATCTTCTGACCGACCGGCGCGTTGACGACGCCTTTCTTTGTCAATAAAATATTACCGCCCGTCTGTTCACGCTCGGTAAAGCACAATACATTATAAGCAAATAAAATGATTGATATATTATGCACTTAATTTATACTGGATAATAAATAATTTTACACATTTTCTTGTGGTCTAGTTTATCATTTATATTTTTTTATATTAGACACTTTTAATTCTTTAGTTCTTGCCAGTTTTTTATTAACTATCTCTTGATTTGGCGCTCCTAGATGTTGGCGCCCCGTGCGGGCGCACGGTTCGCACGTAGTCGCGTCAACGCCTGCGGAAATAGGGATGAACCTGGGAAAGTGGTGCGACAGGACGGATCGGGATGCGGTTTTCTGCATTCTCTTCCAAAAACGATTATCACGAAATGTGGGGCGGTAGATTTGCCCTCCCACCGAAAAATGCATTATCTGGGAGGCCTTTTGGAAGATTTTCAAATTTGATAAATAAGGGTCAGAACTGGCCCGGATCGGGTACTCGGGGGTTTTCGAGGCCGCTGATCACGAATATAATGTTCAAATTGACCTCCGAACACCTGGTGCCCCAGAACCTGACCCTAAACGTCATCTCCGGGGGTTTTCCTGTCACAATCAAAGAAGGTCAACCAAAAATCATTTTGGGTTTTTTTTTGGCCCGCTGAATCCAAATCTGGCATAGGCGAACACCCCACTGGCACCTGGTGCACCTAAACGCGGGCTAGAACCTCATCTCCGAGAGTTTTCTTGAGAAGAGTGCCAAAAATAACCCGAAAATCATAATAGGGCAGTTTTGTGGGGCGGTGGTTCCGAATTTCACGTCCAAACCAACCTTCTCGACCCCTGCCGCGCTGGGATTTTTATCTTTACATCTTGTGTAATTATTGATTCTACTTAAATAATGCGAGGAGGAGAGAAATTAATATAAAGTAAATAAAGAAGTCAATATTGGAGTCGTATCTGTACAACTCTCGGAGATGACGTTCAAGCCCAGGTTTCGGTGCACCAGGTGCCGGTGGGGTGCTCGCCGATGCCAGATTTGGATTCAGCGTGCCAAAAACCCCCCAAAATGATTTTTGGTTGACCTTCTTTGATTGTGTCAGGAATACCCCCGGAGATGACGTTTAGGGTCAGGTTGTGGTGCACCAGGTGTTCGGGGGGTTGTTTCCGACGTGAAACTCGGGACCACCGCCCCACACAACTGCCCTCTTATGATTTTCGGGTGGTTTTTGGCACTCTTCTCAAGAAAACTCTCGGAGATGACGTTCTAGCCCGGGTCTCGGTGCACCAGGTGCCAGTGGGGTGCTCGCCGATGCCAGATTTGGATTCAGCGGGCCAAAAAACCCCTAAAATGAATTTTGGTTGACCTTCTTTGATTGTGTCAGGAAAACCCCCGGATATGACGTTTAGGGTCAGGTTCTGGTGCACCAGGTGTTCGGAGGTCAATTTGAACATTATATTCGTGATCAGCGGCCTCGAAAACCCCCGAGTACCCCGTCCGGGCCAGTTCTGACCCTTATTTATCAAATTTGATAATCTTCCAAAAGGCCTCCCAGATAATGCATTTTTCGCGTGCACTTTGGCCTGCAGCAATGCAATTTTCGGCGGGAGGGAAAATCTACCGCACCACATTTCGTGATAATCGTTTTTGGAAGAGAATGCAGAAAACCGCATCCCGATCCGTCCTGTCGCACCACTTGCCCAACAGTTCGCAGGTGTTGATGCGACTAACGGGCCTTCCGCCGGCCCTGGTTTTGAGTTATGATTTTTTTATGTGTAATTTTTTTCTCTTGTATGATTTTTTTTTCAAAAAAAAAGTTTGAAATGATGAAACCCTTACAAAATATGTGATATCAAATCATACGATGTATAGGGTCACACAAGTACACTTAAAATTATTTACCTTTACCCTGACGTCATTAATATCTGATAACATAACCAACATACTTATTAAGTGGCATCTCTTTCTATTAATAGTGAAGAATAGAACAAAATAATTTGACATTTGTCGATTATGTTATCAGATATTAATGACGTCAGGGTAAAGGTCAACAATTTTTTTTTTCGTTTTTTGGCTTTGGGAGTTGGACCCCATTCAGCCACGAAATAAGTAATATGACATAAAAAGAGAAACAAAGGACATGTCGCAGCAATCATATTTACTCATATCCAAGTCACACATCATTCATTGCCCTATACAACAGAATTCGTAGAAAACGAAGAAGAAAGGATAATAGACATGGACACATGGACACACATGGTCAATAATTTTAAGTGTAATATATCTACTTATAATCTTTTTAAAATAAAGGTGAGCTATGGCTACATATTCACACTTTATACATTATTAATTTGAAAGTTTCAAATAATTGATGTACAGGGTGTCCCAAATTACTGTGTTTTGCAGGGTATCTCGTAAACTAGAAGAGGTAGAAGAAAAGCAGTTTAGATGTTATCACTTCTTTTTTTGTTACAGTAACGATATCCTAATTAAATATTTAGTAACTCCCTGCAGTTGGAAGATACAGGGCGATTATTGAAAATTGTCGAAAACTACAAGGTACTATAACTTCTTAATTAAGAAAAATATAAAAAAAACGTTATAATAACTTTTGATAGATATAATATTATAGAGTTCAGTGGCGCACAGAATTTTTTGTTAGGGGGCTTACTAAGGAAATATAATGCAAACTTATGTTGTTTTAAATGGGACAACCTGTATACTTTGACGTTTTTCGTTTCCTTTTTTAATTCTCATTCACCTGATATGACATTTCAATGATTGGAGCTACAGTGCAAATAAACCATTTATGGATGTTATCAGGTGTAACACCCTTAAAAAATTGAACACTCAGTAACGAAATTTAACATTTTATTATAAGGATACTCATGGGTGACAATTGTATTTATCAAAATTATAATTAATAAAAAATAAAACCAGATTAAAAAAATAAAAACAAAACTAATTTTATTAGAATGTAAAAATTACATTAAATGTTCAATATGTCCTCCGTTTTGTTGTAATACTAATTGACACCGTTTTCTTAATGATCTTACACAATTGAGAATGTGCACTGGCTTTATTTTTCTAAATGCGGCATGAATATTTTGTAATAAATCTTCCCTACTCTCGAAGTTAGTCTGTAAATATTATTTTTTAAAAATCCCCAAATAAAAAAATCAGGAGGATTTACTTCCGGAGAACGAGGGGGCCACCTAACCGGTCCATAAGTACCAATCTACCGATTAGGAAATTTTTCGTTCAAATAATCTTCAATGAATAGAGCATTATGGGCAGGTGCTCCATCTTGTTGGAACCAAAATGTGTAACTATCAGCCAACACTTCTTCCTCCAAAAGTTGGTGTAAGTCTATTTCCAAGATATCTATATATCCAGCAGCAGTTAGTTTATCATCAAATATATGATAAACTAATTTATTATGTTTGACAAAACAACTAACGTTAAAGCCGAATCTGCCTTGTCTCCTGATCACCTGAACTAAGTGTGCATATGAGTCTTTCCAATATAGTTCATTATGTCTGTTAAATATTCCTGCACTGCTTATGCGAGCTTCATCGCTAAATATTGAATAAAAATTTGGCTGTTCATTACATTTTCCTATATCCCACTGTGCAAATTGTGTTCTTCTCAAAAAATCGTTTGGGTATAATTTTTGACGGACGGATGACCGATAAGACCTAGATTTATATTTCTTTAAAATCCTTCCTGCAGTAGTTTTTGGAACACCTATTTCATTTGTAACATATGTTCTCCCACGGCTTGGGACTCTTCCTTAGGTTGTGGTATTCGACTCCAGTTAATGTATTTTTATAGCAATCACTGGGATGGGGTGAACAATCGATATTAAATTTGACGCCACCAGCTTTTTAAGCAATACTTTAATTAAACAAAAAAACTGGAAAGGTTAAAAACTGGAAAACCTTATATTTACTTTAACTTAACAAAACGAAATACTAAAAATATTTTAACGCGATGGTCCAAGTTAATATAAATTGCTGAAAATCAAATATTAAATGTTTAGCAAATTATATTTATTCATAACTCCATAGATAATCCACATTAACTGCATATCCAAAATACAAGACGAATACGATCGCCGTTATACAATAAAAAACTCCAATTCTAGATTTCCATGAATTGAATATAAGATAAAGGACTTATCTTAGAGAGGTTCTGGAATTATTCAGCTCTCAGCTAGGTCCTAGTGGATGGAGATATGGTCCTTAATCCATCCCGGCCGGTTTTGTGTTGTTCTCAATGGTGGTGCTCAGTCCTAGGGCCTACCCAGGGGCTGTAGAGCAGCAAATATGTGAAACCACAACGATGTAGGTATATTAACTTATCATTGTTACTATAGGAAGATAGTTTTCCTATGTACGATATCGTTTAAATATACAAATTTCGGAAGTGAAACAAGTTTTTTAATTTCAAATCATTAGTACGACGAAATTAAAATATCATAGTTCGATGGAGATCGTAACAGCCGATCGGCTTGTTACATTGGCATATTATACTAGTGGACTGGCCTACGGTAATAAACGCTGTAAGATAATACCTAGGAAGAAATGGAACTAGGTGTGGCAGAAAAGACGAAGAAAGCATATAAAGGGTGCTTATAAAATTATTTTCTTATTAGTAAAAGTTGTTGTAACTACATTAGATGCTTCAATAGTTATTTGTAAAACAAGTGTCACAATGACTCGTTTTGTAGTACGAGTGAAGTTTGCACAACAAACCGCGAAGCAGTGAGTTGTGCAAATCACGAGTACTACATAGTGGCACAAGTTTTACACAATATTATTTATAATTCGCATTTATTTAATTATTTAAATAAAATAGAATTTCAAATAATCCCTGTTTTTAAACTAGGAGGAGTGGTTTGAATTTAAGTTGGCAATTCTGTAGATTTCTAATTGGTCAGATCACAGATGGTTTTATTCAGCACTTCTGACTTTTGACATATTATAACCGAATAATTGTGTAAATTGTAAACGAACTTTCATTTAAGCAGAAAGAGGATAATTATTTGTTTAAAAAAGAGCTTCTTCGTATATGCTCTTGCGATCTATTTATATTATATCATGAACAGAATTATTTCTGTAATACATCTTCACATAGATATCTGGTAATTTATCCCAAAAATAGAACGTTTTATATACCTATATATTGATCCTATACAATATAAAAATAAACAATTGACAAATCATTCATAAATAAACGTTAACGTACTTTATTCATTAATATTTTTAATATATAAATCATTCTAATTCACCTTTAGTATAATAATTTGCTAGTTAGAACAACGCTAGACCATTTTATTTATAATTTGTGTCAAGGCTAAAGTCAAATGTCAAAAATATAACTAAATTCAATAACCAACTGTACACTAAAAATTACTATAACAGTGTTCAAATAGCTTCATTGTGACACTGTAAACAATGTTATAATGAAGTCTCTTTTGTACGCGAATGATAAAAATAATATTTTAGTTTTGTAAATAAATAACAGACTATGTTTTATTAATATCTTCAATATTATTTTAAACCCAAATAACACAAAGAAAATAATGAAACGACCATTAAAAAAATCATTTTATATTACTATATTACATATAAATGGAAAATATACAATTATTATTGTTATACATTACGAAAAAGACAATGCATTTTCATAAAAATATATTGTTATGTGTCTATTTATACAGTGTGGTCTTATAAGTGTGCAACGTGGAATTATTTTTATTGCTCAGTAAAAATTAAAAATTCAAATATTGCTAAAAGTTGGTGCATGTTCGATAATTAAATTAGATGCATTTAGAATGGTTACAAGTCAAACTAGATAGGTCAAAAATAGTCCAAAATAAACTAATTCGACTTTTTTGTTATTATTCATTTTTTTTATATTTACAAACAGTTTGATTGGCAATTTTGCACAATGTCTTTCTTTTTTCTGAAAATTCTAAATCACTCTCCTGAAAATATCCAAAGACTATTGGATCTCGTTTTTTTCTAAAAACTGAAAACATGCATACCTAATTGAAGGTATTTTTTTAAATGGTCAACTACTTATGAATCAGTAAGTAGGTCTTACTTGCAACTTGTTTTTTTCCACACTCGAACATGTTTTTATTTCATTGGATAATATGTTATTGTTTACTGGATCTTCTGGCTTATTAACTTCTGGTACATATTAATCAACTTCCAGAGATTCCACTTCAGGAATTATATCAGTACTGCATCCTGCAACAGCATCCCCTAAAAATGTAGACTTGGGTATATTAAAATTGTATTAGGTATAAAAAGTATTCGTATGTTTATATTGAAAATATTATTTTAAATTCTAATTTTTGAAGAAAAGCACCTTCATCTTGGTTTACATTAAAGTATTCTTGTTACGGGTTTTCTCTTTTTGATAACTTTGGTCAAATGAGCATGAAAATTTTAATACCCGATTTCCGTGAATATTTAATACGTAGTCATCAACTCTAAAATGCTTTTCACAAATAACAGCTGTATCACTTGGCTTATAATTATCTCTTCTAACAGCGTGTAACCATTACCTAAATTGGATCTTTGGAAATCTAAAAAACATGAATAATATTTTTAATCATCTTAATAAACCTCTTATATAAAATTTATTGTTTATTTACCTACCTGTGAAATTATATTTTCTTGCCTTTTTCGACCTTGTAATAGTACAAGTATAAGATAAACACGATCTCATTTTCAAATATTTCTTAAACTTATTTAAAATATATTACAAACGTTCACGCAGTTACACATAAAACCATACCATAACCATACATCCAAAAATATTTTTGCCACTCCTAGCGCTATCCTTCTCGATCTTTCTCTCTCGCACTGCGATGTCATCGATTGTGCTGTAGGCGGGCCAGTCCATCAGTATAATATGTCAATGGCTTGTTACACCCCCTCTCCTCGGAGAAAGAATTAATTCGAAGAATTACTTTTTTATAAACATAAACAGTCTATGAAGAAAAGTAGCCAAAACATCAATATTGTGGTGATTAACAAAAGAAGATGTGCTTACATATTCAAAAAATAATGAAAACAAACGAGAAATGGAAAGGTCAGAGCAATGAGAAGATAAGAAAACAAGAAAAGAAAATAGAAAACAAATTTAATTGATGTAAAGAATCGTTAACCTTTTCTATTTCGAAGCTATGACTTTAAAAAAGTGCAGTAAACTCAAAATGTATATAATAGGAGCGTATACCTAGTAGCGATAATAAACCATTGCAAATGATATGCAATTATAATAAAAAATGCAGTAAGCAATTATCATAGGAGCTCATTCCGATTCCCAAAAAATTATCAAAAATTAAACAAAATCAGTTATTAGTACCATACTGAGATTCTAAAATAACAAAAAAATATGAGATGCTTAACGCCTCAGCAAAATATCCAGAAAAATTAGAGGGGTAACCTCTACCAAAATATGAAATACTAACATCTCAACGATAAGATAAGAAAATAACTACATTCCTCATCTACAAAAAAATAATCACAGTGGTACAGGGTGATTAAAATCTCATGTACACTAAACCAAATAAAAAGGAAAGAAGCAGAAAGTATCAGAAGAGTAAGATTCATTCAGTATCATAGATGAATGAGAGCATCAACCATGCAGGAAAAATCTCGGCGAGATATAGGAAAAAAAGGTAAAAGATAAAGGACAGAAATCTACTAAGAAAATTTTCTAACGTGACTAAAATGTGTGTGTGTTATTAATAGTATATTATGCAACGATCATGTAATGAAGGTTATTAATACACGAGCATTAACCGGGATACGAAACGAGCCGAAGGTGAGTTTCGTATGGTTTATGCGAGTGTATTAATAATAACTACATGAGAGTTGCATACACTATTTTTTCTACGACCGATAAATAATAAAATGAAAACATGAATTAATTTCAAACAAGCTCCCATAATTCCCATAATTAAGGCAACCTGTAAAAAAATAGCATTATTTAATTGCAATGATTCCTCTTTGATCAAGAGAAATATACAAACAATGCAATTAGTTTTTCTTTGAAGAAAATACATTATATTCTAAAAAAATAAATTTCTACCCGCCCAGGATCTGAACCACGATCTGCAACGCAGTCATGCGCCACGATCGCAAGCGTTATCAACTAACCTACAAAGACTTGTATGAAAAAATACGCTCATTATGCATATACAAATAAAATCATTGTATCAAGCGGAAATAAACAGAAAGGTTTTTCAAAAGAATTTCAAAATAAAGATTTGCTTACCTTTATCATTAAATAATATCTGGGGCTTCCTCGATGAATTTCCTGAGCTCGTTTGGCTGGAATGTTTTGGATTTCTTTCCAACGTATCCTTCAGATTTCCGCTTCAAAAATGCATGTAGCCGTGCGTATTTTGAAACGTCAGTTTGATAGTTGATATTCAACATCAAATCCCCAAGTACTTGTTTCTATTGGCCGAAAATTCGTTTCATAATGAAAAGTACGTATTTTCATTGGCCTAAATCTGTATCGAAATGAAAATCCGTGTTAAAATGAACAATATTAATGAATCGGAAGCAGATATTTAATTCGCGTATTATAATACGAGAGTAGAAAAAATACATTACGTAACTATAAAGGAAAAATAAAAAGAGAAAAAAAATAACTAGGTTTGCCCTTTCCCCCTTTCCTACCATCGGAAAGTTTGGAGAGAAGAAACTCAGCAAGTGCTAAGAATTTAGCAATAACACACACAGAATACTCAAAACCGAAATGGGAAGATATATGGAAGAAAACATTATAAATCGGAAACACTTTATCTATGAAAGTAACGAAATTATAAACTGTAGTATTCCAAACCACATAGAAACTTATCCAAAAAAAATAGTTTTGTCAACAACTCAAACAGAAAACTAATATATGCCTTAATAAAACACTATCAGTATGTATCAGTACACCAAAATAATCGATAAATTGTCGTGCAACAAAAAGAACGTGTTATTCTCGTATCAAAATACAGGAAATATAAAAATAACTAAAGCGTATACTGAGAACAAAAACGCTACCAAGCAAAACAGAATTTCTAAGTACACACATAACAAAAAAGATAAGGGAATACTACAAAATTAACTGAATTCAAAATTTGCCTAAAGCAAGAAATTTCAGAAAATATTTGAGTATAAAGGTCGTTCCAAACTAAACTGATTTCTAAAGGTGCATAAAGCAAGAAAATCTCAGAAAATTTGAAACATTCACGGAAGTTTGTTCTCTACAGAACAGAACTTTTGGCGTTTCAAAAACCCAAAAATAAAAGCGATACGATAAACACAAATATAATACACAATTGTATTATGCACAACATAAGAGAAATATACAAAATAATGTACTTAAGATACATCAAGAAATAAAGCAAAGGCGTAAGAGAAAAATATATGTGCTTTTGCACATCGGTAACTATAACAAAAGATAATGTATAGAGGTGCCATGACATATACGAAAGTAGAAAAGTAAATTCTACTATAAATAGACACAAAACGTATTTGTGACCTAATACAATTGTTGACAATAAAAAATAAAAAATACTCAAGATATATTTTGATATTAAATCAAAATTAAGATAATAAAATAGTCACGTCAAGAAATATTAATCCAGAAAAAATCCAAACTAATCAGAATCACAACTAGATTTGATTCGCAAATCGTAATTATGACCAGATAAATTTGTATCAACAGGATGTTGATCAGAACACATCATCAGGAAGATCTACGTAAAGTAATAACTGTAAATTAGAGATATGAAATTTAACAATGTTACTTATGAGTCACCCTGTATACTAAATATTTCAAAAATATTACACGCTATTAATTATATTTTCTTTGAGTAAAACGGTATACTAATTATTCCAAAAAGGAACGACTGATTTATAATAATTATAAAAACCAATTAACACCAGAAGTTTTTATGATAGCAGAATAAAATATCAAAACATATCAAACGTTATCAGAGTTGTTAGCTACTACAACTTTTTTCAACACAGAAAACAATTAGTTGACAAATTCCTTAATGTCCACTATTATCGCAAATATAATTATAAATTCCTGAAACACAAAAAACTGACCATCGTAAAACCTGTAATATCTTCCTGACGAAAATAACAAATAAGGAAATTATATGAAATTTTATCATAAAACTGCGTCTATAAAAATGTGAAATATTACTGGAATAAACATTTAAGTCAAAGTAATCAAAAAAATTAAGTTGATAATTGAAACTAAATAAACTTTTAATATAGATTTCCCACACCGTCTCAGTAATCAGCAAAAAATACAATTAACTAGGGCGCCGCTGTAACATCAAGGGTTTTACAGTTAAAGTACCATTGCTAATACTGGAATGGGGTGAAATAAAATATCAAAGGTTTCTGCAAATTAATTAAATTATATTTTTTTTTTTTTTTATTTTTTTTTTTATTTAATAATACGCATGAACCGCGTGGGTCATTAGCGTCATTAAGGTTTACAAAAGAAGCAAGTTATACATAAAATAATGAATAAGAAAATCCACATTAACTGCATATACAAAATACAAGACGAATACGAACGCCGTTATACAATAAAAATCTCCAATTCTAGATTTCCATGAATTGAGTATAAGATAAAGGAATTATCTTGGAGAGGTTCTGGAATTATTCAGCTCTCAGCTAGGTCCTAGTGGATGGAGATATGGTTCTTAATCCATCCCGGCCGGTTTTGTGTTGTTAACTTATCATTGTTACTATAGGAAGATAGTTTTCCTATGTACGATATCGTTTAAATATACAAAATTTGGAAGTGAAACAAGTTTTTTAATTTCAAATCATTAGTACGACGAAATTAAAATATCATAGTCCGATGGAAATCGTAACAGCCGATCGGCTTGTTACACATTTTCAATTTGACGCAGAGAAGATTCATGATGTGCTTGAATATATCCCAACGTATTTACCTCTCTTTCTTCATTATTCTTTTCGTACTTACGCCGTGGTTTCACAAAACATCCATACTCGATTAAATTTGAATCGAATTTTTTAAAAATTCTCTTGTCAGGTTGCCTACTTTCTGGATATCGTTGAAAATATAATTCAGACGCATCACTAACATTCTTTTGACATTCAATATATGCCACATGCATATCATATTTTTCATCATTTTCAAAATTCATGTTGTTGACAAGACTGCAGGTCGTAAAATTAATTCTGACAGGTAACACAGGTTTTGTTTTATTTTTCATGGCAAGAGGACCAAGGCCTACTTGATGAAATGAATATTCTTATAAGATATAGCAATCATGTCAATTGAGGTAAACAAACTAAAATATAACAACATATCGGGTTAAACATAATTAGAAATAAAAGTGAAATCGGTAAGAAAATACAGACGTCTTATTTCGTGATGTTATTTACCAAAAAACGGATTCAATAATTTCAAAATAATAATAATATAGGTACTTAAAATCAATAATCAGCTATATTTACCTACTTTGTTTTTAGTTCACTGATTTTATTTTTGGTAATGCTGAATTGGTTGAAGATTATTTAAACGAAAAACTTTTTAATTGATGAAAACTGAGGATATTTTGAACATTTAATGTAATTTTTACTTTCTAATAAAATTAGTTATAGGTAGATTAGTTACAATATTTCTTGTTGTTTCATAAGTTTATTGTTTTTATTTTTTAATCTGGTTTTATTTTTTATTAATTATAATTTTGATAAATTAAATTGTCACCAATCAGTATCCTTATAATAAAATGTTAAATTTCGTTAGCGAGTGTTCAATTTTTTAAGGGTGTTTCACCTAATAACATCCATAAATGGTTTATTTGCACTGCATTGAAAATGTATATATAATATGTCATATTAGGTGAATGAGAATTAAAAAAGGAAACGAAAAACGTCAAAATATATAGGGTGCCCATTTAAAACAACATAACTTTGCATTATATTTCCTTAGTGACCTCCCTAACAAAAAAATTCTGTGCGCCACTGAACTCTATAATATTATATCTATCAAAAGTTATTATAACGTTTTTTTAATATTTTTCTTAATTAAGAAGTTATAGTACCTTGTAGTTTTCGACAATTTTCAATAATCGCCCTGTATCTTCCAACTGCAGGGAGTTACTAAAGATTTAATTAGGCTATCGTTACTTTAACAAAAAAGAGGTCATAACATCTTAACTGCTTTTCTTCTATCCCTTCTAGTTTACGAGATACCCTACAAAACACACCAATTTGGGACACCCTGTACTTACGTTCAGCCCTGTTTAAATAATGTTAGTATTTAATTGTGCTCTTCTCAGATTCATTTTAATGTATTTCGTTTTTCAATCGCCTTTATTGCAGTACAATATTTTTTTGTAGTCCTGACAACTCAAGCGAAACATATGTGGCCTTTTCTTTGTAATGGATTTCGATAGTATAATTCGGATGAGGCCCTTTCTTCCTAACGTGTTTTAATAGTATAAATGGAATGGGGCCCTCTCTTTGCTATGTGTTGTGATAGTGTAATTCGGATGGGTCCTTTCTTTATTATGTGTTTTGATAGTGTAATTCGGATGGCTCCTTTCGTTTTTATGTGTTTTGTTAGTACCTCTAAATCGGATGGAGCCTTTCTTTGTATTGTAATTTGGAAGTATTGATCGAATGAAGCATTTTCTATACATTGTAATCATATATATTTTTGGTAGTATGAACGGAATTTGCACGTCCGTCTGAAATATGTACAGAAATGGTTTGTGGTGAAATTTAAAGAAAGATAAAAAGACAACTTCAAATAAACACTAACAGTATTTAAACAGGGATGTACATCAATTATTTGAAATTTTCAAATTAATAAGGAATAAAGTATGAATATGTGGCTCCTCTATACGTCGAAAGATGCGTTAGCAGATGGCATCTGCGTCTGTCGACGTGTAGACGGGGGATAATTGATCATCTGTTGGTGGTATTTACGTCGGCAGATGCATCTGTCATAAATCCGATTGCTGTCGGTTTTTTGGCACACATCAAAGTGTTTTGGAGCTAACGTATGGCGTTCGCCCACACGTCAGCCGACGCATCAGTATTGGCGAAACTGCGAATGAGAGAGCACGCGTTATTTATGCAATTTTTTCTTGTACCCTGAAATCGAGGCTGAATTGGCTAATGTGACCAGCGAGGAAAAATTTAAATCAAATAAACAGTAGCTCAGCAAAAATATGAATATCCCTTTTTTAAAATGTCTCGTGCGAGTTGCATCTGTCCAGGAATGACGCAGACTGACCACAGACGGACGTGTAGACGGATCGTGATGATCTATCTTTTCTTCCCGAGGAGAGGAAATCTTACATTAGACCCCGGTCTTTCCGGAGTGTCGGATTCCTACCGACTAAAACCTCTCCTCTCTCGCATCTCCCACTGGAACCGCTCACGCATTACTTCAGTGGAAGTGCATCTGCCTGCTTTCAAACTACTCTCTTTGTCTCTATCCTCCTTTTCTGTATTCTCTATAATGAGCCTTATGCTTTTGTATGCACTCCTCCACCCTTTCTGCCCTGATCTCAGGGATACCATCATACTATCCAATCCAAATGGTACACCCGTGTCATTTTGGTAGCTTTGACGCGTTACTTCCCATCGTACACATGCAAACAGGGTGTGTTGCACGTCATCTTGTTCTCCACAATATAGGCAATCTTCAGATTCCACTCTCATGCGGTTAAATAGGTATTTCTGAAGCACTTGTGTTGTGAAGTAATCGACCTCTCCATATGGCCTGTTAATCCAATCTTGTATATTTGGTATCAACCGGTGAGTCCATCTACCATATTTCCCATTTAACCATTACCTTTGCCAACGTGCCATGAGGTTCGATCTGGCGATAGATCCATTTACTCCTCAGTATTTTTCAATCCTTGTATAAGAAGTTGAAGAGGAGGAACCTCAGCTATTGCTCCAACTGCCTCTGTTGAGATAGTACGATACGCATAGCATATCCCAATGCACTTTCTGCGTTCTATACTGGTGAGTTTGGATATAAGTTTCTGGTTGCTTGTAACTTTATGCCAGACAGGAGCAGCATAAAGAATTTGGGAATGGGTCACACTCAAGAGTAACCTTCTTTTGGATGCCTTTGGTCCTTTTACGTTAGGCATAAGTCCAGATAGAGCCGCCACTGTCTTATCCACTTTCTCTACAGGTTCAGCGAATGTTAGCTCTGTATCCAACCAAACTCCCAGGTACTTGATTGTTCTCTTAGGTTTTACAGTAACACCCTGCAGATCTAATTCAATCGTGCCAATTTTCCTTTTGGTCGTAAGCAGAGCAACTTCTGTGTTTTCGGATGCCAGTTGAAGACCATTATTCTCCAACAGTTGGATATGCGATGCAGTGCTGTATTTGCTGCGCACTTCAAACCTTCTTCTCCTTTAGATACCACCATCATCGCAATAACGTCAGCAAAGCCTATAAGGGTCACTCCTGTTGGCTGCTTTATTCTCAAAATCCCATCGTAGAATATATTCCACAACGTTGGTCCTAAGACTGAACCCTGTGGTACCCCGCTGTTGACGTTTCTAGGTTTCACTGTATCTTCTGCTTCCAGAATGATCTCCCTTTCTGACAGGTAGGCTCTTATTACTTTGATCAGGGTGCCATTTATCTCCCTTCTCTGCAGATCATCTAGGATTCCCTGCCAGCTAGCGCTATTGAAGGCATTTCTTATGTCCAACGTGATGATCGCGCAGAGTCGTCGGTGCGCTGCGGAGTATTCTTGTTCTGATGATCTTGCAATTTTTAACACTTCTTCTATAGCGTCTACGATCTGTTTCCCCTCTACAAAAACGAACTGTCTGGTTGAGAGCCCCCCCGTTCGCGATATTTCTCCCTTCAGTCATACGAGGATGAGTTGTTCGTAGAGTTTTCCCTCAACACCCAGCAGACATATCGGTCTGTATCCGGATGGACTTGCCTGCTTTCCTCAGAAGTAGCAGTCTTGCCCTTTTCCATTGTACTCGAAATTCTCCACGACTGGCCAATTCATTATATACAGCTAGTACGAAAAGATGGTCATTTGAAGCAAGGACTTTAATGATCTCTGCTGGGATGTTTCCGGGTCAGGGTGCCTTGTTGTCTTTCCGTTTATTACTTGCCACTCGTAACTCATCTAAGCTAAAATTTAAAAATATCACATTTGTATCACAGTTAAATACCATATCTTGGTGTATAGGGAATAAGTAATCAGCCACTTCTTCCACCATTTGCATAGACATTTGTAGTCTGGGAGGGTAACCGGTCAGGTTTCTCATGACGATTTTATATCCATCCCCCCAGATGTCACAGTCGATGTTTCACAAATCGTTTTCCAACATTTACGTTTGGAGTCTTTGATGCCATTTTGCAGTAATCTTTTGGACTTTCTTCAGGCTGATTCCTCCTCCTAGATCTCGTATAGAGCCGTCTCTTACGCATACACTCTCGTCGAGCTTGCGCAATCTTCTCATTCCACCAATAAACAGGCTGTTTTTTCGTTGCGCATCTTTTCCTAGGCATAGTTTTGTCACAGATCCGATTCAGTGTGTGCGTTAGTTCTCTTGCCGAATTATGTATAATTCTTTCCGGGTCTTCTACTGTTAATTGAAGAAGTTTATCCCTGTTCAGTTTCCTAATCTGCCAGCCTCCATTTTTCACAATTGTCCTAGGTAGGGATGATTTTTCTCCTACGATTTCAAAAAGGTGATGATCTATCTGCTGATGCGTCTGCTGACGCATCTGTAGACGTGTAGAGGATATTTTAGAGGTATGCAGTATTTAAGGGAAATTTGTTTCGTAAACAATTTTGATCTGGGGTCAAAAACCGTATACATTGTATTAGGTTGTAGTTTCCCGGCCGGGGATCAATACTTTCGAAGTTGGGTTTTATAATTTATTTTTAAACATTTTTGTTGACATATTCATCTGAATTTACAGCTCTTTCTGTATTTTATATAAATTTTGATTCCATGACAACATAATGCGAATAAAATCACGGTACAAACAAAACATTCTAATCAAAAGTCTTAACATATCCCCCCCCGCTTGAGAAGGGTGAATAACTCTCAAGGTAAAAGCGAAAACAGCTTAAAACACAAGAATTAACAAATTTGTTTATATATTGTCCCCTTCATCAGGAATTGGTAGTACACAAATTTTGGACCAGGCTCTGTTGATTGTTCCGTTCGCAGTGGCAATACATGTTACCCTTGCGACACTATCACTTCCAGGATGAAGCTCCGTTATTTTGGCCAGTTTCCATTTAAGAGACGGCAAATTGTCTTCTTTTATTAGAACTAAAGCATCCAGCTTTAGTCCTTGGTGGTTAGTTTTCCAGTTGGTACGGGTCTGTAATTCGCTGATGTACTGTTGAGACTATCGTTGCCAATAGTGTTGTTGCATTTGTTGCAGCAACTGGTATCTATATAACCGATTAATTGGAACTTCTCGAAGATCTGGATCTGATATAGTTGTTAGTGGCTGCCCGATAAAAAAGTGGGATGGTGTTAACACCGAAAGATCACTAGGATCAGATGACAATAGAGTCAAAGGACGTGAATTCAATATCGCCTCGATTTCTGCGAGATAGGTTGTAAGCTCTTCAAAGGTTAAAGTTACATTTTTCATTATGCGTTTCAGATGACACTTTGTCGATTTTATTCCCGCTTCCCAAATACCTCCAAAATGAGGTGAATAGGCAGGTATAGTTTCTTGAAGAGAAGTTTGGTTATTTAAGGGAAATTTGGATAGTTCTTGCAATTAAGATCGAGCTCCTACAAACTTACTGCCATTATCTGAAAGCATCTGAGGAGGTTTACCGCGTCTTGCACAAAATCTACGAAAAGTAGCAATATAAGCTTCTGAAGTTAAGTCACTCACCAATTCCAAGTGTACTGCCTTTGTAGAAAGACAAATAAATAGACATATATATGTTTTCCATGATTTAGCTCCGCGTCCCTTACTATATTAGAATAATAATAATGGTAGCGCTGTGAACACACTTTATTTAGTGAGCTCCTGCAAAGTGGACATTTACAAGGTATTTTCGCTGTTTTTCAGAAGTGCTAAATGGAAAACTGTAATATTAATCGTGTAAGAGTGCACTACTATCAGAATTTACAAGGTTTGATTAGTATTAAGACTTTTCGTATCATTTAATTAATTGGGTATACCAGGCGCAGTTGCCAGCTGGTGCAATAAATCATAATGAGTAGATCGGCACGTAGTAATAGTCAATCGAGCCAATCAAGTTTAGTCGATGAATCCGCTCTGGAAGCTGTGGTTACTTAGGTTTTCTCGAAGCTAATAAGTGGTATTGAAACTAAGTTAGGAACTTTGTGCCATCAATTTGCGAGTCTTGAGATAACGTTAAATAATATTGATACAAAAATGAGCAAGTTAGAAGAACAACTCAATAACAATACAAAACATATATCATTGATGAATGATACTTTGGACGAATTTAATCAGAAGCTGCGATTGAATACTCTCAGAATAGTAGGTATCAAAGAAGGAACAGATGGCAATTTAATAAGTGAATTACTAAACAAATGATGCAATGAATATTAAGGGTTCAGTAGCAGATCTAAATAGGGTTTTCAGAATTGGTAAAGTTCACCCTGATCGTCAAAAAATTAGGGCTGTCATTGTAGAGTTTGTGTCAAACATAAAAAGAATTGAAGTATATAGAGCCAGGGATTGTTTAAAGGGATCAGTAGTATTTGTCAATGAAGATCTTACGGAACCACGATATAAACTTCTTATGGCGGCGAGAAAGAAATTCAATAAAAATGCATGGTCACAGAATGGAAGAATTAAAATTAGACTTGGCGACACTGTAAAATTTGATAACCGAGAAAGAGAACTAAACTAGAAGATATGTGTCGTTACAAAAACTGGTCATATCGGAAAATTATATGTGTTAATTAGTTAATTGTCTTGTAGATATTATTTCTTAAGTGTGGTTTACACTGATTTGTTTACCTATTAAATTGTAGCGCGCATTTTATTTTCTCATTTTCTTAAGTGGATATGAACTTTGGATAATCAACATGTATAGAGACAATTAGCATACAGCTTGTAGAAAATTAATGTTTTTTAGACACTCTAAGTTGTGATTTTGTTTAATAGTATCTGTGTCTTTAAATTACATGATTTATTTGCATAATTTGAGCTCTCTATTAATGTTGTGAGTAATGAGTTTTGATCCCAATATCTACTACCAGAACTGTAGAGGACTAAATACCAAGTTAAATGATTTTTTTAGAGGTTGTTTAGAAAATGATTTTAATGCGGTAGTGGCTGTGGAGTCATGGTTGAATGAAGGAGTTCAAGATGGAGAGATAGTGGACATAAATATATTTAATTAAATTAGAGCAGACAGGAATTTTCAAGTAACTTCCAAAACTAGGGGAGGAGGAGTTCTGATAGCTATTAAAAAGAAATATTATATTTTGAGTATTATAAAAAATTCTACTTCATTTGATGCATTAGTTATTAATTTTAGGGTGGCTAAACAAATATACACTTTTTGTGCTGTGTGCTCCAAAGAGTGTAGCACATACTTATGAATGCCTTATCACATTTTTCCAAAAGCAGATTCAAGATGCAGACAACACTTACATTTTTGGAGATTTCAATATTCCTGAATTACATAATATTACATCAAATAATTTACCGTTTACGGAAATTCTTAATATTCTGTATGACTTTATAGTTTTTAATGCATTTAAACAATTTAACTACATTTCAAATTTGTAGGGAAGGATATTGGATTTAATATTAGTACCAGAAAACCAAGCACAGAATTGTAAAATTATGAGGGATATGTGTCCATTTGTGAAAGAAGATGTTTATCATCCTACTTTAAATATAGAATTAAAAATTTAAAAAAACCCAAACATACTCACGATACAAATGAAATAAGATATAATTACAAGAAAGCTGATTTTAACAGGTTAAGTATTTGTGTTATGGGAAACAAATTGGGACTCAGTTCTGACAAATACTAATGTAAACATGGCTTTACAACAATTTTATAAAATATGGAATGAAATTATAGAAAAATGTGTTCCAAAGTTTACTAATTATACGAGAAAATATCCGGTGTGGTTTACACAGGAAATAAAAAATTTATTGCATGAAAAGGAAAAATATAGAAAGATAAAGTCTATTTCCATTTATTACGGGGAAAATGAGTAAACAGATAAAACAATTATTAAAGAAAGAGGAAAAAAACTATATTCAAAGAATAGAAGAAAACAGTCTGACGGGAGTTAATTAATTTTGGAACTACACGAAGAAAAAAAGGATCAGTAGCTCGAATTTAGAAAATTTTGTTTACAAAGGGGAACAGGTAACTAATAACAAAACGGTAGAAGTTTTTGTCTAATTTTTTCAACAATACATAGTTCAGAAGTGGCTTCATACAACCTAAATTTTAGTAATAGTAATCATCCTCATTTCTGTAACGATATTTTTACGTTATTATTCATTGAAGAGGTGGACTTTATTGAGGCTCCTCAAAAGCTGAAGCCTAAAAAAGCTGCAGGGGTGGATGGGATACCTCCTTATATTGTAAAGGCATGTAGCGAATAGCTAAAGGTACCTCTCATTTATATTTTTAATTTATCTCTTCAGTCTAATGTATTTCCAACTATTTGGAAAACTGAATCAGTTACTACTCCACTGTTTAAGTCTGGTGATAAAATGGACATTGAGAATTACAGAGGTATCTCCATAATGTGTGCACTATCCAAATTGTTTGAGCATATAATTTACTCCAAGCTAAATCAATATGTTCAATCATATATTAAACCAAACCAACACGGATTTATTGTGAATAAATCTATTAATACAAATTTATTTACCTTCAGTAATAAAGTTTATAATACCCTTGAAAATAAATGTCAGCTTGATATTATATACACCGATTTTCGTAAGGCCTTTGATCAAGTGAATCATGACATTCTTTTGCAAAAACTTGTAAATTATGGGGTCCTGATAAATTACTGGAATTAATGAAAAGTTACTTACAAGATAGATATTTTGTTATAAAACATGATGGAAACACTTCTGGCAAGTTTCATCTCAGGGGTACCACAGGGATCTAATTTAGGACCTCTGTTGTTTCTAATATTTATTAACGATTTGCCATCAGTAATTACTCATTCTGACTGTTTACTGTATGCAGATGACCTTAAAGTTTTTAGAGGTATACATACAATTAGAGACTGTATTTTTTTGCAAAAGGACATAAATAATATATTTGAATGGAGTATCAAAAATAAACTATACTTCAACATCAAAAAGTGTGCAATAATGACAATAACTCGCCAGAAAAATTGAATTATTTTTGATTATAATATGAATTCAGATACTCTTGAACGGAAAACCGAAACTAAAATTCTTGGGGTAACTTACAATAACATATTTTCTTTTCAAAATCACATTAGTACTCTTTTAAAATCAGCAAATCGGACATTAGGATTTGTAATAAGAAATTACTATTCTTGTAGTAATATATGTGTAATAAAAACATTATATTTTAGCCTAGTTAGATCAAAATTAGAATTTGCTTCTATTATTTGGTCTGGTGAGCACCAAACAACATTGCATGAAATTCAAAAACTACAAAATAAATTACTACGACACTTGTAGTTTAAAAAGCATCAAAAGTGGCCTAGTTATAATACAGTGCGGACAACTAGTTTAAGAACTGAATTTAAGATTTAGTCTATAGAGCATAGACGTCAAATTTCATCAATGGTATTTTTGCACAAAATTATTAACAATACAATTAACGCACCTGATATTTTACAACTAATTCCGTTTAACATTCCTCCCAGATTTATGCGTTCTTCTGCCATGTTCAGGGTCCCCTTTGTACTGTCTACTCACCGAGCGCCATTGGTAACCATGCTTCGACTAGCCAACAATTTTACAATTGCACTTAATTTAAATTGGGATATACCTTTGATTACCTTACAAATTGATTCTAACTCATATAATACCAGCTGTTAATCTGGCATAAAACTTTATTTTTGTTTTGTGTATGTACTACCTCACATTGATTTAAATGTATTCGTGTAATTAGGTTGTGAAATCTGTGAGAATACAAATGAAAAAATAAATAAATAAATATTTTATCATGATGGGTCCTGCATAGTCTACACCGGTTCCTGTAAAAGGTAATGTAGGGCTCAACCTTGATTTTGGTAAGTTACCCATGATAGGATTATTTTGTGAAGGTTTGACTCTAAAACAGTCAATGCAGGAGTGTACAGTTTTCATTGCTAAATTACGACTAGAAAGGGGCCAAAATCGATTTCTGATACAAACAACAGATGAGGACCAGCATGAAAGAGTTTAAGATGTTCATGTTTAAATATAAGTTTGGTCAAATGATGTTTGTCTGGGAGCAACATTGGATGTTTCTTATCGACCTGAAAAGATGACGCTTGTATTCGTCCACCTACACGAATAATATTTTCGCTATCCAGAAATGGATTTAAATTAAGGATACGCGATTTATTTGGTATGGGTTTATTTTTTTGAAGGAAATATCGTTCCGCAAAGAAGCAGTCAATCTGAGACAATCTAACCAATGTTAAAACGGAAGAATTTAACTCTGACAGTACACCATACTTTCGTAGAGAGGGTTTATTTCGACAGTTAAAAATGAATCTTTGGACATAAGCCATGGTTCTTCCTATGATATTGAAAATATTCAGTGGGTTTTGATACCAAGAGACTTAATTTTTGTTTCATAAGTTCTGGTATGTTTTCCGGAGTTTTAATTTCTCAGATAGGCCAATATGCCTCGGGTTTTGATAGCCAAAGAGAGGACCAGTCCACCAGAGACAAGAAGTCAAAAAAGTTTTTGGTAGAACTCCACTGGATAAGAGGTTAGCAGGATTATCCTTGGATTTAACATGAGACCATTCTCTTGGGTTAGTATAAAACTGAATTTGTGAGACTCTGTTTTGCACAAAATACTGTAGTAAATTTGGTTGTGATTTAATCCAACATAATACAACTGCAGAATCACTCCAGAATAATTGCCTGTTAATTTGGAGCCTTAGCGACTTTCGAATTAAATCTGTTAGTTACCTAAGAGATGTGCACCACACAATTCCAGTCGAGGAATGGTTAATGATTTCAAAGAAGCCACCCTTGATTTTGTACATAAAAGTTTTACAAAAATTTCCCCTCTACTGGTAATGCTTCGAAGGTAAATGCACGCCCCATAGGCTTCCAAAGATGCATCACAGAACCCATGAAGTTCAATTACGGTTGGAATAGCACAAAGAGTTATTCTAGGTATAAGACAGTCATTCAAGTCTATTAGGTTTTGCCTAAAATTAATCCACCCTGTATAGAATTCGGAAGGTAATAATGACGCATCCCAATTAAGTTTCATCATCCATAATTGTTGCAAAAGAATTTTTACTACAATGAGACATGGACCTAGGAGTCCTAAAGGGTCGATAATCTGTGAAATGTCTGACAGAACAGACCTTTTGGTTATGGTTTGGTCTTGTTTACTTGTCCGTATGTTATATTTTAAGATATCATTTTCACAATTCCAGAACAATTTCATACCTTCTCCATCTTCAAGTTTTTGTAATACAATAGGATTTTTGGCTTGGACATATTGTAAAATATCTTTACTAATAGAAGCCCATTTCTGAAGTAAAAAACAACCTCCTGATAAGATAGTTTGAACTTCGTCAATTAATTTTTGTACATATTGAACAGAATCAGAAAGTGTCAAAATGTCATCCGAAGCCACGACTTTGGATGCTTTAGGAAACTTTTTAGAGTTTTCTAATGATAATTCTTTTAAACATCGTATCGCTAACTGCGGTGCAGTTCCATATGTGACAGCATTTAATTCAAACACTTTAGTTTCATTAGTGCGCTCTCGACGCTAGACAATTCTTTGCATCGACCTTTTATCAGGTTGGATTAGAATCTGTCGGTACATTTTAATTATGTCCGCACAGAAAAACTATCTGATGTTGCCTAAATCTCAAAAGTACAGAAATAAGATCATCTTGTATTTTCGGTCATACACATTGAATACCATTAAACGAGAAACCTGAACTAGTTCGACAGGAGATCTAATTGAAGATAATATTCTTTTAGGAAATCAACATACAAAGATTTCAATTTTGGGTTTTTTAAAAAACGACTTTCGAGAGAATGTAAGCGCCTTAGAGCTATAGACTTGGATTCGCCTAAAGATGATGGAGAACCCTTAAGAGGAATTTGGACTATAAACCGACTTTCCGAATTACGTTTGGTAATGCTTTGAAATATTTCTTCACAAAATTTCTGTTCCTCTGACAATAAAGGATTTTTCTGAAACGGTTCCTCTATTTCTCAAAACTTTCGCAAAAAATTATGCAATTCATTATCAGCAGATGTAGTAAAATTGCATTGAACCTTATTGGATAAGGAATGTTCATTGATAGGGCCTGAAACCACACAAAAAAATAGTTTTTGAAGCATTAGTAAACTTTTGCCTAATCGAATTTGACCTACACACAAAAGATCATAAAAATTCTCAGCACCTACCAAAATATCAATGGGTTGAGATATGTTAAAATCAGGAACGGCTAATTGAATTTTTTTGGAATTATCCATGAAGATATGTTTAAAGGTTGATTTGGTAAACAATCAACAATCAGAAAGGAACGATTTTATCGTACATACTGATTTGAAAGCGTTCTACAAGAGCAAAATCTACGATAAATGGCAGGAAGAAGCAAGACATAACCAACACAAATCATATGAAGTCACTACAAATTCTCACGGTTGGAACTGTAAAAACATAAATAGAAGAGAACAAGTGATCCTTTCTCGTATTCGATTCGGTCATACGCGCATCACACACGACTACTTACTAGCAGGAAAAAATAAACCAATGTGCGAAATGTGTAACAGTGAGTTAACCGTGAAACACCTGGTAATCGAATGTGCGAAATACGACAAGGAACGGAAAAAGAATCAACTACCACTATCACTAAAAAAATTATTACAAGAAAAGCAAGAAACTAAAAAACTTTTAAACTACCTAAAAGACTGCAAATTAAGTAGCAAAATATAGAGACTATAACCAAGCTACAATAAGTGAACTTCCATCATTTTAACTCGCTAATAACCCTACGTGGTTGATGCGATTGATATATAAAAAAAAGTTTAACCTTTTTGATATATTCGATTTTTTGGTCAATAGAAAGGTTTAAAAATTCTGGACATGATTGAATAAAGTGATTATATTTCTTACAATAGTCACACAGAACCTTTTTATAGCTAGTACTAGGTCCATTTTTAGTTATGTTGACAAGGACAATTTTTTATTTTGAATTTTGTGATTCAACAAAATAACTATTGGTTTTTGTTCTCGGATTTTTACTGTCCTTAGTTGACGTGAGTGTTTCTAAAACATCAGCTTTATTTGTTATAAATATTTTTAGATCATCTAAGCTTGGAGATGCATTGTTTTTATCGCCTAGTTAGGTACCTTGTGCTTTTCCCACTCTCGAGCTATATCCTTGTCTAATTTATTGCTGATAATGTAAATTAAAAGAGTATCCCAATATTCTGTATGTTGATTCAAAGTTTGCAATGACCTCAAATGCTTTAACAATGTGTCCAACATACTTCGTAAATCAACAGCTGATTCTTGGTTTAAGTTTGGGATATTGAAAAATGATTTCACGTGGTTATGAATTAGTAAATTATTATTATTGTATCTGAAATTGACTGTCTCGACCCTTACTTCGTGGAATATGCTCATATTAGTGTTTTTAAATGAAACTCAAGGTCTCTAGTTAATTCCACAATATAATACAAGTTATTGAAAATTCTAAGAAATTGACAATTGTTTCGATAAATCAATATCATCGTCAGAATGACAGAAGTTACATTTCATTTTATGCCTACCTGATGTTTAGTAGTTATATTTTTTTGGCTAGACCAAGAAGTAACCTAACTTGTGATTGGCTTAATATATGTTTATAGAAAAAAGAAGAAGATGTGATATTACAAATATTGAAGCTTAGATATTATTAGCCCTATGGTGATATCCTGGATATCATTTTTCCAATTAAGATCAGTATAACTGTGCAATGATATAGAAAACCAGGAAAACTATATCTGCTGATCTTTACAATTATCACTTAAGAAGACAGTTTATTAGTGGAGAATTCCCTAGATTTAACTGTTCATTGACAACTTCATATTGTGGGTTTCTTAAATGTCTTCTAATTTCTAGTTCTTCAAGGAAATCCAGTTCTTGTTTCTTTTCACAAATATGCAGCACTTCTAGTTCTGTGTTAGGTGTCAATGAATGATTGGTGTCAAGTAAATGTTTTGCGTAGTGAGATTTATCTGGTTGTTTTAATCTGTAAGCTCGTAAGTGCTCACTGTATCGTATTTCAAAATTCCTAAGGGTCTGACCCAAATAGACAGCATTACATTCTGGACATTTGAGTTTATATATACCTGACTTCTTTAATAGTGGTATATATAAACTCAAATGTCCAGAATGTAATGCTGTCTATTTGGGTCAGACCCTTAGGAATTTTGAAATACGATACAGTGAGCACTTACGAGCTTACAGATTAAAACAACCAGATAAATCTCACTACGCAAAACATTTACTTGACACCAATCATTCATTGACACCTAACACAGAACTAGAAGTGCTGCATATTTGTGAAAAGAAACAAGAACTGGATTTCCTTGAAGAGTTGAAAATTAGAAGAACTAGAAATTAGAAGACATTTAAGAAACCCACAATATGAAGTTGTCAATGAACAGTTAAATCTAGGGAATTCTCCACTAATAAACTGTCTTCTTAAGTGATAATTGTAAAGATCAGCAGATATAGTTTTCCTGGTTTTCTATATCATTGCACAGTTATACTGATCTTAATTGGAAAAATGATATCCAGGATATCACCATAGGGCTAATAATATCTAAGCTTCAATATTTGTAATATCACATCTTCTTCTTTTTTCTATAAACATATATTAAGCCAATCACAAGTTAGGTTACTTCTTGGTCTAGCCAAAAAAAAAAAAAAAAAAATATAACTACTAAACATCAGGTAGGCATAAAATGAAATGTAACTTCTGTCATTCTGACGATGATATTGATTTATCGAAACAATTGTCAATTTCTTAGAATTTTCAATAACTTGTATTATATTGTGGAATTAACTAGAGACCTTGAGTTTCATTTAAAAACACTATTATTGTATCTGTTTACTAACGTCTCCCAAGCCACAGTATAATTTGCTGCGGAAAATTCTAATGATCAAATGACTTGAGCGGCTCCACCCTCTAACGATGCTCTCAAATAATGATATTTTTTAATTTCATTAATACCCTGGTTAGAATGTATAAGCAGATCAAATGTGTCGCGGAACTCATGCCAATTTTCATATTGACCAGAGAATTTGGGTAATTGAATCTGGGGTAATTTAATATTGGTTAACTGTCCTACTGAATGAGTAGGGTAGAAGCACCATTTGTGGCCAGTTTAAGGCGTGTTTAAAAATTAGAAAATCATACAAAAACGCTGAATAGATAATTTGCGGTGAAGATTGAACAGAGCTAACGGTTGTAGTATTTTTTTTTAATTACTTTAGATTTTCTAGCTTTAACTATAAGAATATATTTGTGATTTGCCGATAAAAGTGAACCTGTGAAAATAATCCTCTTGTACCATTTGTGGTCACATTGGTCCTAATGTGATCTATTAAGGACCTGTTTTTGGCCACTAATCATTTAAAAAACAAATGACAGATAAAAAGTACATAACGAGGTAACATTTATTATTTTATTCATAATAGAATAAACAATTTTTATTTAAAAGCCCGATATTTATGGATCTCGATGACGGAAAAGTAACCTCTCGAATTTTTTTTACGGGAGGTTGAATTTTCTCCATAATTTCAACTTCATCGTACCAAATTTCATCCTTTCTTTCAGGCCATCTCCAGTCGTTTCCACAACTTTCCATTGCAAAGAGTTAGTACTTTCAGGAACGATGGGTGTTCCTGCAGTCGGATTATCTTCAGGAACGACCTGATTGCTAACATTCGGCTTTTCTACCGTTTTCTCGGTGGTTGACGGGATGACTTCAGCAGGGTCTGGAATTTCTGCATTTCTGTGTAGATGAGCCAACTTTCTTCGATAAGTTGTACCGTCTTTGAGATACATTGTACGATCGTGGATTAAGAGCTTCGCGGACTAATCCTTCCTTCCAATTTCTCTTGCCTATTTGGACTCTGACAGGATCGCCTTCATTTAGTGTTTGTGCAGATTTTGTGCATTTATCTGCATAGGTTTTTTGCTTACTTCTAGCTTGCAATAGATTTTCCGGCACGTTATAGACGACTTTAGGAGCGAGTTGTTTCTCGGAGATAGGAATTTGTGTTCTTGTAGTTCTCTCATCAGGCGTTGAGCAGGAGAACCTAGTTGTTCAGTGCGAGGAATGTTGCGAAAGTTTAATAATGCAAGTTACACATCAGAGTTGTCAAGTTCACGTTTTCCCTGCCAAGCCATTTGCACGGGGGAATTTTGGACTTGAAGTCGAATGAATAAATCCCCAGTTTATTCTAAAGTTTTTGAACTCGCGTGAACTAAATTGCGGTCCATTATCCGATTCCAACACTTCTGGAGTACCATGCACTGCAAACCAGTTTTTTAAATGTTTGATGACTTCACTGGAAGTTTGGTCATGTAGAATTTTTAAATCGAAAAAACAGGAACTGTCAGTAATAATAACATATTCGTTTTTTGAAAATGGGAATAGGTCACTCGCGACTATTTGCCACGGTAAGTTCGGAATTTGTTTTGTAATTATTGGCGAGGTCTTCTAGATTTTTTGAATTTAAATTGTTTAAGGTGGAAAATAGAACTCAATTTCTACTCGGTTGAACATAATATTTGAGGTTAATAATGCGATCGTGAAATTTGAAGTCAGGAAACTTACATGAGTTCGTATCTTCAAGTCCACGATTCTTTTCAATTATTTATATTTTAATGTCTTTTTCGTATACTTTTTCCTAAATTCAATTATCTTATTAAAATAAAATAATCATTTCCTTGTAAAATTAACTGAAATTTTTGAATACATGACACTATTAAATTGTTAATGTGTCAAATTATTACTTTTCAATCAAATTAAAAAGAAAAACTAGAAATAATTTCGTGTATAGATGAAAATAATAGAATAACTAAAGGTGGGTACAGACATAGAACAAAACTTCGTATCGTAACTCCGTCGCGCAACAATTGTTTGTTACGCATCGAAGATACGGCGTGTCAACAAATATAGCGTATCAATACATGGTCGCGTATCTTATAAACGGGACATTTTTCCGTTCCGTCTTTATCAAAACAGAACAATTAAATTAGTCTTTTTCTTGTGTGCAATGAAGGTTGTTGCAGCAGCTTATATATACATGCATTACTTAGTTAAAAAAAATAAAAAAAGACGCGCAGAAAGACGCTGGTGGCAGACCCGGTTGTATACTAATAGAAGTGTGTACAGCGGAAATCATTTACTGTTGGATTTAAAATTTCAGGCAACTAGTGGCCTTTACAAAAATTTTACTAGAATATCTCCAGCAGATTTCGATTACTTGATTAATTTAATTGCAGCCAAAATAGCATGAAAAGATAATAGATGGAGAACGGCAATTTCTGTTCAAGAAAGGTTGGCAGTAACAATTCGGTTTCTGGCGACTGGTAACTCTTTCACCAGTCTACAATACCTTTTTAAAATTTCTAAACAATTGATAAGTGCTATAGTTCCTGAAGTGTGCGAAGCCATTATAAAAGGATTAAAAGAAAATATACAGGTAAGAAACTGTTTTATTATAGAAGTATAATAAACACACATTAAACAAAACAAATGTAAATTCTCTAATTCAATATCGGGCATATCCAATAGTTGGCGTGGTAAAGAATTGACTGGAGTACTGCGAGTTGAATGATCCGAAATACTAGAATTAGCATAATTATATGCTGGAGATGGTACCTGTGAATGCTGTTGAGTAAAACTGGAAGCTTGGCTATCCTGATACTGTTCAAATTGAGAATGTTGTGGCACAGAATTTGCAAAGAATGACTGAAGAGTATGAGTACGGTATGATTGCGAATGATAAAAACTGGTTGAACTTTGTTCGAGATGGGTCTTGCCTGCTTTATCAAAATTAACATAATATTTTGTCGTACAGTACATTGTAATTCAAGGGAATATTTGACCAGTTTTTTAGCCACAAGATTTCCAAATATTTGACATTCGTTTTGCTCCTGTGGGTTTCTAGCGTTTGCTGATGCTTCTGACAGTATTTTAAAAGCTTTATCTAATTTCTCAGAATCTTCATTCCTCTTTTGGCGTTTCCTACTAAGTGTCGCTTCATCGCTTTTCTTTTCGGTACTAGGTGTTGCTTTTCTTTTCGGTACATTTTCTATACTTTCCCGATTCTCTTGTACAGCAGAATTTTTATCGTTATCTGCTAATGTTCCTTCATCACCCGATATTTCCTTTTCATCATTATCGTCTTCTTCGTGTACAATCTAAAATTAAAAATAAATTAAAATAAGTATTTAATAAACAACCTTACTTAGAAAATAAAAATATGTCCTATTTTTGGCGCACTGTATAATTTGTTTTAACGAAATTTGTTTTAATTTTTTCAGATACCTTCAACACCAGAAATATGGTTAGAAGTGGCAAAACAGTTTGATGACACCTGGAACTTTCCACATTGTCTGGGTGCTTTAGATGGGAAGAATGTTGTTCTACAAGCTCCAATTAACACCGGAAGCGAGTTCTTTAATTACAAATCAACATTTAGTGTAGTTCTTTTTGCCCTAGTGGATGCTAATTATAACTTTTTGTATGTTGATGCTGGAGGCCAAGGAAGAATTTCAGATGGTGGTATCTTTAAAAATTGCTCGCTTTACAAAAAATTAGAGCGAAATGACTTAAATTTACCTGAACCAGAAGCTTTACATGGCAGGCAACAGACAATTCCCTATTTTTTTATTGGAGACGAGGCATTTGCCTTAACTGAGTCGTTAATAAAACCGTTTTCGGGAATGCATCCTAAAGGATCATTGCAAAGAGCGTTTAACTACAGATTATCTCGCGCACGAAGAACTGTAGAAAATGTATTTGGCATCGCCTCAGCCATTTTTAGAGTACTTCGTAAACCGATGTTATTTGAACCCAGAAAAGACGAATTAGTTATAATGGCAGTAGCTCATCTACATAATTTTTTAAGAGAAAGTTCCACATCTTGTGCTTTGTATACGCCACATGGAACCTTCGATACAGAAATTGATGGAAAGCTTGTAGAAGGAAAGTATAAAACTATAACTAATGAACCAATGTCTTCTTTATTTCCAATTAGAAATATTCCCAGAAGACCAACCGAAAATGCAACACGAATTAGAGACGAATTGTCATCGTACTTTCAAAACGAAAATCGACTTTTGTGGCAAGATAATTATACGTAATTCGTAATTCGTTTTATACTTACGGTGTTTTGTGTTTCCCGAATCTTATTTTTGTCCCAAAGGAATAGCAAACTTTTAAAGGCAAACCAACTACTTTCATAGATATCTGAAACCTCTGTAATAAATAAAAATAAAATTTGTAATTGTAAAGTAAATAAACAAAATAGAAAAGAAGTTAATTTTCAATTATTCAAACTTACCTTTACCCGTACCGTGGCTCTTTTTAATTTTTGCTTCCTCTCGCCTAAGTCCTGACAGAAGAACATTAATTTTTTTGCATTCATCTACTGTTGTCCAGAAACTCTACAGCAAGTTCTTCCCAAGCATCATGCTTCTTTATATTATAGTATTTGGGATGTTTTGCATCCCACAAAATTTCTTTATTACGATAACTATTTATGAAATCCAGGGTAGATTCTTCTGTTCACTCCATGTTTTCAACTGAATAAACAAAACGAAAAATAAATCGCAACTATGTACCGCAGATCTGTCCAGACATGCTAACAAGTGGTGCAACATCAGTGCCTATCATTTCTTTGATGCGGCGTCAAAAAACCGACAACCCATGGAACGCCGAGATGTAACTATGTTCTGGTGTTACGGTGTTACGCAGTGCCGTCCACACTTGTTACGCGACGGCGTTACGATACGAAGTTTTGTTATATGTCTGTACGCACCTTAAAAATGTAAATTTTGTCATGGAAATAGAGAATTAGTCTTATTTGTAGTAGGACGGGTAAACATTTTAAATTACAGTTGATTATCTTTAAAAATGAAGCCCTGAATTACTTAAATGCGACACACTGTATATAATCTTAGTGCCTACTGCCTAATTGTTCGTTGTTACATCAGATAGTTATTAAAAAATATTCAAGATTCCACTTTTTATTTTAAGAAAGTCAAAATTATCATAATATGTTTTTAACGACGGAACATAAACTACGATAAATAGACTATGTATAATTTTTAAATTTTATCGTTTTTTCCACTTCCCCATTCGTATGTTATCATTATAGAAAAACGTCACGGAAGAACATAAATAATTGTTTTAAACTCGTTTAAAAACGTGAATAATTTCATTGAAACATATTATAGATTAAAAAATTCTGGAATACTATCGATCAAAAAAACGTTTCAAAGAAGGAAAAATCGGGAAGGAGAAAGTGACTAAATACTGTCAAAAACGTATTTTCAATAATAAATTATGTAACCCAGATAAGATAATAATTATTCAATCGATGGTAGAAAATATAACAGCCCCCAAGGAAGAAACGAGCAAAATACGCTAACAATGAATTATAGTAAAACTCGAGAGGAATCCCAGAAAACTGATATTTATGTCAGTTAGCGATGATAAATTGTATAGATATTTAGAAGGCGATTGGAGTTGATGACAAAGGAAAGTACCAGATGTGATTATAAAATCATCTGAAATATTAATGTGTGTGTGATTAATTCTTTTGTGTCGTAATTTTTCGCATTATCGAAGGTATGAGTTATTTTTTAATAATTAAGGCTTTGTTCGGGAAAAGTGAAAGGTCAGAATTAGAGGAAAGCATACAATTTTTTTGATATTTTTTGTTTAGTCACATCACACCAAATTCAATTACCATTTTTTTCCAAGATGTGTCAATTTGATGTTTAGATATACATATTATTATTATTATTATTATTGTGCTAGTTGCTCGAAACTTGGTTCGGTAATTATTTAAGATTTTATGACGGGCCTAAGCCAAGTCACATCCTCTTTCAATTGCAAAAATTTTCTTACTATTGAGGTTGTCTGTAGTATAACGGCTTTTTGTATGTTTGTGTGAGTATTTATAGGCTGAAAGTTGATTGTTTTAAAATGTTGTGCAAATGATTTAGTTGTTATACTTGTAACCGACATAACTATTGAGACTAATGAAATTTTATCCTGTTTCCAAACTTCTCTCATTTCCTCGGCTAAGGGTGTGTATTTTTCAATCTATTCAGTTTCTTTCTGTATAACATTATTGTCATTTGGTATTGCGATGTCTATGAAATATGTATGTTTTTCATTCTTGTCCATTAGGGTTATGTCTGGTCTATTGCAAATAATTGTTCTGTCTGTGTGTATGGTTCTGTCCCAGTATAATTTAAACTTGTCATTTTCAAGAACTTTTTCTGGTGTGTATTTGTAGTATGGTATTTCAGTTTGGGTTAGTTTATGTTTCAGGGCAAGCTCTTGGTGAATTATTTTTGCTGCTGTGTTATGTCTCTCAGTATACTGTGTTCCTGCAAGGAGTTTGCACCCTCCTGTGATGTGTTCTATTGTTTCTGGAAATTGATGACATTTTCTACATAGGTCCGACTCTATGTTTTCCTTAATTATGTATTTTCGATAGTTTTTAGTAGCTATAACTTTATCTTGTATGGCAAGGGCAAGGCCCTCAGTCTCTGGAAAGAGTAGTCCGGTTTGTAACCATTTATATGAGAGTTTTGTGTCAATGTCTGGATTTTGCATTAATTTGTAGTGTTGTCCATGTAAAGTTTTACCTGCCCATGTATCTTTTTTACGTTGTGCGATGTTTAGTGGTTCCTCGTGTACTACATTTCTGCCTAGATTAAGTGGTGTATATTCTTTGTCTGCCTTGACTATTGCTTAGTGTAGCGAGTTGTTTTTGTTTAGAAAGTACGATCTTAATTTTTCATTTTGAGTGCGATGTATCATTTGTATGTCTATAAGTCCTCTCCCACCTTCCTTTCTATTCATTGTTATTCTCTCGATACAGGAGTTGGGATGTAATTTCCGTTGTTTTGTGAGTTCAGTTCTACAAAGGCGATTGAGTTCTTCTAAATTCGTATCGGACCATTTAATAATGCCAAAGGAGTAGTTCAATACGGGAATCGCGTAGCTATTAATGGCTTTTGTGATATTTTTAGAATTAAGTTTTGATTGGAGAATCATTTTCAGTCTGTGTCTGAACTTTTCTTTGAGTTGTTGTTTAATTTGAGTGTGGTCAATATTTACGTTTTGTTCAAACCCTAGGTATTTGTATGTATCTTCTGGGTCCATGTTTTGGAGTATCTCATCATTAAGTGTTTCTGTTGTGTTTTGTTGTTTATGTTTTCCTCTGTACGTAGCGTTTTACACTTATCGATGCCAAAATCCATTTGTGTGTCCTGTGTGAATTTTTCCGTTGTGCGTAACAGTGATTTCATTTGTTGTTGGTCTTGTGCGAATATTTTTATATCGTCCATATATAGCAGATGGTTAAGTGTGTGTTGTATAGACTTTTGATGTTTGATTTTAAATCCATATGGCGTGTTGTTGAGAGTACTAGAAAGAGGGTTGAGACTGAGACAGAACCATAAGGCACTAAGTGAGTCGCCTTGAAATATTCCGGTTCGAATCTTTATGTCTTTTATTTCTATTTGTTCTTCACCAGTGTTCAAATGTATTGTTGTTGTCCACATCATCATAATTACCTTTAAGAAGGCACGAATGTGAGGGTCTATGTTATATATTTCCAGAACTTTTTGAAGCCAACTGTGGGGACTGGAATCAAATGCTTTTTTGTAATCTATATAGCAGGTGATAACGTTTCTCTGCTTGTTTCATAATAATGCTGTCAATTATTAGTTGTTCTTTACATCCACGGCTATTTTTTCTGCAGCCCTTTTGTTCCTCTGCGAGGATGTTGTTCTCAGTTAAATGTTTGTAAATTTTCAATGTAATTATTGCTGTGATTATTTTGTACAGGGCTGGTAAACATGTAATAGGTCTGTAGTTTGCTGGGTTTCTGGTGTCATCATTTTTAGGAATAATAAAGGTTTTTCCTTGAGTGAGAAACTTCGGCATTTTGTGCGGCTCCTTTATGACACTATAAATTTGTATTGTCAACTGTTGATGTATAGATGTGAATTGTTTGTACCAAAAGTTATGAATGTGATCGTTTCCAGGGGCCTTCCAATTGTGTGCTTTCTTCGGAGTTTGTCTTAATTCTTCTATTGTTATTTCATGATCTGTTTGTTTAGGTGTGTTTATGTGTTTTTGTTCCTCGTCTTTGATCCACTCAGCGGATTCATTGTGTTGTTTCGGTTGTGACCATAAGTTCTCCCAAAAATGTTTTATTTCGTGCGTCTCTGGTGGTACTATTTGGGTTTCTTTATGTCCTTCTAATTGTTTGTAAAATGATTTTTCGTTTCTATTGAATTGTGTGTTCTGTGTTTTCCTCGTATAGGATTCATTGTATCGCTTAAGTCGTGTAGAATAAACTGCCAATTTCTGTTTTAGTGTGTCTAATACTTCAGTGGGTGTTTCCTTCCTTTCCTTATTATTAATCAGATGTTGGATGTTTTTTAGAATTTGGTGTGTCTTGTTTCCTCTGCAGTATTATATTAGTCGTCCAATGTCCTATCTTACTATACTTATTTTTCTTTCAAGTCTTATTTGCCAATTGGGTTTACGCTTTGGATTTGTTTGGTCTGCTTTTGATAGTTGTTTATTTTGCTTTACAACTGTAGTAGCTGCTGCATATGTTAACAAGTGTAGATCTTCAAGTGTACTTCCGTCATTGACAAAGTTGACCAGTTCGGCATTAACAGCCCTAATTTTTGTAAATGTATCTTTTTTGAAGATGAGTTTTGGTAATGGGTGTCTATCTATTGGGTTCATTTCAATCCATTTGTTAATGTTTGTTTGTAGTTGATCTCTTATTTCATTATTGCTGTTTAGGTTGGTCTCTGTTGGCGTTTGTATCGGTTGAGTATCAGTAATAATTAGGGTTCTAGATATACTCGCATTTGGGATTTCTGCGTTTTGTGTTATCGTTGTGCTAGGATCCTGCGTTGTACTTTGTTGATTAGTCTGAGGGGTGATATGTGGGTTTAATTCTGCTGCAATGTTTTCCTTTATTGTCTGAACTTCTCTGTCTGTCAGTCTCTTGTTTGTAATGATTACTCTTTTCTGGTCAACTAACCTCTGGGCAGTTATTTTTTCTGTTAATTCTGGGTATAATTCTGTAAAGAGTTGATGAAAGTGGGGTCTGTAGCCTACTGTGATTGTATCTAATTTGATGGCTTTGTAGTAGCAACGCATGACAGATATATTCATCTCTCGAGACCAAGTCATACGTTGTCTGGGTTTTCCTCCCTTAGTGGTTGTCTGATGATCAGACAAAACACGTTCAGAATAGTTTTGTGAAACATATGTGTTGGTGCTATTGCTCTCCTCTCCGGAAGTAGGACCGATGTTACTTTGGTCGACTTCCACATCGTTTAATAGAATAGTGTTTGTATTGTTCATCTCCATTTAGTTTCCACGAGTAGCTAGGGATATCAAAGGAAGTGCCCCGCTTACCATGGCTAGCCTATTTACTCTGGGGGGACGGCTGGTACTCCAGAGGCTCCGTGCGCGACACCTGATTACCCCCAGGTGTCATACATCTCTCATCACGGGTCGCATAACAGCTTGGATTAGGGGAGCTAGGGTCCGCGTATTTGCCAGACACGTAGGTTGTCCAGAGCGGAATGACAGCCTCCCTATGCGGATTTATTATTATTATTATCATTATTTTCCTTTTTGTGTCACCGGATTTACACCCGGCGTGTTTCAACGACAGTCGGCCTCAACAGCAAGACTTTCGTTGGGTGTCACTATTCTAGAAATGACCTAACAATGTTTGTCGCATCCAGGATTACAGATTTTTGCATTAATCGGTAGGTTGACTCAGGAATATCAATGTCTTTGAGGGAAGTACTTAGTTTCTTGGGAATTAGCCCCATACAGGATAAAACAACTGGAATGACCTTGACTTCTTTAAGATTCCACAATTCTTTTATTTCGGTCCTTAGCTCGGCGTATTTGCTTAGTTTTTCATTGTATTTGCTTTCTGTGTTAGAATTATTTGGGATCGATATGTCAATAAGCAGAGCTTGCTTGGATTGTTTATTAATGACTGTGATGTCCGGCCTGTTGTGTCGTACTGTTACGTCCGTCATGATAGTTTTATCCCAGTAGATCTTAACATACTGATTTTCGATAACTGGAGGGGGCTTATATTTGTAATATGGCTCGTTGTTTTGTGGATCAAGGTTATGTTTTTTCAGTACTTCTAGGTATACTACTGTGGCAACTTTGTTGTGTCGTTCTAGATATTTAGTTTCAGCTATGCTTTGGCAACTAGAAAGAATGTGTTCAATCGTTTCTTGACTTCTGTTATTATTATTATTATTTTTATTATTATTATTATTTTTATTATTATTATTATTATTATTATTATTATTATTATTATTATTATTATTACAATAGAAGTAAGAGCTGAAGTAAGACCATATGATGCCCATGATCTGAAAACATAAATAAGTGCTTAAACGCCTATAAACATAATCAATGACAAATTAACAATAATTAACAAAATCGTAGTTTTCAACAATAACCGCAACAACTATACAGCCAAAAGGGATATAAATAAAACAAATTCAGATAAATAATAAATGCAACAATGCGCACTATTAACTATTAAATAGAAGTTTATCAATTCTGTTCTCAAATGCGTTAACTGATGGTGCGTCAACAACACCATCAGGAAGATTGTTCCAGACATCAAACACTCTGTTTGGTAAAAAGTGCTGTCTTACTCGGGATCTAAAGGACTACTTCTTAAGTTTAAATGGGTGACCTCTCAGTCTAAGATCAGTGTTGAATAGAAATATAGATTGAAGATCACCAAAGTTGTGCTTAATGATTTTATAACATAATATCAAGTCTACCCGAAGTCGACGGTCTTGAAATGAGATGAGATTCGCCCCAGTCAGTCGCTCCTCATATGAATGCCTTACACGACCGAATGCAAGTCTAGTGGCCCTCCTTTGCACGTTTTCTAATAACACTTGGTCGCGAATAAGATCAGGATACCACACAGGACCCGCATATTCTAAAATAGGACGCACGTAACATTTGTACAGTTTACAGTAAGTTTCAAGTGGCTAGAGAACGATTTTTGTATCAGATAGAGTCTGGATTTCGCGCGGTTGTATACGGACACATGTTCACTCCACGATAAATTTGAGTTCAATAAGATGCCTAGGTCATCATGGCTGGTAACCGTATTTAGTATCTGCCCATTTAAGTTGTATGTTAAATTGGGATTGGTCTTGCCAATGTGGAGTACATTACATTTATTAATGTTCAGGGGAAGCAACCAGTCCAAACACCACCGCTGTATAGTGTGTAGGTCATTTTGGAGGGTGAGATGGTCTCTTAAAGGGTTAGCAAATATTTTTGTGTCATCGGCATAAGAAACTGAGTTTGAGACCAATATTTGGAAGATCGCTTGCGTAAACAACAAACAGCAAAGGGCCAAGGACGGAACACTGTGGAACACCACTAGAAACTGGCCTGTCATTGGAGAACTCTCGGCCGACTCTGACTTTAAAAATCCTGTCCGATAAAAAATTGGAGATCCATAAATTCAGGCATACCCCGTATGCCAAAGTGAGCTAATTTATGTAAAAGTCTTCTTTTTGGGACATTGTCTAAGGCCTTGGAGAAGTCCAAATAAATGACGTCAATCGGATCTCTGTTTGTTGTCTAAAGCTTTTCTCCAGTCATTAACACAGTGAAGAATATTGGACATGGTAGAGCGACCTCGAACAAAACCATGTTGGTGAAGAGGTATGACATTTTGTTGAAGAAGGAACTTAGACATGGCCTCACTAATAATAGATTACATAATTTTACAAACAATAGGTACCAGGCTTACTGGTCGGTAATTGCTTGGATCCAGTTTATTGCCCTTCTTGAATATAGGAGTAACTGACGCCGATTTCCAGATTGGTGGAATAGAACATTGCGTGAAAGAGGCATTCATGCTGACTGAAAGTTGATAGGAAATTGAAACTGCAAATTTTTTAAGAAACATTGCTTGCAAACTATCAAGACCAGGAGAAGTGTTCGTCTTGATATTTAATATTTTTTCTTTAATTTGCTGGGGTGAAAATTCAATATTACTTAGGGATTCTAAGACACGAGCACCAAACATTGGAGGCAAAGTGCCATCAATTGGTTCAGGAGCAAAAGCCTCAAAAAAACTGATGGACAACGTTTCAGAAGTTTCATAATTAGATGAACATAATACTCCATCACTTTTCCTAAGTAAAGGGACTTAAACTTTAGACGAAAGACACGAACGAATGTGCTTAAAAAACTTTTTAGGGTTGCCACTATTAGCAATACTTTCCTCGAAACCTCATCTGGCGTTAGCCAACCGACTAATTATTGTATTAGAGAATCTTCTGTAAGTTAAGAAATCTTCATTATTGTTGGTGCGTCTAAATCTTCTCCACAAATTTCGTTTATGTTTTATCAAATCATGTATTCCACTATTGATCCATGGCTTTAATTTGTTACGGAAAATTCTTCTTTCTCTCGTATTCTCATTCAAACATTTTGTTATCGTGTCATAGAAACATTTCCATAAATGTATACAGTTATTATTATCAGGCAATATGTTATCCCAATTGATGGACGAGAGAGTACGATTGACATTTATAAAGTTTGTTACTTCGATAGTCATGTAATTCTTATCATCGTCAGCAGCGGGTTAGTTAAGTTGAATATTGACAGTTATTGCTGCATGATCGGACTTACCTATTTGTGAACTGATCTCCAGCCATGATAGCAAACATTCGTCATTGGTCAAAATAAGATCGAGGGTAGAAGGATTATTATTGTGTCGAAAACGAGTAGGTTCGTGGACAACTTGGGTTAAATTCGAGTTTTGGATAAATTGCATAAACAAATTTTTTGCATTATTGCCCTTAGGAATATCTATTATCGGTCAGGATATATCCGGAAAATTGAAATTCCCAATGATAACTAGATTGTCAAGCATGGATAACTCATCCAGTTTATCAAGGAGAGTGACATTATCTGCCAATTGTGAGTCGCTTAGACGATATATGCAGGCTAAGTGTATGGACATGAGACTTTCGAATATTTGAATGCATATAGCATCGATGTTTGGGACAGTTATATCTATTTCAGATACAGAAAAATTACTAGTTATATAATCACAGAGGTATATGCAAACACCCCCTTCAGGACGGTTGAGTCTATCAGTTCGAAAAATAGTAAAGCCATCAATTCGAACCACTGAGTCCGAAATTGAAGGCTTAAGCCAAGTTTTTCTGATAAGTATTATGGAGGGTTTAATTAAATCAACCGAACATACAAATTCATTAAATTTGGCACATATGGAGTCAAGATTAGTATAAAGTAACAACCAGTTTTCAAAATTTTGAGAAGAGCATTTATTGGCGAAATGTAACTATTTTTGGTGATCCTCATACAAATTTTATGGTAAGGTTCTTCTCTCCATTATTGGTGCGATTCTCCAGTTCATTGCGTAATTCTGTAAGAAACAATTGTTGTGTTGGAGTTTTGTCATCCATAATGGAAAATTTGCTGGTTGAGCGAGTCTCTAAAACCGTTTTCCTATTTTTTAGAATGTATTTGGCATCTGATTCGGTTGGCATGACTATTTTTAGCATACGGGGAAAGCGCTGATTTGGTTTGCCTATTCGATAAAATGTTACCGAAGAGGTGGGACAGCCGACAGCGTCGAGCACTTCCTTAATTGCAGCTCGGTCACATTCTTTTTTAACGATGGAATCCCCGTCAGTTTCTGGTACACCCTTAATCAAAATATTTTTGGCACTGACCATGCGTTCGACAGCCTCGTTCGCGATTTTGTCGGTGATTTCGACGGAGTTAATTGGCCCCACAGTGGCAATTTTATTTTTTAACGTATTTAACTCTGCTGTAAGAGTAGCAATGTGATTTTCTATCTTTGTCTGCAGATTAGTCTTAAAATTAGTGAAGAGTTTCTTTAAGTCGAGACAATTTCCCAACTTGGCCACGCAAGAGTTACACAGAATACTCAAACCTCGAACATTCCGACGCGTTACGCGACCAGACGCAGATATCCCCGTACATTCCATGTATAGTGATCGCTTGCAGCCGTCACACTGAAGTACTGATTCTCCATCGGAGACAGACTTGGAACAGTGACCGCAGTTATTAGGCATCGCCGACCTTCACAAAATTTGACGAATGTAAAGAAAAAAGTTCAACTGATAATGGGTACTTACAGTAGTTCGTTCAAAATGCACTTTTTAATTCACTGATGTCTATAATTATTGTCACTACAGCAATACTAACACTTTAACAATTACGTACAAAATTTTCAAAATATTCAAGTATTTAATACTAACAGCAAATTGAGATTTTAATGGAGCAACGAAATGTGTGTATTTACCAAATCATAGGCGCACGATCAAATGAAATGTCTCATCATTGTCATTATCATTTGCATTGTACCTTTTGGGGCAGACATTTTCCTACAGTGTGTTCCCTATTTAAGGTAAAATCGAAATCCCACCTACCTATGGCAAGATCAAACAAAATTCTGGGCACCTAAAGCAAGATAGATAAAAATCCGGCCACCTATGGCGATATCAATAATAAATTCAGTCACCCAAGACAATATTTATGGAAAACCCAGTTACTAAAGGCAAGATCGAAAATCCAGAAACATATGACAAGATCAATCAAAGTTTCAGCCGTTTTACCCAAGATTAATTAAAGATCCAGTCGTCTAAGGCAAGATTACTAAGTTGGAATTTATGAAACCGTTGGTAATATTCATAGTAAACACACTATTTAGTTCAGTAAGATGAAATCAAAGATCCTACCACTTGAAGAAAGATCAATCAAAAAGACAGCTACTTAATGCAAGATCAATAAATGTTTTAACTATTAAGGCAAGATCGATAACCCAGCTGCTAATGCATGATCAATTTAATATCCAGCCAACTAAGGCAATATTAATCAAAGAACCAGTCATCTAACGCAAAATTAATGAACTATCCAGCCCCCTAAGACAAGATCAATCAAAATTTTAGCTACTAAAGACAATATCGAAAACTCAGCCACTCATGGCAAGATCATTTTAAGATCTAGCCATCTAAGGCAAGCTTGATCAAAGATCAAACCACCTAAGAAAAGATCAATTAAAGATCTGGCCACCTAAGCCAAAATAAAAAAAAATTCAGCTGTCTGAGGCAAGATCAATCCAGCCATCTAAGATATAGTTGAACAAACAAAAAAACAGCTATTAATGACAAAATCGTAAACCCAGTCACCCATGGCTAGATTTATTTAAAATCCAGCCATCTAATTCAAGGTCAATCAAGAACCCATTCACTTAAGGCAAAATTGAAAAACCAGACAAGATCAATCAAAAATTCAATTTCTAAAAGTAGGATCGAAAACCCAGCCACCTATGGATAAATTGATTTAAGATCCAGTCATCTAGTGCAAGATACATAAAAAACCCAGTCACTTAAGGCAAGATTGAAAATGCAGATAAGAGTATTCAAAAAATTAATTACTAAAAGACAGAATCGAAAATCCAGCCACCCATGGATAGATTGATTTAAGAACCAGCCATCCACGGTAAGATAAATCAAAAACGCACTCACTTGAGGCAATATTTAAATCCAGACAAAGTCAATCAAAAATTTAATTACTAAAGGCAAAATCGAACACCCAGCCACCCATGACTAGATTGATTTAATATGCAGCCGTCTAAAACAAGATAAATAAAAAAACCAGTCACTTAAGGCCAAGATTAAAAACCCAGACAAGATTAATAAAAAATCCAACTACTAAAACCCAACCACTCATGGCAAGATCGATTTAAGGCCATCTAAGGCCAGATTAATCAAAGAACCAGCCACCTAAGGATAGATCAATTAAAGATACAGCCACCTAGGGCAAAATAAAAAATGGAGCTATCTAAAGCAAGATCATTCAATGATCCAGTAATCTAAGATAAAGTTAAACACAAAGCCAGCTATTAAAGGCAGTGTCGAAAACTCAGCTACCCATGGCAAGATTGATTTAAGATCCAGCTATCTAAGGCAAGATCAATTACTTAAGGCAATATCGAAAACCCAGAAAAATATGGCAAGATAAATGAAAGTTTCATCCATTTTAGGCAAGATTATTAAAGATACAGGCACCTAACGAAATATCATAAGAAATTCATCTACCTAAGGCAGGGGTCTCCAAACTTTGAAGCCTTGGGGCCATAATATTTTTTTCAGTATGCTGCAAGGGCCATAACAATTTAAATTTTTTTGCCCACCTAAGCAAACATAGGTTTTTATTGCATTTCAATTACTATTGATTGTGTATTGTGACACGTAACGACATCTAGTGTCGAATAGTGATACTATGTACTGTTCTAGGTACTATCTATTTCAGCTTCCCACGGGTGGCATATTTGGGAATTTCCGCATTGGTCCGAGAAAGTTCTGGTTCTGGCTAGTTTTTCCGATCATTTCTAGATGGCAGTAATTGCATAGGTGTAAAAAGGCTGGCGGCGCCATTGCGAGTCAGTTTGCGCGGGAAAGGCGAAGGAAGCGAAGTTGCCTATTGTGAAATAAAGTAATTAGAGTATTTTGATTAGACTTGTTTTTATGTGTGATTTATTGGTATGGAAAAGAAGCGAAAAATAGACAGTGAATGCAGAACATTCCAAGTTAAATGGAACTTTCAGTATTTTGTGATTGAGTGCAGTAATAAGGCGCTTTTGTTTAATTTGTAATGAAACCATATCTGTTCTCAAAGAATATAACATTAAACGTCACTATGAATCGAAACATCTTCAAAATTACTCTAAATATACAGGAATATTGCGGACGTAAAAATTTGAAGCGCCGACTGAAATCGCAGCAATTTTTGTTTACCAAAGCAAATACTGAGCAAGAGTCTGCAACTCGCGCCAGTTTTCGTGTGGCTCTTGAAATCGCAAAACGTGGAAAACCATTCACCGATGGAAAAATGATAAAAGAATGCTTGATTGTAGTCGCTGAAGAAATATGCCCCGAAAAAGTAAATTTATTGCAAGGTGTCAGTTTGTCAGCAAACACCGTGGCTCGGAGGGTGCAAGACATCGCAAAAAATATATAATCTCAACTGTCTGACAAAAATGGACATCTTGAGTGGTTTTCTCTAGCCTTGGATGAGTCAACGGATGTGTCAGATACTGCTCAGGTGTTGATTTTTATTCGTGGAGTCGATAAAAGCTATGAAGTGTATGAAGAACTTCTTGATACTGATAGTATTCACGGCACGACAACTGGGGCAGATATTTTTAAGGGAGTTAAAAATGCCATTAATAAAAAAAAACCTCGATGGAAAAACTTGCAATCTATCACCACCGATGGAGGCAAAAATATGTGTGGTAAAAATAAAGCAGTGGTCGCACTTGTGTCAAAGGCTGTAGAAAATGATGGTGGTTCAAAACCATTAGGATTACATTGTATCATTCATCAACAGTCCTTGTACGGAAAATGTTTGGACTTGTCTGAAGTTCTAAGACCAGTCATATCAGTTGTTAATTTTATCAGATGCACAGGGCTGAATCACCGACAATTCCGCCAGTTTATTGAAGAGATCGGAGAAAATGATTTGCCATATCATACTGCCGTACGCTGGCTTAGTTGCGGAAAAGTCCTTAAGCGCTTTTTTGAACTTCGAGCAGATATCGAAATTTTTTGTATGAGAAGCATCGCCCTTGTGCCGATTTAGGAAATAGTGAATGGCTGTGGAAATTAGCATTCTATGTCGATTTGAAAAATCATATGAACGAACTGAATTTGAGATTGCAAGGAGAAATTCCTGATTTATACACCAATATCAAATCGTTCAGGCAAAAAATAATACTATTTCAATTGCAGTTACGTAAAAAATGTTTCACACATTTTAAAACATGTGAAATATTCAGCCACACTACAGATACTGAAATTCCAGTTGATTTTGCAGTGCTTTAAAGATAAATTTCGATACTCGTTTCTCAGATTTTGATGTCATTGTGAATGAAATTAAGCTTTTTCAAAATCCTTTTGATTCTGATATTGAAACCCTGGCTCCGGAAGTCCAAATGTAAATTATTGATTTACAGTGCAGTGATATGTTTAAGAACAAATATCAAAATTCATCTTTGTTGAAATTTTATAAGAGTCTTCCACTGGCACAATTTGATAATTTGCATAAATTTGGCCGTGGGTTGTTTTCTGTTTTTGGTACTATGTACTTGTGTGAGAAAACGATTTCCGAGATGAAGTACACAAAAATTGTTTACAGATCTAAATTAACCGATGAGCATCTTAAATCTCTTTTAATAATTGGTACAAGTAAAATTAATCCACAACTACAAACAATTGTCGATGGAAAATCACAATTACATAAATCTCATTAGTGTTTTTTTGGTTTTATTAGTGGGATTAATTTCAATTTAATTATTTGTTAGTTATTAATATGCTTAAGCTTAAAATACTTAAGTTGAGTTTTCTGCGTCACAATTTCTGTCGTAAAGTTATACCTTGCAAGTAAATAAAACCGAGTAATTATCATTCTGTTTCCATTCTCTTCCATTCAACTTATCACAGCAATAGTAACAACAGTAAAACATTGGCTGTCGTAGGCCAGATTGATGACACTAGTCTTAAGCTGTCGCGGGCCGGATTGATGGCAGTGGCGGACCGGAGTTTGGAGACCCCTGACCTAAGACAATATCGATAAAAAATCCAGTCAAGATCAATCAAAAACCCTTGTGTTGTATGTATAGCTGTGGAGCAGGATATGGCAGGATAGCCATGTGTTGTATGTAGTGTTGATATATGTGTTGGACGGATAAGACCATAAGTCTCAAGATGAAGCCACGTATTAAAGTAATTGTTGACTTACCGAATTCTGGATTATAGGGAGAAAAGCAAACATTTCGATAAATAGCACGGGGATTTTATTTATACATTAAATAGCACTTAATTACTAGACATGACATATAATTTACTAGTACGGTCAAGTTCATCTTATTACCAACGAGATACACTAGTTGATATCTATAAACACGGCAGAGTATTCATTCTTGACTGTTTACAATATTTCTTTTTATAGTAAATAATTATCTCTAATGTTTACAATTATGTTTATACTTAATAACATTATTGTTATTCTATTTACATAAACAAGCGTTTGCGACTTTAACCTCGACAAGAACTAAGTTCATATTAGTTAGTTTAGGTTGTATCCAGCCTTCGGGGTTAATAACCACTAACACCCTAACCCAAGATCGGAAAGCCAGTTTGCTAAGACAATATAAATGAAAGTTTCAGCCAGTTTACGCAAAATTAATCAAAGATCTGGATAAAAAAATATTTTCTAAATTTGGAGAAAGTATATTGAAGATTCAGAGTGCTTCCTTGAGATGGCATAAGTGCTATTTGGAAAAAACTTATTAATATTCTAATATATCAAAAATCATGTTTTTTCATTTTTAGGTTAGTATTACTCACAAAATTGACGTGATATAGCAGCTCAGAGGCCGGATTTGGATCCTGCACAGTAAATTTACTGCAGAAACTATTTCCAGTTCATCAAAACAAATCTGCGATCTTTTTTTGCTAACATGTATATTGAATGTTTTTTTAATGAAACAAGCATTTTCGTATTTAGGTGTATTCGTTAAAAAAATTCGTCCATTGTAATGGATTATTACGTGTTGACTCTCGGAGAGCACTATAAGATTAAAAACGTTCCGAACTACTACTATATAATTATTGTTTGGTTATATTTTTAGCCAGCAGCGATACGATACCGAATCGAAATACACTCCCTCTATTTGGGGTTTGATATCGTAAAGTGTACCATGTTGCCTCGTTATCGGAAATATAAGCGGAATTTTCAAGGTCGTTACCGTTGTTCCATTTTTGACTATGGATTCGTTTTCATTATTATATACATATATCTAACAAAACGGATAAATACACGAAAATAAAGTGTTCGGAGTATTTGAATATATAGATACAAAAATGGTATGTTGTTTTGGCATAATGGGATCCCATGGACATGTAATAGCATTATAGTCATAAATTCAATTAAATTTTTTAGATTGGCCACTTAATTTTTCATACCTTCCTTTCAGTAGAAAATTTTCGTACGAATGTAGGAGTCAAGTTTAATTGAATAAGAATTAAGTGACAGTAACAAGTGCAAGAAATTAAATAAATAAATAAAAATAAAAAAAAATGAGATATCAATCAATCCATATTAATATATATAATATAATTAAAAGAAAATAGTTAATGACAACAAAATGTAGTAAATACAATATTAAGAATGTAAAATAAGAAAAAAATACTTAAGTACTAGGGCAGAGGCAGATATGAGATGTCGTACCTGGAATTGAAAAGAAACTGATGAGCAATTAAGTCTACCGAAAGTATTTTTAAATTAAAGAAAGTAATTAAAAATTGGCATTGGTAAATAATTAAAAGTATCATCTTTCTCAGTCATATTTAGCTAGAAAACAACAATAATAAAGTTGATTCATGTCAAGAACTTATTGGCTTAATTTCCATTTGATAGAACTGACCAAATATTAATTCTCCATTCCGTCGACACTGTGTCCAACTATCGATCGATAAAACAAAACAGGGCAACAACACTAATTCTAGCAAGAAGAACAATAAACAGTCATTCTCGTGCCACAGCAGTGTGAAAACTAGCACACTGACCGCAATGTCACTAGCTCGTACAAACCACAGTACGACCCCTGGAAAACTGACCACAGTAGTCCGAACACAAACGCATACACTGACCGCAGTGTACTGCGCCGGAACAAACAATGTAATATTACCAATCACTTTATTTTTCATTACACCTCGTAGGTAAAAATATATAAGTACTCGTATAAGAGTTTATCAAATTGACTACAAAGTATTAATTGGTGATAATATTTAATTTAATTCAATGAAATTACTTAATTGTGAAAAAATCAAATGCTAATGGATAAAACTTATTTACTCATGAGAAAACTCACCTAAAACGGTTCGGAACACCAAAATTCAGAAGAACACACACATACTCGAATATAGCTATATTTGTAAAATGAACCTTTTCTGTACGATGCGTAACTTCAGATTGTAACTAGAAATTCTTTCAAACGACCCTTAAGAATACATAATACCACATTCATCGACAGACGATTTTTTATCTTCCACATGGCCCATAACTTATCTAAGGGTTCTGGCTTCTCAGAAATTTATATTTTACGATTATTTCAAGGCTGTTACTGTAACCCATGTTCACGCTTTAAAACTATCAAGTCTTCTACACATACTAAAATAAATGGTTTTAAAGATTAAAACTAACTTTTCCGCATCTGTGGCCCTGAACAATATTCTACCATAAAATTGTTACTTGTATACACTTTGGGGGATGCATCGTGCTAACAAACCGAAATTTCTTTAAAAATAACCAAAAATGTAGTATATCTGGATTAATAGGACCCGCTGTACTCGCTCTAGTCAACTGAAAATCAATAGAGTATATCTGTGAGACACCTTGAACAATATTCAATCATAAAATTGATCAATCGTATACTCTCTGGAGGCTGTATCGTGCTAACAAACTGAAAATTCTCCTAAAAGTACAAAAATTTGGTACTGTAAGTACCATATCACCCGTTGTACTAGCTTTAGTGAGCTGAATATCAATAGGGTTCATCTTTGAGACGCTCTGAATAATATCCAATCATAAAAATGGCACTTGTATTTACTCCGGAGGCTGTATCGTGTTAACAAACTGAAACTACTCCAAAAATGACCAAAATATCGTACTTAAAGTACTGTAGCACCTGTTGTATTGGCTCTGGTGAGCTGAAAATCAATAGGGTTCATCAGTGAGATGTCCTGAATAATATTCAATCATAAAATTGGTGACTTGTTGAACTCCGGAGGCTGTATCGTGCTAACAAACTGAAATTTCTCAAAAAATGACAAAATGTCATACTTCAAGTACCATAGCACCCGTTGTACTGGCTCTGGTGAGCTGAAAATCAATAGGCTTCATCTGTGACATGTCCTTAGCAATATTCAATCATAAAATTGATGAATTATTGCACTCCGGAGGCTGTATCGTGTTAACAAGACATGTAAGAAAAAGTGACCGACGACAACGACGACGACATACACACAGGATTTTTTTTCTAAAAAGAGATAAATCATCACCACAAATAGATACACTTGATCATCAAGGTGACTAAACTAAATAATTTTAATTAATTTTTATATTTAATCATATTTTATATTTATTTTAGAATTTAAAAGGTTGATGATAGATGAAATATCTCAATTAAATTTAAAAATCAACACTTTAATTGAAAGCGTTGGCACTCTCTTGAAAACACAAGGAATTCCGAGTAACCTGCAAGTAACGTCGTTTGAAAATAATGTGAAAACGTTATATGAAAAAATTCCAATAATTCGACATTCGACGCATATTTTTAAAATCCAAATTCAACGTACTCGATCAAATACTGTCCCTTGTATTGCAAACCGACATTACAGATCATTTCTCAACAATACTACAGATAGTACTGGAAAAGACCAAATGCCCCAAGGAACGAGGAATAGTGAAATATATTGATGAAACAAAACTTATAAATACAATCAGACAAAAATCTTGGGATTTCTTATACTTGAATTCAGATCCTAACTATGCAACAAATACTTTCATTGAAACACATCAAAAATATATAGACGACTGTACATATACAAAAAAATGTAAAAGGAAAAACACGAAGATCGCTCCTTGGATGACACATGCTTTACTTACCTCAACTACCACAAAAAATAAAAGGGCTCAACTTTTGAGAAGAAACCTGTACTATTTTATAAACAGAATTTTATATTAAATTTTGAAACTACTTGTCGACATTCGTCTTTTAATAAACTATCCTGGTTAATAAAAACGGATAAAAGCTTTAAACAGCTTTTTGAAACAACCTATCTTACTTTTAAGTCAAAATAAAATAACAGGTTGCTTCAAAAAGTGTTTAAACTTTGTGTGACTGTTTTTATTTGTTTATTTAAGAAAAAACAATATAGGCATAATTTAAAAAACCAGTGTTTGCTTGGCTTGCCATATAGTAGTAGCTAGTAAACTGTGACTAATCATGCAGGTCTCTTCCTTTATTTTTTTCCCTGTTGGTGAATAGTAACCTTCCACCACAATAGATGGCGCAGCACTCGACAAAGCTTTGTGGCTTCGGACTTAGTACAGCAGATTCCATTCTTCTCCGTATTAAAAGTATTTATCTATGGTGTCACTTTTGACTATATATATATATATATATATATATATATATAAAACATCTTTTCATCTTTTCATCTTTATATATATATATATATATATATATATATATATATATATATATATATATATATATATATGAAAAATCAGAAAAAGATTAGACTATTTATTTATATAACTTATCAGTTAATAAGTTTGCGAACGATTGAACTTGGAGCAAGAGTTTTTACCAAAAGTACTCAAATCAGGGCAAACCAAAAGTTTAATAATCAGTCCCAATATAGTGGTGCCGAAACCAGGGAAGAGCTCCCTGCAGTTTTTTGTGTCAAAGTTCAAGTTGGAGAATTCGGAAAAGGATGTCTCTAAGTCAACGTGAAGCCGCCAGTTCCAACAGCCCGTTTCTTCAACTAAGAGAAGATAAGGAAGCAGCCAGCTTCAATTATCCGTCGAGAGGATTGTTGAATGGACAGAACACCAACTGTACAATAAGGTCATGCCAGGACCAAAGAACCGACATTTCAAGTTATCAACCAATTGTTCGTCAAAGTCTAAGGGATAACAAGAGAATTCCTCCAGCAAGATTCTTGATCGAGAATATACCTCATCCAGTTGCCCTACGCAAAACTTCGAAGAAAGCCTCAGCAATCAGTAAGACATTTTCCATCCAACGCTGTGAGTTGGAAGCCAAACGGGACAATGCCCTATAGAAGCTGAAAGAAAATGAAGCCCTTACAAAGAAAAAAACTGCGAACGGCAGAAGCAAAGCTGGAAACAAGATTACACAAGATACAACGAAACAAGTCCAAAGACGAAGAAGTTCTGGAGCAAGAGCTAGAGGATGACATAACAGCTCTGAGAGAAGAAATAGCAATACTAATGGGAGAAGTCGAGTACGACGAGTCAACTTCTAGCAGTAAAGTTAATGAAATATTGAGTAAGCATGTTGCAGACTTAAAGAAGGTAGATTCCGAAGTAAATTATTCGGGAGATGAGAATGCATCATTTGAAAGCGTGAGAGAATGGGTTAAAAGTCAAGATAAGAAGATTGAGAACTCGATCAATGAAGTTACACAATATCTTCGCATCCGTGTACCAACTATGAATGAAACTCAGGATGAATTTGAAGATGAGAGGAATGCAGCTGAGTTTGAAAACGGGAATCTCAATCAACAACCCAACAGTCAAGCTCACTTCGTCCTAATTATACCATCCATGTTTCAACGTGATCGTCCCTATGAATAAGGAAGAAATCAGCCGGAAGGATTTTAACATCCTACGCAACTGCCAGGTTGCCATCTTCAACGCAGTCATATTCACAAAGTCTCCTTTCAAAGTACAGATCATCGCGATTTTCCAAAACAAGTCTTTGCCAGTAGCTTAGGTCAAGATGCCTCAACTTCTGTGGGTCGAAAGCAGATGAGCGACCTTATTGAACAAGGGAGTGTGCCAAATTCTCAGCTACAGCCTCATCGTTTTGAACCTTTGTCATCTAATGGACCACCAATAGTCTTCCCAAAAACTGGAAATGTTTAATCTGCTCATGGTCATCTACCTCAGTCACAAATCCAGTCAAGTTCCCAGCAGATTGGAGTCGATCAACTTGCATCAGCCTTGGAGAGAGCCTTCATAACCGCAGCTGAAATAGGAAGTAAGAACCTCCATTCCCAATCAAGTAGTGTAATTGACTCGAACTTACCATTCTTTGGGGGGAAGCCAGAAGATTGGATGAATTTTAGGTCGCAGTACAACAGAACCAGGAACGCCGATGATGGGGTAAACATCAATCGATTACGTCAGGCGTTGAAGAGTGAAGCATATGAGTCAGTAAAATATTTGTTTTCCTGTCCTGTCAACGTTCCACAGATCATAGAAGTGCTGGAACTTGAATATGGAAGGCCAGAGCTTATCATTGAAAGTCTGATACGTCAAGCTGAGAACGCAAAGAATCCAGATCTGCAGAAGCCTGAAACCATTGTTGAATACGCCCGTGTGGTGCAGTGTCTTATCTCGAGTATCGTGGGTCATCAGCAGTACAACTACTTACATAACATCTACTTGCTAAACAAGTTGATTGAGAAGTTGCCAAATGTGATGAAAAGAGAATGGATCATGTTTGGCGAATCCAGCGGAAGAACGAAGAATATGGAAACCTTCAGTGACTGGATTTCCATACAAAAGAGGATGGCGGTGCAGATGGTGAAACCAAAAGGAATGGATTCCCTAGAAGAGGAGGAATGGCCGAGAAATCAGCATTCTAAACGGGGAACCGGAAATCTCCGCGTCACACGATCGGGAGAAGCTAAGTCCAAATGTCCTTTCTGTAAGAAATCTAATCACCCCAATATAACAAAATGTTGGGCATTTGGGGAAGAAAACCGTCGGGGATCGGTGGGATTTTGTCAAAGAACAGAAGTTTATGCTTTTTTTTGACAATTTGAAAGCATCCAATGAAAGATTGCCCTCTCAAGAAGGAATGCTTTCATGAAGGATGTTCTAAATATCACCACCCCCTGCTCCACTTAAGTCAGAAGAAATCGCATCTCAATTCGCAGGAAGTAGATATCCCTTCACGGACTGGAGAAATAAATGCAATCTCTACAATAAAGACGGATTCTTCCAAACCGCTTTCAATAGTTCCTATCATCGTAAAATGTCCAAGTAAGTCCGTCCATACCTATGCTCTATTAGATTCTAGGGCGGATATCACAGCGATTGAAAAGAGCTTGGCTGATCAACTTGGCCTGGAAGGAGAAACTTTTAAGTACGCATATAAGGGAGTAAGGGGGAAACATTTATTGAGATAGCTCGTCGAGTTCAGATTACAGTCCATGTAAGTTTTCAGAAAGCCGAAAAGTATACTATACATAATATTGTGACGGTGGACTGACTTGGATTTTCCCCATACACCATAAATGTAGTGAAAGTAAAGAAAAACTGGTATTTCCTTCGACGTGTAAAGCTGAGAAATATGGAAAAAGTCATTCCTCAACTCATCATTGGTGAGGATCATCCATACCTCAGTACACATCGTGAAATCTTAGAAAGACATCCGCCCGAGCCAATAGCCAAAAGGACCAAGTTAGGATGGGTCCTAACCGGTGATCGACTATCATCCCTCACGAAGGCGAATATTTCTGCAATGAATATTTTAACCGAATACAAACAACACCTGTCATCTCGACCAACTGCTAAAGGAGCAGTTTAGTCTTGAAACTTTCGGAGTTGTCCCACGTCTTAATAAAAGATCAGTTGAAGATCAGCGTGCTTTGAACATACTAGCGGTGACTACGAAGCTCAACGGGAACCGCTGGGAATGTGGGCTCCTCTGGAAAGAAGACAATTTTTGTATGCCCGAAAGTAAATCTTATGCAATCAGTCAACTTTCATCTATGGAGAAGAAAATGAAGCGTGTCCTGGAATATGCCAAGATCTATCACGCAAAAATCAAGGAGTACGAAACTAAGGGATTTATCAAGAATCTTTCTTCAGCCGAAGCGGAAGTGGTCACGGATAGGATATGGTACATTCCTCATTTTACTATCACCAACGTCAACAAGCCAGGAAAAATAAGGATGGTTTTCGACGCTGCTGCTAAGACGAATGGTTAATGTGTGAAAGACTTCCTTTTGACAGGTCCTGATTTTAATCAATAATTGTTCAGTGTTTTGTGGAACTTTCGACTCAGAACACGAATCGGGTCTAGTTCCTAACATAGCATACACAGTGCACTTAATGATCTGTCTATATTTATTTTCAATTTCAAAATTCTTTGATTCATTATCTCTCAATTCTCAATTCATAACTGAAATTGTTCTCCATGGAGTGCTTACGGATTTACAATTAGTCATTCCAAATTTAGCGAAAACATTTTCTAAATACAATATATTCCTAAAAAATAACTTAATAATCCTAGATCTTTCATTTTGAAATATTAATTTGAATAAAACTTCAAATTTTTAATTACATCGTTACATGACCCACATATTAAAATATCATCTACGAATATTACAACATATATTATTTTCTTGTTTCATGTTTAAGCAATCATCACATCTATTTTTGATAAAACCTTCTGCCATAGAGTTGTCAAACTTTTGGTACCAATAAAGTGGTGCTTTCTTGAGGCCATACATTTATTTGTTTAATTTGTACACTACCAATTGTTTCACAGCTTTTTGGCAAATACATATAAATATCCTCTTTTATTTCTCCGTGTAAAAAAGCATTACATATGTCCATTTGGCATATGAGCCAACTATTCTGACAACATATAGATAAAATTGTTCTTCTAGTGGATGCCTAACTACTGGACTATAAACATTTTCATTAACAGATTGTTTAAAACCCCTTGTTACTAACCTACATTTAAATTTATCTATTTTCCCTTCTTCGTTTCTTTTTAATTTAAAAGCCCATTTACTGTCTATTATTTCATATTTATCTGGTTGTTTTATTAGTTGCTAAGTGTCATTTTCTTTTAAGGCCTTCATTTCTTCATTTATTATAATAATAATAATAAGTTTATTTGTATGAATATAGTTTACAATGAAATTACATAAGATTTGCGTACAAATAAGCATGGATAAGTCACAGAAGCGTACACCAGTTAGAAACCAATATACTCTTGTACGTGACTTCGATTATTAAATAATCAAGGTAGATAAAATCATATTATTTTGACAATTAAAACTTAAGTATATATAAAAGTTTTCAATGTAATTAAAATTTTTAGTTAAAATACAAATAAGCAGATATAGTAGTAATAGCACTTAACACCTAACCTAATACATCCATTATAAAGCCTCAACAAAATTAAAGTAACGTCTCAATGTATAAGATAATAATGAAAACACAGTCTAAAAACAGTGAACAATGTGTATCAATCAACAACCAAGTAATACCCGACAGAGTTTAGAAGTATTGGTGAAGATGGAATAATGAGTTTTTTATACTCAAGAATCAATATTTTGATTCACAATATCATGGAAAAATGATCTTTCAGTTTTTGTAATCCACTGCTTAATTCTCCTACCGAAACTATACTTCTTATTGATATTCCTCAAATGATCTGGTACCATATTGTACAACCGAGGTCCTAGGTAAGTTGCATTTCGTTGGCCTATAGTTTTTTTACAGCAAGGTAATACCACAGTGTTATTCCGTTTTCTTGTTTCATGGTTGTGATTGGTAGGTCGTAATATGATATTTTCTTTTTTTATATTTTTAAGGATACTTAAGCAAAACAATTGTCTTATATCAAGGAATTCAGATTCTCTGAATACCAGATCGCTTGGATACATACGTACCTTACGATATATTATTTTAATTATGTATTTCTGTACAACATTCAATTTTTCCAGATGTATATCATTCACTCCACCCCATCCCACTATTCCGTACTGTAGTTGTGATTCAATCAAAGAGTAGTACAATATTCTTAAATGTTCAGCATCTAGAAAATCTCTGAGGTATTTGAATCTGTATAATAACCCCCTCAATTTTTTAACCACGTTTTGTATTTGTAGGTCCCACCTTAGATGACAGTCTATCACAATGCCAAGGTATTTTATTGACTTATCTCCCGGTATTTCATATCTTTCTCCTATTTTAAGTGGTTCTATATTCAGAAGTCCGTTTGAGTATGAAGAAAATGGTAAGTATTTTGTTTTGGTAAAATTCAGTGTGAGTTTATTTCCCCTAAACCATTTTTCTATTTCAAGAAAATCTTCTTCTACAAGAATTTTTAATTCTCGCCAGGTATCTGCTTTATAGAGAATGGCAGTATCATCTGCAAAACTCAAAATATTTCCCTGGGTTTTTATTCCTAGTAACCCGTTTATATAAATTGTAAACAGTAAGGGGCCCAACACCGTTCCCTGTGGAACTCCATAGGAAACTGTTTTATAGGTACTAATCACACCATCAATTATTACCCTCTGTTTTCTATCAGATAAATAGCTTTTCATAATATTGTAAATATTTCCTCTAAGTCCGTAGGTAAACATTTTTTTGAGTAGTTTTTCATGACAGACCGTATCGAAAGCCTTTGATAAATCAACGAAGATACCTAACGTAGATTTTTTTTTATCTAAGGCATCATATATATATGCCGTTAAAGCGAATATTGCATCTTCCGTTGATCGCCCTGTTCTGAACCCGTATTGATTATCTGAGATAACTTTATATTTGTCTAGGAAACTCAAAATTCTTTTTTTTAAAATCTTTTCTAGAACCTTTGCTATATTTGATATGAGAGAAAGCGGTCTATAATTTACCATTTCTCTTTTGTCACCACTTTTGTAGAGTGGCATTATAAGTCCGGATTTCAATATTTTTGGGAAACATCCTGCATGCATACACCGATTTATGAGATAAGTTAGCGGAGTTTTTATTTCATTCACTATCTCTTTTAGTGTTTCAGAGCGTATACCGTCATCGCCTGGTGATTTTTTAGGTTTCAATTGTTTTATAATTTCTGTCACTTCATTCTCATCTGTTGGATATACATACATGGTGCTTTCAATTGTTGTTTCCATGTGTACATAATCTGGAGGATCGGTAATCTTCATTGCATAGTTTTCACCCAGTTTGCTATAGTATTCATTGAATGCCTCACAAATTTCGAGTTTGTTATAAATAACTGCGTCTTCATTCAGTTTAATTTCATTGATTATTGTTTTATTTTCAGTTCCTCCACAAATTTCATTTACCGTCTTCCAGAGTCCTTTTGTACTATTCTTGTTTTCTTTAATCAATTTATTAGCATATTTTTTCTTGGTATTAATTATGGATTTATTCAAATTGTTCTTCAGTTGCCTGTATTCTTCACGTAGCTCTATTTTTTCAGGTTGCATTTGTACTTTTTTATATAGATCATTTTTTCTATTAACACTTTCTATTATTTCAGGTGTGATCCATTTGGTCCTAGCGCGATTTTTTTTCTTAATTTTCACTTCAACAGTACTATTTTCAATGCTCAGTTTTATTTTTTCAACAAAGTCACTGGTTAATTTTTCGGTATCATCTTGATTATATATATCACGCCATAGTTCTTCTCGCAATTCATTTCTGAGTTTATTATAATTTCCTTCCTTCCATTGACTTGCATATTTGGTATCCATTGCTTCTTCATAAGTTGTTGGCTCATCAATATCTAAGCTGAAATAACTTAAGTCATAGTTATTAGAGAGAGTTTGGGGAATTATTAATACTCTCGAGGGTCTTTCATTCCTTTCTTTGAAAGAATTGTGGTTCACTCATTCATCACTATCTTCTTCTTATAAACTTTGTCACTTCATATGAATTTTGAATATTTTCTGAATTGTCCTCAATATCATTCACATTCTCATAATCTTCGACATTTTCCGTTTATACTCGTAGAGTCATCTTTTCCTTTTTTTTAAAGTCTTCTTCCAATACAAATGAAATTTCTCTCTCTATCCTTTTATAGTTTTTGAATATCCTATAAAGATTCCTTCTTTGCTTTTCACGTCTAATTTTTTCCTCTTCTCCTTTGGTATATATGCCAAAACTTTACTTCCCAAAGATTCCTCTAATTGTTTCTATAGTAAAAGATATAAAACAAAATATTGAGAGGCGGGCTTGATCTCCTGAGCAACGTTGCTGTGAAAACGAGTTATTCACGACGAGTGTGGCGAAAATTGCCGTTTTAGTGTGCTCTCTTAGATTTTTTAAGGATGTAGGGATAGCCATAGTACATAAAGGAACGGTTCGACTTCTTGGGTGAATCAAAGTTGGTATTGAATGTAAACTACATCATCGATTGGGATCTAATTTCTTATAAAAATTTATTGTAAAACGCACTTACAAAATTGTTACATTTTATTACCCTAAGCAACTCTTTCTATTTTCATTGCCTACAAATATTTATAAACATGTAATGAAATACGTTTTATTTATTTTTCAGTGTGTAATCATTACGTAATACGATACTTAACATTTTTGTTCATACGAATTAATGATAGTGATTAGTTTTCGTTGCTAATTGGATATACATTGGTCTACTGTAAAATTGGTTATATGTGTGACATCGATATAGTATCATATTTTGCCACGCGTATGGGACATCTAGGTCGTTAATAAACTAATCTTTCTACAAAAAAATTAGCCTTCATCTTTATTAGCCTAAATCCAAAATATCATCATATCATTTTTCAGGTTCAAGCTACGGTTTCTCTACCCAGTCTCTGATAATTATTTTCATGTTATTTTTATAGGCAGGGCGATAAAATCGTTCAAAACCGTAAAAAAATCGGCGGGCGTAATTTCGGCCGGTAATCCCTTGGCCTACCTGCATAAATCAAAGGGTACCATTTATGACAGGGGTAATTTCGGCCGAGGGGTTGATGTTTACGATGAGATTAAAATATTGGTAATTACGCTTAATAGTTTCTGTAAAATATTAGTTGTGTATTTATTTGGAAATACCTAATCCTGTGTACCTGTCGGAAATACCTTTAATCTACTTATCTCTTTATTCTAATAACTATGTTGTACCTACTTAAGATTATTCCTTTAAATGTATAAAATTCACAAATAACAGGTATAAAATTATTATAGCTAGTCAGTATTATAACTTATCTTTAAGCTACTAGTCGATAGAAAGCATAAAATATATTATTTGTATACGATGGCATCAGTTTCAGTAATTAAGAGTTCACGCGGTTGTGACTTACTAGTTGTAGAAAAGTTTCAGTTTTGTAAACAGGACGTATTAAAAAGTGGTGAAGTACGTTGGAGGTGTATAAAGAAAAATTTAAGATGTTTAGCCAAACTGTACACTGTTGGTGCGGAATACACAGTTACTAGAAGTGAATTAATCCACAACCACGAGTCCGATGAAACTACGTTGGAGAGAAAAATAGTGACGACTTCATGCAAGCGCAAAGCTGAGGAAGACATATCGGAGAAACCTTCAAAAATTATTAAAAGCGTTCTTTCAAATCATTTGCCAGAGAATTTGTCATCGATAGATGTCAGTCTAATAAGAAGAAATTTGTACAACAGCCGCCGTAAGCTCTTACCAGCCCTGCCTAAGGATATTCACGATGTACATTCTGTACTCGATAGTTATGGACCGAAAACCACAACAGGTGAAAATTTTTTGTTTATTAACAGCACAGCTGATAATATCATTGTTTTTTCTTGCCATACAAATATAATAAGTTTATGTAAAATGAAAGATTTTTACATGGATGGCACATTTTCTTATTGTACAAAATATTTGTATCAGTTATTTACCATCCATGGACTGGAAAATGGGCATTATGTTCCTCTTTTGTATTGTCTGTTGCCCAATAAGACCAGTGACACATATATGAGACTTTTTCTGTTGGTAAAATCTAAAATTTTTGAACTTTATAATATTGTTTTTGAACCGAAGGAGGTATTTGTGGATTTTGAAATCGCAATTCATAACGCATTAAAAGTTGTCTTTCCCAAAACCAAACTAAATGGTTGTAGATTCCACTTGCACCAGGCGTGGTATAGGAAAATACAATCATTAGGGTTAACCCAAATGTATAAAGATAAAAACTGCGAGGAAAGCAAATGGCTTACTCATACTTTTGGGCTAACTTATTTAGACCCCTCTGAAGTTGAAGATTGTTTCATATTTGATCTCATGTCATACAAACCGGACCATAAACTTATAGATAAATACGCAGACTATTTATTAGAAAACTACATAGCGCCAGAATCTCATTTTCCACCAAATATATGGGCATATGGAAACCCATCAATTAAAAGAACCACAAATGCCTGCGAATCATTCCATTCGCACTTTAATTCTAGTTTTTATTCAAGTCACCCTTCTATATTTATTTTTATAGAAAAATTAAAAGATTGTCAGATCGATGCATATTTAAAAATAAAAAATTTAAATATTCCAGCAAAAATTAAAGACAAACAAGTAAAAAACAAACTAAAATTTATCGAAAACATGGTAAATATGCTTCGATCTGACAATATTTCTAGAATTAATTTCGTTAAATCTGTATCACATCAAAACGTTTTTTAAAAATTTATAGTTTACCTAAGTTATAGAAATAAGTTGATGTAATAATTTTATTGAAATAAAGAAATATTTTAATATAAAGCATTCTGTTATTTTATTTGATTTGCGGCCGAAAATACCTATGAGATAAGGAAGCAACTTAAAACCTCCGGCCGAATTTACCAACCGGCTTTTAGTACCTGCCCTTTTTCCGGCCGAAATTACATCCGCCCAAAAAAATGTTGGCAAAGCTTTTATTGTTTTAAATAGTTTATTAGGGTATGATTATCAAGAATCTAGGTTTTCCCCACAACCTTAAGGCCCGCGTCGATCTCCGTGAGGCTACAAAGGTACACATTTTTGGGTTTTCGGTAATATCTCGTTTTCTCTTTATCGTACGGCCAAAATGGTCCTATATGAAATTAAAGGTGACAGAATTCTATACAAAATAGTTCCATATCATTTTTTCATGTGACTTATAGTTTCGGACTAGTAGCCGCGCAAAGTTGTGCGAGTTTTGACAAATATAGTAAATATCGATTCTTGCTTACCAAATTCCACTGTTCTCTCGTTCTGGTGACTGTTGACAATTTGTTCTATTTCTTTTATGACTATGTATAAGTAATTCAAATTCATCATTGATACTAAGTATGTGTTGTGTCGTCTGCAATATATTATAAACTTCTGTTTAAAAATGTATTTCGTAATTCAAACGGCTGTTTGGTTCTAAGAATACGGGAAGGGTGTCTCAGGTATAAATCCGGTCTCTTTTAGGGATCGTGCGTCACGAGCGCCGACATTGGGATTCTCGAAAATATGCCTGCTGGTGCAGGCAGATGCGGAACAGGCCCTGCCCTTAGGTGGGGAGAGTACATCGCATCCCCTTTCGTAGTTTCGTGTATTCAATATTCCAGTGTAGCCTTGTGCATGCATAGGTAACTCTTATGAACCAGCTTGTCCCAAAAGAGCTGTTTGCGACTACACTCGCCAGAGGCGCTGTAATCACCTTAAATTTGAACGTTGTCAGATCTGTAAAGAAAAATTCCTCAGTTTTTCGTCATTCATCTGATCCATTGATTAAAGTTACTAATATCCTTGTTTATATATAACGCTACGCTATATAAACAATGCTAATATGTAATAGGTATAAACACATTTTTTCATTATCATAATATAAAACTTGTATGTTATAGTTTGGATTTGAATTTGTATTTTAACTTACCTTTCAATACCCTACACTACAGAAGATATTCAAGTTGTATTTTTTAATTAAAATAAAAATCATAAGTTTTTAATGATAATTTTGAGATATGGTAACATCACAGCGGCTTTACGAGAACACAATACGCAGGCGCATCGATTTCTCGCCCAATGTCTATCCATAGATAAAGGATAGGTTCGGTTAGGTTGATTTATTTTTATCAACACCAATACCTAGTCCAACTCATTATCATTATTATTCCAATTAGTGTTGTATTGAGACTAAGTTAATTTTTGTGTGTGTTTATTAAACTGATTTAACCAAACCCGTCCAATATGGTGTTTTCTTGATGTGTGCCAACATGCAGAAGCCGGGGTGACACTGTGAAAATGCATCGATTTTCCAAAAACTATGAAAACGTGAGTACCGGCGTTACTTTCAATATCAAAGCTGTGATAATTATATTAACAAAATCTGTTATATGTTATTTTTTTCACTACTAACATGAGAAAACCGTATTATTTACCTCATTTGTCTAATGAGATGTAGCTCAATATTTACCTAAAACTTTATTTATTTAATGCAATGAACATGAAAAATAAACTCTAGGAAATGTTCTAAGACAATGAAAACGATAAAAAAATATGAAAATTATCTAAAATAATAGTAGAAATGACGTTTATTGAATCCCCTCAGTTTCAATGATTTTATTCAATGCTTTGACAAGTATTCCGAGCTAATATTTCGATACCCTTGAATAATTGGGGAAAAGACTAATTTTAAAGTAAAAATAACGTCTTTCGGTATTAGTTCGGCTATTAGTAGTGAAAAAAATACTATATATACTTCGGTTGAGAAGGCCATATTTGTATATTATATTAATTATTATCGAACTTGTTAATAAACGTATGTAGTGAAACAGTTTTTTTATTCATGAATACTTAAACAATCTTCCAGTTCCAGAAAAAAAAATTTAAATTTTATGTGTACGGTTCCCGCTTTTGCTTTATTTCTGACTACACTCGCCAGAGGGCGCGGTAATTAGTGAACAAAACTCTTAATACTGAGTTGCCTATCTATCTATTGAAAATCAACTTAACCTAACCTATCCTTTATCTATGGCCTTGTGTGCCTAAGAAGTCGATGACGCGCTTACATATACGGAAAATACAACGATTTCTGTATGATGATGTCAGAACAAAATAATTGTTTTGTATGTGAGAAGATGTGAACTTCCAGCGAAAGAAAAGAGGAATTCCTTTAAGAGCAGTAAACTCTTCAATAAACATCCAAAATGAAGTGATTCCTGTTGACCCTTCATTAATTTTTCAAAGAATTACAATTTCCAAGAAAACGGAACAGGATTTGCAGCAATATTTTCACTTCGAACTTGCTCCTTATCCACTCTCGCTTTTTGATGAAATAGGAATGTGCAAGACAAATAAATCATCATTGTATAATATGTTTTCTCATGTGGCTCATTCCATCAACGATGCAGATAACGTGGTACATGTTATAGACGGTGGATTCCTTCTCCATCGTGTGGTCTGGTATCAACAAGAGACGTTCTGCAATATTCTTGTGAAGTATGTACAGAACGTACAGAAGTACTACAAGGCCAACAGCGTAGTTGTTTTTGACGGCTATCCGAATGACGCTAACAACAAAAGTACTAAAGCTGCTGAACGACTCCGTAGATCGCAGAGGCATGTCGCTGCTAATGTGATGTTTGATGAAACGATGACAGTAACCATGTCACAGGAGAAATTCCTTGGCAACGACCAGAACAAGACTCGGCTCATTTCTATGCTGGAGGGCAAACTTCGAGCTGCAGGATTTCTTGTAAAGCAAGCCGCTGAAGACGCTGATACTCTTATAATTAACACCGCGATTGAATTATCGCCAAACTATGATTCCGTAGTGGTAGTGGGTGAAGATGTCGACCTCCTCGTACTATTAATAGGCCTCGCATCATCGTTGTCGAATGTTTATCTCATGAAACCAGAGAAAGGAAAAATTGAGAGCAGAATTTACTCGACGAAGTCGTTCAAACATTCAGAAGAAGTTGCGGAGTTCCTTCACACCTTCAATGGGTGCGACACAACCTCAGCATTCTTCAGGCATGGAAAACAGAAATTCGTCAAGTTATTTCAAAAAAATATGAATGTACGAAGAACCGTTGGAATATTTAAAGACCCAAATGCTTCTCCAGACCTGATTGAGGCAGCCGGGAAATCTGTCATTAGAGCACTCCATGGAGCGAGCGGTGACACATCGTTGAATGATTGCAGGTTCCAGTGCTTCACGAAATCAATTTCTAAGATTGCTTGCAATCTTGCATCTTTACCACCAACCGAAGCAGCAGCACTACAGCATTCCTTCAGAACCTACCATCAGGTTCAAAAGTGGTATGGAAACAAGAAGAGTCCGCAAGATTGGGGCTGGAAAAGCACGAGGAATGGACTGACACCTATTCCTACGTTAATAGACGCTGCCCCGCAGGAGCTTCTCAGCACGATATCCTGCAAGTGGAAGCAAGGGTGTCAAGCAGCTTGTAGATGCAGGAAGATTGGGCTGCGTTGCTCGATAATGTGTGGAAGTTGCCGGGGCCAGTCTTGCGCAAATATAGATATGGAAGAAGATAATTCCGACGTTGAAGACGAGATCGACGTGCAGTTCGAGCATTCAGCTGCACTAGGCATTTACATGACTGATTCTGAGAGAGAGTCATCTTTGATCGACAACCAGAGCAGGATTGAAGTGAAGGAAATCACTGCTGAACCATCGACTTCGGATAAAATACCAGCTCAGGACGAACCTTTACGCGAGAACGTCGTACTTTGTCGAAAAGAAGACGATTATATTGACTTCACTGACCCGCTGTATTTAATGAAAGCCACAATAAATCAAACTATTTGCAATTTTAACAAAAGTTCTATACCTTTTTATGAAAACTTTGCAATATGTGCTTATTTATATTGTCAACAGTCACCAGTCCGAGAGAAGAGTGAAATTCGGTAAGCAAGAATCGATATTTACTGCATTTGTCAAAACTCGCACAAATTCGCGCGGCTACTACTCAGAAACTATAAGTCCCATGAAAAAATGATATAGAACTATTTTGTACAGAACTTTGTCACCTTTAATTTCATATAGGACTATTTTGGCCGTACGATAAAGAGAAATCGAGATATTACCTAAAAACCTAAAATGTGTACCTTTGTAGCCTCACTGAGATCGACGCGGGCCTTAAGGGTGTTGGGAAAACCTAGATTCTTGATAATCACACCCTAATAAACCATTTAAAACAATAAAAGCTTTGCCAACATTTTTTTACGGTTTACATTACTTGTCGCCTAGCCTATTAAGTAATTTCACTCATTTGATTCACCCATCATCTTTATCGTCTTTTGTTTCACGTAAATTTACAGTATTGTTTATTTTTCTTGCGATTCAATTACTATTCATTCTAACAATTTTATATCCAGTTTTAAACTTCTACACGAGAGTTGACAAAGTTGAATTATTTATGGAAGTTATTATTAGATAAACTTAAACCTGAAGATAATTTCTTTTGCAAAATCACTAGGCATCTATAAAAAAAAACACAACGAAGGGTCAAAAATTGTTGTAAACGGACGATTTATCACAGACAAAACTAAAATTGCAGACAAATTCGGGGAGTATTTTGAAAGTAATTTTATAACCGATACGAATTCCACCAAAATATTTCATAAACAGTTTCAAACCACCTAAACACTACACACAAATCAAACACAAAAAACGTGGCAACATATAACGAAATCTAGAACACCATACAATTACTGAAAAATAAAACAGCTCCAGGCAAGGATGGCATTCCTAACATCCTTATAAAAAATATACCCAAGAAAGCCCTGGTTCAAATTATTTATAGCATTGAAACAGGAAATAATTCAAAATTTCACTGACAGACACAACATAATACCCTCCGAGCAATTCGTTTTCAGAAGCGGACATAGTACAATAGTACAAATCATCAGAGTTTTCAGCTCTATCAGAGAAGGATTTCGGAACAAGAATAAATCCGTTATGGTCACGATTGACATCGTATAGCGCGAGAGATTATTCTACTATTTTTTTTATAAATATAAACGACCCCATACAATCCGGAGTTCCTCACAGCTCAGTACTATCACGTTTGCTGTATTCTTTATTCACTCATGACTTACTAACCACTTCAAAAGTTTTAATAGCCATGTACGTGGATGACACTTGTTTTGTTTCATCAGCAAAATCTCCCGACACCACACTCCAAAACATACACAAATCATACAATACCTGAGAGAGAACAAACTAGCCATCAATGCCTCTCTCTAAGACCTACTTGTTATTTAGGAAAATTTCGAGGAAAAATAGCTCATTGCAATCGCAGTTGTGCATAGACAGGCAAAACATTTTACCCAGCAACACATTAAAATAGCTAAGGTATACAGTGTAAGGAGACACTAACGTACACATATTAAAACAAGTTCAAAATGTTAAAGTCGACATACCTACCTTCAAGGACTTCATCTCAAAAATCACTGTCTCCCCAAAGATCTTCGTGACAAACTCAAAGCCGCCAGTCGCGCAGAAGCGCAGAAGAAGCTCTACAGTAAAATACAATTTTATCCATTGCAGATGTTTTATCCAATGCGGATTGAGCTAATCAAAATAAAACAATCGGGATTTTTATTTTTCACCATTTTTAGATTGGCAACAGTTTTCATTTACCAATCAATAACAACATAACCAAACAAAACAAAAGCAATCGTTTGCGGACGTTAGTCAAAACCTGAAACTGCTGTAAAAAGTGAAATTCGTGAATCATGAAGACTTAAATGTTCGAAAAAAGGAATGAAATATCCTGTACGCTACCTAAAATTCTCAATATTGCAACGACTACAACAGAAAATGTACTTGGAATTGAAAATATTGTATTCAAGTAACTCTGGAAAAATAAAAATAAATTCTAATTATGAATTTATTTTATTTGGTTGGTGGGATGATCGTAGATAAATTATAGTATTAAACTCGCAAGTAAAAGCTTTTATCCACGTAAGTGACTGCATGCAAACGTCACTTTCATGGGTAAAAGCCTTTGTCACTTGCTCAAGTATTTTAATAATAATAATATTTTCTGGCTATTTTTCATTGGTGTTGTTTTAGGTTAGTTTTGATTGTAGCACCTACTTCTTCTTCTTAATGTAATGTTTTTGTTATTTATTTAAACAATAATCGGGTGGGATAAATTTTAAACACTCGGTATTGCTACTTACTAATTTATTTAAACACTAACTCACTAACACTAATTTATATGTACTTAACTAGTCACTTAAATTTAATTTATATGCACACTAACTTATTAATTTATAACACTTTTATATTCACTTAATTACTGTTTATTTGTCAAGATCACTTTATCAACTCATAAACTAAACTCATCCGCTGATCGGTCCTGTATATATATCAAAGCTTTCTTTACTAGAACATTCCGGATGGGACAAGTGCCTTTCGCGATATTTCTTAAAATGCCTTTCGATAACATGTTTTAAAAGGACGGTCCCAATAAATCCCAATAGACATTCTCAGAATTCGGCGCGCTCGCCATTTTCTTAACTCCGTTAACATAAGGTTACAGGGCCGTACTTAGTATCTGCTTCGGTGTGCGAGTTCGTAACATTAATGCCTTATTTTCAAATGCATTTAGCGACAAACAAAAATAATTAGGTTCTTTTCATAAAGTTTTATTTTGGCCCCTTCAGACAGCTGTCGTTTTTAAACTGTCATTTTCAGTCATCGAGTAGTTGTGAGGTTAATTATATACCGGGTGGTGACTCGATCTTAGGACCATAGGATTTTAACGTGGGAAATCAGAAAATCCTAAATATTTGCTTCCCAGCAAAATAGAATATAATGAAATTTTGTATGGACATGAAATAAATTATTTATGACAATATTGCCATAAAATAATCACTGTTTTTTAGAAAATTAGTTTAAAAAATAAGAAAACAAATTAAAAAAAACAGCTTGTCATTCATATACTTGAATTTCAGATATAAATTCAATGTCGATTATAGCCCAGTGGTAGGAGCGCTTGCATATGACACAGTAGACCAGAGTTCGAAAGCCACGTAGTACATCTTTTTTTATTCTTAATAAATAGGATTTTTATTTTCATTAAGATTTTTGTTCTTTAGTTTCTCACTAATAAAATAAGTTCATTAGTTAATAAAATTTTAAAACGATATAATAAATTTAATATGATATATCCCTAGTGGTTGAATTACTATTAGAAATATTTCTGAGAGCATGATTTTTTAAAAATTATCGGTCGTCTTCCCCTTTGATAATTTTTGAAAAAAATGCTCGAGGAGATTTTTCCGATAGTAATTCAACTACTAGGGATATATCATATTAAATTTATTTTATCGTTTTAAAATTTTAATCACTCATTTTATTAACGAGAAACTAAAAAACAAAAATCCTAATAAGAATAAAAATCCTATTAAGAGGGGCCTCCTCACAGGCATATAAACCTAAAAACCTACACAATACTAGTTACTTATCTAGTAATTATTTGGTTCAAAATATTTACGATAGATGTCGATAGTAGTACTGAATCGGCTTTTACTTATTCAACATATTTTCTCTCTCTGTCTTTCCACTCTTGACGGTTCAAAGAAACGCATCTCTGTTCGAATGTTTTGATTCCAAATATTTCAACATTTTGTGAGCACAGAAACCTTATCTCTGTTTTTTAGGTTGCATCCAAACAAAACTTGGTGACATTTCCATTTGAGTGTAGATTTTTGATTATTTAAGCGTTTCATAAATGTTTTTGAAAGGATTAAATTGTTACGAAGTAAGTAATCGTATCGACCCGATATCAAAAATTATAGTTATGATAATGTAAATTATCCTGCAATCCGTATTTTTTATTTTAAAAGCTATGTTTGAGGTTATGTTTACTGGACTATTTGATGTGAAAATATGAGATGAGTAATACTGATTGTTTGTTCTAGTATCATCAAAACATCTTTTAACATTCTTTTGAAACCCTGTTTGAATGATAATATGGGTTTGTTAGCGAAAAATGCTTAATTGAAGTGAAGTGACCTTTCAAGTATCTGAATAAAGAAAAATTAAAACCGCTCTCAAAAGACAAGAATTACGCAATTAATTTTGATGGAAATATAATAGTGATAATTGAAAAATATAACTATTATCACGTGATACAAGGTGCATTACATATTGCATGAAAGGACATGTGCTGTTTAATAATATGGATACCAAGTGACAGCATTGTGGAAATTGCTAGTAATCAACAATGGAAGAAAAATATGCATACTTTAAAAACATTCTACCATTCAAAATTTGTACCATTTATATTAACATAATAAAATGTTTTCATAATTATAAATTTTTGTTTGTTTCATGCTAAGAAAATTAAATTGCCGAGAAGTTGCAAATTTACATGATTGAAAATAGGCCATTTAGTCTGAAAACACAGAACGTCATGTCACAACTTTGCCTCAATCTAATCATATTTGTATCAGTTCCAGATATTCTGTTGGCTGCTTTCAAATTTTATTTGACATGTACGCTCTTTTTTCAACTACATATGTAAATATATTCAATTTTATCTAAAAACAAATAATATAAACGAAAAATTTCCAAATTTCTTTATTATACAGAGAAATATTTACTTGTAATACAATGATTTACATTTAATAGAAAGAGGAAAGTAAGGTACAGTGAGGAATCTGTTTAAAATAGCAAACGTTTAAAAAAACTTACGAAGCAACTAATAAAAAATGTAAAGCGAAAGATCTGTAATGACAACTAATAATGTATATATTGTGGGGAGATCGATATATACAGTACAAAAGCAAACTTAGAATCAACATGTACAAGTTTGCTTCTACATTGTTTGCAAACATTGATCATGTGTGTTGTGGAGATTGGAATTGAAACATTTTTCCTCCATTGTACAAAAAAATAGCTTATTCTATTTTTTCCAACTATAAAATTACAGATACACATATGTTTGATCACTTGAATGGTAAATAATTTGTTTGTTTTTATATAATACATTATTGGTATTATTTCTTTTCCGTCCAACCCATCGAATATGCGAGAGTACAATACACACTAAACTATAAATTTGGGATATTTTTATGGACACAAAACATATGACAACAACATTTCACCCATAGAGAAAGTAATAATATTATTTGTCTATGATTTGATCGTCGTCATCTGTCATTGAAGTTCTATGCAGCGCCATCCATCAAGACGGTGGAACGGTTGAACCAAAGTAAAAAGTTGTTCGTTTGCAAATATTTGCGTGCAACAAATCTCAAAAAATACAATGATTGGAGATTTCATATTTTCAGAATCGAATTCTCTAGGCTTCTTTTTGGGGATCAGGTTTTGGCGTCCAAATTGGTGACCACAAATTGTCAAAACTGTCAAAATCACACCATCACTTAATGGCTTATATCTTTTTTATAACAATATAAAACTTAACCAAAATACCCGATCCCCAAGTCAAAGGTCCAAGTTATATTGTGTTAAAATTTCAACACTTAGTTTCACTGCGTTCTTTAGATTTGTTGTTTAAAAAATGACCTAAATTTTGTTGCAAGTCACGGGTGCCAACTGTTTTCAGGTTTCTAAAACATGAGGCCCCTCTTAAGAATTAGAAAAGATGTACTACGTGGGTTTGGAACTCTGGGCTACTGTGTCAGATGCAAGCGCTCCTACCACTGGGCTATAATCGACATTGAATATATATCTGAAATTCAAGTATATGAATGACAGTCTAGTCTGCTTTTTTTAATTTGTTTGCTAAAAGAGTGATTATTTTATGGATTTATTGATTACAGTTATTAATTTTTATTGATTTTTATCAATTTTCATTCAGTTTTATTAGCTTTTATTAATTTTTATTCGTTTTATCCAGTTTTATCCATTTTTATTCGTTTTTATTGATTTTCATTCGTTTTTATTAATTTTTATTCGTTTTCATTTCTTTTTATTCCTTTTTATCCGTTTTAGTTCATTTTTATTAGTTTTTATTCATTATTATTCGATTTTAATCGTTTCTATTAATTTTCATTAAATTTTAATAATATTTATTCATTTTCATTCCTTCTTATTCGGTTTTATTCATTTTTATTGGTTTTTATTCATTATTATCCATTTTTATCGGTTTTTTTGATTTTCGTTAGTTTTTATTAATTTTTATTCGTTTTCATTCCTTTTTATTCCTTTTTATCCGTTTTAATTCATTTCTATTCATTTATATTGATTTTTATTAGTTTTTATTCATGTTTATTGAATTTTATCCATTTTTAATCACTTTTATTCATTTTTATTCATTATTATTCATTTTCATTCCTTTTTATTCTTTTTATCCGTTTTTATTAGTTTAATTCATTTATATTTGTTTTTATTCTGTTTCCAGATCCATATTCTTGTGACTATCCAATATTATTTTGTTGATTCATACTCCCGAGAAATGGTGTTTAGTATCTGTTTAATTGATTTTTATATATGAATATTTCCACTCCCTCTTGTTATTTCCCAATCGTTTAACCTGCTGTCGTGGTAAGCCTCTTACTTTCACATTCGTCTCAAGCTCCAATCGGTCTGTTCAGTTTTCTTTATGCTCGAGTTCTTGTTTGACATTTTCACATTTGCGTTTTACCGACCTCTCTTATAGCTTTTCCCCTCAGGGGGTTACAGGTTGTCGGCCATATAGCCTGCAATTCTGGAATACGAGTGTGGCGATCCCGGGGCCTTAGTCATGTCGAGTAATGTTTTGTTATTGTCCTTCTCATTTTTGTAGTATGTTCGTCGTAAAGGTAATCTCAAAGTGTTAGACACCGTGCTGACGAGATGCATGGCTCAGCCTTAGTGAGTCTCGAACGGTTCCCTCCAGATACCGGGCTACATCTGGATTGTAATTAAGCCTTGTCACGATATCCAGGCTCTATCATGATCGACCGAATAGTTCTAATTTATCTTCCTTTCCTCCAATTAGCGGTTTCAAGCGACCCAGAGTTGAGCCTAAAATAACCCCATCCCCCATAAACAACATTTCGCCTTTAGTCATACAAAAAGCCCTTAATAATTATTTCGGTTCCTTAAAAAAAACCAAAAAATTATCTGATGGATCACTTTTGATAGAAGTCAATAACATCAAACAATCTACAATAGCAGAAAAAGTAACCAATCTACATGACTACATGAATATGAAGTAATCACTACTCCTCATTCTTCTTTGAACATCATTTAAGGAGTCATCACTTGCAAATATTCAATCAATTGTTCAGACGAACAAATAATTACAAATCTAAAAGATCAAGGTGTCACTATCATCTACAGAATTCTCTCTTAAACCGATAAAACTCCCACCGGCACTTTTATCGTATCCTTTAACACATACGATCTTCCCACAGAATTATACGCAGATTTTCATTCTATCAGAGTAAGACAACACATACCTAATCCTTTAAGACGCTTCTCATGCAATGAATTTGGCCACAGAGTTTCCAAATGTAAAAACAACCCCACTTGGCCACCATGTGGTCATCCCTCACACGACGACCGTCTATGTCCTACTCCAATAAAATGTGTAAATTGCAAAGAAAACCATTCTCCTCGCTACAAAGGATGCTCAGCCTTTAAACGCGAATTCGAAATTCAAAAAATTAAAGTAAAAGAAAACATTTCATATTTTGACGAAGAAAAAATACATTTCCTCAAACCCAACACACATTTTTAAATATAGTTCAATAGCCTCCGCAATTCCCACCCATTCAACACCCAAAATATCAATTTCCATCCAATGCAACCTCCTACAACAAAATCTTTCATCAAATAACAAAACCTCACTCATTTCATCTCCACTACCTTCCTCTTCCCAAAACCCCCCAAAAACCAGTTCCTCCCTCCCCTTCTCCCCCTCCCCCTATTTCCATTCCCCTTCCAAAAAATCTTACCCCCAACATTCCCCCTCCAAAAAAAAATTCCAACTCATCCACAGAAAAAACTCCATCGCCTTCCCAATTCACCAATCTCAAATCCAAAACTCACAATTCAAAAAGCTCATCCACCAAATCTGATAAACATAAAACTTCCACAAAGAATTCTTCAAATTCCTCACTATCAGACATAGATATGGATCAACACATTGATCAACTTTCTTGAACTTCCAATCAATATTTACAAGCTCTTGTTTACCTCCTATCAATAACATTCAACTTCTTAATCCCAATCCTACAATGGAATATTAACGGTTTTCAACCAAGTTAAAAATCCTAATAAAAACGTACTTTCCCTCCATTATATGTCTCCAAGAGACCAACTTTAAAAACAAACTCTCAGCAAACATAAAACATTTCAATGTTCATTTCACAAAAAGACCCGACACAAATCGTGCTGCTGGCGGAGTAGCCATCTATATACATGAATCTCTAGATTACGAGAAAATAAATATCGTCTCCAACCTAGAAGCATGTGCCATCAGAACCCATTTACATAGTCCTATAACCATATGCAATCTCTATCTTCCCCCCACAGCAAATATCTCCTTTGAAGAACTCACTTCCCTATTACCCCAACTTCTCCATCCATTTATATTTCTAGGCGATTTCAACTCCCATAACACAACCTGAGGCTCCAAATATACCTCTCATATAGGCCATATCATAGAAAATCTGATAACTCAGTTTCCGCTCGCCTTACTAAACGTCAATGCTCCTACCTTCCTGTGTAGTTCAACTGGTTCACTTTCCACCCTTGATCTTTCCTTTTGTTCCCCCTCTATCTTTCCCCATTTTCAATGGGAAATTCATAATTAATCAGATATCAACACCCAACCAACACTTCAATAAAAATTCACAACAGATGGAATCTCTAAAAAGCTAACTAGCCGTTATATCAATCAATCATTACATCTCTGCCCCTCCCAGATCATACCGATCAGGAACATTTTCTTCATTCTCTTTGTTCAAACATTTTACAAGCCACATCTCAATCAATACTCAAACTTTCTTACACAGAACACAAAATTCCAGCTCCTTGGTGGAACAAAGAATGCGCCACAGCTATCAAGAACAGAAAAAAAGCACTTCAAACATTCAAAAGACACCCCACAGAAACCAATTTCATTATATTAAAAAAACTCAGAGCACTATCCAAAAGAATAATTAAAACAGCAAAAATCGAATCTTGGAACAAATTTACATCGAATTTGAACCACAATACTTCCCCCAAGACAATTTGGGATGGCATCAAAAAAATGAAAAATATCCCTTCCAGACACATACCCGGTATACACTATAATGACGAATGGATAACAAACCCTACTGAAATAAGCAACCTCTTTGCGAAATTCTTTCGTTATAAATCTTCTAATTAATCCTACAACTGAAAATTCCTCAGAAAGAAAAAAGAAAGCGAATAAACAATATCATTTTTACCACATCCTCTGACTCCTACAACACCCCCTTCTCTCTACAAGAACTCCATCATGCCCTTTCCAAATCTAGGAACTCCGCTCCAGGCCCAGATGACATTTTGATACCAATGATCCAAAATCTACCAATACTCATTAAACAGGAAATCTTAAATTTCTACAATCATTTATGGACCAAATATGAATGAATGAATGAATGTCTATTTATAAATACATATACATATACATGTTTACATACAAAAAATAAAAAACACATATCATCGAATAATGATCTAAACATAACATAATAACTATAAAAAATAATCTGAGGTATAGTGTTCATGAACAGAAGTGATGTACATTAAATAAACAAGAGTAGTGGGGTACCCGACTAAGTTCACCAAAGAACTTGTCTTCGGGTATTAATTCTTTACAGAACATATATATTAAATGAATCTGACCAATGTTGAAACTTAGAAAAAAAAACGTAACAGTAATAACCAGTATTTACATGTATCATATAATATAATTATAACACTAATAACTAACAACTTTACAGGTGCAAGACATCTATTCAGGACAATTAACATTTTTATAAAACTAAGAATATACACTCATACACACACATAAAAACACATGGTGCAAAAACAACAAACAACATTTAAATAACTAAAAACGGATCAATTACATTAGCGAAATACTTTCTGCCCTTTGAGAATATCCATTCCTTTAATTTATTTTTGAAAAGACAAACTGAATTATATTTCTTCAAAGTGTGGGGTAAATTGTTCCATAATTTTGATCCAATAAAGCAGAAGCTTCTCTGGCCAAGTGCTTTATATGTAACAGGGGCATATATAGCGGATTGAGTATTCTGTCTCGTTCCGTATGTATGTGGTACATTATATGTATAAAGCCTGTTTGAGTACAAGAAACAAAGGGTTTTGAAGCAAAAAAGTTGCCGAATGTCCAATACCTTTGAATCAATATATACTTGATTGGAGGAGAATCTGCGAGGTTTTTTTAGAACAATTTTAAGAATGAGTTTCTGAACGGTATTGATCGAGTTTAGATAATTATTCCTAATTCCTCCCCAACCAATATACCATATAGTAATATGGATTCAACAAAAGCGGAGTATATTGTTTTCAGTTGTTCATGAGATAAAAATTCCACTAGTTGTTTGAATCTGTAGATTAGGCCTCTGAGCTTATTGGTGATGTTGCGAGCATGAACGTCCCATTTCAAAAAGGAGTCAATATGTATGCCCAGATATTTGACCGCGTGTACGAGCTCAAGAGTACGACTTCCTACAGAGATAGTATTATAATCCGGCAAAAATGGTCTATATGAAGTAAATGGCATTATTTTAGTTTTAGTGGCATTAACAGTCAATTTGTTCGACTCAAACCACTTGAGGATATTCTGCATATCGTCAGAAGCCTTTTTTTGGATTTCTGACCAGTTTTGCCCTTCGTAAATAATAGCTGTGTCATCTGCAAATGACAAGATTACTCCAGTTGAGTCCAACTGTAGCAAATCGTTCAAGTAAATTATAAATAGTATCGGCCCAAGAACGGTTCCTTGGGGAATTCCGACTGTTACCAACTCTTCTTGGCTACACATATTATCTATTTTTACAACTTGTTTGCGGTCTTTGAGATAACTTTCGAAAAATTCCAGTGCAACACCGCGAATTCCAAGACGTTCCAATTTATCAAGTAATATACCATGATTTTACCGTGTCAAAAGCTTTCGCCAGATCAACATACACTCCCAAACAAGATTTTTTGTGATCAATAGCTGAATAAACGATGGATGTTAATCTAGCGATAGCATCCTGAGTAGATTTTCCCTCCTGAAACCCGAATTGGTGAGAAGAGATTATTTTATTCTTGTTAATAAAACTAACCAAGCGGTTTTTTACTGCTCTTTCAAACAATTTAGACACTGAAGAAATCAAAGATATAGGTCTATAGTTGCTTACAAGATGCCTGTCACCTGATTTGTGAATTGGTTTTATTACTGCCTTTTTAAAGTGATTTGGGACTTTCCCATTTTCTAAAGCTAAGTTAATAATATACGATATCGGTTTACACACAAAATTACTAGTTATTTTAAGGATTTCGTTTGATATACCATCGAGGCCACTAGATTTTTTATTCTTCAATTCCCTAATAAGTTCTTCTATTTCTGTGTGGTCTGTTTGCTTCAGAAATATTGAGGCACAAATTCGTTTCGTTTTGATTTTGATTTCTGGACTTTGAGGTATAGCATTAGCCATTTTTTCACCAATACTAGAGAAATATTGATTGAAGTATTTTGCAATCTGTAGTTTGTCAGTTATATCAACACCATCATCAGATTTAATTTTTTTTATTGTCTTGTTTGTATTCGGTTTATTGCAGAACTCCCTAATGACTTTCCACAGATTTGATGTAGATGCTTTGTTTTCATAAATCTTTCTTTTGAGGTATTCATGTTTGGTTTTTTTTAATAATGCAGTAAGTTTATTTTTGTAATTATCATAAGCAGCTTTCTTCCACAAATTGAAGGGATCTCTTATGGAGAGTTGGTGTAATTTGTCTCTTTTATCAATAGAAGTTATAAGGCCGTTGGTGATCCATGGCTTCTTCTTTTTGAAAGTTTTATTTTTTTTGGAATAAGTAGATTTTTTTATGATTTCATTCAGGGTTTTAATGAAGTTATCAGTAGCAAAATTAACTTCCCTTTCTCCATAAACAGTTAACCATCTTTCAGTGCTGATTATATCTAACAATTTTCTTTCGTTCAGATAATTTTGGGTCACATTGCTATCATTACCCTCATGTTCATTTCTCAAGTTAACCATTTTTACAGCTATGGAGAAGTGATCGGTGATATTTGTCAAAATTACTGCTGGGTAGATATTTTCAATAATGTCAGAATTATATTTTAAAAATATGTGGTCCAGACAGGCTCTCGAGACAGTAGTTATTCGAGTAGGGTTATTTATCAGGGATCTGAATCCTTCAGCTGACAATACATTTAGGTAATCTTCCACATCTCCATTATCCTGCTCTAAAATATTTATATTTAAATCTCCCAGAAAAAAAGTGTAATCGTTGCCAGGAATTTTTTTCTCCTCAAAAAAAGTACTTAAGTTCAAGTTGAAGTCCTCAATCTTAGTGCAAGGAGGTCTGTACAAAACAATAGCGTTTATTTTAACATTCTCACACTTCATATTGACCATAACTCCTTTTACTTCACCAATTTTGATGAAATGAAATTCATAATAATCATCACGGACGTATATCACAACACCATCATTTTGATTAATTCGATTTCTGTTGCATATCATTCTATATCCGCTTAAGGTTAGTGAGTCTGCATCTTTTACTTCCCAAGTTTCTGTAAGAGCTATGAGGCTAAATGAGTTCATAACTTCAGATAGATAGAGTTGCAACTCGTCGAAATGATTATTTAAGCATCGTATGTTATTATGGAAGATCGAGAAACAGTCAGAAGTACCGAAGACTTGTTTAAAACAGTTAATGCCATTTATTTCATTAGTAATTATTGGTTCATTGTCGTATTCGAGTATGAATTGATCCATTTTTTAAAAATGATATATAAAATAAAAAATATATATTTCCCTTATCCTGGACTCACTCGATTATAATACCTATTTATAAATCTAACAAACCCAAAAACCTCTTAGAAAGTTTCCGCCCAATATCACTCACAAATCATCTATGCAAATTACTAGAAAGAATGGTCAACTTTCGACTATCGTGGTTCCTAGAATCCAAGAGTATTCTAAATATTAATCAACTCGAATTCAGACCCAAACGATCCACAATAGATTATCTGTCTAGTCTCGAAATAAGCATACAAACATCTTTTCGCAAACAACATCACCTTATAGCAGCTTCTCTCGACCTTTCTAATGCATATGACACCTCCTGGAGGTACAATATCATCTATCAGCTCAAAGACTTCGGACTCAACGGTAACCTCCCCATATTTATTACAAACTTCTTAAAGCAAATATCATTCTTTGTAAGATTCAATAATCACGAATCCATCCTCACTCTCCTCGAAATTGGAATCCCCCAAGGTTCTATCCTAAGCTCCATCCTCTTCATCTTATCTGTCAACTCTATGTCAAAATACATCCCCTCTTCCATATCCTACAGAATGTATGCCGATGATCTAATAATTTATCATTCCTCCTCCACTTCGAAAACATCTGAAAGACAAATTCAAATTTGTATCAACAACCTATATAAATGGTCCCTAAAAACTGGCTATTCCATCTCCCCTTCAAAATCCTCCATCATTCACTTCTCTAGAAAAAGAAATTGTTCCAAACTCAACACAATCTCCATCGATAATGATGAAATTCCCATAAAAGATAACATAAAAATATTAGGCTTATATTTCGATTCTTATCTAAATTGGAAGTATCATATAAATTACCTAAAATCCATAACTCAACGCCATCTTAACATCCTGAAATCCTTATCCCATCACACCTGGGGTTCAGACTACATTACATTAATTAAAATATATCGAATAGTAATTTTACCAAAACTAATGTACGGTAGATTCATTTTCGATTCCGCAAGACCCTCATATAAAAAATGGCTCAACCCAATTCAAAATCAAGCCCTCAGAATTTCAACAGGAGCATACCGAACTTCACCCATAGAAAGCCTACAAAGTATCACTAATTCCCCTTCCCTAAATAATCTCAGACAAATCCAACTGATAAAATACTCTGTTACCGTGTAAGAAAGACTTTTCATCCAAAAAACTAATAACCTACTGTTTCCTTCCTCTCCAACAGTGCGAATAAGTTCCACTCGCGGCTCCAACGACTGGCTAAACACACTTCTCAACAACATAAACATCTCTCTCCCAAATATCTTATCAATAAACTTCAACATATTTCCCCCAGGGACACTTTCCTTTCCCATTAATACCTTTATGCTCTCATTTGATAAATCTTCCCTTCTTTACATCCCAATTTTCACAACTCATCCACCAAAAATACAATCAACACCTCTTAATATTTACAGACGGTTCCAAATCTGAAACAGAGTTGGATCTGCCTTTTATTCATCTAACTCCTCTATAAAACTAAAACTTCACCCTAATAATACAATCCTCTCAGCAGAACTCGTCGCCATTCGCGAAGCCATAAAACACATTATAAAAAACAAACACCTCTATCTCTAATAATTTCAGATTCCCTTAACGCATTGAAGCTTATACAAAAATTTACCCCCAGTCATCCTATTTCTATCCACAGACAAGATTTACTCTATATCTCCTTTGGATCCCCAGTCACAAAGGCATAACAGGCAACGAAAGAGCAGATTTCCTTGCCAAACAAGCAACCACAGATGGCTCACCTATCCTAATCCTATACACTTCAAGAAAAACTATCTCCTTCCACCCTCCTATCAATTGATATCTAATTAAAAAAGATTGTCACGCTACTAACGATACAAACAAATTATACGAAGTGATAAATAATTTCTTCGACTCATATGATTTCCCTGATTTACCTAGGAAAGACAATGTTAAATTGAAAAGAATTTCCATAGGTCACTCCAATTTAATCCATTCTTTCCTTCTCAAAAATGAACCTCCTCCAACCTGCCTCTCTTGCACTTACATCCTCTAAATAAAACGCATAATCATAGATTGGCCACATCTTCAAAACAAAAGGATCATCATATTAAACTCAAATTCATTCAAAGACATCATGTCTCCAAATTTAACAGCAGCCAAAAAGCTCATTCAATATATAAAAGACATCAATTTATACAACAAACTCAAAAACATACAACACAAAGAATTTTTATTTAAAAATTGTAATACGAAAGAATTATTATTACTCAATTCAACATAAAACATAAAAGTTAAAGTAATTCCACACAATGCATATCCACAATAAAAGCTCTTATGGGTGCTAAATGATCAAGATGTCAATGCACCTAATCCCCCTAACATTTCCTTTCCTTCCTTCTTATGGCTTTTTTATCTCCGCGTTTCTTAGTCCACACTTTTTAGTTACTTTACGTTCTAAGCATAAGGGTCACTATTTATATTGAGAACTGGCAACACTGTTGTACGATTTTTCTAGTTCTCCACAAAAATATACGGTTGAAATTTTTACCTAGAAAGATGTACCTACTTTTCTAATCTACAATTAAATTGAATAGAAATTAAAAGTTAATATGTCACAAATTTTATTTTATTAAATTCAGCTACTAATTTCGGTGTTTAATAGCCATCTTCAGGCTAAGTAAACATAGTTTTTAGGCAAAAAACATCCTAGTTTAAACGCTCATTGAAAGGAAAAGTGTGGCAAAGGTGGAAAAGGTTAATTATGAAATTAAAAATTATATATTAGTAATATTTAGGTTGTGACACATGGAAAACAGTTGATAAAATCCTTTTTCTATTTTAGATCTACTGTTCAGCATTTTTTAATTTTAAATCTTTTCCATATGTCACAATCTAAACATTACTCTTATATAATATTTTTAATTTTAAAATTAACCTTTTCCACCAATTATTTGCCACCATTTTCCTTTCAAACAGTGCTTAAATTGGGACGTTTTTTTCCTAACTACTATGTTTACTTAGCCTAAAGATGGTCATTAAATGCCGAAACTATAGCTGAATTTGATACAATAAAATTTATGAGATATTTTGACTTTTAGTTTTTATTCAATTTATTGTCAGTCACATTTGAGGAATGGATGTTATTTTAATTTTTTTAATCTACAATTTATTGACGTTTTTGGGGATTAGCTATAAATATGAACGTAATTCCATTTAGGGTTACACACTATATGTATCATTATTAACATTATCAATACTTGCGATAAATATGAATCATTCTCACCAATCTTGTATTCATAGTCAATGAAACCCGTATAATATGCAATGGGTTCATAGTGCAATGTTGGACTTCATTAATTCATCGTTTTTTATTTGATTTTACTAATTCAAAAATAGCCATTACGGGATGCCGAATCAATGAATGACTACACCTAATAGACGTTTTATTGTACGGTTGACCTCACTCGTATTTTAATTGTCAACATCTCGAATAACAGTGGAATTTTCATGTACCGGGACCTATTCAAAAGTAAATCATGCTGCAAAAGGTTTGATTAAATGAAAAACTTGTTTTTTTTACAAAAATATATTTTTCCCTATATATATATATATATATATATATATATATATATATATATATATATATATTAATTCTTGATTTTCTTCAACCATTCAAAATATATTTGATTTCGTGTTCTTGGATTTAGGTCATAAATAAAAAACTAAATATCGTCTACATACTTTGACGTTTCGCTCCTTGTTGGGAAATGTTATGTCTTATTTGGACAGAATAAAATATTTACAATTAATCGATATACAATTTTGGAACGTGTACAAAAACGACACTGAACTCATATAAAAACAAGTTTGTTGATAAAATAATAAAGGTATTTACCTCAGAACCAAATTCACGATATGCGAGTAAAATCAAAAATGTATTTTTATTTTGTTATTGGATGTATATATTTTGGCTACTAAATTCATTACACAATTAAATTATGATAAATTTGACTTGATTTTTTATGTCTTGTTTATCGTTCACTGAATTCTTCACTTTTCTTATATGTACCATTTCTTTGATTGCCAAATATGGTAATTAGAATCCTGTTTTAGTATTTTGTGCATTTTTTGTGTACTTATGACCATTTAAGCGATTTTCTAGAATTTGTGTTGTCATACCTACATATTTCTTCGGGCAGTTTAAACATGGTATAGAATACACTACGTTAGATTTTTTTTGGTTTTAATTTGGTTTTTAAGTTTAGTGAACAATGGCGATAAGGTATTTTAAGTTCTGTGACATACGTTAATTCTATTAATTTCTCTATCAAAATTATATCTGTTCATAGAAACTGAAAATGCTGTATGTATTATTGAATAATATGCTGCCAATTTATGTGTCATGGGATGATTGGAATTATATGGAATAGTCACATCAGTGTGAGTTGGTTTTCTGTAAATTGAAGAATCAAGTACATTATGAACTCTTTGAATTTTTATTTTCTTCAACTTCTAATGAAAATTTAATTTTTGAGTGTTAATTATTAACATGGTTGAAAAATACATCTAATTGACGGTAACTACCTATAAAACAAGCTAGTATGTCATCTACATATTGTAATGTTTTTCTTATTTATTTGAAAGTTTTTATTGCGACGGTGGGATAAATTTATACACACGATATGTCTACTCACTTAATTTATTTATTCACTAAACTATTCACTAATTTATATTATATACACCGTATATTCACATACACTAATTCATATAAACACTTCACTACTGTTTATTTACTTGTTCACTGTTTATATCACGAGATCAAATTATAAACTAACTCCGTTGGTAGGTAGCCTCTCTTATATATTAAGTACCTTTTTCTGGATTCTTCTAGATTGCGGCTCACAAAAACAATGGACCTTACTGGAAATGTCTAGATAAAAATAGTCACAAAAAATAATTGTAAACAGTTCAGAGAAATCTCTGTGCATTTGCCAAAATTTTAAATTTCATACATAGCTTAGACAGAGTCGGATTCAGGGACTATACCAGTGTGCGATTTCGTAACATTACCCCCCCCCCCCTTAAAAGGAAGTTCCTCCTGGAACTTCTGTTTAGCCGGAAATGGATGTTTAAATCGGCAACTGGACTCATGTCTGCACTTTCCGGTCGTATGGAAATAACAGGGCACCGTCTTCAACGGGCACCGATAACGAAAGGTATAGCTGCAAATTAATATGTGGACACCGGTATCTTGGAAGATCATCTCTATCATGTTCCTGATGACTCGCCAATCCTACTGGCTACTCTCTGTCCTGAGCATTGCTAGTTTCTCCAGGTGGGATTCCAGCACATGATTTCGAAGGCTTCCCACAAATCCTGGTAGGTGGATCGATCTGGAACTAGTTACAAGGTAGAAGACGTACCGCGAATTGTGTTTGAGTCTCAGTCTCGTGCCGGAGGCTGGCATCTGATCTTCAAGTTTATCTAATTGTTCAAACTTCTTTCGAAAGACGGTTGCCAACTCTCCTACGTGTTTGTTACTGGCGGAGATATTATTTGCCAGTGGGTACTCTTCCGGGAGCGTGAACAAATATTGTCTTTGTTCTGTAGCGACTCCGTATCTTTCCTAGTACCTCCGTATGCGCCAATGAATTCTTCGAAGGCTGGATCAGACTCTTGTTGTAGATGGTTCACCCCTTCCTCTTTGTCATGGCCTTCTTCGAATAGTATAGTCGGTTTTGGTGAACTATTCTCGGTTTTCCATTGGGGATATTGCGATAGATGGCGTCGTTCATCCTCTTTATTACGTACGGGCCTTCCCATGATTTCTGTAATTTTGCAGAAAATCCTTTTCTCCTTGTCGGATTGTGTAACGATACTTTTTCTCCTTCGTTGAAACTGCCTTCTGTGGCCTGCGTATCGTACCGTTTTTCGTTCTGTCACTGACAACTTGAAGATTTGTTCTTCTCAATTGGATCTTGTAATCTTCTTCTGCTACATCTTCGCCAGGCCGACAGCCAAACTCCAGGTCACAAGGAAGCCTCATTACACGTCCAAATAGAATTTTCGCAGGTGTTTCACCCGTGGACTCATTTATGGCAGATCGATAAACCATTGCAAATAGGGAAAGGTACTGGTCCCAATCTCTCTGGTGGTTGGAAACTACTTCGGACAGGTATTTTCCAATGGTCCTGTTCATTCTTTCGACCATTCCATCTGACTGTGGATGCAACGCTGTTGTTCTGGTCTTCTTCATTCCCAGCTTGTCACAAATTTCCTAGAATACGTGGCTCTCGAAATTTCTTCCTTGATCGCTGTGGATTTCCAAGGGCACTCTATATAGGCTGATACATTTTTTCACCAGTACATCCGCGTCAGTTCTGGCCTCTTGATTTGGGATCGCATAAATTTCCACCCACTTTGTGAAATAATACATTACTACCGGGATGTATTTACTCCCATTTTCTGTCGTCGGAAATGGTTCAGCGATGTCTAAAGCAATCCTTTCGAAAGGGCTTCCAACATTATATTGTTTCATAGGTGCCTTTCTCTTGCGATATGGTCCATTACTAGTAACCCAAGTCGTACATTTCATACACCAGTCCTCAACATCGTCGGAGCTGTTCATCCAATAAAACCTTTCACTCCCAGATGACCTTTCGAACGACTGTCGTGTAACTTCTTCAGTACCTCAGCTCCTCTCGTTCTCGGGATAACTAGCTCTTATCTCGGAATCATAATCGTTTTCAAGGACTCTTTTCAACAGCCCGTCTTCCAGGACAAGGAGGTCCCACTGAGCCCAATATGCCTTGAGTGTCGGTGACACTCTTGACACTTCTTCCCACATAAGTCCCGATTTTCATCCTTCCATTGCAGAATCTCTTTAGGTGAGGATCATTCTCCTGATCTTCTCTGATCTTAGTGGGTGACCATTCTTCCTTGACTACAGTAGTTCTTGAAACTGCAGCTTCCCTAGATTCTGCTTTGTTGCAGTGGGAGCAGTCTGTTGGGCACGGCCGTCTGGACAGGGAGTCGGCACTTCGGTAACTCACACCAGCTCGATGTTCGATGTTGAAATCGTACTCTCGAAGTCGTTCAATCCATCTAGCGATCTGGCCCTCGGGATTCTTGAACTGCATTAACCACTTGAGTTCTGCGTGATCAGTCCGGACTAATTACTTAATTCCATAGAGAGACTGGTAAAAATGATCCACGGACTTCACTACCATCAAAAGTTGTCTTCTTGTGATGCAGTAGTTTCGTTCTAGTTTGGAGAGGTCTTTACTGAAATATCCCAGCACCCTTTTTTGCCCTCCTTGGATATGTGAGAGCACTCCTCCAATTCCTACGTTGCTTGCATCAGTGTCAAGAATAAAGACTTACTCTGGTAATGGGTATCCTAATATCGGCGCCATGGTTAAATGCCACTTCAAGGTTTCAAAAGCCGTTTGACAATCTTCGTCCCATTGGAAAGCTCTAGTTTCTTCTGTTAGTCGAATTAGAGGCTTGGCAATATCTCCTGATAAATATTCTATAATATGTGCAACGTCCAAGGAAACTGCTAATTTGGTGTTTGTCGGTTGGTTGCGGCCATTGCTGAATGGAAGCAGTTTTCTCTGGATCCACCGCCACACCTTTATTGCTCACTATATGACCTAGATAGTTGACTCGGTTTTGGAATAGTTGACATTTCTTCGGGTTTAACATAAGCTGGGCAGCTTGGAGTTGCTTCAATACACCTTCCAAATTCTTTAGGTGTTCGTCAAATGTCTTCCCCAGTACTACGATGTCATTCAAATAGACCAGGCATGTCTCCTCAGATAACCCTCTCAAGACATTTTCCATTGGTCTTTCAAATGTCGCGGGCGCATTTCAAAGCCCGAATGGAATGACGTTGAATTGCCATAATCCAGATCCGGTGGTAAAAGCAGTCTTCTCTTTGTCTTATGGGTTCATTTCTACGTGCCAATAACCAGACTTCAGGTCCAAGGTGGAAAACAGATTGCTGTCGGCCAAAGTATCTAGCGTATTGTCGATTCGAGGCAGAGGATAGCTGTCTTTTTTCATCACGTTGTTTAACTGGCGATAGTCCACGCAGAATCTCGTAGTTCCATCCTTTTTCTTGACGAGCACTACTGGAGGCATACGTGGACTGGTGGATGGTTCTATTAGTTTTTCTTCTGCCATATTTCGAATTATTTTTTCAGCTTCGTCTCTCTTCGCTCGTAGTAGTCTTGGTGCTGATTTCTTAATTGGCTTCGCATTACCAGTATCGATTTTGTGTTTGTCGGCTGATGTTCTACCAGTCTTCCCTCCTTTTGGTACATATAGGTCTCGACACTGCAAGAGAAATCCTCTCATTATCCTTTTCTCAGCTTAATTTAAGGATTGACCAGCTACTGATAACATTTGTTCGAATCTGTCATTGGAACTGTCAGTTGCCGTTATTTGGCGAACTATAGACGTCACTGGTACGCAGGATCTAATCCTGGTCTCTTTCTTGATGGTAATTGGGTAATCGTTCACGTTTATCACTGGGATTTCCTCCGCCGACTTAACCAATCCGTTTCCAATTAGTATTCCTTTGCCAACCTATTCGTCGTGGTTCCTTGGCTCCATCATAACCGGTGTACATTCCTCCATGATTCTCTGTAGCCGAGCTACTATTATGGTTTCGCTTCGTGCAGGTAGAACGGCATATTCCTGTACAGCTGTCAACACCGTGCTGCCTTCATATGGATGAAGGAATACCCCCTCGGAACCTACTTGAATGGTTCTGATTCTAAACTCCCACTGGAAACCATGTAGATTCATCACGTCCATTCCCCGAATCACGTCTTCTTCGATGTCAGCCACAATTACCGTCTGCGCCAATTCCCAATTGGATTTGTCTCTCCCCGTGAACGTTGGCACTCTCTCCTGTGGCGGTCCGCAGTCGCAATCTTGTTGATGAAAGTTTCTTCTTGGAGTTTATTATCTCTGGTCGTATCATGGTTCTAGTTGCTCCAGTGTCTACCATCAGAACATATCTCTTGCCATTCACTTCGCCATCTCCATATACACTGTCGTTGCGACATCTGAAAGAAGCTATCAGTATGAGAGGTTCTTTGGAACGATCATGGGTCGGTGCTGCCCCCTCGTAGCCGACCCGTTCTAGTTTTCCTGTAACTGTGGTTCTTCGTTTGCAGAAGTCCTGGGGCACTTACACGAACTGCGTACATGCCCTAGCTCGCCACAACTCCCGCATCTGATCTTTCACAGCTTCTTGTCCATCATACTTTTTATGAAACTGACGATCTGGCCAAGTCTATCCTCGTTACCTTGTTCTTGGATGGTCCTGACTTTGTTATATGCCGAATCCTTCGTGGCTGATTCATAGTTAAGAGCAGCAGTTAATGCATCGACCAATGTTTTGGGATGAGCTAAACGAAGTATCCTCTTTATATCGGGGTCACGTAAGCCATCAATAAAGGCCTGGATGCCCAGACATTCCATCATGCTGATGGATAAGCGGATCGAAGTAGTCGGGCAATATCCACTTCATACTCTTGAAGGACTTCGTCACGTTTCTGCGTTCGGTTCTTCAGATGGGATTGGTACAAATGTACTTCACATCGTCGGAGCTGTTCATCCAATACCACCTTTCACGGACTCACTGAAGAGTTTCCTTCACTTCCAGATGACCTCCCGATGGACTGTCGTGTAACTTTCTCAGTACCTCGGCTACTCTCGTTCTCGGGATAACTATCTTCCTTCTCATCTCGGAACAATAATCGTTTTCAAGGACTCTTTTCAACAGCCCTTCTTCCATTCTTCCAGGACGAGGGAGTTCCACTGAGCCCAATATGCCTTTAGTGTCGGTGAAAATATTGACACTTCTTGCCAGATAGGTTGCCGATTTTCTTCCTTCCATTGCCGAATCGTCTTTAGGTGAGGATCATTTTCCTGATCTTCTCTGATCCTGGTGGGTGACCATTCTTCGTTGACTACCGTAATTCTTGAAAGTGCAACTTAGATTTCGACTTGTTGCAGTGAGAATAGTCTACAGGGCATGACCGTCATCTGCATATCGGGGTCACGTAAGCCATCAATAAAGGCCTGGATGCCCAGATATTCCATCATTTTCTCTGGTGCTGATGGATAAGCAAATCGAACTAGTCGGGCAATATCCACTTCATACTCTTGAAGGACTTCGTCACGTTTCTGCCTTCGGTTCTTCAGCTGTGATCGGTACAAATGTTCTAGATGTTCGTGGCCATATCGCATGTCCAACCTCTTCTTCAGCTGCTCGAAGTTATCCGTTTCTTCAAGTGGCATCGTCTGAAGTGCATCTAAGGCATCTCTCCGAAGCGCGAGTGTTAAGTTCACTGCTTTCTCTTTATCGGACCAATTATTCACTCTAGCGGCTGCTTCAAGCTGTTTTACATAATTGGTCCACGACGTTTTTCCATCGAACTTTGGGGCCTTGCCTCGGGTGAAACTACCAATATCTTCTAACTTAGTTAGTGTTTATGGCTTGCAAGGTTTTGTTTGCCCCGTCTTCTTTTCTTCTGTTGGCGTCCCCTGTGTTCTTAAATCAGCCATCTTTCTGTCTAACTCCTTGATTTTCTCGTCTGGTTTTCCATAATTGAAATCCTATTCTCGATTTTATCGTTCATCGATGTCATCTTATTCTAAATATCCGATTTTAGGGACGAAATTTTATTTTCGACGTCAGCAGCAATGTCAGTTTTCAACGATAGATATTAGTAGAAATCTTTCGCATGTTAGCAGAAATATCGTTCTTAACATTAGTTGAAATCTTCTCGTTAATGGCAGAAATATCGTTTTTCATAGCAGAAAAATCATCTTTCATGGTTGAAATCTTTTCGTTCATTTTAGCAGAAATATCATTTTTCATGGTTGTCACCTTCTCGTCCATAGCAGAAATTGACGAGATTAAGGTGGCAGCCTCGTCTTTGAATTAAAATGATTCCGGATCAAAGCTGTCACTTTCCAGCGCCACTTTAAGTCTTTCCACTAATACACTTTTCTTACCGAACGTTTCCAACTCACGGTTTTCCAATTCTGCCTTTAGTTCTGTCACTTTTAGGTAACTTAGTCTCTTGGCCATTTTTACGTAGTTGTTTATTTATATTACCCCCCCCCCCTGAGACCAATTGAATGTTTTTCTTATTTATGTCTACTTACTTAATTTATGGATTCACTAAACTACTCACTAATTTATATTATATAGACAGTATATTCACTTACACTATTTTTATAAACACTTCACTACTGTTTATTTACTTGTCCACTGTCTATATCACGAGATCAAATTATATACTAACTCCGTTGGTAATAGTAAACAGTTCGGAGAAATCCCTGCGCATTCGCTAAATTTTTAACTTTCATACATAGCTTAGACAGAGTCGGATTCAGGGACTACACCAGTGTGCGATTTCGTAGCCATATCTATACCAAAATAAGATATTTTTTGAAATGGTACATTCAAAGATTTTTCTTTCTAAATTGTCCATAAAAATGTTTGCCAAAACTGGTGATATAGGGTTTCCTATTGGTAAACCTTCATTTTGAATATATACTTTATTGTCTAAAGTGAAATAATTTTGATACATACATCAAATAAATGTATATCTGATATTATTCCTGGATTGATATTTTTATTTTTTAGTAATTTTCTTATAAGTATTAGACATTCCTCAGGAGGAATTTTAGTGAACATATTGGTGATATCAAATGAAATGAGTTATCTTGTAAGTTGAATGTTTTTAATTTTTTGATTAGTTTTATTGAATTTTTAATTGAGTACTTAGATATATATCTGACAATGGTAATGCAATTATTATATTGAAAGCTGAAGATTATAAATCCAAATTAAAGACTTTACAGAATCTAGTGATGTCTAAATTCTTAGATCAGGCCCAACAAAAACGTTTTCTAATAATGTAAAAGAGATTGTGAATAATTCAAATTATCTTTAGAATGATTATGAAAAGAAATGCATCATAAATAAAAATCCTCAGTCTCCACAAATATACGGAACCGTTAAATTACTTCAAAACCAATTAGACCTGTAGTTTATTATGTTAATACTCCTAATAATAAATTAGCTAAATAACTCAGGGATATAGGTAGTAATTACGGATATAGTTTCATTTAAAATAGTAATATCAGTAGATTCCACAGAGTAAGGGTCGAAACAGTAAATTTCATTATAATATGTTTTCTTTCTAAATTTTCTCTACTTCCCTGATATAGTTTTTATCTAGGAAAAAGAAAAGGGCGACTAGAGAATCCCTTTAATGCATTTCTTGTGATAAAGGCATTAGAATTCTATGAAAAAACTGTTGAATTTACAATGAGCTCACTTCCCGTAATGCATATCAACATTATCTACGTTCTAAATTTTAATTTTTTGGCCCTTGCCGATCGCGAGATAGAGCCAGTTAGTAAGTGGATTTGATAAGAATATAATAGATTCCGAGCTAGAAAGTCAAAAATTGGTTTACTAGATTTTAAAAATGAACACTTATTCTATATTGAAAAATTATACATTAGTGTGACAAAGTTCGATATATCCGTTATTATAGAAGATATGGAATAAAGTTACATACACAAATTGTAGACATCTGTAAACTCCACATTTCAAAATTATTTGCATTTGTACTGGGTGTTCCCTATCACCAGGGTGAAACAAACATACCTTTTTTTAAATGAGACACCCTATATATTATTTTAGATTCAGATTGGGCTCACCTCCCCCATACTTACAAAGTAGGGTTTCATATAAGTATTGCGACGATATAGGGTTTTATTCCAACGCTAGGATTTTCGGGTTGGGTCCCTACCCGTCTACCAACATCGACGATGTAGCTACTGAATCCACTATTTGGGCCTGGGAGGTCAATTAAGAAACCAGTCATTAAAACTTAACAAATATATTGACGGAATTTCCGATAACAAATTGACATGCACTCTAAACTTAACAAAATAAATACAAAACAAATATAAGACAAATACATCCAGCCTTCACCGGCATATATTCAATGACCCTCAGGAGATAATACAATATTCTCCCAAAATGACACCGCTTACGGAAAAGTACGACTGGCCGTACTGAGCATAAGTTTAAGTCTCCCGACAGCAATATAATGTACACTCTCAAATTAACAATATTATGCAAAAGGAATCCAATAAACTATTCACTTACATTAAAATTATCCCAGAACACGACTTCTCCTCTAGAAGGGGACTTTGTCTTCAGTCACGGTATACAATTCTCAGGTAGGCCTTTTTCGATTCACTTGACTATTCGCTTCGCTGGTCCAAAGACCAACTCTCCGAAAAAATATATTTTTTTTTATTGATGCCTCATATTACCTTTTTAAAGCACGCGTCAGCGTGTTTAAATCGAACTTTCAAACACGCGCGTTTTTTAAAGTCCCCATGGTAACAACACCAACTTGAGAAACGTAAGTATCAATGACAACTTTAATTATTAGTTTTTAAATAGTATATTTTCATTGGGAACCAATGTCTTATTTGGTTTTTTCTGCAAAATGTATTTATATATTCATATATACACTGTATCCTTTTAAATATAAATAAAGAAACTTTTTGATTATTGATCTGACAGCAGTACCCCGTAACGTCAAATAAAAATAAATACTATTTGACGTTCACGAAACTTGGCTGGGCATCGAGGATGGACTTCCATTTTTTTGTAGTAATAATATAATAATAATATTTTATGATTCCAAAGTGCACCAATAAAAAAAATAGCGTAAAGTATTCGTGGATAACTGATCTTTCAAACACTTGCTCTATTTCGAGCACTCTGGCTGCGCCGTCGTGCTAGAAAAATCGCGCGTGTCTGAAAGACCTCTTTATCCACTTATACTTTAATATACTATTTCGAACCAAGAAAGTGTTCTCTCCAAAAATGCTGAGTTTGTTGTTATTTATATTAGAAAACATTATGCTCTACTTTGAAGTAATTAGCGAAACATATTTCAAAACATTGACCCACTTTTGTTAGGCCTACCATATACTGGTTGTTATTTCTAAACGTGACAGTATGTAGGGTATTTTAGAAGTTATGCCCAATTGGACGTGAAAATCATTGTGAGTTCAACGCCTTTTATAGTTCAAACGAAACAATTTGACAACAATATTTTGCAGCCATAACATTTTGATATTGGTCTAGTTTCATGACACAGTGCCGTTTTTTGAATATTACAACATCTGAATACAGGGCGAGCCAAAAGTCGAACACATGATTTTCTCTATTTTTTCAAATGAATCACCTTGTATTTAATTTCAAAAAGTGAAAATACACCGTGTAAACTTTCATTTTTATTTAGCATTTCCTATACCTAAAATCATTCATTTCTGAGATATTGTCAATTTAATAACAAAAAGGTTTTTAAAAATCAATTAATTATAATAAGTTAGCTATGGAATAATGACAAGTATTGATTAGTAGCATGTCATTCAACAAACTTTTGAAATTTTGTAAAGACTCATTTACTACTATTTGAAATGAACTTTCCTGTTGAAGAATTAACAGACATGGTTTGGGTATTGGGAGAATGTAGGAATTGTTTATTATCAATAAGAATTTAACAAGAGCGACAACCCACAAAAATAACGTTGGAAAGGTTGATGTATCGTTTCAATCGTATAGGTTCAGTACTTCATGAAAAACATGAAAGTTCAAAAACTGTAGTTACTGAGGAAAATGAATTTAATTGTATGCTGGTAGTTGCGGACAAACCTCATGATAGTACTCGTGAAATTTCGCACCAACGGGATATCAGTGTAACGTCCATCCGAAGAATACTGCATAAAAACAAGATGCATCCATACCGCATTCAGTTACAGAGTTACTCGACGATGACTTTCGTAAAGCTTTTTGCGAGTGGCCTCAACAACAAGTACATAATCAGATCGATTTCTTCGATTTTGTCATATTTGGAGACGGAGCAACGTTTCATAAGAATGGTACCATGAATAGACATAATTTCCATTACTATTCCACAAATAATTCCTATCTTACTGAAAGTCAAACTAGGTGGTTTCTGAATATTTGGGGTGGTATAATTGGAGACCACGTAATTGGACCACATTTTGTCGATGGAAGAGTGAATGGTTTATTTGGACTTTCTAGAAAATCATTTACCATTACTGTTGGAAAATGTTCCGCTCAATATTCGCCAAATAATGTGGATTATACACGATGGAGATCCGGTACATCACACTGCTTCAATTCACAATCATCTGAATACCCATTTTCCTGTCAGATGGGTAGGAAGAGGAAAGCCCATTGCAGGGCCACCTCAATCACCAGACTAAACCAAACTAAACTAAAATTGACTTTTGCTTGTGGGGTTATGTAAAAAACCGTGTTTACCAAATACCGCCAACTACACAGAACGGTATGAAGGAAAGTATTCGAGAAGTATTTCAGAGTATTAATGTAGAAATGTTCAGAAAAATAAGTCGATCTTTTGAAGATCGACTGCAATGTTGTATTGACGTTTTGGGTAGTCATTTCGAACATTTGGTATAGAATCAATTCAAAAGCATTTGTCTGACTGTCATTTTTCTATATCTTACTTCCTTCAACTCTTAGTTATTAAATTTAGAATATCTCAGAAATTAATGATTTTAGGTATAGGGAATGCCTGATAAAAATGAAAGTTTATAGGGTGTATTTTCACTTTTTGAAATTAAATACAGGGTGATTCATTTGAAAAAAATCGAGAAAATCATGTGTTCGACTTTTGGCTCGCCCTGTATTCAGATGTTGTAATACCCAAAAAATGGCACTGTGTCATGAAACTAGACTAATATCAAAATGTTATGGCTGCAAAATTTGATGTTGATATTGATATTGATTGTTTGGTTTGAACTATACAAGGCGTTGAACTGAAAATGATTTTTACGTTCAATTGTGCATAACTTCTGAAATACCCTATATACTTAGTATATAGTATCGGTGGTGTCTTGGGATCGTGAATTCAGTGGAAAGAATCAATACACAAAGTTATATTTTATATCAGTGTGTAGCTGGAAAAATTATGATTCAATAGAAGCAATTGAAAATAATAACTGTACGATAATACTCAAGTAATCAGTGCATTTTGCATATACTGAACTGAATGTTTTTGTTTATTTCATTTCATTAATGAGCTGGAGTTTTTTTAATTCAAAACAAAACCAGTCAGACCTTCTTTGATGTTGATGAAATGCCACCAGTGGTGATATTTGCAGCTGTGTGCGTTTTATTGGCGGATATATTTATTAAGAGCATACGAGAGTCCCAAGAAACGGTATATGTATATATATAAAAATAATTAAATATTAACGAGATCTCAAATAATGATTTACTGTCGAAGATAGAGATACTCATAAATGATAAAACTACAGACTTAAAATCAGAAATACAAAGCATTAGAGATAGCCGGATTAACAGATTGAAAGAATTGGAAAAAATGCAATAATATAGAACACAAAATCGTCGAAATAGAACGGTTCAACAAAAGGAATAATATTGTCATTTTTGGGATCTTTGGGATCTTGGTCAAACATCTAAAGAGTGCCAGAGTAAATAATTATCAAGCACATATAAAAAACCATAAATTATATGTTAATGGTACTCCATACACTCCAGAAGAATTAGAGAGCGGCAACAAAGAATTTGAAGCTGATGAATTACCACCCAAAGCGAACAGTGCACCTCCCACTCCAAGTACTAGTCACAAAATAGATTACAAGAAAGATACCATTGAAAATACAGAGAAAAATCCGAGAAACATAGAGGAATTGGCAAGAGAAGAGACTCCCAAGAATATGAAGACAACGGTGGAAGTAAAAAAGAAACCAACAACACCTACTATACAAGCCAAAAACATAACCAAATTTGGCCGTGCCACAAGGAACAATTCGACTGCAAGTAGTAAATGATATTTTTATAAACTTAACATAGCAGAACATTAACTAACATTTACTAAGATAAAATCACCTCTCCATCATAATTCTTTTAAAATAATTCTTTATTTTCCAGTATTAGTCAAAGTTATTATATTTTCCAATGATAGTACCTTTGTTTAAGCATAAATGCCAAATAATCTCATGTTAAACGCTCGGACTAATATTTATCGCGAATGAGTATTTTATTTCATGCATTGTTGATGTTTCTTGAAAATTGTATATTATATTTATATAAGTGAGCGCTCTGAAATGAATCCACATATTAAAGATTTCAAAGTAGAAAAAATAAGAAATTTTGTGTCAATAATTGTCATTGCAACTTCAAAATAATACATAATAATATTCAAAGCATAGCTAAAAATCTGGAGGATGAATTTATAATATTTCTAGAGGAATTAGTTTCCTCGATAGACTGCATGGTACTTACAGAAACTAGAATTATAGATGACATCAGAGTATATAATGTTGAAGGCTATATAACTCTCTATAATTTTGGCAAACTCAACCAGAATGATGGAGTAGTAGTTTTCATTAAATCGAATTTATACCACTCTCACCAAGAAATTGAAATAAATGGTATAAGTCTACTCCAATTGACGGTGACTATTGGCAAAGAAGTTACTATTATTAATGCATTTTACAGATCACCTTGTTATACTCAAATCGCACCGTTTATTGATTACCTGGACAATATATTAAAAAATCACCCAAAGAACTTCACATACAGTGTATTTATCGGAGATATGAATATCGACTTGAATGAAAATACAGACGATTCGAAAATTTACCTGGACACATTAGGAGAGTATGGATTTAACTCAGCAATAGATACTACCACCAGACCACAGTAAGGTACATGCACAGACCACATTTTCATTAAGTTGAAAAAAGGAAACCTTGAATCTATCATTCCGCTGACTGGAGACTTGTATTACCGACCATTACACAATACTATTGCAAATAATATTCAACGATAAGTATGCAAAAGAAACTACAGCCAATTCCAAATTCTATAAACAAATAAACGAAAAAAAATTGATACAAATCATTAAAAGTATGGATTGGAAATATTTCTTTCAAATAAATGATTTAGAAAACTCGGTTACTGAATTTGTCAGACTAGTCCAAACTGCAATAGATGGATCCTCAAAATTCATAAAAGTTAAAAACAAAGATATAAAGAGGAAACCACGGGTTATTGGATGATCACTGGAATCCATTAATAGGAAGAATACTATGTATGCTATATTGAAGAAAAATCCACAAAATGTAATTTTAAAAACTGAATACAATACTTACAGAAAAATACTAGAGAAAGCAATAAAAGACACAAAAGTGAAATACTACAAAAACAAGATAGAACAAGAAGGGGCAAACTCAAAACGATTATGGCAATTAGTAAATGAATTAACGAAGGCAAGACAACATACCGATATATCATTGATGCAGACTGATGATGGAAATATAACTTGCGATCCAATTATAATCTCTGAAAAATTCAACTCATTCTTTAGCAATGTAGGTGCAAATCTAGCAAAAAATATTAAGCAGAACAGAAATTATACGGAAACGAAAATTAAATCAGATCTCACCCATTTTTTTTCTTTCCCACTGACGCCTATGAAATACAAGAAACTATTTTGCAGTTGAAAAATAAAAAACCACCAGGACCTGATGGCTTGAAATCGGAAACACTGAAACTCATATCAACTTACATAGCCAAACCTCTAAGTTATATTATCAATAAATTCTTGTCAAGTGGTCACTTTCCTTCTGCTTTCAAAATGTCAACTGTGGTACCTGTTTACAAAACTGGCGAAAAGACAGATGTTTCAAATTATCGACCCTTAACACTTATATAAAATTTGGGTAAAATTATGGAAAAGATCATTAAAAAAAGACTAAATTAGTTTCTGAAGAAATACAATCTGTTGTCAGGAGCGCAGTATGGATTCACAGAAAAAAAGTCCACCAGAGATGCGATATTAGAACTCACGAGCAAAATATATGATTCTATAGATAAAAAAAACCTACATTGGAATTTTTCTAGACTTGGCAAAGGCATTCGATACCGTGAACCACAATATACTGTTATCAAGCCTTGACGATCTGGGAGGGACTTGACATGACTTTTTCAACTCATACTTAACTGACAGGAAACAGCAAACAAAAATACAAAACATACTCAGCAAAAAAGAAGCTATATCATGTGGTGTACCCCAGGGAACGGTGTTGGGACCTTTGCTATTCAATATTTATCTAAATAATTTATTCTCCATACGAACACAAGGCATCATCATAAGTTTTGCAGATGATACGGTCATATTCTATGAAAGTAACACATGGGACGACTTAAAGAATAAAATAGAAACTGACTTTGGTGACATTGAGAAATGGTTCGATAATAGACTACTATCAATTAATCTCAAAAAAACTTTCTACCTGCCGTTCTGTAGCTTATCTGCGAGCCTCCCAACATTTGAAAAAATATCAATAGAAGATGACCTTGAAATCTTACCATCGAAAAGGATTTAATACTTGGGTATTATGATAGATGGGATGTACATATAAACTATTTACTAAAAAAATTACGTAGTGTTCTATATAGAATCAAACAAGTCTCACATATACTCAACTTTGAACAAAAAAAATTCTTTACCACAGTTTAGTTGAATCGCATCTGGACTATGGTATTATAAGATGGGGTGGAGTATCCAAAACATACCTGAAATCATTAGAAATCATACAAAAGCGATTCTTGAAACTAATAATGTGTAGAAAAAACCGATATCCAAGTGAAGCGCTATTTGAGGAGACACAAGTTTATGATTTGAGGAAACTTTATTTTTTGAAACTAGGAAAAACACAATATTTGCATAAGAACGAACTCCTTACACATTCTCACCAACATAAGACGCGACAAAAGGACACGTTTATACCTCCATTTATGATGAAATCAGTCGGTCAGAGATGCTACCGATATCTGGAACCAAAGGTATTCAATTGCTTACCTGATAATATTAAAAACGCACCCACCATCCAACGCTTCACTAAAACAGTCAAAGATTATATCAGAGAGCTACTAAATACCTACGTAAAATCAATAATAGGAAACTAAAACAATTAATAATGATAATTAAAATGCAAACTATTTATATTACTAACAATTGGTATGATGGTAGAGTACTACCAATTGTTTTTTCATATATTTAATTAGGTTATTTAAGCACTACTTTTTATGTATTTTTAGATTTAAATTTTAACTTTATAATTAGGAACTATTCTGTACATTTCAAATCATCTTATGTTTTGTGTGCTGTTTTGTATATTTGTTTGTTTATTTATTTATATATTCTCGCTCTACATACAGGTATATATGTGTATTCTGATATACATACTATACCTCCTAGATTAACCTCTATTTATTTATTCACTTATATGAAATCTCACTTTGTAAGTATGGGGGAGGTGAGCCCAATCTGAATCTGATATAATATATAGGGTGTCTCATTTAAAAAATGGTATGTTTGTTTCATCTTGGTGATAGGGAACACCCAGTACAAATGAAAATAATTTTGAAATGTGAAGTTTACAGATGTCTACAATTTTCGTATATAACTTTATTCCATACCTTCTATAATAATGGATATATATCGAACTTTGTCACACTAATGGCGCACCCTGTACATATCGAGGGATAAAAAGAGAATAGATTAGGATACTCACCAGTAGTTGAAAGTGTGAATTTGGGTAGTTCTGTTAATTATTAAAAATATGTAGTCCTGTCTTTAGAGGGAAAACAGAAATTAGACAAATAATTCGCTCACTACTAAAGTGAGAATAAACGAAGTTTTTAGTTTCTAGCATATCCCGAGGATCCGCTTTATTGGCTCACCTGGTATTACTATTACAAGATAAGTTTTTCCGTATATTCATTAACCAATGAGAAAGTGTGTTTACTATAAATTCATTCTGTTTCATGAAATCAATTTCAATGTTTAAAAGTTTGAACAAACCCGAAATAACCTTATTTCAATAACTTCGGGCTTGTTATTTTTCAATTATTTTATTTACTTTCAATATAAATTCCAATTTAAAAACGGCGCATTTTATAAAACAAACATATCCCGTTAAAAATTCAAATAAACATTATAGAAATTCTGTTTACTGTTCGTCTCTACAGCATCAAATGCAAATTTTTACTTTTTCAAAATTAAATCAGCGTTACTGTGTCTGCTTAGTTTCCAAGTTTCGGTATTTTTGGAATCGACTATGAAATATGTATTACTTGATGCTTCGCTGTTTTTTGCCACCCGCATTACGTAGTAAAAGGGGGCTTATGCATTAACCCCACTTTTTTTGCGGAAATGCGCGTTTTGAAACATCAGGACGTAAGTGCACTCATTTCCAGCCAAATTGCTGAACCGATTGGCGCCAAATGTTTTGTTCTTAAACTCCAAATTGCGAGGTGGCCAAAAATATTTGCTATAACAATTTTATGCAATACAACTATGATGCAATATACCTGGTGGTGACATTTTAAAGGTTCACTTACATTTATTTACCGTATTAGAACTATAATCTAAAATATATTTTAATAAATCCTATTTACACTTGTCAGACCATAACCATATTTTTAGTAATTTTTATTTTTGACTTTGTACAACACAAACCAGATTCACACCAACCGATGTAAGATTTCTCAACATGTCTTGGGGACTAGCCTCGGTGTAGTGACGTCGACTTTATCCCCTCTTCGAGCTATTCGATGAGAAGTTCTAATGCTATCTCGGTCTTTAAGCAGGCTATCCTTTACGCACTCATTAAAACGCAATACCTCAGATATATTCTTTGCAATACTGTATATTTTATTATTATAGGTAAGGGAAACTGGCCTAAGATCACATACCCTAAGCAAAAACTGCAACAAAACTTGAGAAACAAATATTCAAGCATCCATTTGGAGTTTAATGGCTTCCTTAGTTTATAACTCTTGCTATTAAAGGCACAAAACCGTAAACTTTGACGTTTCGTAAAAATGACACCCAAATTAATAAAAACTGTGCAGTATGTCATTTTAGGGTAATACTAGGGTAAAATGACATAGATGGTTTTTCTATATGAAAGGTGGAAAATAAAAAAATGATGAAGCATTACAAAATAGTTTAATTTTTAAAACAAAAATAAAGACAACGTAAACAAAAATAAAAGGGAAAACATACCCAGCTAAACGTATAAAAATCCAAGATTTAACTCCCTAGATTTATCTGTTCATTGATGACTTCATATTGTGGGTTTCTTAAGTGTCTTCTAATTTCCAATTCTTTAAGGAAATCTAGTTTTTGTTTCTTATCACAAATATGTAGTACTTCTAGTTCTGTGTTAGGTGTCAATTAATGATTGGTGTCAAGTGGATGTTTTGCGTGGTGGAATTTATCTGGTTGTTTTAATCTGTATGCTCGTACGTGTTCACTGTATCGGATTTCAAAATTTCTAACGGTCTGACTCAAATAGACAGCATTACATTCTGGACATTTAAGTTTATATATACCAGATTTCTTTAATGGTGATATTTTTGGTTTTAAAATTAAACAATTTTGTACTTATGTTACTTTCTGTTGTGAAGGAAATCGTTGTATTTGCTGTTAAAGATATTATCTTTGAAATATTATTAGAAATATTTCCTGCATATGTAATGGTTTCATAAGTTTTTATTTCTTTAGTTTGTTTAGGAAATATTAGTTGTAATGCCACTTTTTCCTCTTTTTTATTAATTAGTTTATTTATCGTATGTAATGGATAACCGTTGGATGCTGTTATTTATTTAATTGTATTCATTTCTCTATTAAAACTACATTTGTTCATAGGAACTGAAAATGCTCTATGTATCATTGAGTTATATGCCGCTAATTTATGTGACATAGGATGATTAGAACTATATGGAATAGTCACATCAGTGTGTGTTGGTTTTAGGTAAATCGAATAATCAAGTACATTATTAACTCTTTGAATTTTTAAATCAAGAAAATTGATCTTCAACTTCTAATGTAAATTTAATTTTTGGGTGTAAATTATTAATGTGGTTGAAAAATACATCTAATTGTCGTTCACTACCTATAAAACAAGCTATGTCATCTACATATCTATACCCAAATAAAACATTTTTTGAAATATTACTTTGAAAGATTATTCTTTCTAAACTGTCCATAAAAATATTTGCCAAAATTGGCGATATAGAGCTTCCTATTGGTAAACCTTCATTTTAAATATATATCTTATGGTCAAAAGTGAAATAATTCTGATTAATACATACATCAAATATATTGAGTACATCAGATATTATTCCTGGATTAATATTTTTATCTTCTAGTAACTCTCTTACAAGTATTAGACATTCTTTAGGAGGAATTTTAGTGAACATATTGGTAACATCAATATGTTAAATTTCTTAACTTGCGGCCTATTGAATCGGCACGAGCCGCTGATGTGGCTTCGGGAGTTCTAAGTGAAATATCTACGTTACGTTCCCTGAAGCTCAAAAACCAATCCCAACCAGCGCTTTTTTTATTTTATTAAATCGGTGGGCTAACTTCTTCTTTTCAGCTACTTGGAGCGCCAACTGCCTTACCTCTTTCGTGTTTAACCCAAACATGCACTTTCGTATTCAAGTTCTTCATAATATGTAGGTTGAAAACGACCTAAGTCTTTTTTGAACCCTTTAATGGTTTTACTTTTATCTTATGTTGCTTGAGGTACATCTTCTAGATGCTGCCGTCCAACCCATATCACCGTTTTGCACTGCTTGAATAACCTCCCGCATGCTCACCTCGTTCCAGTTTTGGCGATGAGATTTTCTCGTGTATTTACCAACCATATTATCTGAAATAAAAATGTACTTCAGCCTAAAATGACATAGGTATGTCATTTTACCCAAAACAATGATTTTTTGGAAATTATTAAAACATGTGTATTTTAAAAGCACAAAACAAAAGTTTAACTACATTAAAATAAGGAGAAAAGTCACATTGCTTACCTGTACTAAGCCAACTTAGGCTTATTGTACCACATAAATTGCTACAGCCGAATTAGGTGATCATACAAATATTTTCTTGAGTCTAGAAGAACGACTTTTTGAGATTAGACGAAGACGCGTGCGGATTGTCACGCTGAATAAGCTAGACTCAGATCACGGATGAAGAAAGTTCGCAATTAGTTATTTAGGGCGGCGTTGTCACTTCTCAGAGTAGTAATATGGCCAATATGTCATTTTAGGCCAGTTTCTCCAACTATCAAAACACATAACAAAGAAAGGACCCCATCCAAATTACACTATTAAAACACGTAACAAAGAAAGTGCCCCATCCTATTTATACTATTAAAACACAGACGTGAGCATTTGGTTGTCATTAGGCCAATCAGCTCTTCAAAGTCTGTAGTTTTCTGTGCCTCATATATGCAGTTCAGGTCTTCCTCGACATCATTATCAACATCTTGTTCGTCAATTGCATATAGTTGGAGAGAGTTAGTGCAGGGACTTCCTTTGCAGTTGGCACTAGCCAATGAATAGTTAAACCCAGCCTTCCGACACCCAGAAATACTGGCACACCGCTTGTTGCATTTGAATCAAATTATGGAGAAAAGAGTCTGTGGGGCATATTCTTTGGGGGTAGGAACGGGATCAAAACCATACTTTAAAGCCTTCCATCCCCAGAGGAGCGGATCCATCGGGTGTCCTAAACACATTTGTGTTTGTAGGTAAGTTCTAAAGCAATGTAGGCGGGCTGCTTCGGATTTTGGTGGTGCGGATGCCACGTTTAATTTGCTTTTTACAAGGGCTTCGGAAAATAAGTCGAATCGTAATTCGTCTAAACTATCTCATGCCCTACCTCCGTAGAGAGTTGTTAAAAATCGTAGGCCAGCTTCGGCAACAGCTTCAGCTGGAGTGTGAAGCTCTAAGAATGGTTTTGTTTCTTCCAGAAGACTTTCAATTTTGACCAATAGCTTGACCAATTTCTTTTTGCCCTACCTGAAGAGGGTTGAAGTGGTGTCACATCCATTTATAGAGTGGAGAAATAAAAGTGGCATTCTGGTGTTGTCTGCTAGATTGAAGCTGCTGGTACCAAATACGTTTGATGGGCCGTTCATTTTCCAGTTTTTGAGAAATACGTTTGCTGATGGTGAGGCTAGGACCTTGAACATAATGAGGAGGTCCGTGCCCTCACCAACGACGACAACCTTCTCATGCACCTGCGACACCTCAAAGGTTGTGGCAACATTTCGATGATCTGCGTCTCCATTAGCTTGCTTGACTAAGAAGCCTTCACCTTCAAGCTTATCAGTAAGCAAACTAATCAGTCGTGTTTTATTCTTGTCGTTGGAAAATAATTGCTCCTGAGTCATGGTCACCGTCATTGATTTGGCAAAGGTGACCTCACGAGTCGTTTATCTTTTGCTTCGGCGAAGACTCTCAACCGATTTGATGCTCTTGCAGGGCAAGTCTTCTGGGTAGCCTCAAACAACACGTTGGTTGCATTTCAGTTGTAATATCTGTTTTTTTTTGTCAGTATTCGGTCCTGGTATCTATTCGAAAGGTTGAGTTGATTTCTGCTCCGTAATAAACTTCATTTTTCAGGAGAATTACGAGCAAATAAATCAACTAAAAAGTTTTTCGTAGTAAATAACAGTTTATCGTGTCAACTGGATAATTCTTCTATTAGTTACAAGTGAGATTAGCATAGTATATTTATAGAAGTTATAATTAAAAAAGACAGCTAAATATCATCGATAAAGGTTCAAGGTCCGACAGGATAGCCGGCCGACGTCTTTTTTCGCGGTGTGATAGCGATAAGTACAATCAATTTGGAATTAAAGCCAAACAATCGGAAACTTTTTGCGGCGAACGAAATATATAAGACAAGGACGAGCTTAGGAATTTTAAAGAAAGTGAATTCGAAATAAAAATGAGCGATAATGAATATTACAGAAAGAGAAAAAGCGACAGAGAGGAAGGAGGACGGGGATACTAAAGAGGAATCATATAAAAAAAGCAAAAAACAGGGAGGTCGCGCATAAATAATTTGAGAAACCTAGAAGCTATTATAGAGAAAATGATGGATATGATAACAAAGATGGGGTACAAAGTGGAGGAATTGGCCGAGGAGATCAAAAAAACGCGAGAAGAACAAAGAGAATACCGGGAAGAAATGAAACAACTGAAGAAAGAAAACCAAAAGTTAATTGAGGATAACAGTAAAATAAAGAAAATTTTAACAGAAATGGACAATAGATTGGAGCGATTGGAAAATGAGAAAAGAAAAAATAATGTTTTTGTACAGGTTTTTTCATTATATATGGACCCTTCTATATCTCACTTATTATTTGATGCAGATAACAATGTTTCAAATAAGAGTTAAAGGGTTATTATTGTAGTTTTTAAAATTCAACAAAAATATTATACAGGATGTCCCAGAAAAGAGGGTCAGAGCCAAAGTGTTCTTTCTCAAATGGGACACCCTATATATTTTTATATTTTTAAACTGTTCACTTCAATCCGAATTCAGCAATATATAATTGTTATAGTCTAACCTTAACAGTTCAGAAAATATATTCATTTAAAAATCGTTATCTGTGGGATGAAAACCAACTATAAACAACGGGCAATGAAAGCATTGTCATTTTTGACAAGTAGTTATTTACACCATTATAAAACATTGTATTTGATAGTTTGGAAAATGCGGTATACAGATGATGAAAAGATAGAAATATTTTCTCTATTTGTAAAAAATAATAATAACAAATTAGATGCAAGGAGAGAATTTATGGAATTATATCCAAATCGGCATGCGCCTAGCAAAAATACGTTCAACAGAATATACCAGCATGTAATGACAACTAAAAACTTTTCTAGGAAAAAACGAACGTGTGTAATTAATGAGGAGGATGATTTAGATACACTTCTGCATTTTGAAGGTAAAAAATATATATTTCTTTGGATTTTATGGTAGTTGAATAAGAAGGAATAATCTTTGCGCTACTACTTTTTTGCAGAAAACTCTGAAGACTCGTTAGTAACCAGCTCCAATATATTACAAAAACATCCTATGAAAATTTTTAGGACTCTGAAAAGACACAATTATAAACCATATAAGATACTTCCCGTGCAGGCTCTTACTGAATTGCACAAACGGAAACGGTTAATATTTTGTCAGGAAATGCTTCGTCGCTTGAATGAAACTCCAGATATCCTTCAGAAAATCTGTTGGACAGATGAATCCAGTTTTTCTACAGCTGGCGTGTTTAATAGAAAAAATAGACGTTCATGAGAAAATAAAATTCATAGACAGCGGAAAGTGCAACAAATAAAGAAATCTGGACGGAAATCAATTAAAGTTTGGTGTGGAATATTCCAGAATAAAGTGGTTGGGCCAATATTTTTCAATTATAAGTTAACAGGAAGAACTTACTTAAACTGCATAATACCCAAAATAAGTGAAATACTAGAAAATGAATTTACAGCTGATCAATTAAATACTATGATCTGGCACCAAGAAGGGGCATCACCCCATAATGTATTAGAGGTGAGAGAACATCTCAACAATCAGTTTCCAGAGTGGATCGGAAATAATGGGACAATTCTATGGCCTCCTAATAGCCCCGACCTAACTCCCTTATATTCTGTTTTGTGGGGAATGCTGAAAGATATAGTTAACTTTGGCGAAAATAACAATCTTGAGATAATTCAGGAAAACATTCAAGGCGAAATTAATAACTTAAATAATCATGCTGATATTATTTCTAAATGTTTAGAGAATTTACGCCAAAGATACCAACTATGCATTGACAATATGGAGGGTCATTTTGAAGAATATTTATAGTTTCATTTGGGCTTACTTAGTTTGAGATTACTTTATTTTGTAAACAAATTTACTGAATTCCAATCGATAGATTGGCTACATCTTACTGTGTCGTATATATTTTCTGAACTGTTAAGGTTAGACTATAACAGTTTTATATATTATTGAATTCGGATTGAAGTGAATAGTTTGAAAATATAAAAATATATAGGGTGTCCCATTTAAAAAAGAACGGCTCCGACCCTCTTTTTTGGGACATTCTGTATAATATTTTTGTTGGATTTTAAAAACTACTTTAATAACGATTCAACTCTTATTTTAGACATTTTTAATTGTAACAAATAATAAGTGAGATATGGAAAGGTCCATATATAATGAAAAACCCTGTACAAGGAGTGAAAATAGAAACCCATAATACAGAGGAGCTCAGAATCACAATGGAAAATTTTCTGGATAAAGCATTACATATAAAGACAGCAGTAGAAAGCGCAATGAAGTTAAGAGAGAGAACTTGCCTAGTGAGACTGGCCAACACGAGGAGAAAAAAAAAAGTAATGACGAACAAACAGAAACTGAAATTTATAAAAGAAGATAGACTCTTTATACAGGATGATCTGACACAGAAATATCGAGAGATACAAAAAAACATAAAGAAATTCATAAAGGAACATGGTTAGCACCAAACGGGAAGTACTCCAATCAAATCGATCATTTCCTTATACGAGTACAAAAACAATCAACGAAAATAGTAGAAAATATGAGAACCTATAGAGCAGCAGATGTGGACAGCGACCACTTTTTAGTAGTCGCGAAAATAATACAAAACAGTAAACAAAAAAAGGAAAAGCAAAGGTGCATACCAAATAGAAGGCTACTGGTGGAAAGGCTTATAGATAACAAAACAACAAAAAGGAAATACGAAGAAGAACTGAAGAAAATACTAGAACAACAACAGAACCACAACGTAAACGACGAATGGAGACATTTAGAGGAACTATAAAAATAACGGCACGGAAAATAATACCATCGAAAATAAATAAGGGAAAAGGAGAAGATTGGTTCGATGCAAAATGCAGAGAAGAAATTAAAAAGAGAAGCCAAGCCAAACAGAAAATGTTACAAACTGGTACATATAAAGAGAGAAGACAATACGAAGAACAAAAAAGAATAACAAAGAAGATATGCAGGGCAAAAAAGAGAAAAGGAATGGAGGACAAAATAAAAAGTATAGAAGAAAATTTTGTAAATAAAGAAATGAAGAACTTTTACCAAGAAATAAAATATAATAAAGGGAAAACAGGGCAGAGGACCATATGTATAAAGAACAAAAAAAGAGAAATAATAATGGATGTCAGCGTAATGATACAAAGATGGGAAGGGTACTTCAAATAAATATTAAATGAAGAAAATGAGAACGAGCTGCGGGAGGAACTTACAACCCAAAATAGACATAACGACGGAGAGATATCACCACCATCGAGAGAAGAAATCTCAGAAATAATATAGAGACAAAAGAACGGCAAATCTCTTGGAGAAGATGAAATAAGCCAGAGCTGATAAAATACGGCGAAGACGAACTAAAGACGAAGATCTACCATTTGATATCGAATATATGGGTAGAGACAATGCCAGATGCGTGGAAAACCTCAATAACGGTACCAATTTACAAGAAATGGAAAAAGGACGAATGCAGAAACTATAGAGGGATCGCGCTACTGGACACAATGTATAAAATAATGGCCAAAACCACAGAAAAAAGGTTAAAAGAATATGTAGAAAACTTGTTCGGAGACTATCAGTGCGGATTCAGATCTGGAAGATCAGTCATGGACCATATTTTCACTCTGAAGCAAACGCAAAAAATGGGGTACGAATACGATCTACCAATCTATGCCATTTTTATAGACTTCCAAAGGACGTATGACACAGTAATAGAAAATCTTTATACAGTATTATGAATGATCTCTGCATCACAAAAAAGTCTTGACACTCGGGCGTACAATAACTAAGAGCAAGGTGAACCAAAAAACATCAGAAAGCTTCGAGACCAATACAGGATTGGAACAAGGAGATCCGTTGTCAACCACCATGTTTAACATTGTGTTAGAATGGATAATACGCAAAACCGGCATGAACAGGGCAGGGACACTGAAAACTAAGACAACACAATTACTGGCATACGCGTACAATGTAGTACTGCTATCAACATCAGAAAACGAACTGAGAAGAATATACAGAACGTTCATAGAAACAGCAGAGACAATGAACCTGCGAATCAATGAAGACAAATCGAAGTTTATGAAAATGGCAACACCTCAAAGGAAAGGAGCAATGAGGAATTTTCCAATACAACTGAATGGGCAAAAAATAATGAACTTCGAACAAGTCCAAAGCTTTGTATATCTAGGTGTGGTTATCAAGGACGACGGCGACGAAGGAGAGAATTTAGAAACTATGCTGATGAAAGGAAGTAAACAGGCAGGAGCATTGAACAAGATAATAAGTTCAAAGAAGATATCCAGAAAGACAAAACTACATCTGTACAAATCAGTAATAAAACAAACAGTAATCTACGGAAGCGAAACGTGGATACTTAACAAAGCAGAGGAAGATAAATTAGATAGATGGGAAAAGAAAATACTCAGGAGTATATTAGGGGGAAAAAAGAAAGAGATATGTGGCTAACAAGAACGAACAATGAAATACAGAGTTTATTTGGGGAAGCAGAACTAAGTAAAGTAATGAGATTCAGAAGAATAGGTTGGCTGGGGCATGTACAGAGAATGCTAGAACGACCAAAAAAATGATTTATATAGAACAAGCCGGAATAAGAAAGAGAGGCAGACCAAAGAAAAGATGGTGTGCAGAAGCGATAGAAGACCTAAGAGAGAGTGGAATCCAGGACTGGAATATGAAGGCAAAGGATAGAAAGGAATGGAAGGAAATCACTTCCAAGCTATGGGCCGAAGAGGCCCGCGTGTAGCACTTATATATATCTTGTTAAATATTCATCGTATTCGTTTAGGATTAATTGGAATGTTTCACAACTCGGTGGAGAGGAAATCCACCATCTATGACAAAAGCTGCTCCCTTTAGGTTTGCCTCATGTAGTGGTATGATGTCGTATAACATCCCAACCGCATCAAACAGAGAGAAGAGACAGGGTGCCAGATATTCATCAGATTTTTTGAGGAGTGTTATCCGGTGTAATATGGTTTCAGGGTTCACTGGTACATCCTATCCGTCAATGGCCAATTTAAATTTGAATCTTTGTATACTCATTACTCTATTTTTGCGGACAAACTTGATTTTGTCGAAGGTTTGAACCAGGGCGAGCATTGAAGAATTACCAATTTCAGAGTTTCTGTGGCAGCTGTGCGACGATTCCTGTGCTGATGGACTTAGTATAATTAGTAACAGGGAAAGGATCGTGGGGTTGAAACCAATCAATAAACCTCTGAAGGTATATATTGTCACGTTGCACTCTATCATCCCTCGAATCAATATGTTACTCCGAAGTGCACTCTTCAACCTGCTGGGTCACTGTAGTTAGAATTGGCATTGTCAGAATCCATCTACTATGTCCATCCATCTACTGTCTGAACTGCTGTGACCATGACTGAGCCTTCTAGTACTTTTCAACCCGCGCATTAGAGTCTGCTTAATAGTTATGTCAGACCATACTCCAAAACTTATCAGATCTTATATATAGTAGTAAACCACCCATTTAGCGCAAACCGTTTTGCTATTTTCTTTTTAAGGCCCATCATGTCTTGTAAACAAACCTGCGCAGATTTAGCATAGAGAAAATGCACACTGGCATGGAAGTAAGGTAGCATTTTCCTAACAGCGTTGAGATCAGTTTCCAGTCGCCACTCTTCTCAGCGTGGATGGACTGCTTCAGCAGTATAGTCATATCAAAATAGAGAATCCATAACTTTGCTGTGGGACTATTTATCTCCATTTCTTCAAGTTTCTGTGCAAACGTCTGATTCAAATTTTCATGTCCAAAAGCGTTCAAACAACTTGTTGAGTTAGATGCCTTTAGGATAATCAATTGAAGTCAATAAAACAATAAAATCTTTTTAAAAAATTATTTCCGATTTGTTTTCTTTTCTTGTTTAATACTACTGACCTAAAAACCTCGTATCAGAACTATTTGACAAATATAAAATGAACCAAACAACACTCGATAAGTGAGGTAAGTAATATAGTTCTGAAAAATATGCGAAAAAACTCTTTCATTTAAATTTAGTTATGTAGTTTTTCTATTTTCTCTAAAATTATGTAAGATACGTATACGAGGTTTTGCACTTTCCCCGAAGATTTAAGCCTGGAGTGTTAAAAATTTATTTATTTTTCGAGAAGATTCTCGAATTTCCTTGAAAAACCAAACTGTTGCGAAATTGCTTGAATTTTTGAGAAATATTCCAAGAGTGATCGAACTTTTGAGAAATTGTTTGAATTTTCAAAAAGACCCAAAATGTTCCAAACTTTCAAGATAATTTCCAGAAAGATGTTCCGTTTTCGAAAACGTTCCCCAAGTTAACTACCCAATCACTCAATGTGAAATATAGCTATAAACAAGTTGTTTTTTATCCATTTTTGAAAATATGTTCATAACACCATCTAATCACTAGGAATTAACGCCCTTATATTTTTTGCTAATTCTTCTCACACTTCTGACCCAAAACAAATTACTTTTTCATTGGTTAACTTTTCTATCACATTAATTTCTCGTGTGGATACACTTTAGCTTTTAAGTCGATTCACTAGGGACATTAAATGAGAACATGTTAGTCGTTAAATCAGAGGACGAACTTTTTGAGACGGAAGGTCACAAGCTTTCTTTCCATCCTTTCAATTGGAAAGTTACAACGGTCTATCGTAAATTATTATCCCAGATACTACGTTTTTCGAGTGTTCCATATAACGAAATATAATAAAATTGGAGTTTGTTTCAAAATTTAATATGTTACCCAAAGCTCGTTGAAAATGTTTTTAACTGAAAATTTCACGTCAATAATATTCAACCAATAAAATACAAGCATTTTCTAACTTTGCCAAGAAACCAGTGTATTTTTTCGGACATTTTTTCTTGCTGGTGTACCATCATCAGGGTATGACAGCGGCAATTTTTTTGACAGAATAAAAAGTGACAACACGAAACTGTCAACAATTAACCAATTTGTTTTGTTAAATGATCAGTATTATTTATTATTAAAAGAACAAAACAGTATAATTTGTTTAAATCTTCATTTATTTGTACTAATCTTCAATTTAAACTGGTTGACGCGTTTCACTAACACAGTAGCTTTGTCAAAACGAATGAAGGTAAAATATAAAAATGTCTTAATATATACAGTGCTAAATACAGAAATCTATTTACTAAGGTTAACAATGGCATTGAAAGAAATTACCTGGAAATTCATTCACTACAAACATTCCTAAGCTATCTTCTAGGTAAAGAGGTTCAATAAAGGAGACTGATTGATATCTATTTGGTCGTTAAGGAGATTACCTGAATATTTATTTTTGTTAATCTCTAGGGCCTCTAATAAATTTAAACTAAAGGATTTACCGACTACATGGAGAATTTAAAAATTTGGGTCGAAAATGTGTTGGTTTTCTAATAAATGATTTGAATAGTTAGAATCTAATTTTTTGTTATCATAGCTGCGTAGATGCATAAATTTTAACGGGGTTACTGTGCACTGGAACCAAAGGTTTATTGTGCCCCCCCTATCAGAGCTGTTGTCGCTACTACTACAGCTCGCCTTCCAGTTCCAAGGTTCTAATGAACTCTAGTATTTGGGACGGCTTCAGCGAGGTTAGGTCCTCACTCTTACAAGTTTCTTGTCCAAAGCATTTCTTGCGTTGGCTTGCAATGGCGAGGCATTCCAGAACTAGGTGATCAGGAGTTTCATCCTCCTCCCCACAGAATCTACACTCGTCAATCTCTGCTAGACCTATTCTCATTAAGTGCTTCCTAAGGCGGCAGTGTCCTGTAAGAAAGCCCGTGAGGACATGTAGCTTATCTTTACTAAGGTCCAAATATTTTTTGGATCTAGCAGTGTCAAAGTTCCCCAGGAACTTTTTGGAATGTTCCAACCCGGGAAGGCACCGCCAGAGTGCTTCTCTTTCGGTTTCCTCTTTCTTCCGAAACTCTTTCTTGTAGGAGCATTTTGATACACCACAGAAAGGCTCCGGGCCAATAAAGGACATTTGTGCTCCGTTCCTGGCAAGTGTATTGGCCTCTTCATTTCCCGTGATTCACGAATGACCAGGAACCCAGACTAAAGAGACCTTGTTATTCTTGCCTAATTCATCAAGTTTTCTTCGGCACTCCCATGCCAACTTTGAATAAATGACATGGGAGCTCAATGCTTTGATAGCTGCTTGACTATCAGAATGGATCGATATGTCACATCTCTGGTAGTTTCTTTCTAGGTTCATTTCCACGCATCTTTCAATCGCAAGTATTTCTGCCTGAAAGACGCTCGGGAAGGAGCCTAACGATAATGAGTATCTGGTGCCAGGCCCAAATACTCCAGCGCTTGCTCCTATGGTGGTTTTTGAACCATCTGTATACCATCTAATGGTGTTTTCTTTGAGAGTTTGGGTGGTGTATTTCCTTTCCCAGTCTCTCCTCGTATTTAGCATCGTAGTGAAATTCTTTTCGATGCTTACTTTCCTGATCATTTCGTCTCTGGGAAGATTCGCTTATGAGGTGTATCTTGTCAGAGAGGACCAGGCTCCCTGATTTTTAATACTCTCATTGCCTGAACCTTCCTTAGATATTCTAAGAATTGCCTCTTGGGCAGATCTTTCTATCACCAGATGTAGAGGTGTGACATAGCTCCAGTGATGCACACACAGGCAAGCCTTTGAACTTTATCGAGGGGTTTCCTCGTGCTGTACTGACTTGCTTTTGTGTGCCAAACTATTGCCCCATACGTAATTGCTGGTCTCACAATCATGGCGTACATCCATCGCAGTATTTTTGGGTTACAGCCCCACCTCTTACCAGCTAGATTTCTGCAAGCCATCAAAGCTCTTATTGCTTTACTAGCAGTTATTTCAACATGCTTATTCCACAGAAGCTTACTGTCTAGGGTTATCCCTAGATATTTAACCTCCGATTTCCATTCTATGATTTCCCCATTTAAGGATATGGGTTTCATGGCTGGAAGTGTTCTTTTCCGGGTAAATGGAATTACTATGGTCTTGCTTGGGTTAATGTTTAGCCCCACTGACAAGCACCATTGCTCAATGATTCTGAGGCCCTTTTGTAATAAATCACACAAGGTGCTCTCGAACTTGCCTCTGACTATTAATACAATGTCATCGGCGTAGCCCATACATTCGAAGCCAAGCTCCGTTAGCCTGTAGAGCAACTCATCTACTACGAGGCTCCATAGGAGGGGAGATATCACTCTCCCTTGAGGTGTCCCCCGAGTGGCTTTAACTGAGGTGGTTTGATTCCCCACCTGTGTCTCAGCTATCCTCGTTGTCAACAACTCATACATCCATTTTACAATGGTTTCATTCACTCCTCGCCTTTTTAGTGCTTCTTTGACAGACACATGAGTTGTGTTGTCAAAGGCCCCTGATATATCCAGGAATGCACACATTGCGAATTCTTTGTTGTTCAGAGTTCTCTGGATGACTTCTGCCAGCTGATACAGAGCCGTCTCAGTTGATCGACCCGCTCTGTAGGCATGCTGACATTTATGAAGTGGTATATTCTCCAGATTCTCTGTTCTTATGTAGTTATCCACTACTTTCTCCATCGATTTGAGTAGAAACGATGTTAGACAGATGGGTCTAAAAGATCGGGGATCAGTCCCATCTTTTTTCCCTATTTTTGGTATGAAGGTTACCCTTGCCCTTCTCCATTTTCTAGGTATTAGACCCACTGCTAGACTGCTTCTTGTAATCTTCAGCAGGTGAGGAAGAATCTCCTCTATCCCTTGCTGTAGGAGTGCTGGAAATATTCCATCCACTCCTGGTGATTTATATGGTTGAAAGGTACTTATTGCCCATTCCAACCGTTGTCTGGTAAATATTCCCAATGTCCCAATCTTCCTTGCGGGATTTTTTGGTGTAGTTCATTGCTATTTCGATTTTTGTTGCTGGTTCACTACTTGGGAAGTGGGTTTTAAGAAGAAGAATTGATCGTTCCTCTTCACCTTCCGTGTATGATCCGTCTGGCTTTTTCAGCGACATTGTGGGGTTAGTTCCCCCATTTGCCATGATCTTTTGTAGTCTGGCCGCAGTGTGAGTGGAAGTGATCTTTTCGCAAAAGGCTTGAAAATTAAGCCTTTTGGCCTTCTCAACCTCTTTATTATACTGAGTAAGCTACTCAGTGCACCTCTGCCAATTACCGTCATGTTTGGCTCTATTAAAGAGTCGACGGACCTCTTTTCTGAGGTTTGACAGGTTCTCATTCCACCAAGGAGCATCCTTTTCTGAACGAGCTTTTGAGAGTGGGCAACTGGAATGAAAAGCTTCCATTATTGCCTCACTGATCTGTTCGACTCTTTGTTCCAGGTCGTAGTGCGGGTGATTTACCCCATTCACTTCGACGTGTTCCAAATTGTCCTTCAGATTGGTCTTGTAAAGAGACCAATCAGTATTTCTAGGATTTCGAATTGTAGGAATCGAGGTGGTATTTCCCTCTATCCTAAATTCGATGATCCTATGGTCGGAAAGTGATGGCTCGCTCATCACCCTCCAATCTTTTACGTTTTTTCTAGCAGCAACATTAACAATTGTTACGTCCAGGACCTCTTCTCATGCTCTCGTGACAAAAGTGGGGGTTGTCCCCACGTTTAAGGTCTCAAGGTTATTTGCTAAGAGATATTCTAATAAACACTCACCTTTTACGTTGTTATTGGTGCTTCCCCACACGGTATTGTGTGCGTTGGCATGACAACCAATTATAATTGGCAGCCGTCTGCCATCGCAGTGTCTTACTAGCTCTTGTACCTCTACTGGCGGTGTCATCGGCCCGTCTCCAGCGAAGTAGGCAGAGGCAATGACGATGTCTCGGTCGATACCCCCAATGTTGAGGTGAACCATGATTGGAACAAGGTCCCGTGACACGTATTCTGAAACACAAATATATTTTATGTTATTTCTTATGATTACACAGGCACGCGGAGATACTTGCCTTTGATCATAAATCAATTTAGAATCCTTACATGCCAAACCTTTGATTTGGCCTTCTTTGTTGATCCAGTTCTTGGATCAGTACAATATCCAGTTGTAGTCTGGCGAACAACCTTGCAATCACGGCTGAAGCTCCCTTCGCGTGATGCAGGTTAATCTGAGCTACATTCGTGAACGTGAAGGTGAATAATTATGGATGAGAGAGGCCGAAATACTCAGCCTCTATTCATCCCCCTCCTTTCTCCCTGACCCTCCTCGACCACCATGGCAGTATCTCCCTCGGTAATCGAGCAGGTTTCTTGATCCAGAGTCAGACTCTCGACCCCCAGGCTGCTCTGCCCAGCTTCCCGGGATGCAGAGGCAGTCTCCGCATTCCCAGTCATCCCAGCAGAGCCGGAGGAGATCTCGGGCTGACTCAAGGTCAAGCTCTCGCCTTGTTTCTCCTTTCCAGAGGTTCCGGATGTAGAGGGTATCTCCATATCCTTTGGATCCTCCGCGGGATTCTTCTTTTTTCCCAGCCCCGAGACGTAACCTCCTGCCTTCAGAGCCTCCCCAGATTGGTGATCGATCCCAATCGTGAGGATAGTTCCCTGTCCCTCTTTTTTAGAGTTTAAAATCTTCCAAGCCTCAGTACTGAGGTTGGAGTTCTGAACCTCGACAAGTTAGAGGGTCTTCTCCAGTTTCATGTCTTGGCTTCTTGGGAAGAACACTGTTATGGTGACTGGCTTTGGGATGTCGTTTCCACTTCGAGCCACCAATTCGGGTCCTTCCCAAGAGTTTAATTTCGGCGCGGACCTCATGAGCCAGTCTGCCGATTCTTGTGACCCACAGTCCACCAGTATCATTCCACATCGGAAATGGATACCTGAGAAGTGGATTCCCTTCTCTTTGCTGTGGCACAGCTCTTCCACCAGAGTATCTTCCAGTGTGGAGAGCTGCTCCGCTTTCAGGATGACCCCAGGATAATCCTTGGGGATTATTCCCACCCTAAAAGCTTTCTCTGCTTTGACAGCTGCTGCGTAACCAGTGGCTTGCCCGGTTAACGTTGCAGCTGTTTTTGCTTTCTTGCTTTGAGGCCTAAGCGGAGGAGTAATATGCTCCGGGCCTCTTTTAAGCTTTGTTTTCCCCGTTGGTAATTCCTTCGGGGGCGTTGGGCGCTGAGTTACCTGCTTCCTGGCCTCTTCAGGGGATATTCCCTGATTGAGGAGTCGCAGGTATTTACGCACCCCTGCTCCACTGAGGCCTTTTCTCAGTGGGTCGTCTATACCGCCCGGTTCTCCCGGTTTTGGGAGGTCGAACGGCATACGACCTTTGTGCCGTTTGACCTTTTTTCCCTCTGTGAGGTGCCCGGATGAAGAGGTGGAGGTTGTCTCCACTACTTTTCCGGTAACAGTTTTTTTACTTTTTCTTTCCATGAGTGATCCCACGAGAAGCTAGGGTAATCACGGTCCACCGCTGCAGAGCCCCGCATGCAGAGGTAAGGGGTTCAATACAATGGAGTTCCCCCCGGTGCTCCAAGGTCGAAACCAGTGAGGACTATTCTTCTATATAGCCACGCATTCTTCGGCCTGGTCTCCCACCTTGAATTTAGGTTTTTAATGAGGTTGTCTCCTCTTGGTCCGGACAGTAAAGCCGAGACCCCCCCCCATCCCACTGGCCCGCGAGACTTGACCACAGACAGCCAGGAGACATTGGTATAACAGGTGATTTCGAGGTGAACTCGAAATTTCACCCGGCATCGTAACCCTGTGTGCAATCCCTTAGCCACGATACTACAGCTGGGACAGGTAAAGTTGGTCCGCGGCAGGGTATTCGAGGGCTGCCAGTTGAGTTTTTAGACACGACGAGCCCCAGGTATTTCCCCGCAGACCTCCTCCTCATATAAAATCATCTCAGAGGCCCTTCTCCTATCCGCCACCTGGAGACGCGCCGGGTTGGTACTTCACCCCCTCCACATCAATAAATACCCCGACGAACAGCGACGAACTACGTACATATCTACTGATGTGGACCCGTCATAGCTACATTTGTGTTCCGAAATTCTAGTTTTAAAATTTCTACAAATTCTACCGATATAAATTTGATCACAATTGTCATTACCACATTTTAATTTATAAACTCCTGATTTGTTTAATTCTGAAGATTTAGATTTATTATTTATAATGAATTTGGATAAATTGTGATCAGTGTTAAAGGAAATATTTATGTCTGAAGCTTCTAAAAATGATTTAATTTTTAAGGATGGTGTTCCAAAGTAAAGCTTTTAAATTGTTAATTATTTTTATCTGAAGGGAATACTTGTTCTAAAGTCTGTTTTTTCATCTTTTTATTTATGATATTGTCAATTAAATTTGGATCGTAATTATTATTAACTGCTATATGTTTTATAATATTTAATTCTTTGTTAAAGTTATTAATATTTAATGGGACTGTTAAAAGTCTGTGTATCATACTATTGAAAGCTGCTATTTTATGACTTAATGGGTGGACCGAACTATTATGAATTGTACTATCTGTATGAGATGGTTTATGAAATATAGAAAAATCATGTTTATTATTTATATTTGAAATTGTAAGGTCTAGAAAGTTTATAGACATTTTGTTCAAGTTCTACGGTAAATTTCATATTATTGTGAATCGAGTTTATGTAAGTAATGAAGCTCTCTAATTGTCTATTTGTACCGATGAAGCTAGCTAAAATGTCGTCCACATATCGGTGCCAGTACATAAATTTTTTACTAAGGGGGTGTTCATGAATTATTTTTTCTACATTATCCATGAAAATTTCTGCTAGTAGGGGGCTGAGGGGGTTGCCCAGAATCAAACCATCTTTATAAACGCTATACGCTATAAACCTCTCCATTGAAATGAAAATAATTTTGATTCAAACACACTTTTGATAAAGTAATGATATCAGAGTGAAATATATGATTAACATTATTGTATGTGGACAAGTTATCAACAAGAGTTATAGTTTCTTTAGGAGGTATACTAGGGAATAGATTTATTACATCGAACGATATGAATTTAGAATTATGGGGTAGTATTATATCTTGAATATTATTAATTAATTCCGTTGAGTTTTTAACTGAAAATCGAGGAATTAATGAACAATATTTAGAGATGACATCTATGAGAATCTTTGAAATTTTGAATGAAGGTGCTGTGAAATAAGAAACAACTGGCCTGATTGGGTACCCCTCTTTATGGAGTTTAATAAATGAATAAAGTTCAGGGTGTTGCGGATTGGGTAAAAATAATTTATATTTTTCTTTATCGTTAATTATTGATTTAGCGTTATCTACTGCTAATTTTATTTATTTCTGAAATTTATTAGTTGGGTCTTTTCTAAGGGTCTCAAAATTGCTTGCCTGAATAAAATTGTTGGTTTTTAATATATAATCTTCTTTAGGTAATGCTATTACCGTATTTCCTTTATCTGCTTTTGTGAAAATAAGACAATTTGACTTTGATTTTTGTTGAATTGATTTGGCGACTGATAATCCAAAATTGGGTTTGTTAAACTCGACCAATTCTTTTTTAATAATTTCTGAAGCTTTATGTTTTATATTAGAATTATTTGGAATATTATACAAATTAATTTCTGTTTCTATACCTAGTTTGTTGAAGTTATCCAATGAACATGTGGGTTGAATACTATGTTTGAAACCTTTTTGTAATAATTGAATTTCTTTATATGAAAAAATTGTATATGAAAGATTGACGAATCTATTAAAAAATTTATGTTCTGAGAATTTGGTGTGGGTTTTTTGATACTGGTTTGTTGGTTAATAATGACTTTAATTTACGTTTTTGTCCTTGGTACTTTTTGTGAATAATTACTTTAATTTTATCTCTTATGTCCCTATCTAAAATGTCAAACTCTATGGGATGTAGTATATGTGATAGTTGTTAATGAATTACCTTAACATAAATACTAAAAATATATTTCTTACTATACTGAATGTTCTTTTCTTCTTTTAACCATCTTTCATTGCCTAGATACTGGCTTTGTTGGCTGGACTGCTCTTGTTGTCTGTTTTTAATTTCATGTATCTAGGGAATACATGATTTCTGGAACACTGCCCGAAGAAAATTTGTGGTTCTTCGGGCAGCTTTTTTCCATGACATTCCTTTTTCTTCCAATAATTTTGCCATTTCGTTGTCCCATGTCATCCTAGGTTTACATTTCCTTCTTTTTCCTATTTTTGTTGCAATCCACACTTTTTTCACTTGTCTCTTTTCCTTTAAACGGTTTAAATGCCCCCACTATCTTAGTTGTGATTTTGCTATATGTTTCCGAACACTCTCAACTCCTAGGCTTTCTCATATTGCATCGTTTCTTATTTTATCCATTATTGTCACATTTGCTACTCTTCTTAAGTATTTCATTTCCATAACTTGCAGCCTGTTTTTTTGTTTTTCTGTAAATACCCATGTTTCCCTTCTATATAATAAAGTTGGTAGGTATATTGTTTTGTATATTGGAGTTTTGTTTTAGTACTAATTTCTTTTTTATTTAGAAATCCTTTCCTTAGTGAATGGTATAGTTTTGTTGCAGATTATATTCTACTGTTTATTTCCGCATCATAACGTCCTGTACTGTCTAAAAGTGTTCCTAAATATTTTATGTTGTCCACTTGTTCTATGTGTAGTCCATCCATTTTCGTGTTGGTGTTTCTTGTTTTGTTTGATATTAGTATTACTTTTGTTTTTCTCACATTAATTATCATATCTTTTTCTTGAATGCATTTTGACCATACTTCTATGTTGTGTTGTAAATTTTCCTGGCTGTTTGCTGCTATTACTATGTCATCAGCAAATATACATTCGCTCATTGTGATATTCTGCAGTTTGTTGTATCCTACGTCTGTTTTCCTGGATTGTTTGTTGGCCTGTATTATTATTTAATTCATAAATACTATGAAAAGTAAAGGACTGAGCACTCCACCTTGTATAACTCCTTGTGTTGTTTAAATTTTGTTGTTTCGTAATTGTGCGTTCTTACAATTGTAGTGCTGTTTTTATACAATGATTCAATTCCCTCTATAAAATTTTTTCCTACTTCAAGATTTTTGAGTATGCTCCAGATGTGGTGTCTCGGGACTGAATCAAAAGCTTTCTCGAGATCTATAAAACATAGGTATATTTATTTATTGTGTGTTAAAAATTTTTCTGTTAGATTTCTAACGGTAAAGACATTATCTTGAGTACTGTACCGTGGTCTAAATCCGCTCTGTGTTTCATGTAGGTGTCCTTCTGTTTTGTCCCTTAATCTTGTCTCCAATATTCTTTCATATATTTTACTTGCACTACAGGTAGGCGTTAATACCTCTGTAATTCCCACAATCAGATTTATCACCATTTTTGTATATGGGTATAGTTACTTGTGTTGCCCATTCCTCTGGTACTTTCTTAGTTTTCCATGCTGTATCTATAATTTGGTCCTTCATCACCCATGCAGTTGTACATTTCTGCTTTGATGTTGTCAACTCCTTGTGCCTTTCCGTTCTTTAATGTTTTGACTGCTTGTTCTACCTCCTCTATCGTGATTCCGCCGTCTATGTCGTTATTTGGGTTTATTGTTTGTGTTTAATTTTCTGCATCTCTCTCATTTGTTGTTTCTAGTATTGCTTGGAATTATTCTTTCCATCTTGTTAGTATGTCTTCTGGTTTTGTGACGATTTTTCCTTCTCTGTTTTTAATCTTTTGTGTCGATTTTGATTTTCCTTTGCCTCTCATATTTTTCAGAACTTTGTAAAATAGTTTTTGGTTATTTTTGCTACTGTGTTCCATCTTTTGTCCGAAATTCTCCCATTCTATGGATTTAGCTTCTATAATTTTTGTTTTATCTAAGTTTCTTATTTCTCTGTATTTTTCGCTCGTATTTTCTCGTAAGTAGTCTTTCCATGCAAGTTTTTTGTTAAAAAATTGAATAGATGAGGCTTTTACTTGATGAAGATCCATACTGAACGATGAAATAAAACAATATATTTTGTTTAAATATTCATATATTTGAACTAATGTTCAATTTAAACTTGTTGACGCGTTTCACTAACACAGTAGCTTTGTCAAAACGAATGAAGGTAAAATATAAAAATGTCTTAATATATACAGTGCTAAATCTATTTACTAGGGTTAACAATGGTATTAAAAGATATTACCTGGAATGAATTTTACCTTCATTCGTTTTGACAAAGCTACTGTGTTAGTGAAACGCGTCAACAAGTTTAAATTGAACATTAGTTCAAATATATGAAGATTTAAACAAAATATATTGTTTTATTTCATCGTTAAGTTTTTTGTTCTTTACAATAATTTTTATTTCTTCACTCCACCAGCTGCTTCTCTTCTTCGAGCCCCCGGCTATTGAAACTCCGCAGGTCTTGCTGGCAGATTCAGTTATGATTGTTTTAAATATTTTCCATTTCCTCTCTAAGTCTGCTTGTGTTATTTCGTTGTATTGTTGGTGCTTCTTGTAATTTGTATGTTTTTACGACGATTTTCTGTTTATGTAAATTTTTAATTTCGTCGGTTTGCTTTGCAGAAATGTTTTGTTTTATAGTTGCTGCCACCAAGTAGTGATCTGTTCCTAATTCTGCACTTCGGTATACTCTTACGTCTTTTACCATTTTTCTGTTTATTTTTTCAGTTATAATATAATCTATGATTGATTTATTATCCCTTCCTGGTTCATTTCTTGTGTATTTGTGACAGTCTTTATGCTGGAAGAATGAGTTTTGTATTACCAGTCCATTTTGTATACAGAACTCTATAAGTTGGGATCCATTCCTATTTCTTGTTGTGTCGCCGAAGCTTCCCATCACTCATTCTGCTTCTTTTGTGATGTTTCCTATTCTCGCATTTAAATCTCCCATAATGATTACAGAATGTTTAGCCTCGTCATATATCTCTTGAAGTTTTTCGCAGAAAATGCTTTTTTCTGCTACTAAGTCATTTTCATTGGGTTCATTTGCAATTATTATTCCAATGATTTCTTTTTCTGTCATCTGTAGTTTAATTTCCATAATTCTTTCATTAATTCCTTGCCATTCTGTGAGGTTTTCAACATATTTAGAACTTAATATACATCCCACTCCTGCCGCTGGTCTTTTGTCCTGTTCTACTCCGCTGTATAATATTCCACAGTCCTCTATTTTCATTTCTCCTGTTCCTTTTTTCTTTGTTTCTGTTATGGCGAGGATTTATAGCTTTGCCTTTTTGAATTCTTGTATCAATTCCTGTTCTTTTCCTGCAATACTTCTTACATTCCATGTGCCTATCTTATATTGTTTGTATTTTGTTATATTCTTTTTGCTATTTTTTAAATTTCGTGTGGAGTGTTGTATTTGTTTTTTTTGTTCTTTTTACCCTTTTTGTTGCATTTTTCTTCGTTTTCTATATTTCCTTTATGTGTTTTTTTAGTTTTTTGTTGCTTTATTTATTCTCTTCAATTGCTGTTGAAAAGATTCATTTCTTGGAGATTTCTGGCCAAATTTCCTTTCATTATCAGTTTTGTTTTCCACGTTATCGTTTATGGGGATATCCTCTAGTTCTTCTAGACTATATGCTTTGTCGTTTTTTATTAGTTTGTTGTACTTTAGGATTGCTTTTGTTCCATTTTCCCTGGCCTCCTTTAATTTTGGCATTAACAGTTTCCTTCGTTCTAGTACCCCTTTTGCGTAATCTTCATTTATCCATATATTTGTACCTCTAAGGTTTTTTGTAAATTTTAGGATCTCTGCTTTTTTAGTCCCCTTCATAAGTTTTATCTGTATGGGTCTTATGTTTCCAGATTTATATCTTCCCATTCTTCTGGCCTCTCCAATTTCAACTCTAGTTAGTTCGACCCCCATGTTTTTTATAATATCAGTGACTTTCTGTTCAGTATCTTCTATTTTTTCATTTTCGTCATCTGCCACTCCCTGTATTACAAGGTTTTTCCTTTTTACCTCCCTCTCCAATATTTCGATTTGTTTGTCTTGGTGTGTAAGTTTTTGTTTCAGAGTGATATTTTCATTTCTAAATTTTATTATCTCATCTGTTATTTTCCCCAGATTTTGCTCCATTGTTTGCAGTTTGTTGTTTATTTCGGAAAATATTTGTTCTATTCTCTCCATTTCAGCAAATTGTGTGAGCGTTAAATTCACTACCCAGATCGACTCTTCGGAGGTAAGTGAATTTCTTTCACTTCGTTTTGCTTTTACTCTATTGTATTATCTTTTTGTTCTTATTTCCACTATTTTGTGCACAAGTTGGCAACGTCGCAAAATATTTGTTTACAACTGCCGTCTTATCTGCTGTATTTATATGGAAATAAATCGATAATTGTTTTATTTAACTTACAGTAATCGGTTTTTTTGTCATTCACAACTCAAAAATTGACACTGTTTCTCCGCAGAGGCAAACCCATTATAAGTATTCCCCACTGATCGACTTTTTATAAATTATTTTTCACTGCAAGCCCCGTTAATTTGAGGTTTTTGCAGGTGAAAAGTTCACTACAATATATATCTTCAAATTTTACGGCAGTAATATTCAACCAATAAAATACAAGCATTTTCTAACATTGTCATGACACCAGTGTATTTTTTCGGACATTTTTTCTTGCTGGTGTACCATCATCAGGGTATGACAGCAGCAATTTTTTTTGACAGAGTAAAAAGTGACAATACGAAACTGTCAACAATTAACCACTTTGTTTTGTTAAATGATCAGTATTATTTATTATTAAAAGAACAAAACACCCAAACTAAACAAATTTTTAGTATTATTCAATTTTCTGTTATAAATTTTAAATATAAGTTGAATTCTTTTTCAACCTGTTTTCAATGGCGAATAATCCAATGAACAAATTCTATTTATTAAACCTTTCGTTCCCAGACCTAAATACCTATGCACTACACAAAATCCCAAGGTTTTTTGCAACCATCTGACGTATACCAAGAATTTGTCTAATCTAATTCACTTTTGTCGTTTTATTTTACCTGAAGCATATACAGAGTGAGTCATGAGGAACTTTACATACTTCTACCATATTTGTAGAGTCCCTCAGGGAGGATATCATATGGCTAATAAAAAGTGTCAACTCCTCTTCTTTATTAATTTACAGAGGGAATTGTGAAAAATCAAATAAGCCATGTAAACAATATAGCCGATTAAAATTTTTGGTCAATTTCACATATCACCCATATTAAGTGTTAAGTATATATTCAAATTGCACAATTTATGAACATTCAAAATACCGATAAGATTAGGTTCTCATAGTTTTATCGAAACACTAATTAAACTTCAGTACTAATTGTATATTTTTGAACTATTTATTTATTTATTTATATACGGACATGCCAATTTACAAAAAACATAAATATTTAAGAGACAATGTTCAAGTTTCCTTATCAACAAATACAAACATAATCAACTAAAACTAAATTACAACAAAGTAATGTGCCTCATTTGATTTTTGAATAAATATGTAGACGCGTCGAATAAATCAATTAAGTCACAATTTTTATTTGCCAATTTAACTACCCTTGTAATTGACTCATTTCGGCCATAGTTCGGACTGTGATGAGGAACCACGAACAGTTCTGAAATTCTTGTTCTTCTGGGATTAACATTCAGTTTAAAGATCTCAATTAAATTTGGACAACTTATAGCTCCATTTATAACTTTGTGCAGAAATCTCAAATCAATCTCAGCCCTTCGGTGTTCCAAACTTGATAAATTCAAAATGTCGGAATATTCATATAGTACGAGATCCGGCTGCAGGATTAGTGCGCTCATCGGTTTTTTGCTAAAACCCAAATTTTCATGTATATTTATAATTAGGAGAATATATATCTACAAGGTTGCCTATCAAAATTTGGCCGCTAGTATTTTTAATTAAATTATCAATAATTTACTTTTGGGAAAAATTTTCGTTCACTTGTTTTTTAAATAAAATCTCGTCTACATCACGTTAATTTATATATTAAAAAAACACGGTTGCCGTTTCGCACCTGGCCGCACCTCTTCGCAGCCAGGTGTAAATAGATATGATTTCGATACATTTATACGTTCATAACGTACATCTATTAATTATATATCAAATTAAAGCTAATTATTTTCTATTTATTATCATATATGGTTGCCTAATTGGATCCGGCCGCAAATAAGGGTTAATGGCTGTTATAGATGATACATATTTAAGGATTTAAGGTAGAGTGAAAGAGAATTAGCACCTAACATCATTTGTCAGACGAAGACAGCGATTGCCCACTGTGCGAAGCTGTTAAGCCATTGCGCATGCGTCGAATGTTAGTGTTCTCAACTGAACAGCTGCGGCATTTTTATTCCAACATAAAAACCTAACCACGCTGTTTAGGCATTCGTAAGAACAAAAGTTGAAATATTTTTCGAAATGCTTTCAAGATTCATTAAGATTTGTGAGACCAATGACTCGTAATAAAATAAATAACTTCTCTTTAGATTGTATTAAAAACAGTATAACAGGTATAGCGCCAGAACGATTTAACTAATTTTTCTGCAGGGCCAGGGCGGACACCGGTGTCCGACATTGTACTTGCCGTATGGGCCAGGAAAGTCACCGGTGTCCGCTCATCCTGTTGATATTTGTCGATCGTGTATGGCCTAGTGGACACGTTTTGAATACTTTTCATATACCAGTGTGTCCGCTGTGGCCCTGAACAATGTATTGCTAGTGTTGGGTTTTTCATAGCAATCTTCTTCTTACAGTGCCATATCCGTGATCGGACGTAGGCGACCTCTCACTTCTACCTGTGCAATAAATTTAGTTAAAACTTGGAAACATTATTGTATTTAAATATTTTCATGTCAACTTACATATTACAACTGAATTGAACTTTTCTTTTATGATTACAAAATGAACATTTACGTAACTTTACTTGTTATGCATTTTTATGAAATGTGTTAAAACAATCTAAACAGAATCGTGGGTTACCGTCACAGTTTAGACAATCGGTTATAAGTTTCTGCACTTTGTTTTTTTCAATTCGTCTTTCCATTTTCCGTTTGTAGCATCCCTTGCAATACTTTCGATTCTCGCGTGCTTTACAATCCAGTTTAGCAAAAACATGATTTTTAAGAGATCGAGAACACGGCAATTCTTCTGGTTCATTCTGATATTGCAGCAATCCCTCAACAACTGATAAACGAAAATCCGTTATTGTGATGTTGCTATTCTCAACATGCTTATAAATAAAATGAGCGTTGACTATTGAAGTGCCTAATACTGCTTCAACGGCCAATTTTTTGTACCAACGCATATATTTTCTTAAAGTTTCTTTTCGGTAGGTTGGTTGCCACTCATGGACACTGGCACTATTAAAAATATTTGTATTTTCCAAGACGAAACGTGTTGCATACAAATTGGTGTGTGTAACAATGTTGTCAATTATTTTAAAATCAACGAAGGCAAAATAATAATTTAAAGGCTTACATTCTCTCAGTAAAGCATGCCAGGCTGGTTGTACACCCATATTTGTACTATAGGTATTTTCAAATCGAAGATGATTTCCTCTTGGAGCACTCCAAATCGATTTGAATACATCTGGTGGTACAAAGTGATCACCAGTTTGATCTACTTATGGTATATTTTGCAAATCCACGGTATTATTAGGACGTACTTCAGGTTGCTGAATGTGAAAGTTGGAAGGGCCCGGTTCATTCTGATTTTGTGAAAGTAAATGTCTATTACATATTTGAGAATTGTATTCTTTGTCTGTATCAATATCACTACTAACGAAACCATCAGTGCTACCAGAGGGTATAAACGGTGGATCCTGAACAGAATCATCCATAAAAACATCTGTAACAATTTTAATACATAGCAGTCAATATAATAAATGCCATCAATTATACATCAACAGTATCTGTACCTTTTTATACTTACCAGATATTTGGCCTAATGCCAAATTTAAAATTCTTTTACCACGATTTGCCATACTTTCCTAGAAAATCTACACACGACCGTCACAAGTCAAAGGTGAAATGCAGACTGCATATGAAAATGTGACTAATTACCCAAAAGCGACTGAGTTTATCGTGGCGCCCTCTTGGTTCAAATGTTTTTACAAGACCAGAGCAGACATTAGTACCAGGCTAGAGACACTGCAGACCGTGCCATCTATAGAGCCTGTCGAGTAACTAAAATCGGTAGATAATTCCAAAAAATTTACGAAAACTGTAACGTCGTTAGTAATCAAATTTTATTGATTTTTATAACTCCGTATGCGCGATATCATATTGCTCGTCCCCATCCCCACATGTTATATGTTATACTGTTTTCATTTCTTAGTTCAAGTGTAGATGTTATTTTAAGGTTACGGTATTTTGGTTTATTTTTTAATTGCTGTAGTGTATATTTATCTGTTGTTTCGTTGCCTTATTGTTATTAATTGAAAAGACAATGCCAAAGTGTATTCTGAAGGAGTCTAATAAGTGGTGTACTTGGTAAGTTTTATTTAAAAATATTGAACATTTTTTCTTTCACAATTAACAACCATTATCTTTATTTTTATAAACCACAGAATTTTTACTAATTTAATCGACAACTTTAGAGATCATGGTTGTTATTTACATAAGCTAAACTGAAAATTGCTGCATTAATAAAGTAGATATTTCTTTTTACAGTTTTTTTTCCTCCAACCCGGGAAGATAAAGTTTATATGGCTGAAAAGCAGTTGTAATAAATCATTAAATTTGTCGACGAGGAAACAATGGAGGATATGATCCCTTCATTTTTAAAAACAGTGTTTCTTTAGATTTGAGAAAGACGAAGAGAGGTTATTAAGACAGTTTGATTTGCCTTCCCATATGAGTGGAAATTAACAAAAATTGATGGTAAGTTTAATTGTATTCAATATAGCATGCTATAATTTTGAATATTTTAAAATGTAAATTGAGTGAATGAAAAGACGAGTATTGAGTGTTTAATTTTATTAAAATTCCAGCTAAGCGTTTTAAGCCATTAGGCCATTCTGGAAGCTCTCGTCAGGAAAAAAACATACAGAAGGTGTCAAAAAACATCAACCCCTGTAACTGCTACATATTACGAAATGAAATGTTTGACGTTACATCATTATTCAACTAAAATTTGTTAAAATTACCCTATAAAGAGTGTGTACAATTGTAATTCACATAACGAAACGTCTAATTTGAAATTACCAACTAAATGATATGTGTGCACACCCTCTTTATACGGTAATTTTAACAAATTTTACTTAAATAATGATGTAACATCAAACATTTTATTTCATTGTATGTACCTTTCACCTGTTGTATGTTTTTTTTCTTGTCGACAGCTTTGAGATTGACGTAATGGCTGAAAGCGCTTAGCTGGAATTTTAATCAAATGACACACTCAGTACTCGTCTTTTCATTCACTCAATTTATATCTAGTGTGTACACCATACTCAGACAAATCTATTTTAAAATGTATCCATTGAAAAAATATTAATCTGGGTTTTATTTTATGTTATAGATATATTCCCTCTACCAGCAATGGGATGGAGGTATTGACCCCTTGCCGATTTTCATATATAGCCCATGGTGTGACAATTTATGGGAAATGAAAGTGAGTATTAACTTTTGTTGAGGCATTACGTCTAAGCATTTGGTCTAGCGGTAACCAAAAATCCAAAATATACAATAAAGACAAAAAATAGAAAAATAAAAAAATGTTAAAAATCAAGAATTCCTAAAAAATCGAAAGCTCCAAAAAAGGAATTCAAAAAAACCAAAGAAATTTATACATTCAAACATTTTTTGATATTTTTTTTGGCTTAGTACAAAAACATGTGTGAACTTATTATTTCGATAGTAAGCGCATTTTGTTTTCTTTTGTTGACATAAATTTTCAAACATATTTGTGTGTTTACTTATTTATTGTTGTTATTTTGTGTGTTTACTTGTAGAACCTCAACCAGAAACGAGAAAGGACTTCCACGAGACGGTGGGATTTTTAAGAGCCCTTAAGAAACATTTTAACAATCATAGACTGCAAGGAGCTGTAGAGTAACTTAAACTGCCTTATGCGATGGTTTCATAATAACGGAATGCTTTTAAATGTAGAAAAATACAAATATGCAATATACTAGGTTTAAGCTTGTGATATAAACCTATTGAATACTTCCAGTAAATAAATGAAGATGTGTTTTAAGTGGAAATGAAATGTTAGCACTCTTAAATGTAATTACTTGGCACCTTGTATTTACAGAGCTGGGCAGTATTTAACAACTTTTCCTATAAAAATATTTTAATTACTTTTGTTCTAACATTCACAGTAATTATACTCAAATGTTTTCCTTCGCAGAAAGTTGCTCAAAATAGTAGTTAACAACTCATTGCTAACACTTTTTTTGATTAAGTAAGTAGCAGTTATACTCCAGCAATTTGTGTTTATACGAGTGTAATAATAAATAAATAAATTAATATAAACTTATCGTAAATAATTTTCTACTTTTATCTTGATTTAACATCATTTAAAAATCTAATGATACTCCAATCTAGAATGTATGTTACTCAAATTATTTTTTAATTATTGCATTGTTTTTACATTATAGTTTATTTATTGTCATTCTGTTTGTTAAGAAAAGTACTTTGCGAAAGAAATTATTTGTTGTGTATTTTCATACCAAGATAAATAAACTGTTTATATGATTACGGTTTCATTTTTCCAATTTAATTAACCATTTATGGTCAATCATTTGATATTTCATTTAATTTAACTCACCATCTAATCATTATTGAGTTAAATTGGATGACATGTTAAATGGTGGACTATAAATGATTATTTTGAAATAAAATAATTAAAATACAGTGAATTCGAATATACCGCCAAAACCTCAAATTACAGAAATCTTTTTAACATCACTCAATTGTTTAGTCGACAGGCTCGTTAGATGGCGCCACAATCAGTGTTTAATCTATCTGTGGGTTATCTGTGATTAGTACCACACAAAGCTTTTGCAGGGCCAGGGCAGACACCGGTGTCCGCTATCATTTATTTATATTTAATGACCATTAAAATTGACAGGACCTTGTGTGATGCGCTTAAAATTCAAAGCAGGAAAAGAAATTCATGAAATATAACTTTGGGCCATTAGTCAAGTTTTGCTATTTTACCTTGGCCCCATGAGGAAGTAATACGGCGGACACCGGTGTTCGCCGTGGCGCTATACCTGATAAAGAGTACCACCGGAGACAAAAAAACATTAATTAAAATGGAACGAGTTGCTATAAATCAAAAAGTTGACATGGAGTACTGTCTGTCATTACCTCTTGCACCTGTACCTCATGCACTATTCCACTGTTAAAGCTACAAGATGAAGACGGATAAATCAACTTTAGGTAAACAAAGATTGCACCAGCTAGTCCTGGACAATTCGACATAGACATCATTGATGGTTTTTATTATTTGTATAAAATTGGCTCTACTTTGCCACAAACATTTGAAAAAATAGCAGAATCGATATTGATGAAACTTTGTTCGAAAAATTCTCTGTAAGTACATATCATATTTGATAGATATTTAACGCCTGCTATTAAAGATTGCGAACGATAAAATCGAGAAGGAATTGATATTCCATATGTTCAAGATTGTAAAATCTTGAAATTTATTTGTTAAGATACATTTAAAATATGTGAGACATTTGTATGCCTTCCTTTCTTCATTGTATATATTGAAGGCGTAAATTCATTTTAGTTTATAGCTTTGTAGAAATATGTTGCAGAATTGATAAGATCTTTCTATTGTAGTAAATTCAAAGGATATTTTAATTTTATTTTCAGAATGTTTTGTAAATATCACGTTTTCCAACAATGATTGTAAATTCTTTTGTATGGGCAGATGAATGACACCTTTTTGAGAGTCCTATAGTCCATTGTCCTATAGTTAAGAAGTGAGAAAAAAGCACGTTTCACCCTATTTGTATACTGGATTGTAAAAACCTTAATTTTAGTGTCAATTCTGCATGTATTTTATGGTCGAGGTTCGGAAGACATGAAAAAACATTTTTGAATTACCTTTCTGAGTAAATAGGTTACAATTGCTATTGTTGTATTCCATAGAAACTTAACTTAATATTGGCGGCACCCATAGTTGAATCTTGTCTGGAAAAAACCGACAAGTCAGGTGATGCTGGCCAATAGGAAATATTTATTTTCGTTTGGTCAACCCAATCCACGTGTAAACACGCCCCTCGCAGATTTCTACTTAACACGTCTCACAACGTGAAGAAATCAGTACTACAAACTCATCGAAACGAGCGCAACGCTCAACAGCAAACAGTACTACAAACTCATCGAAACGAGCGCAACGCTCAACATCAAGTTTTTACACACTCAACGAAACGAGCGCAACGCTCAGCAGTTTTACACATTCAACGAAACGAGCGCAACGCTCAACATCACAGTTCTACACTCATCGAGTCGAGCGCAAGGCTCAACAACACAAGTTAGTTTTTCACTCGTCAGTTCTACACTTCTAGACGCGAGTTTTACATTCATCGACGCGAGTTTTACACACTCATCGAATCGAGCTCAGCGCTCAATAACAAAGTTAGTTTAAAATTCATCTAATCGTAACATAAAGTGTCTTCCGGTCTGAAACCATAGAAATTCAGCGTTCACAACTCAACTTTGTAACATTTTGTAAATTTGTACATAATAAATTATTAATTTCGACATTAACTTTGTCAGATTAAGATTATTTATTTAGTTGAATGTCCACGCCAGTTGACGAAGTTCAATTAAAATATAATCAAAAACATTGGCCCTTCGAGCCGGATATAACAAGTATTGTTATATAACATTGTAAAGTGCCAGTATCAAGAGAGCAGTTCAAATCGAAGTATAGCAGTTCAAATCATAGTGCAAGTATAGCAGTTCAAATCGTAGTGAAAGTGTAGCAGTTCAATTAGCAGTCCAGTGTAGCAGTTCAATTAGCAGTTCAAATCGCAGTTCCAAGGATTTATCACAGCAGCAGCCAGGATAATCAAGGTAAGTTGGTCAGTTATCTATTTAAATGTGCCAATTATACATCCTGTTTCCGTATTAGTATCGTATGAATATTGTTGAAATTTCTTACCATACTCACGCATAAACTGTATTTAAAATGGCTGAACTTAAGAAATTAAGACGACAACGCGATTATATATTAACAACCATTACGACATTGAGAAGAGTCGTCGACCAATCAAACGATGAACCCGCGAACGTCAATGAATATTTTATTCAATCGACATTAGAAAGGACAACCAAAGCATTTGAAAAATTTCATTCACTTCAGGATATGATAGAGGAGCTAGATCAAGAGGAAATTGATCAACGTAGCTATTACGAAGATAGCTTTATGTGGGAAACGTCGCGTACTAAAAGGTTTCTCGATAAATTCACAGCTTCAACAGGCAGTACATTTAGGGCACAATCAGTAGATCCCGTGCAAACGGCCACCAACAAATCATGTTTGGCTGAGCTTACTAAACTAAAACGGCAACGCGGTTATATACAAACTACTATTACGAAATTAGGACAACTCATCGACCAAGCAAACGATGAGGCTACGGGATTCCATAAACATTTGATTCAATTGACGTTAGATGACGCAATTAAAACGTATAAAAAATTTGATTCAATTCAAGATAGCATAGAGGAGTTAGATCGAGAGGAAATTGATCAGCGTAGCTGCTACGAAGAAAGCTTTATGCGGGAAACGTCGCGTGCTAAAAGGTTTCTCGATAAATTCGCAGCTCTACCATGCCGTACATACCGTGCAGTGCAACAAGTAGATACCGTGCAAACGGCCAACAAAACACGTTTAAACGCTGATAAAGAGACATCCGCCGCTGTAAACGTACCAGTAATCTCTCACGTTATGTCACATGAATCGATCCAACGTGAGCAGATAAAGTTACCTGCTAACATCAAATTAGCAGAATCAGAGTTTCATCAACCGGAACCGGTTGACATCTTAGTAGGAACAGGCACAAGACTGCCTGTGGAACAAATCAAAGTAGCAGAAACAGAGTTTAATCGACCCGAACCGGTCGACATATCAGTAGGAATAGGCACTACACTGCCTGTAGAACAAAACATATTAGTAGGAACAGACACCACACTGCCTGTGGAACAAATCAAAGTAGCAGAAACAGAGTTTAATCGACCCGAACCGGTCGACATATCAGTAGGAATAGGCACTACACTGCCTATAGAACAAAACATATTAGTAGGAACAGACACCACACTGCCTGTAAAACGAACCAAAGTAGTGGAACCAGAGTTTCATCGACCTGCACCGGTCAACAAATTAATAGGAACAGGCAATACACTCCCTGTAGAGCAAAGTAAATTAACGGACCCAGATGTCCACCGACCTACACCGGTCGACAAATTATTAGAAGCAGAGGCTACCATGTCTGCGGAAAAAAGCAAATTAGCAGCTCCTGATAATCAAGAATCGAACAAACTTCACATGTTCCCTGTTCAGGACTATACGTTGATATCAGATGGTTACTATTTATCTCATCACGCAATCAGTAAGGAAATGAGTCCAACTAAGAAAGTAAGTGTGGTATACGACGGTTCTTTAGAGACTTCTGCAGGCGTACCGTCGAATGACGCCCTGTATATCGGTCATAATAGTCAACCCAGTTCATTAACTACTTCTAGTCGAGATCGCGAAAAACCTATCGTGATTGCAGGAAATTTAAAGCGAATGTGTCAACCATTTTTAGTTAGAAACGAATACTGTAAGTTTCAATGTCTCATTTGGAGAGATCAAATGAAAAACTTACGAATTTTTGAATTAAATATCGTTATATTCGATATTACATGTGCTTTGTATCTAGCAATTCAATGTTTACATCAATTAAGTAAAGATGAATGCAAAATATATACCGTGCGAAACGACACGAATATGTATATACTGAAATCTATTCAGATTAATGTTTCCAAACGGATAACACTATTCGGAGTTTTCAATTTATTCGAACCGTTAGGATTATTGGTTTCCGTGGTTGTACTCGGGAAAATAATCCTACAATACTTGTGGATCTATAATCTCGATTGGAACGAATCGTTATTTATTATATTGTATATTGAATGGCAAACATATTGCCAGTCATCACCGTCAAATGATCTGTTATTATTTCGACGCACCGTAATTACCGCCGATGTTGAAGGCGTTCTATTAGATGGATTTTCCGATGCAACTGAAACGGCATTCGGCGCATGCGTTTACTTACGCACACTATATCTCTTTAGAAAAATTAAAGTGAAATTATCATGTGTTAAATCTCGTGTTGTACCTATCAAGAAAACCATACCGAAATTAGAGCTCTTAGGGGCACACCTCTTGTTTACATTAATGGAAATTGTAAATACGGGCCTCCGAAAAGAAATTCAAACTCTTTATTGGTCCGATTATGAAATTGTATTACGTTGGCCTCAAGCTTTTCCTAGGCGATTGATAAATCCTTTTCGGGACAAAGAAGGGATAATGAGGACATGCTACCGTTTGATTGTATCTAATTTAATATTTGACACTAAACACACCGTTATCTTGTTTAAAATTAGACATGTGATCATTTTAGTTATGATGTATTTTATGAAAAAATATTTGCAAGCTGTAATTCAGCAAAGTTTATGCTCGATACGCCGTAGATATGTGATTATTGACGGACGTAGTCGAATGTATACACGTATAAAACTGTGTTGTACATGCTTCAAGGCAAAGTTTCCTCAGCCACCCCGTGTTGGGAAATTAGGCGAAGCAACATTGAAAGGGTTTAAAAGGCATCTGTACAAAGTCGCCGGTCGCGACTGGTTATTTACGTATGGACGATTCAATGTGTTAATCGTCGAAAACGAAACTAATATTTCTTCTATCCCTACCGATCCTATCACCCTTATTCCTGGCAATTTATTAATAGGTAATTTATTGACCAACTTGCAAAGTCGTGATTACACCCCGACTACCAGTAAACATATGTCTCACGATGAACAGAACATACTTAAGGTTAAACATCATTTCTGAACGCGGTGGAGCAAGAAATACCCGAACGAGTTGACGGTTCGCATCAAATGGGAAAAGGCCGGTCCTGAAATCCACGAAGGGGCTGTGGCCTTACTACGAGAAGATAACATACCACCCTCACAATGGTCCCTGGGAAGAATCATGAAGTGCTATCCTGGTAGTGACGGTGTGGTACGTACTGTTTTAGTGAAAACCGCGAAATCTTCAGTTGTCCGAAATGTGAAGAAGGTGGCGTTACTTCCGATTATACCGACTAATGCTGAAGATGAACATTCATAGACTTTATAATTGATCGTATTCTCTCAACGGGAGATTGTAAAATCTTGAAATTTATTTGTTAAGATACATTTAAAATATGTGAGACATTTGTATGCCTTCCTTTCTTTATTGTATATATTTAAGTCGTAAATTCATTTTAGTTTATAGCTTTGTAGAAATATGTTGCAGAATTGATAAGATATTTCTATTGTAGTAAATTCAAAGGATATTTTAATTTTATTTTCAGAATGTTTTGTAAATATCACGTTTTCCAACAATGATTGTAAATTCTTTTGTATGGGCAGATGAATGACACCTTTTTGAGAGTCCTATAGTCCATTGTCCTATAGTTAAGAAGTGAGAAAAAAGCACGTTTCACCCTATTTGTATACTGGATTGTAAAAACCTTAATTTTAGTGTCAATTCTGCATGTATTTTATGGTCGAGGTTCGGAAGACATGAAAAAACATTTTTGAATTACCTTTCTGAGTAAATAGGTTACAATTGCTATTGTTGTATTCCATAGAAACTTAACTTAATATTGGCGGCACCCATAGTTGAATCTTGTCTGGAAAAAACCGACAAGTCAGGTGATGCTGGCCAATAGGAAATATTTATTTTCGTTTGGTCAACCCAATCCACGTGTAAACACGCCCCTCGCAGATTTCTACTTAACACGTCTCACAACGTGAAGAAATCAGTACTACAAACTCATCGAAACGAGCGCAACGCTCAACAGCAAACAGTACTACAAACTCATCGAAACGAGCGCAACGCTCAACATCAAGTTTTTACACACTCAACGAAACGAGCGCAACGCTCAGCAGTTTTACACATTCAACGAAACGAGCGCAACGCTCAACATCACAGTTCTACACTCATCGAGTCGAGCGCAAGGCTCAACAACACAAGTTAGTTTTTCACTCGTCAGTTCTACACTTCTAGACGCGAGTTTTACATTCATCGACGCGAGTTTTACACACTCATCGAATCGAGCTCAGCGCTCAATAACAAAGTTAGTTTGAAATTCATCTAATCGTAACATAAAGTGTCTTCCGGTCTGAAACCATAGAAATTCAGCGTTCACAACTCAACTTTGTAACATTTTGTAAATTTGTACATAATAAATTATTAATTTCGACATTAACTTTGTCAGATTAAGATTATTTATTTAGTTGAATGTCCACGCCAGTTGACGAAGTTCAATTAAAATATAATCAAAAACACCATAATTAATGGCCCTTTGCAAAGAAGACTCAATGATTTTTTAACAAGCTTAAAGAATTTTCGTTTCAAAGAAGCCCTAGTAAATAAAAATAAAACAAGCAAAGAAGATTTAAGAAACGATTAAAATACCAGAAATCGGATTAATAATCAAAATTGTAGCCTACTGTGGAGAGGGATATAAGATCTATTCAAATTAACTTGAGTGGGAGTGAGATACTATTAACTGACAATTCGTTATTTATGTGTATGTCCTCACGAAAATTCAATCTGTTATAATTTCTAAGTGACCCCATGTAAAATTGTTGAATTCCTACCAGGGCTAAAGTTGTGGTTGTTGAATCTTAAATGATGTCCAAAAGCAGAATCCTTACTCAGATTCAAATGTTCCGATATCCGAGTTTTCAAAGGTCCAGAAGTTCTACCAATATATGTTGTCTCATAATTATCACAAGCTTATAAATTCCACTTTTTGAAAGCTTATCAATTCTATCCTTAGAATTCTCCAAATGTCTACCCACAACGTTAGACGATTTTACATCTTCTAAATAATTGTTAATACGCCTGGTTATTTTGTTTGAAATATTGTTATTCAAAAAAGGAATGGAAATGATCCTGTCTTTATCACGGTTGCTTGACTCAGGTTCGGAGTTAGTTCTCATTAGACTGTCCTCTCGACTTGATTCTTGTTGCGTGGTTTGTCAGTCTTTCCTGTCTTTATTGCATAACTTTTTCATGTTGGAATTCATAGACAAATAATTTTGATCCTTCAAATTTCATCAACAAATTAAATTAATAGATATCTTTTTCGATTGGTGGTGTCGATTCATTTCGCTTCTGTTGACATATCTTTTGATGTTTATTTGTATATTAGCATAAAATCTACTTAATTCACTAATTCGATAAATCTTTCAGCTCTTTACTGTTATTGGTTCTCATTAGATTGTTGTTAATAATGGAATTGAGTTGGGATTCTCTTTTTGTCTTATATGTGCCTCATAATAAATAAAAAAGAAGAAATTTTGTTACTCTTGTATCACGGTTACTTGACTCAGGTTAAGAGTGGGTTCTCATTAGACTGTCCTCTTGGTCTGTTCCTTGCTTTGGGTGGTTTTGGCTATCAAAAATGTTGCTTCTTTTCTTATTCCATAGAATAGTTCCATGTCAACGGGACTTCGTTCCTTGGTATTCTGTGCGCACAAGTTGATTTGTCAGCCGGCCGACTTCACCACATCATGTTGGATTTGTAATTTTTTATCTTTATTAAGCCCTCATAGGGATGGATTTTAAATAAGCAATTTTCAATCAATTGGTCGTATTTTAATATGTTCAACTGATTTTCATTGTATGGACAATTTTGTGGATTTATCCTAGTATTACCTGACGAGTAAGTAACCTCACTTCTTTATTCCAATTTTTCTTTTTCATTAAATTTATTGGTTCAATTGCTTGTAGGTAAGCACTGATGATGACTTGACAGTCCAAAGCGCTTTGCTAACATTTTAAAATTTTACTAATATTTACATGAAATACAACAAGAGTTTTATTCAAGTTTACATTTACACCAAAATCATCATCAAACCAAACAGCCTCTGGAAAATTATAATCCCAAACAGAATAAATTCACAATCCTTGTTATTATCAAAAACATTATCAACATCCTGAGTGTGTTGTTCATAGATCTCAACAGTTGATGGTGGTATATAGACTCCCCCAATTATTATTTTATGGTTTTTTATATAAAGAATGACAAACATTTGCTCGAGTATGTTCCTTTGAATTTCAACTTTTTTAGAATCTATCTCAGACTTTATAGCAATTAAAATACCTCCTCCCCGTTTCTTGTCTGTGTTTGTTACATCGCTAGCAAATCTGACTATATTATAACCATTTAAACCTAATTACTCATTACAAAAATCTTTGTTCAGCCATGATTCTACAAGAATAATAATATCATAATTGGATCCTAAAATCGAATTTTTCAATTCACTAAGTTTAGTCCTGAGACCACCAACATTTTGATAATAAAGATTAATTTTACCATCATCACTGAGAATATTATTTACTTTAAGCTTTTTGTTACTCGAGGAGTGCCACCAATGTATCAGATGAATACATCTTTTCCTTTATTCATTCTTTCTTGCATCTCCTCTTGAACTTTTTTCAAGTGTGCAACTTGACGCTGAGTTAAATTTCGCTCTTATAAATATCTTTTTTTCTTTATTTAGACTCCTTTTGTTCTTGATGACCTTCATAGCATCCTCGTGATTGGAGAATACAACTTTCAGGGCGTGTGATCCATTTTTATAATTTTTTCCAATACTTCTTGTTCCAATCACTCTCAAGTCTTCATTCGTTATTTCTCAAACAATTGCTTTCACTTCTTTCAGATCAGCATCCTGTGAGCTTTCATTTTCAGGTAGATTATACACCATGACATTGTTTTTCTTTTTTTCCCGTTCACTTATCTCATCAATGATGTTCTCTTCGGACCACGAAGTTGGAGATGAATCGATTTTCTTCTTCAATTCATTGATCTCTGCCCGCATATTATCAATAGAGACGAAAAGCTTAGGTATTAATTTTATACCCATCTGGCAATCGGCACAGTAAAATTTTAAATTTCTGCCACCTCTCAAATCCATCACCTTCAATTCTGATGCATTGAGATAAGAGCACTTCTATTCTCACCGCTGTGAAATTGGCAGCCAAAAGCTAGCAGCCATCTGACGAAAACACCCGAATGACCAAAGGGCAGCATATTTATAAAATTACTAAAAATAATTGGATATTCTTGTTTTTCTTCCGATTTTAGGCAAATTTTATTTAGAATCCTACCTAAAAATAGTAATAAGGAGAAAATAAAATAAAGTACAGAGGCGGATCCAGGAGTAAAATTATGTTTTATTTTGAGTCTCGCTAAATTCAAAGTTTTATCTATGAACCAATTAAAAATATGGGTTTATCTGCCCTGCCGCGCGCTATACAGGACCGGTAATAGGGGTTAAATAATAAATATTTGTGTAAAATATCAAACTTAATTAATTTTTTAACACTTGGGAGTTTTTCGCACATTTCAATTCATATATAAAATGCTGGAAACCATCTTAAAAACATATTAAGAATGTCTGATTGACCTCCACTACCGTACAGGATCGGCAATTGTGGATAATTCATATAAACTTTGGGTAAAATATCAAACTTAGTTGATTTTTCAACATTTGGGAGTTTTTCACCCATTCCATTTACTATAGAAAATATTAGAAACCATATTAAAATCAAATTAAAAATGTTAGATTGACTTGCACTGCCCTACAGGACCAGCAATTGTGGTTGATTCATAAAACATTGGGTGAAATATCAAACTTAATTAATTTTTCACCATTTGGGAGTTTTTTGCTCATTCCATTGTATGAAGAAAATGTTTGTAACCATTTTAAAAACAAATTGAAAATGTCAGATTGACTTGCACTGACGCACAGGACCGGCAATAGAGGTTGATTCATAAAAATTTGGGTAAAATATCAAACTTAATAAAATTTTCACCATTTGGGAGTTTTTCGTCCATTCCATATTATACAGAAAATATTGGAAACCAACTTAAAAATAAATGTAAAATATAAATTTTGGGAGCCTTAAAATAAAGTATAATTTTACTCCTAGATCCGCCTCTGTACTTTATTTTATTTTCTCTTTATGACTATTGTTCGGTAGCCATTTAAATAAAGTTTGCTTAAAATTAGAAGAAAAAACAAGAATTTCAATTATTTTTGGTAATTATATAAATATGCTGCGCCACTGATCATTCGGGTGTTTTCTTCAGAATGGCTGCTAGCTTTTGGCTGCCAATTTCACACCGGTTCTATTTTCTATGAACACTTCTCTCACAACCATCATATGATACGGTCGGAATGTCTTTACTGTCTTTGCAATGTGCACAATTCATTTCACAGAGATTCTAAGTCCGGACCTGTTCACTGATTTAAAGTTCAAGTGTATCTTTATCGCACTTCTCATTACTAGGAATGTTTTTGGTAATTCTCTTTTTTACTATAACTTCCAGAATAAATTGTTCCAACTAATGTTGTTATATGATGATTTATGTGATATATTTTTAAATTGTAAAAATTGCCACACTTTGACACTAAGTTCCAGTAGAAAGCACACCGTAAACTGTCGATTTTTGATTATATTCAAGAGCATATAAAACGTGACCTGTCTCTGGTATAGTACGCGCAAAACATATAGTGCAGAAATGTAATGGTATATCTACTTTAAGTTATGTTGCGCAGCTAGACTCTGAAAGGTAATAATATTTTGTTTGCTTTTACCAATACCACTTACACACTACACTCTATCTTGATGCTAGCCTACCAACTAAATAGTGAGCGTTGCTTATCGCTAGTGGACACGTGCGTGTTCGAAAAAATGGTTATCTCAAAATATACTTATAGTTCAGTAAAATATGAGAAAAATAATAAGTTATTTAAAAATTATATTACTAATTCTTGTTAATAAATCGAGATATAAGGTATTGTTAATTGTCTGGTGTTAGTTTTAAGATGTATTTAATAATTATAAAATTATTAAATAAATATAAAATTATTAAATAATAAAATAATTATAAAATTATTAAATACATTCTCAGTTGAAGTTATAACATTAAATGAATATATCGTCTAATAAGCATTTTAAATTATAATATTGACTGGTCTATGACAGTATTCGAATCAAAAGATAAGCCGAAATTTTCAAGTTCGCATTATATCACTTACGTGAACTATACACTCGCCGAACGAATAATTAGGACATAATATAAATTATTTAAAATAACCATTTCGGCCTTGAGACCACCGCCCTTCTTCTGAAAGATGGACATTACTCAACAGAAGAGACACGCCATAAAGTCGTCCTGCTAAAGGAATCCTTAATTAAAAAAGATTAATCATGGCGCAACGTAAAAGGGCGCGGAATTTACGAAACAGAGATGGTCTAGGTGCTTCTTAATACTCGTATATAAATGAAACAAAGAGAATTTGAAGTGAAAAATTTCGGTGACGACGGATTGCTCTGCATAATTTATTAATAAAACACTGGCTACAGTACTTATCTATTGAAAATCAAGAGCCACCAAACCCAAACAAATACATGAAGGACGCACGTGAACAGTTATATTTCCAGGACCGCACTAAGGACCAATTATTTTGTGGTATAAAGTATTATTATAACATTTTTATAAATAAAAAATTCCAAATTAGGGAACTTCAATCACTCCTTATTTTTAACAGAAAATATGGTTTCTACTCGCTAAAATTACTTTTTAAAAAGTTTATTTAAACTAGTTGACAGTTAGTGTTTTAAAGGAAACTTACTGTTTCTAGTTAACTCCTCAATATATTGAAAAATTTTTAAAAATTCTAAAAAATTGACAATCGTTTCGATATTACCTAAATATCATCGTCAGAATGACAGAAGTTACATTTCATTTGATGCCTACCTGATGTTCAATAATTATTTTTGGTTAGTCCAAGAAGGGACACCTACCTTGTGATTGACTTAATATATGTTAATAAAAAAAAGAAGATAAGATATTACAAATATTAAAGCTTAGATATTATTAGCCCTATGGGGATATCCTGGATATCATTTTTCCCAATTAAGATCAATATAACTGTGCAATGATATAGAAAACCAGGAAATCTGCTGATCTTTACAATTATCACTTAAGAAGACAGTTTAAAAGGGGAGAACTTCCTAGATTTATCTGTTCATTGACGACTTCATATGGTGGGTTTCTTAAGTGTCTTCTAATTTCCAATTCTTCAAGGAAATCCAGTACTTGTTTCTTATCACAAATATGTAGTACTTCTAGTTCTGTGTTAGGTGTCAATGAATGATTGGTGTCAAGTAGATATCTGGTGTATTGGGATTTATCTGGTTGTTTTAATCTGTATGCTCGTAAGTGTACACTGTATCGGATTTGAAAATTTCTAAGGGTCTGACCCAAATAGACAGCATTACATTCTGGACATTTAAGTTTATATATACCAGACTTCTTTAATCGTGATATTTTTGTTTTTAATTTAACAATTTTGTACTTACGTTACTTTCTGTTTCAAAAGAAATCGTTGTATTTGTTGCTAAAGATATTATCTTTGAAATATTATTAGAAATATTTTCTGCATACGTAATGGATTTATAAGTTTTTATTTCTTTAGTTTGTTAAGAAAATATTAGTTGTAGTGCCACTTTTTCCTCTTTTTTATTAATTACTTTATTTATCATATGTAATGGATAATCTCTCTATCACAATTACATTTGTTCATAGGAACTGAAAATGCTGTATGTATCATTGAATTATATGCCGCTAGTTTATGGAATACGGGGTGATTGGAATTAAATGGAATTGTCAGCCTGTGTTGGTTTTCGGTGAATCGAATAATCAAGTAGATTATTAACTCTTTGAATTTTTAAATCAAGAAAATTGATTGAACTACTTTCTTCAACTTCTAATGTAAATTTAATTTTTGGGTGTAAATTAATAAATAATAATAAATTAATATTAATGTGGTTGAAAAATATATCTAATTGTCGTTCACTACCCATAGTCATATGTCATCTACATATCTATACCAAATTAAAATATTTTTTGAAATATTACTTTCAAATATTTTTCCTTCTAAACTGTCCATAAAAATGTTTGTCAAAATAGATGATATAGGGCTTCCCATTGGTAAACCTTCATTTTGAATATATATCTTATTGTCAAAAGTGAAATAATTCTGATTAATACATACATCAAATAAATTAAGTATATTCCTGGATTAATATTTTTATCTTCTAGTAAGTTTCTTACAAGTATCAGACATTCTTTAGGAGGAATTTTAATGAACATATTGGTAACATCAAATGAAATAACCTTAGTAAGTTGAATGCTTTTAATTTTCTGATCAGTTCCATTGCATTTCTAATTGAATATTTAGATGTATATCCGTAACTATTAAGTATATTGTTAAGTTTCTTTGCCGATATATGATTAGGAGTATTAGCATAAGAAACTACAGGTCTAATTGGTTTTGTTATTTTATGTAATTTAACGGTTCCATTTATTTGTGGAGAATGAGGATTCTTATTTATGATGGACCTCTTTTCGTGATCACTGAATAGATAATTTGAATTATTAACAATATATCTAACATTATTCGAAAACTTTTTTGTTGGGTCCGCTTTAAGAAGTTTTACATCGCTAGACTCTATAAAGTTATATATCTTTGAATTATAATCATTAGTTGTCAATATGACAGTGGCGTTCCCCTTGTCAGATTTTGTAACTGTTAGGTTATTATCTTCTACTTTCTTTTTTATTGAATTTAAAACTGTAATGTCATTTTTTGTTTGACGTTTAACTTTTGAAGGTTCAATATTTTTGATTGAATTGATAATTTTTAATTTCTCATAAAGAAAATTATTTGAATTAGATTTTAAAGCTATTTCTGACTCTGTAGCTATTATCTGTCTAATATTATTCGTAAATTTTGGTGGTATGCTGTACTTTAAACCTTTATTTAAAAATTCTATTTCACTATCTGTAAAATTAGTGTCTGAAAAGTTTTCAAATCGTGGTGCAAAGTGTGTTGGTATGTAATTACTTACAGTTTCATGATGTTTATAGTATTGAATTCTATGTTGTGTGTGTTCAAGTTTCTGTAGCTTTTGTTCTTGTTTCTTAAATTTCTTGTGCTTCATCGTGCTGACACTTTCTCTGATTTTGTCGTCTAAACAGTCAAATTCTACTGGTTGTAGTTGGAACGTGAGTTCAGAATGTACAACTTTTATGTAGTTGTCCAAGGAGTCCCTTATTTTAAACCATTTATACATTCTTCTTAAAGCCAAACTCGTTGAGCACATTTTATACCTTTTTGTGCTTGAGGTGTTTTAGTATGGCATTTTATATTCACATAATTTGGTATTACCTCTTTTCTAAGGCATTTTTGGTTAATCCAAATGTTTTGTGATGCTTTGTAACGTTTTTGTTGTAACTTCTGGTACAGTCGGGTCAAATTTAGTGTTTTAAATGAAACTTACCGTTTCTAGTTAACTCCACAATATATTGAAGAAATGTTAGAAATTCTAAAAAATGGACAATTGTTTCGATAGTTAGCTAAATATCATCGTCAGAATGACAGAAGTTACATTTCATTTGATGCCTACTTGATGTTCAATTATTTTTGGCTAGTCCAAGAAGTGACCTACCTTGTGATTGACTCAATATATTTTTCCCAATTAAGATCAGTATCACTGTGCAATGATATAGAAAACCAGAATTCATGTAATATTTCTTGCTAAATGTTTGTGAGATTGAATCCAAACTCATTTGTTGTGCATGATAACTTCTTTATTTATTTGTTACGCTGTTACAAATATATGATTATTTTGACAGTTACTAATAGACGTCTCGAAAGTCAGTAATCTACAAAAAAACGCCATGTTGCGCGATTGGGCACATTATCCGGGAAAGTCCAAGTACTTAATAAACAGGTATTCAAAAATTAAAAATGAACAACAGTAATTTAAAGAATGTTCTGCAATAATAGCAGTGTACATATTTCACTTTTTAATGGGAAGTGTACAGATTTTAGCTATGGAGCGTTTGAATGTGCCGTTTGCGGTTTTCAATGTAACAACTCTTACAACACCGTCACTACCGGGATGAATGACAATTATCAATTACAATGTATATTGTTTACACCACGACTTCAGTAAAGACAATGTGAAGATGTCTGAGTTCGGTTGATTTTTATATGAGTACATTATCAATAAGGAAAATAACTTAACTATAAAAGTACACTTTAGATAAGCTTAATGGATACTTACAACTATATTAGTGAGGAATTTGAAAGTCATAATTCCTCCCTTCTCAGAGCAAAAAATATGGGTTCCTCTGTTTTCTGGGTGTCGTCTTTTTCTTGGATGATTGGTGTCGGCGGCGCTGGTGTACTTTAAAATAGGAGTATACTGTAACTGCTAGAATAGTAATAATAATTATAATGATTAGTGTTATGTTGATCGATTAATAGTCAAGTGGATTTCTTCTTAATTCGTTTGTTTTTATAAGTTTGCTTAAGGTCTTAATTTGGTTTATCTCCTTCATGCTGACTTTCTTTAGGTGTAACGTTTCTTGTTCAAAGTTTTTTTTGGTTGGTCTATTTCTATTGGAGGTAGTGAAAAAACAAATTCATCGTGAGTTGTTAGTTCTGATTGGAAGATTACTTAATCTATAAAGATTTTACAGGTTCCTAATGATATTATACATGGTTTTGTTGCTTCATATATTCCTTCAGTATCACAAGAGGTCTTGATATTGTTTTTCTTGGCTGGTATATCAAGGACACTATTGGAATGTATTTGTGTTGCTGTGGTTTCTGAATAGTAAATTTTCGTTTGAGGACAAGATTTCTTTCCAGTATTTATAAGTTCTGCTAGGCACGGTTGATGCCTTTGTAGGTTTGGTTTGAGTCAGAAATATCAATTTTCAATCTCTGTGCATATCTCTATGGTAGTCCAGAATTTTTCGGTGTTGAATAACATATAAGATTGCTCAGGAATAATGGTATAATTATAAATGGGTTTGGGAAATAAATGGAATAATTTGTATTGAGATTTAATTAGGGGAGTGTGAATTTTAAATAATACTATTTTATTTTGAATTATTATTTATGTTGAAAATAAGGAGTAATACTCGTAATTAAATAAATGTTTGAATTTTGGTATTTGGGCGTTTCCACATACTTGCTTAAGTTTTTCGATCATTGATTCCATATAACTAGGTTCTATTATGGAATTGTGAAAGATATTTATCCTGGCGAAAGATATTGTGGTTTCTAAAATATTGAGTATATGACTAATAGATTGAAGTTACATTAATAAGTTATCTATGATATTGGAAGAGGAAAAGGCTTTTTCTAAGCTTTGAATTTTCTTTGATAGGTTTATAATTTGGATTTCTAGCGTAATTTGGTTTTCATTTAGTTTTCCGAAGTTACTGCTATAAGTGTCCGTAATTTCTTTTATGAGGTTTTGTTGTATTTTTAAGTCGTTGTGGAGAGTTTGCTCCTTTGAATTTAATTTTGCCAAATATGAATCTATATATTTTTGTTGTCGGAATATAAGATGCCGAATAGCCATTTTTGTATTTTACCTGCTATATTAATTAGTCCTCTTTTGATCCTTCGATTTTCAGAGATTGCATTAATTTTGGCAGACATTATGTCGGTAATTGTTTTTGCATTATTGAGTTTATGCTTAAGGAAAGTTGAGAAATGATTGGTTGTGGGTAGTTTACTAAGGGTGTTTTCTAATTGCAGTAGTGATTCTTTTATTAGAGAAAGCTAATTTTCGGGGCAAGTTAAGTTAATGTGATATAGAAAAGTGTGTCTAGAATTAATTATGTGTGATTGTCATATGTATACGGGTAGGATTAGATTGTTCAGTTCCTTTATATCCAATGCTTCTATTAGTTTTGCTACGACGACTGTTACGACGATGAGCCAATTCATTTTTCCTACCTGGAACATTACGTTGAGGTTTTAGTAGTTTTAGATTTGGATTTTATTTTGATGTCATTAATATTTTTAGGTCTTCTAATCTTTCATAACGTTTTGTTCAGTGTCTATATTTATCTCTGGTTGTGTATTCTCGTTAGCTGAGTTCAAATCAATAAATACCAGGAACAGTTCTTCCCCTTTCTCAATTGCAGTTTCGTACAATGTATATATTATCACTGGTTTGTCTTTCCGGTCTGAAAGCTGCCTGCTCTTCTTCTAGTTTTAGTTCTTTGCAGTGTCTCAGTCTTTTTTCTAAAATTGTTGTATAGAGTTTGAAACTGGTTTGTGCCAAGCATATTTCTCTATAATTTTCACATTGAGTTTGTTCCTCTTTTTTATAGATAGGTATTATTATATTATTCTCCCATTTCATCGGTATATGTTTTTTCTCCCGTGCTTCTTTGACCATTATCCATATCCAATCTATTCCTTGTTCTCCAGCCATTTGATACATTCTGGTGCTATTCCGTCTTGCTTTTACTGTTTTAATGTTCTGTATGGCTTCTTCTACTTTTTCTTGCTGATCTATCTCTGTTTCTTCTACCTTTGTATCTTCGTTTTCTGGTATTGTGTGGAATTTGTCTACCTAGTTGTCTCTCCATGTGTCTAGTATTTGTTTTACCCCTGTTTGTAGTTGGTTGTTTTTGTCTTTTATTGCTTTTACTTCCTTCTTTCTGCTTCCCCTAAATATTTTTATCTGTGTCCAAAATTTTCTGTTATTTATCTTATGTACTTCTGTTATCTCCTCTCCAAATTCTATCCAATTTTGTATTTTCTATTCTTTTATTTTCATTTTTACAGCGGAGATATTTTTTCCATGCCGTTCTCTTTACTTTCACAAGCTTTCTTATTTCTTCAGTCCACCATTTCGTTCTTTTTATATTCTTATTGAATTTTCTTTTTCCTTCCACATATTTTCTCTGCTGAGGATATCACTGTTTCTTTAAATATTTTCCATGTTTCTTCTAATGTCCAGTTGTCCCTTTCATTTGCCTGTTTTTGAAATTCTTCATTTGTTACCTTTTTATATATCTCTCTATTTTCTTTGTTTTTGAGTACATGTATTGCTATGTTACTGTATTTCATTTTCTCTTCATCGCTCCCAAGATTCACTTTCAATTGTGCTGTAACTAATTTATCATTGGCTCCCGCTTCTGCTTCTTTTCTTGTTTCTTCATTTTGTATAGTTTTTATTAAACTATGGGTATATACATATATACAATATAGTCAATCAGACTTCTGGCATTTCTTTCTTCTGCTAAAAAAGTGTATTTTTCATCTATTTGTTGGTACCACATCGTATTTCCAATTATTAAATCATTTCTTCTGCAGAAATCTGTCATCTTTATCCCGTTTTTGTTTATTGTTGGTTCTCCGTAAATTCCCAAGCGTTCCATTCCCCTGTTTTTACCATTACCTACTGTGTTGTTCCAATCTCCCATAATTATTGTTCACTCATTTTCTTCTCTTGCCTTGTCTAGTTCTCTTTGTAGTTTTATGTAAAATTTCAGTATATCTTCTTCAGCTGCTCCTTCCACTGGACCATATATTTGTATTATATTTATTATGTCCCCCATGTCGTTTATTTTTATCGATACTGTTATGATTCTTGAATCCACTGGTTTATTTATATTTTACTGCGTTCTTGTTCATTTATTCTTTAAAAATTATTCCGACATCCTCTTTGTTCTTATAGTACTCCTGAGTAATATAATATGTGTTTGCTTGTTAGCTTCTTATGTCCTTTTCCTTTTTTCTTGGTTTAGCCAATTCCCAAGATCTGTAGGGTACTTTTTCCATTTCTTAGCTTATTTCTATCTCTCTTTCTGTCAATGTATTTATATTCCATATCGCTACTGTTATCTCCTTCTGTTCTCTTTCCATTCTTAATTTTGTTGGAGCTATTCTTCTGTTTCTTATTTCATTTTCTTTTGATCTATCTGATTTGTTCCCATTTTGTGTTTTATACTGGTGTTTCCCATGTTTATTTTCAATGTTTTTGTCACTGGTTTCTTTGCTTTTATCTCTTTTATCACCTTCCTTCTGTCCATCATTAGTATCCCTTTGGTTCTTTTCTTTTTTTTTAGCGTGTTTGTCCGTTGGCGGTTTATTCATCTTCTCTAGTATATTATTTTATGTCCTACTTCTTTGTTGAAATTCATCCTTTTTCATTGCCTTCTCCGTCTTCATTTTCCCGTCACGTGTCATTTTCTTCTAGTCGTTTTTTGAAAAATGTGTCTGTTTAGTAATTTTTTGGATTTGCTCCAATTCTTTCTGCATTTCAGGTGATCTATCGGTTGCCTTATTTTTCCCCATTTTTCGGATTTCTCGACATTTTGCTCTTATTCTTCGAAGCTTTTCCTATCATACATATACCCATCTACGTATTATCAGTTTCTCGTTTCTCATGTATGCATTTTTCCCATTTTCTTTAACCCTTTTCATGTGAGGTATTACTGCTGTGGTGATTAAGCCGGCAGTTGTTCCTCATTAAGCCCTCCGTCCATTATACCATTATCAATGCGAAACACTTACCCTTAATCGGTGGGAAGAAATAATACCATAGTTTATCAAAAATTACTGGGATAATATATTGAATACTATTTTTAACAAAATCACTGACCACAGATAACTTATATAAAATACATTACTAACATGACACTAGTTAACAATGAACTTTCTTTTCAACGTAAAGAAATTCCTCTATATGTATTATTAAAACTAAACCTAAACATAAACAGCCGATGATCTTCGTCGACCTTACTACACGTAAATTATTTATCATTGAACCGCGTTTATTATTATATTTACAAACAGTCGTGCTTCCGATTAGAAAAAAAACAACCTTCCTACAACTTGTTAACGACCTTCAAGTTCACTGGCCGCTGACAATACTTAACATTAAACTAACTAAATCTAATAGTGACTTTTCGGATCGTCACAACATCCCCTCTTGCAAGAGAAAATATATCTGGGATAGCTTTTCGATATTCAATATAACGTCTTGTTAATAGTTCTCGCGTTGTTGTTTATTTACACGAACTGCCTTGTCTGTTTTTAAACACTACATTGTTTGTTTACGTTCTCACCTCACTTTAATTACAAATATTATTACTATTGTACTTATACAATCGATTCTTATGAACGGTTTGTTTTTTATTATTTTGAGATAAAATCTCGCAGTTTACTCCTATTATTTTCGTTACTTTAAATGGACCTAAATAATAAGGATCGAACTTAGTTCTTTTTTCATTTTTCAATATGGCTGAATCTCATATCTTAAAATTTACGCGTGAAGATTCTTTTTTGCTTTTATTTACTTTAATTAACTTATTTTTTAATAAAAACTGCCTAGCTCTGTCATGTGCGTTCTGTAATCTATATTTCAAATCTTTGTCATACCTTTTAAAGTTGTAACATGGTTCAATTTCTGCATTTAAAAATTCTGGTATGTTTGGTTTCCTACCGTACAATAATTCGATTGGAGTGTATCCATGATACGTATTATAACAATATGCGAACATTTTTACAAACACACCAGTTATCCCTAGAATCCTTGATAAAGTTTCTTATGTATTCATGGAACGTTCTGTGCAGTTTTTCACAGTTGCCTATTAATTCGTGATGATATACTGTTGAAAAATTGTGTTTTATTTTTAAAAGCTCTGCTAAGTTCTTCATTATTTCGTTTTTATATTCCGTTCCTTGATCTCTCCTTATTTCCTCCATTAAACCATAAGTTGGTATAAAGTTGTCGAATATAGCTTTTGCGATTGTAGCTGCTTCTTTGTTACTTATCGGTATAATGACCGCGTATTTTGTCAATTCACATAATATTGTAATACAATAACGATTCCCATTGTTACTTTCTACAAAAGGACCTATTGTGTCTATGTATATAATATCAAACGGTTTTATAGATTTGTCCGTGATGACAAATTTCTCCTTATGACTGGGTTTCGCTTTATTCACTTGACATTCATGGCAATTCTTTACATACTTCCGCACATCTTTCTCCATTTTCTCCATCTAAAATTTGCTCTCAATTTCTTTAATAGTATATTGTTTCCTACATGTCCTCCAAACATTGGATTGTTATGATATCTTTCTACAATCTCTCTTTCCGCTGTACCGTCTTTGGTACTTCGCAGATACAAACTTGTATGTTTTTCAACCTTTTATTCCCTTCTGCTATAAATTCTTCTATTGTGCACTGTTTGAATATACCATCATTTGCGTATTTCTTCATTCTTTTTACTTCAAATTTTACCGAAAGCTCATCAAGCTTTTCCAACGTTCGTCCTAAGACGAAGTTTTGTGTTCTCGTAGTTAAGGCTTTACTAAATTTCAATTTGTTCTTGATCGGCATGCTCATCCTTAACGAGATACGGTTATTTTCAAAATGTAAAATTGACAATTTATTCACCTCTTAGTTGTTTAAATCGTTTATCATTGAAGGTTGTATTAAAAGTTTTCCGATTGGGTTCGTTAATTTCCTTACATGTTGATTTATTCGATCCTATATGTATTTCTAATTGATTTTTCCTTTCTTCTAGTTCTATTAGACTATATATGTTGGCATTTATCATTAATGTATTATCGATTATGTTAGCTTTGGCACCACTTTCTCTCGCCTGTTTCATGTATCTTATTAGCTGTTGTCTCTGTTTTAATATGTCTTTTGGGTAATCTTCGTTAATATATATCTTTGTTCCTTTTAATTTATTCGTTCCTTCCAAAGTTTCTACTTTCTTATTCACGTCTTTCATCATTATTAGTACTGGCCTATTTTTGTTACTGTTTTTATTTCCTATTCTTTTACATTTCAAAATATCTTATTTTACATCTACTGTGTTATCAACCTTTTTTATTACATCTTCTAATTTATTTTCTAGTTGTTCCTCATCTTCTTCGTTGCCTTCTTCTATACCATGTGTTATCAAATCCTTTTCTCTAAAATTTTTCTGGGTCTGTGTAATGTTTCCTTGCAAAAACTGTGTTTTTTCTTTTTAAGTCCATATTTTCCATCCTTAATTCGTAGTTTTCCTTCTGTAGCTGTGCTATTTGTCTGCTCATTTCTTCAATTTTATCTTCTATCTTGCATATTCTTTCGTCATTGTTATTATGGCTATTGTAATTGCTCTTCCTGTTAAATTTCTTGCCTTTATTGTAATCTATGTATCTGTTATACCCGTTTCCTTGGTTGTATTGTCTGAAGGTTCTTCCTTGAGAATTACCGTTATACATTCTGCTGTTGTTTCCTCTTCTTTGATTTTTCCTATAGTTAAAATCTGGTTTTCTGAAGAAATTCATATTGTCTTTGAAATGCAATACTTGTTGATGACTTACTATGTCTTCTACTGATACCAGATAGATAGTACTTCATGTGTGTTTTAGAAGCTTCCCGCTGCTATAATTGTTTTCGTCGCGTCTGTTGTGGCATTCATCGTCACTGCTTTAACCGTTGCCTCTTTGGTGTATTTTTCTGCTAAATTCTCTGGCGTCCCTTCCGACACATATGCTGCCTGTAGTTTCTCCGCCAGCTTCTCTACTTCTGTCGCGTAATGCTTTATATCCTTTCCGTTTTGTTTTACTTTGTTTAGTTTTGTCAAGAGAAGACTTGGGTTATCTCCTCTTATTCCTGATTTAAGCTTTTTTCTGATTTCTGTAATATAATTTTCCGTCGTTATCAGACCTCTTGCTTTCCCTGTCAGTCTAGTTTTAATTAAAAGAACTTTATTTTCCTCGTTACCTGTTGCGTTTATTTGTAATAAATCTAACGAATACAAAAATGACTGTAACTTACTTGCTTCGCCATTAAACTCAGTAGGTAATATCTTACTCGCGATATTAAAAAAATCATTCATACTTGTAGCCATTTTCACCTGTTTGCTTATTGTTTGTAATACAAACATATCGATCTCCTCAAATATAGACGTAGATATTTTAACAGTATAGTTTAACGCTTGAAATGACCTAGAAGCTTCATCCCTAATCCTATCAAAATAATTTTTACAACTTTCTTGCTGTATTATACTCAAGTTTTTCCAATTTTTACCTATTAATTTTGTAAAATTATTGTAAAGAATGATTATACTATTAACTACTTCAGTATGTATATCTGGATTTTTAGGAGTTTCCTTTTTTAAAACCCTTTTTTCCTGTTTATTTACTTCTTCTACGATTGATTTTAGCTTATCATCGAATTCTTCCCACGTAATTGACATTTAAAAAGAAAAAAAGATCAACCATTCGTTCATAAGAATATAGTGCATATGTACTTACAATTTTATACCGTTAAAGTTCCCATCGACTTCTGAACCTCTATGCTTCTGTTGATGTCTCTTTTTAGTGCTCTTCGGTGTGTCTTCCATAGGGACCGTACGAATTTTAAAATGAACGCCATCGTTCGCCATCGTTATGATGTATAATAAAACCATTATTTGCGTTGCGAAACTGTCTTGCTGTACTATGAAATTGTTGTTCCTGAACCTCTTATTTTGTAGCCTTACCACCCATAGTTCTGCTTCGCCAAGTTCCAAGATTCAAATAAAGGACCATATACTTTGCTCGTTCGGATGTGTCTTTATCACTTACTTTTTCCAATTATTACCATTTATTTCACTATTATTAGCCATTTGAATGTTACCATTAATTGTCAGGATCCATTTATTATCGTCGAGTATTACCATTTATTGCCGAATATTACCATTTGTTTGCAGGATCGCCATGCGGTGATTAAGCCGGCAAATGTTCCTTTTAAGTCCTCCGTCCATTATACCATTATCAATGCGAAACACTTACCCTTATTCGGTGGGAAGAAATAATACCATATATATATATATATATATATATATATATATATATATATCGGTTTTAAAACGTCTTTCGACGTTGTCCGATGTCTAACTTCCATCTCTTCCTATCGTCCCATTGGCCCTCTCTCAGGTCTCGTGAGCTCATCGCCTTCGCTATTCCTTCTTTCCATGTTTTCCTAGGTCTTCCGCGTTTTCGACGATTAGGCGGCATCCAGTTCATTACTTCGAGGTTTGTTTACGTTTATATTTGCAAGGCAAAATACAGCTTTTGATAATTTTAATAACTATTTTAATTTTGATAGTTATCTGAAAATTCTATTTCAGCGTTGTCTTGAGATATATTAAAAGACGTTCTTACAGAACAGTGTAAATTCAGATATTTTGCAGATTAAAATTTAACATTTTGAAATTATTTAGAAATGGCTCCGCCTGCGGACGTTGATAATAAGATAGCCAAGCTGGATAGACTTCGCAAAGTGTCGCTGACGCGATTGGAGGAAATATATAGTTATGGTTTCAATAATACAAATGATCAATTTTATAAACAAAATTTCTTAGTAAGGTCTCAGTTTGTGGATAAAATTAACGATGAATTCCAAGAAAATCATAATACAATCATTTCTTTAATTTTTACTGATGCAGCATTCCAAACTAATGATCAAGTTAGAGCTAAAGCAGATAAGTATTTTTATGCGATTAAATCAAAGGTTTCAGAATTAAATTATTCATCAATAATTTCTAGTGCTGTCGATTCTTCGAATCAAAACAAAAATATTCGATTACCAAAAATAAATGTTCCTTTATTTGAAGGCAATATTAAGTCATGGCCTGCATTTTATGATCTTTATAGAAGTATTATTCATGAAAATACAAGTTTATCCAACATAGAAAAATTTCAGTATTTGCTAACCTCGCTAAAGGATGAACCTTTTAATTTGATCAAGTCCATTCCAATGACAGATAATAATTATATTATTGCGTTTGATACACTAATTAAAAGATATCAAAACACTAGATTTTTGGCTACAACCTATTTTAATGAAATTTATAGTGTTCAATGTTTACAAAAGGCAACTACAAAAGAACTTAGACATTTATTAAATATTTTTATAGATAATCTTGCAGCATTAAAAGCTCTTAATTTTAATACGGATTCTTGGGATTTCATTATTTTTAATATTTTGTTACAAAAATTAGATTCAAAGACTAGAACCAATTTCGAAATTAAACATAGCAACATCGATATGCCTACATATACACAATTAGTTACATTTTTGGAACAGCATTGTAAGGCTCTGGAATCGATTCAAACTACGGGTCCTTCATATTTGAGTAAAGAAAAGCATACAAATTCAAATCAAAACACTCAATCTTCAAAATTCAAAAATTTCAATTTTCAATATCCTTCTAAAACATCTAGTATGCCTTCGGCATATGTTATTACTGTTGATGACCAACAACGCAATAATAGATGTGTCATTTGTGCATCTTCTCATGCACTATATCGGTGTATGCATTTTTTGGAAAAAAATCCTAACGATAGACTAGCAGTCGTACAACAGCGTAAGTTATGTCGCAATTGCTTACGTCCTAACCATTCGGTGCGGCAATGCCCTTCTTCTTCAAGGTGTAAAACATGTGGATTGCCCCATCTGAATACTAATGTGCAGTCTTCAGCGATTGAAATTTTACCTCCTCCACCAAATGTGTCTCAGTCGACTAATACACTTTATTGTTCTGCTTGCACAAATAGTTTTAGCAACTCTACGGTTATGCTGTCAAGGGCCGTAGTAGAAATCAAAGATGCTTGGGGAAACTTTCAAAAGGTTAGAATTTTATTAGATACTGCTAGTATGGCTAACTTCATGTCAGAAAAATGTGTCAACCGTTTAGGTTTACGACGTCACACATTTTCGATACCTATTAAGGGTATTAACGATATAACTTCCAGTTCAAATAAAGGTATCATCCAATGCCTGATCAAACCTTGTGGTAAACCTGAGCCTACCTTCACTTTTGAAGCGATTGTTTTGCCAAAGGTCTGCTCCGAACAGCCAAAACTAACTATTGGTACGCAAGGTTGGTCTCATATTAAAAATCTACCCCTTGCAGATAATCAATGCCACATTCCTGGTCCTATTGACATTTTAGTTGGAGCAGAAATTGTACCATTTGTATTAGGTTCTTCTCGGGTTTTCGGCCAACAAGGTTAACCCGTTGCTCTTGAAACCGTTTTTGGGTGGATTTTACAGGGTAAAACTACATGGGTTACTCCAAATACATTACTCAGTTGCCATGCTTCTTTAGAATCTCAAATCGATTTTACACTTAGAAAATTCTGGGAGATAGAGCAACCTCCAGTCTCTAATATTATATCCCCAGATGATTTAAAATGTGAAAATATATACAAACAATCTGTTTACCGAGAACAGTCTGGTAAGTTTGTTGTACCACTTCCTTTTAAACACTCAAATATTCAGTTTGGAGTTACATACACTCAAGCATACCGACGTTTCAAATCACTGGAAACTCTTTATTCAGACTTTATCAAAAAAATTATATTTCCGAAGTTCCGTCTTCAGATTGTCAATCCTCTTCAGCCTATTATTTACCTCATCATTGTATTCTAAAGCCAGATAGCATTTCTACCAAGATTCGAGTAGTATTTGATGCTAGTGCCAAAGATACAAAGGGTATAAGCTTAAACGATACATTATATACTGGTCCTAAGCTTCATCAAGACTTATCGACTATTTTACATACTTTTCGTACATATCCAGTTGTATTCAGCTGTGATATTAAACAAATGTACTGTCAAATTTATATTAAGTCTGAACATAGAAAATATCAAAGGTTTCTCTGGCGCTTTTCAAACAAAGACGCAATTAAGGAGTATACCCTTAATGTGATAACTTTCGGAGTCTCTTCAGCTCCATTTTTGGCTCTTAGAGCATTGAAAAAGTCAGCTACTCTTGAACAAAAAATTTGATTTGAATTAGGAAAATGGACAAGTAATCATCCTGCACTATTATCAGCTGTTCCTTTAACAGATGCTCAAATACCTCTTACTTTTGATAATGAAGGTCCCAGATTCGTAAAACTCCTCGGATTGCAATGGAATCCCGGGTCAGATGTTTTTTCTTATAAATTCACTTCTATTGAATCAAAATGTACGAAGCGTAGTATCCTGTCACAAACAGCTAGAATATTCGACCCATTGGGGTACATAGCACCCCTAGTGTTTATGGTCAAATATATCATTCAATTGCTTTGGTTATCGAAATTGGGATGGGATGATGAAACCTCTGATGACATTGTTGCACTTTGGGATCGATTCAAATATGAATTACCCAACATATCTCAAGTTCAGTTACCAAGAATGCTTATTTCCAAGACAGTTATTCGACTAGAAATACACTGTTTCTGCGACGCTAGCACGACGGGGTATGGTTGTGTAATTTATTTCAGATATATAACCTCTGATAATCAGATTCAAACTCGCTTAATTTCTGCAAAATCTCGAGTAGCACCTCTTCGAGTAGTTTCATTACCCCGCTTAGAACTTTGTGCAGCATATCTGCTTACAGAGTTATTCAACTTTATTAAGAATTCATATGCTAAGCGTTTAACTTTTAACTTTGTGTACGCTTGGTCAGATTCGCTAGTTACTCTTGCGTGGCTTTCTTCTTCACCTCATCAGTGGAAAACGTTTGTAGCTAACAGAGTGGCCTTTATTCAAGAGACAGTATCTATGTCCTCTTGGAGATATGTTCCTTCTGAAATTAATCCGGCCGATTGTGTTTCTCGTAGTTTATGTCCATTGCAATTACTCGAACACAAATTGTGAGGGCAGGGTCCCGATTTTCTATTGCTGAATCCAGAACATTGGCCCAAACAACCTACGATTCTTGTAGACAAATTTCCTGAAATAACTCAGGAAGAAAGGAAAACAACTTTATGTATTTCAGTTGAATATCCATCCGTTATTAGTGATTTACTCTCAAGATTTTCTTCTCTAAAAAAAATTCAGCGAATACTCGCTTACGTTTTCTTTCAATTATGCGAAAAACCGAACGCATTCATAAGAAGATAAGTATAGATTTCTCTGAAATGGATACTGCATTTCAAATCATAATTTAAGACGTTCAAAAGGAATGATTCAACAATATTATTCGCAATTGCGAACAAGATACTACCCTGCCCAAACATTTCAGAAAATTAGCACCTTTCATAGATAAGCTAGGTATTCTCAGGGTGGGTGGTAGGTTCAGACAATCATCTCTTTCTTTCGACGCTAAGCATCCTATTTTGTTGCCTTAAAACCATCGTTTTACTGATCTCCTCATAGAACAGATTCATCGGGAAAATCTACATCCTGGTTTAAAAACGTTACAAAATTTAATGCTACAACATTTTTGGATAATTTCTTCTCGTAATGCAATTTTTGAATGTATATCCAAATGTATAAAATGTTTTCGGTCCAAACCTCGATCTTACCTACCGTTCATGGCTGATCTTCCCTCGTTTCGGGTGTCTGAAATGGAAGCATTTTCTCAAGTTTCACTAGATTATGCTGGACCGTTTTCAATTACGATGGGAAGATATCGAGGGGCAAAGGTATCTAAAGCATATATATGTTTATTTGTTTGTGGCGCAACCAAGGCTATTCACCTAGAACTTTCGTCGGACTTATCCACTGATACGTTTCTTGCAATTTTTCGACGTTTCATAGCCCGTAGAGACCGAGTGTCCGATATTTATTCTGACCACGGCACTAATTTGAAAGGCGCTTACAATCAATTAACTTTTTTCGCTCAACAAGCTTCTGAGAAGCTTTCAATCAAATGGCATTTTAACCCACCTGGAGCACCCCATTTCAATGGACTTAGTGAAGCAGGTGTAAAATCAGTTAAAACGCACTTGTATCGAGTCATAGGGGACCAACTTATGACTTTCGAAGAGCTTTCTACACTTTAACTCAAATTGAGGCACTCTTAAATTCACGTTCCTTAACGACTATTAGCGAAGATCCCAACGATCTTGCACCCTTAACTCCAGAACAGTTTCTGACCATGGAGCCCCTTTCATCCTTTCCGGAACCACATTTATCTCATGTTCCAATTAACCGTTTATCACGATGGTATATGTTACAAAAATGCATATCGATTTTTGGAAACGCTGGAGCCAAGAATATTTGCATACGTTACAGCAGCGTAGTAAGTGGACTAAATCAGTCCCAAATATAACATTAAATACGTTGGTTCTAATAAAAGATGAACAAAGGTCTCCTCTAAATGTGTCTCTTGGATGTGTAGCGAAATTACATCCCGGAAAAGATGGGATAATTAGAGTAGTAACGTTAAAGACGCAAAATGGTACATTACAGCGTCCGGTTGTCAAGGTTTGCCCATTGCCAGGGCAATAACTTGATTAATAATTTACCGTTTTTTTAGTATTTTTAATTTAGTAGAATTCTTGATAGTTTTTTTTATATGCTTAATTTGATTACAGCGGAAAAAACAAGCTTGTTTTTGGTGGGTGGAATGTTCAATACTCTATAATAATTTTAAATTTCTGTTTCCCAAATTAAAAATGTATATGACATATTTGCAAGGACAGGCTGTATAGTCAATTTAGAAGTACTGCCACGGCGACGAAGGAGTAGAACAGATTAATACCGACATCGATAGAGTATACGTCGATACAAAAATTTAGTTACGGTCTACGACCTAATAGTTTTAATGATAACACATATTTACGGGGTTTTCGCGCTGTGCATCACTGATCTAGACACAAACAGCAGAAGGGCGCCCTTTATAAGTGAAGACCAGGAGAGTGGTAAGTGCTGCTATTTTTTCTATACATCTGTCTTTCAATCTACAGTCCATTTTTATACGTTTTTCAGAAACTCTGGTGTTTCACACGAAACAATCACTGACCACAGATAACTTATACAAAATGCTAAAGTGACACTAGCTAACAATGAACTCTGTTTTTAACGTAAAGAAATTCCTATATATTAAAGTGAAATATTAATAACAGGAAAATGAACAAATAAAATTTTGTATATAAATGCCCATTTGCAACCAAAAAGAATTATAATGCTCATAGTTACATGATATTTAAATTCATGATAAAAACAATATTGATAAACGAAACTATTAACATATAGTTGTGTGTTGCACACACGTGAGTCAATTATAAAAAAATATTATTCATTCGTAACATAAATTTTAAAATAAAAACCAACTTCTATAATTGTATTTTCCCGATTGCTATAACTTTTGACAAACCCTGTATACGATAAAGTATTTTTTTTTGACAACGATTAAAAAAGCAAATAGACATGAATAGTATTATATATAAAGTGACAGCTTTATCAATATTTAGATTAAGTGTAAATAAAGTGACATTAGTGCAATCGCGGAGGTATTTTCGAACGGAGTGAATAATTGAAAAAGAACAAGACGCGGATAAATAGTTTTTTTAAAAAACAATAACTGTTTACAAGTTAACAAAAGAGGATCGAAAAAAACAGAAGGAGGTTGTTGATTGTTGAGCGTCGAGAGAGGGTTGTTAGGTTGAGAAGGTGGTATGGAATGATGTGAGAACGAGAATAAAATAATACAATTAAGTTAAAAAAAATCATAATTAAAGGACAAAATTTTGATTTTTTACTGTGACAACGTCATTGGCAATAAATGGAATGATCCAGTTTCCAATAACTGAATATCAAATAAAAAAAAAAACTTTTCAATAATCGTCTACTAGAATTTGGTAAGATAATTTAATTTTTACCTTATTTGTTCCTGGCTATGGTGATATTTTCCTCGTAGCAGAAATTACTTACATTGAAAGTAATCCGAATATGATAAACTTTTAACTCCTCGTCGAATAGAAAAGCTGATACATTCTGTTCATCACAAGTTTCATTGAACTGAAATGAGTGGAAACACAAGACTTTTGTTATCTTCAAGCTCTTGAATTTCTGTATATACTCACAAACATTTGGTTTCTGGAATTATTATTTAGGTTAGGTATAATATTATGAACATATCTTTTTGAATTTACCTAGTTATTTAAGAATAATCAATTTCCACTATCCTACTAATTCAATTTAATCCCAAACAACGACGAAATCACTCACTGATTTTATTATTAAGGACTAAATATATTAATAAACTTTGAAACTATTACTTCCAAACATCCATTTACGATTCACAAGCCATATCTCTGGTCACATGACGACGATTCACAGCGCCAATATCATTCTTCTGGTTTAAAATGTTAGAGGTGGGAATTGATTGCGGGTTAACGATGATATCATGGTTACACGGTATTTATTAATTATTTTTTTTGTTATTTTATCATAATAATTTCACTTAAAACATTTAACTATGAGAATTATATATAGATGTTTGTAAATAATTATGTAATTTGTTCTGACTTTATCGTCAGTAAGTTTTTAGGGAGAAATGTTAAGAAATACATAGAATTTTTGATTAATTAAACAAAACTACATTCAAACCTCCTTGTTTACCTTCAAGTGTTCTCAAAACCTATCAGTTTCCTGTTACTGTTCAACGCTAGTGCCGGACACACCCCTGAGATCTTAAAAAAAAGGAATAAAGCTTTTGGTATTAATATTTGAACTTGCATTAGGTACGAAATCGCTCTGTTTATAATAAGCAGACCATGCGAGTTCTGGCGCCCATAATAAATAAAAGGAAATACAATGATTAACAAATTTAATATTCATAACAAATAATAGAAAATTCCACAACAATATTGCAACTTGATAATAACATAATAATTAAAATAATCATCATCGCAATTTTTTTAAATACAACCTGTAACTCAAATTAAAATACAGTACAATATATTATTAAAAACCAAACCTAAACATAAATATAAACAGCCAATGATCTCCGTCGACCTTACTGCACTTAAATTATTTATCGTTGAACCGCGTTTATTATTATATTTACAATTCCTATTCCGATTAGAACGATAACCTTCCTACAATTTGTTAACGACCTTCAAGTTCACTGCCCGCTGACAATACTTAACATTAAACTAACTAAATCTAATAGTGACTTTTCGGGTCGTCACAGTGCTTTCCTATTTCTCTGGGCCTGTGTAGAATGAGCTTTATTTATCCAGATATTGCTGCCCTTGAATTTCCTTGTCGCTCTCAATATTTCCATTTTTTTGTCCCATTTTTTTACTTTGATTAGTATCGGTCTCTTCCTATTTCTTTGAAAGGATCTTATTTTCCTCACCTTCCCGGCATCAACATTTGATTCCACCTTTATTCCTGCTTTTCCCAATATACTCTCTATATTTGCTTTGATTTGGTCTGGGTTTTCATCTTCTTTATCTTCTATCCCTTGAATTATGATATTATTCCTTTTTAGCTATCTTTCTAACATTTTTATTCTTTCTTCTTTAGTTTTCATCTGCTGCTTGATTTCTTGATTTCATTCTCTCAATTTCTCATTTTCTTTAAATACATTTTCAATTTTATTTTCAATTGCTGCAATTTTCTCCGTAAGAAAGTTGAAAATTTCCCTTATTTCCTCTATTTCTCCCATTTCTCCAGCTTAATTTTATCGGTATTGTGTCTCGTGTACGCTACCGCCGATGGCTTACTCAGTTAAATTTTACAAATAACAAAAAAAGCCGTTGTAATTAGAATTTGATGTAATAATTTCAGATTTTGCATCAACGATTCGTCACGGCATTTGTGAAAACTCTCTTTAGGCAACTTTTCAATCCACACATATGTTTTCAATTAACGAACGGTCAGGATGTTGATAGATTATTCTCGGAACTAGATTTAGTTCGGTGGCTTATTTTATGTAAATGTTATTATTCCTCTTTTATGTCGTCGATAAATAATGACCTTTCTAAAATGTTCATTTCTCGACCATCATCTCTTTGTTTTATTCGATCTCCAACAAACCGGTTTTTATTTCCACCGTTGAGTGTCCATATAAAAAGGAGTATTAATGGAAACTTTATTTCTTCGACCTTTTGTTATCGAGTGACTTCTTTTATTATCCTTTTACGAGAAATCATTTATAGACCCACATTGGAAATCCATACGTGGGCAATAAAATAATATACTTGAGTATATAGATTTATTTTTTTCGAAAAAAAACTCTATCCCCTTTTGATCCCTGGTAACAATTCAATTAGTATGTTATAATACAGTAGCGTGCGTATTGATTTTTGAGACGGATAAGCATTATCTAACCAATTAGTTGAATATTCTATACTAGTTAACTCCTTAGAACATTGAAGGAATGGTAATATTTCAACACAATTTTTCTTTAATCTTGTTAGTTTGTGAGATGCAAGCTGATTAAAGGTGCGGAAAAATGCACATTTTATTACATATCTTCGGAAGGAGTATTCTCTGATGATGTGATGCTTATAGCCAGTAAAGAAAAACAATTACATCTCTTCACCACGCTCAATTCCACCAAGTCATGATATAGACTTTCTCAACTTGTCTTTCTCTCAGTAGAAACTTATTGCTACGGTAAAATCGAACAAAAATTCTGCTACTGATCCTGGTGACTTTCGATATATTTTCCTTAAAAAACTTGATATCTTAGGTCAACACAAACTCATGGAACTGTTCAACTTAATTTAGACCTCTAACATGTTTCCAATTCTCTGGCGACTATCCATTTTAATGATAACATCTACTCAGTCACCAACCCCTATAGGCCAATCTCACTAACTTATACAATGAGCAAAATCATGGAAAAAATGATGAAGAGACTGATATGGTATTTAGATAAATATAACATTATATCAAAAGACCAATCTGGGTTTCGATGCATAAGTCAACAAATTGGTAATATTACAGACTCATATCTACAATAAACAGAAATATTACACTTGAGAAATTAATACAGCAGAATATGAATGGGAATACATTTAATTTTATCAAAATCTTTTTATCGCTAAAATCCTTTAAACTATCTGTTAGTGTTTGACGTTCCCATTATTTTGTTAATTGGATTGTAAAATGCGGGAAGTCATCAATCTCTATTATTTCCAATTCGAAGGTACAATCGCACATTAGCGATAATAAATAAATGAAACTCAACGTTTCTAGCTAATTCCACAATATAATGAAAAATAGAAATTTTTAATATTATTCATTATATTGTGGAATTAGCTAGAAACGTTGAGTTTCATTTAAAACACTAATATGAGTAGATTCCACGAAGTAAGGGTCGAGACAGTTAATTTTTTTTGTTTAAATCAATTAAGTTCTTGTATCAATTTCACTTGGTATATTAACGGTATGCTACATGTGGTTCATCTTGCGACACAACTAAGAATATTACTGATTATTTGAATGTACTATAAATTATTTAGACACATTATGATATTATTAAATGAATGTAAATATGCTAGTAAAAAAGCCTCTTGGCTATTAAAAGAGTACCATTTTGTACGAAGGTTGACTGGGAAGTTTGTATGAAGGATGACTGGGAAGTGGTGAAAAATTGGGTCTTATTCATATTTATGTGTGGGTGAAGAAGTGGGAATTCATGTGATATGGCGGGGAACATTGACCAATGGGAGGCGAGAGTTTAAAATGTAACGGACAGACACAGCGAGTGAAAGATACACGCTGAGGTCGGTTTTTCTTGCTTGAAAAAATTTGTTTGTTGCAGATAAGGGAGCTTAGACGATAGTTTTTGTGAAGTGATAAGGTTTAAACTGATGTCGGTGCTTTGAAATATTAAGTGGAAAAAATTGGAAAGCAATAATTATCTGTATTTCTTGTATTAAAATAATGTTAAAATACATTTTTGCGTCTTTAAATGAAATATTGAATATTTGAGAAGAATGATATTTCTGTGTATGATGTGTGCAGGATATATAAATTATGTTAAACAAGGAGAAGTTAAAGTAAAGATTACAGGAATAATTTGATTGTTAATTCAAATTCGTACAGTTAGTGATATTTTCATCAACATTTGATCAAATCGACTGAGTATCTCAAAGCTCTTTACTCAGTCCAACCCTTTTCAACCTTTTAACAAATTGTTTCGCAGTCTTACTTTTTGTAGTAAGAGTTTGAAATGCGGTATGAAGTTATATCGACATAAATCTTGAAGGACCAGCCACGGTGATGTGGCAAACGTTGTTTTCTTGTACGTTGATTTTAAATGAAGTATAAATTAAATCCAATATGCACTTTCACTGGCTTTTATTCAACTTTTCATATGATTGTTGTTTATTTGTGGAACAATTAAGATGTAGCACTGAATATAATGACACTACTTGATTATGTTTATTGCTTATAGAAAATTTGATTAAACCGGTCAATTTGCCGGGTGACAATGAAAATGTAACTACCTTTTGGTACGATGGGTGACTGAGAAGTGAATAATTGTTGGGTTGTAGCTGTATTTATGAGACGCTCAAAGTGGGTGTGATTAGGGGAGATCATGTAGAAAATTGGCCAATGGGTGATGAGATTTTAAACTCTAACCGTCATAAACGACTGTTGAGTTGGGTATATGCTTGGTCGTTTTTTTGTCATGAAAAAAGTTATTTTCGTTAGATAAGGAAAGCTTTTAAGATAGTTTTTGTATGGATAGATAAGGTTAACTTCGATATTTGAGGGCTTTGAAGTGGTTTTTTTTATGTGAAAGGGACGGTAAATGGATATTTCCGTAGCTAAGGAAATATTGAAGAGATAAGAAGAATGATATTTTGTTTATAATATATACGGAATGCCTAAATTTTGGTATACGGGGTGATGATGAAAGTAATAATTGCAGGAAGAATTTGAGTGTGAATTCAAATTGGTACAGCAATACTGTAACAACCCAAAACAGATAGTTTTTAGATATTACAGTTTAAAGTTTTATTGTTGTGTGTAAAATATTTACCTTTCTTTAGTATTGATTTTTATGCATTGTTTACATCAGTATAAGTTGAAATACAAAATAATACCTTTTTGTGATGAGTTAATCCTGTCTTCTATATAAAAAAATGTAAAATTTGATTTTATTTCGTGTTGTATTGCTCTTTTATCAATTCTTAATTTTAGGAATTTTGTGATATTATTTTGAGATAGTACAGTTTCGTTCTGATACCAGATGAATATTAAATAACTACATTTAGAATCAACAAATTTATTACAGTCAGTAAAAATAGAGTTTTTTTAAAAACTATTTTTAAATACATTTCACTTTTAGATAATACATTAATAAGTTTTAATTTACACCTCTTCCTCCATTTCTTCACGAGGTTCTTTGTTAACTTTCAAGTACTTATATGAATCACGCAAAGCTGCTGGTTCATTTATTGTTGGACAATTCTATAAGATCCGCTTTTTTCACGCTGGTGATACCAGGAGTTTCTTTATAGAGGGGTACTAAATCTGCATCACATTGATACTCTTTAGGCGTTTATCAATTTTAAATACCATAAATCAGTGGCTCTCAAACTTTTTTCGTGACGGAACCCTTTTGGAAAGCGAAATTCTTGACGGAACCCTACAATAAAACAATTGTTTTTGAAAATGTATTATTTATTATTCAGCATAGTAAAAGTACAAGTTACAGTTACTACTTATTACTTACTTTACTTAGTAAATTACTATGTATATAACAAGTATAATAATAGGAGATAATAAAAAGAAAAAAATCTAACTAATGAGAGTTACGAAACTGTTTTTCATTATTCATCAACTGGTTGATGTCAGGTTTGATAGAAGACAGTTGAATTCTCATATCAGGTTCGGCGTTCATTCTACTGCGGTATTTTGTTTTCGTGGCTGCATAGGCTGAAAATCTTGTTTCGCACAAATATGTTGTTGGGAACGGGAGAAGAATATTCAGAGCCATTTTGGCAAGCCTTGGATATTCATCATGAATTCTGCACAAAAAATCGTTGAGAGGCATATAACTCGTACTTTCGGGCTTTTGCAAGTTGGGTAAAAATAATTGTGAATCCATGAATTCAATTTTCTTTTTGTTTTCTGTTCTTCGAGAAAATACTTCTCAAAAGATGCGCGTATCGAACTGAGATATTGGACCAATTCTTCAAATACATCAAATTGAAACATTTATGAGTCGTTAGCGCTAACAAACTCACTGAGTGACGTAAACCTTTCTATTTTTCACTTATATATATAGGCATAAGACAGGCCCTAGGGCCTATAGCCGTGTAAGAATTTTCCATCTGTATCTATCGCTTGCTACGCTTTTCCAGTTCCGTATTCTCTTTTCCGCGACGTCCTGCATTACGGCTTCTTTCCACTTTCTTCTAGGCCTACCTCTCTTCTTCTTTCCCTCTGGTCTTTTCCATGCTACTTCTTTTACATCTCTTGACTGTTCCATCCGTTCTAAGTGACCTAACCACTGCAGTCTTTTTGATTGGATTACTTCAATTATTGTTGAGTCATTGCATAGATCATACAACTCCTTATTTGTGCGCCTCTCCCATCCTTCTTCAGTTTTTTTTCCGCCATAAATTTTCCTTAATATCTTCCTCTCCCAGATTTCGAGTTTGGATTTCTGCTTCTTATTCATAACCCATGTTTCACATCCGTATAGCACTGTCGGTCTTAATATTGTTTTATAAATTCTTTTCTTTGTTGCTCGTGTGACTTGTTTTGATCTCAAGATTTTGAGTAATCCTCCAGCACATATATTGCCCTTGGCCAGTCTAAGATCGATTTCTGCTTCTTCCTCACATTTATCATTTATTAGGACACCTAGATACATATAGTTCTTGGTTTCCTTTTTCACTTACCAACGCAAATAATCCAAAAATCTAAGTTTCTTTTGAAGGCCGTTATTTTGTTACAGGCCTGGAACACTGTTGTCTGTTTACCTTGCAATGATAAATTTAATTCGTTAAATTTTGAAAGATATCCACCTTAAAAGACAGTCGGAACCACCAAGTTTTATCATACAAACGATCTTTCAAATTAAAAGAAATATCTGAAAGAAACATTTGTAACTCGGCTCTAAGTTCAAATAGGCTTGTTAAAGCTTCACCCCGAGACAACCATCGCACTTCTGTATGGAGCAACAGTGTTTTATGTTTGCTGCCATAATCTTCACATAATAATGAGAGCAATCGGGATTGTAGTGGTCGTGATTTGATAAAATTAATTATTTTTACTGCTTCATTCATAAATAATTTTAAACTTGACGACATTTGCTTCATCGCATGTGCTTGTCTATACAGGATACAATGGCTGGAAATACAACTAGGCGCCTTATTTTTTATTAGTGACACTGCTCTTGCTGTTTTGCCCGTCATCGCCTTGGCCCCATCTGTACAAATATCAATGCAATCGTTCCAACTTTTTCAATTATGAAATACATTTAATCTCTTGCACTTTGTGTGTGACCAACAATAAAGTATTTGTGTGTTATAGTTGGAATATCGAGCTTTTGTACTGCATTGCAATAATCAATTTGTTTTTATTTTGGCCGCTACAGTTATCAGAATCAAATACACCCTTTTCTACGACTATTATAGAATTTCTATATACCGACGTAGTTTTTGATTATGGAATAGCTTCATTCTAACCCTAGGGCAAGAATATTCATTCTTGCCCTTGATATGGAATGAATACTTGTGACGCTGTCTAAATGTGACGGTTTATTTGATGGAAATAGAAAATAGGCTTGTTCTGTTTTCTACACCAGCTGCACTATGCAGAGTAGAAGTCGTGCAGTAGTATCAAAAATGCTTAAAAAATCTTCCAGTAAACGTAAAATGACTAATATGGTCGTTAAGTATTGTTTGTTAGAGCCAGAAGTACAGCAAAAGTGTATTTTGTGGTACTTTTTAAGAAGAAAATAGAAAACGCTATTTAACAACAATTGCCAACTATCAAAAATGTCGATGTAGCTATCAAATTCCTTTTTAGTGTTTGATACTACTACTACTCCAGAAATTATATATATTGATTTGTTTTTTATTTGATAGTCGTAGAAAAAGTAAAGTCTAAAACACGGGTGGAATTAAAAATTCTACACTCGTAGAATCGTTTCCCTCGCCTATGACTCGGGAACCAAATCTTTCTACTCGTGTAGAATTTTGTTCATCCCACCTTTGATGTAGACTATTATTTTCTTGGCAACTTTCTTTCAGATAATCAAATACATGAGATGTTATCTCAGCAGACCCTTTTTTGAGACACCTTCATGCCAAATATAACAATTTCCTTGCTGAGAAGTAGCATCTTAGATCTTAAAATTGAACACATTTAGTTTACTTTTCTGAAAGAAGGCGGCTATTCTTCCACGAGGTAGTTGTAGAACAGCTTGTAAATCATACACAGCTACTAGTGTTTTTGAGTCTGGCTGACGGCTTAATAATTTGACTTCTTTTCGGATCTAGTTAATTATTTTTTTCCAGATGAGCTTCTCACAATTCTTTCATTTTTTCTTGTTCTTAATTTATACTGGTATTATATTTGTAACACAAAAACCCAATGTTAAATTCAGTGTTAAAGACTTGTTCATACTTCCATTTTTTGGCAGGTGATAGTTATTTTCAACACATTATTTTACATAAAGCCTGCACATCTCAGCAATGTTTAAATCTTCATCTATAAATTATTTTGTAGTATTAGCTCTACAATAATAGGACTCACATCTCTTAAATGTGTTGATGTGGTCTTTGACACCCTGGATTATTTTAGCATCAATCTGTGGTTGGTGACGATGTTTTCCGCGACCGTCTTTCTCAATATAGTAAAAACCAAATAAAGTTGCGTTTACGTCATCATTGTGAACATTTGTAGCGTTGTCAAAGTGTTCACGAAATATGGAAATTAACAGAAAATAACTGAAGTCAACAAAAAACGTAAATGTAGAAAATTTCACAATATTATAAATGAAAACTACAAAATTATCGATAGTTTGATAGTTTTCGTTTAATATAGTGTGGAGTTTTTTCATTTACGTTTTACTTTTCCGCCCAACCTTTCTATATGCGAGAAAAGTATTGGTTTACCCCAAATACACCCTTTTCTACGACTATTATAGAATTTCTATATACCGACGTAGTTTTTGATTATGGAATAGCTTCATTCTAACCCTAGGGCAAGAATATTCATTCTTGCCCTTGATATGGAATGAATACTTGTGACGCTGTCTAAATGTGACGGTTTATTTGATGGAAATAGAAAATAGGCTTGTTCTGTTTTCTACACCAGCTGCACTATGCAGAGTAGAAGTCGTGCAGTAGTATCAAAAATGCTTAAAAAATCTTCCAGTAAACGTAAAATGACTAATATGGTCGTTAAGTATTGTTTGTTAGAGCCAGAAGTACAGCAAAAGTGTATTTTGTGGTACTTTTTAAGAAGAAAATAGAAAACGCTATTTAACAACAATTGCCAACTATCAAAAATGTCGATGTAGCTATCAAATTCCTTTTTAGTGTTTGATACTACTACTACTCCAGAAATTATATATATTGATTTGTTTTTTATTTGATAGTCGTAGAAAAAGTAAAGTCTAAAACACGGGTGGAATTAAAAATTCTACACTCGTAGAATCGTTTCCCTCGCCTATGACTCGGGAACCAAATCTTTCTACTCGTGTAGAATTTTGTTCATCCCACCTTTGATGTAGACTATTATTTTCTTGGCAACTTTCTTTCAGATAATCAAATACATGAGATGTTATCTCAGCAGACCCTTTTTTGAGACACCTTCATGCCAAATATAACAATTTCCTTGCTGAGAAGTAGCATCTTAGATCTTAAAATTGAACACATTTAGTTTACTTTTCTGAAAGAAGGCGGCTATTCTTCCACGAGGTAGTTGTAGAACAGCTTGTAAATCATACACAGCTACTAGTGTTTTTGAGTCTGGCTGACGGCTTAATAATTTGACTTCTTTTCGGATCTAGTTAATTATTTTTTTCCAGATGAGCTTCTCACAATTCTTTCATTTTTTCTTGTTCTTAATTTATACTGGTATTATATTTGTAACACAAAAACCCAATGTTAAATTCAGTGTTAAAGACTTGTTCATACTTCCATTTTTTGGCAGGTGATAGTTATTTTCAACACATTATTTTACATAAAGCCTGCACATCTCAGCAATGTTTAAATCTTCATCTATAAATTATTTTGTAGTATTAGCTCTACAATAATAGGACTCACATCTCTTAAATGTGTTGATGTGGTCTTTGACACCCTGGATTATTTTAGCATCAATCTGTGGTTGGTGACGATGTTTTCGCGACCGTCTTTCTCAATATAGTAAAAACCAAATAAAGTTGCGTTTACGTCATCATTGTGAACATTTGTAGCGTTGTCAAAGTGTTCACGAAATATGGAAATTAACAGAAAATAACTGAAGTCAACAAAAAACGTAAATGTAGAAAATTTCACAATATTATAAATGAAAACTACAAAATTATCGATAGTTTGATAGTTTTCGTTTAATATAGTGTGGAGTTTTTTCATTTACGTTTTACTTTTCCGCCCAACCTTTCTATATGCGAGAAAAGTATTGGTTTACCCCAAAAAAAGTTGGAATTTTGAAAATTTTTTCTGAGTTATTTTTACGTTTTCCATCAACAACAACACGGAAAAACGGTTTTTAGAAAAAAAATCCTGTGTGTATGTCGTCGTCGTTGTCGTCGGCCACTTTTCCTTACATGTCTTGTTAGCACGATACAGCCTCCGGAGTGCAATAAGTCAGCAATTTTATGATTTATTATTGTTAAGGACATGTCACAGATGAACCCTATTGATTTTCAGTTCACCAGAGCCAGTACAACGGGTGCTATGGTACTTGAAGTACGACATTTTGTCATTTTTTGAGAAATTTCAGTTTGTTAGCACGATACAGCTTCCGAAGTTCAACAAGTCACCAGTTTTGTGATTGAATATTATTCAGGATATCAGACTGATGAACCCTATTGATTTTCAGCTCATCAGAGCCAATACAACAGGTGCTACAGTACTTTAAGTACGATATTTTTGTTATTTTTGGAGAAGTTTCAGTTTGTTAGCGCGATACAGCCTCCGGAGTATATACAAGTGACCAATTTCATGATTGGATATTATTCAGAGCGTCTCAAAGATGAACCCTATTGATATTCAGCTCACTAAAGCTAGTACAACGGGTACTATGGTACTTGAAGTACCGAATTTTTGTCATTTTTGGAGAATTTTCAGTTTGTTAGCACGATACAGCCTCCAAAGAGTATACGATTGATCAACTTTATGATTGAATATTGTTCAGGGTATCTTACAGATGTACGCTATTGATTTTCAGTTGACTAGAGCGAGTACAGCGGGTCCTATAAATCCAGACATACTAACTTTTTGGTTATTTTTGGAGAAATTTCGGTTTCTTAGCACGATACATCCCCCGAAGTGTATACAAGTAACAATTTTATGATAGAACATTGTTCAGGGCCACAGATGCGGAAAAGTTAGTTTTAATCTTTAAAACCGTTTATTTTGTTAATTAAATTTATGAATAGATTTCACATAGTAAGGAATTCTAGAATCAAAGTGGTAAGGTTATTACTGACTTACCAAATCTTTTAATAAATAAAAATACAAGCAATAAAATAAAATATGTTTAATAATGAACGTATTATTAAAGGCAAACACTAACATTAAACAAATCAACATATTGTGAAATGAAACTAGGCAGATTCAAATTCTTGTTCATTTTCTTCATCTGATTCAACATCAGTGTCACTCTCTTCACTATTAAAATTTATAACTATCGAAATTGACTGTCTCGACCCTTACTTCGTGGAATATGCTCATATTAGTGTTTTTAAATGAAACTCACGGTCTCTAGTTAATTCCACAATATAATACAAGTTATTGAAATAAATACTGTTTGGTTCTCGGCTGCCCCAACACATCCAAGAATGCGCCGGAAAAATGGTTTACTAATGTGCCCTCTGACACTAAAATAAGAAAAGTTTGGCAGACAGCAATGCGTCGTGAAGTTTTTGTATCTAACAAATCGCATGTGTATTGATGTTAAGATCATTTTAAAGTAAGTTATGGTATCTTTATACAGTAACATCATTATAAAAATATTGAAAATATTTCCCGAAACATAATCTCAAAAGACGTACTCTCGCGTAAATAGGTATGTAAAATAAAGATATTCTACCAAAATCCTTATTTTACGAAAGCTCGTGATTAGCTAAAAGAATAATAATAATTTCATAAATAATAACCTAAACGTGATTTTAAAAAAAATTCGTTGGAGCTGAAATAAATTAAATTAATAAAAAATTTCTACTTTCTGCTATTTCTTTATTTCATCTAACGGTTTAAATATATTTAATAACAAAATTTGTATATTTTTCAAATTACTGATAACTTATAAGCTCTAGCGTTTAACACAAATCATTTGTTTTAGGTAGAGGAAGATATAGAAAATTATATGCACATTAAAACAATGAAGAGTGGAAAAGTTGAACTAAAACCTGGAGTAGTACCGAGATTTTTTGACTGTCAAAAAAATAGTCTCAACGCATAGTTCGAAGCCACGGTCACAGTTTTTACAAACCAAAGCACAACAATCTGTCATTACGACATTGTTAAGCTCGGAAAATAGAACCTCTGAAGAGAATCAAGTAGACGAAGAAAATCAAATGGATATCGGACGAATGGAACCTATATCTCGGGAAATAGGGGTTCAGGCTTGCATTAAGGCTTATGTACGTTCCAAGGCGATTCAATGCGGTGGCGAGGGGTTTTCTTCACCAAAAATGACTAAAAAGAGAAAACGCACTAGCAAAGAAATCGCGAATGGAAAAAGATGGAAAACCCATTAACGAAGAGTTTTCAGTATCCACTAGCGGTTCTTGTTTTACATTTACTTCGTCAGAATTAAGTTTGTCAGATCCGAATTACTTACTTCATCTAGACAATAACAGTTCAGAAGAAATACAGCAGAAAACAGTTGACTTGATAGAAAAAAATCCAAAGCTTTATTTGGGAGTTCCGAGTAATTCATTATTTGTTGTGGACTTGTTAATTAAAAAATGTGAGCTGGACAAGCTTGATATCTTTTTAACATTAAAAAAGATCAGACTGAATTTACCTTATAGGATATTAGTAGACGATTTTGGGGTGCCACTTTCCAGAGTATGTAGCATTATACAAAAAACTATACAGTTATTAGCCGGTAACCTTTACCCATTTGTGCAATGGATGCCCTTATCTGAAGTTAAGAAAAAACTTCCTATTCCCTTCAGACGCAGATATAAAAATGTGCAATGTATTATAGACTGTTTTGAATTTTCGATTCAAAAACCAAGTGATCGGATTTTACAGAGTCTTACTTGATCGGAATATAAAGCTTGCAATACAATGAAATATTTGATTGCATGTTCACCAGATGGCTTAATATCTTATATTTCTTTTGGTTTTGGAGGTAGAACTACAGACAAGATGAATGTTGAAGAATCGACATTTTTACATTTATTAGAACCAGGTGCTGAGGTAATGGCAGATAGAGGCTTTAAGCATCTTGAAGATATACTTGCAACTAATAAAAATAAACTAGTTAGGCCGCCATCAGTTTTATCTGGACAAAAAAATTCTAAGGAAGAAGTTAAGGAGGCAAAACGAATTGCTAGCTTGAGAATTCACGTAGAACGAGTAATATCTAGAGTAAGGGAGTTTGCCATTCTTCAACCACATGCTACGATTAACTTAAATTTAGTGAAATACTTGGACCTAATAGTGCAAATAGTTTGCGGAATAATAAACACACAAGCCTACCTAATCAAATAAAATATATTTTACATTATTTTATTAAATATGTTTTCGTTCAAAAACTTTTGTAGTTTTTGCATTATAAATTCAACCCGTTCTTCATGATACCTGCAATACTTAATTGTAATTTCTTTTGAAGTTTCAAAATGCGGATGTGACATAACAAAAATTCCACGTTTTCTTTTACTGAGGTACATTTGAAGTTGATATACACATTTTTCCTTCATGTCACCATCTAAATCTATATAATTTAAACATGATTTTTCGGTTGTTCGGCTCTTAATCTCTACGACAAATTCCTCGTTAATGGCGTCAGGATAAGCACCAACTAGTGGATTTTGTTGCGACAGAAAGATTCCTGTTATAAAAAATGTTTGTCCAGTTTTCATTTCAAGTGATTTTAGGATCTCAGTTCCTAGCTTTAATCCTCGTATCATTGCTTTTGCCTGAAACAATTTTGCTCCTAAGATGCCTTATACTAAGCAACCGTCTAAAACTTCACATTTTGTAACATCAAAAGCTTTTGATGCGGTAATACGCCCATATCTCATTTCCTGCCAAATATTACTATCACTTTGTCCTCGAGTATCGTGTTCCACTTCTAAAATTAAATTGGCGCTCATTTTGGCTTTACAAAATTCAACAAAATTGCATTCTTCAGCTGTCCGGAATTTTTGAAATTAATAGCAAGGCTGTGAATAGATAGATCACTATATTTTTCTGTATTGTAGTAACGCATTAAACTGTTTTCTATTTTTTGCCTTTTAGTTTCGCGTACATATTCATGTAAGAGCGAGTCATCATAATAAGGTTGAATTTTTTTTCCAAAATTAGAGGTTGAAATAAATTTTTTGGTACTCCGTGCTGATGATAATTTTGGTTTCTTCCAATAACAAGTTGTTTCTGTGGGAGAAGGCTCCTCGCTACGTCTATCTAACCACATTAAAAATGCCACTTCGTGCTTACATCCTCCCTCCGAAGCTGGACAATCATGACATTTTGCTTCCACCGCTATCTTATCTATGGTATTAATTGAGCAGTAATTCCTAGATTTTATTTTATGCTCTGGCGTGACGTCACAGTCGGTTCTGCCGCTTTTTGACGGAGCGCAATTTTCAACCTTTAATATCTAAGTAGTGCGGAAAGTTCAGAAGCTGAAAATTTCACCAGTTATTTTAATGATTGAGTTTTATAAAATAACGTAAGAAATCCCGAGAAAATATGTCATTGATAATAAGCCCTTTCTCTTAACGTGAAAGCAGCCTTACTAACAGGCTTAACTGGGGTAAAGGCAAAACTTGTTGACGTAATTTTAAATTAAAATATACTCGGAGTGATGATTCCACAAACTTTCTTTATAAACTGCTAATACATAAACAAGAAATCAGAAGTATCTAGTATATACACTTGCAAAATGAACTATGAAATGATAATGACTTCTATTTATACTAGAAAATACTATACTCGTAGCCTCCGCCTATTAAATCAAGTTACTTGTCATGCAATCAAGGCGCAAGATGCAATTGGGCGGAGCCTATGAGAGTACTAATTTCTAGTATAGGTAGGTAGTATGTGCGCGTAATTTTTATGTCCAGGTTTTAGTTTCCCACGTTTAAATATCCTTCTTATTGTCCATATTTATTCGCTTTTGGAGAATTGAGATACAATTGATTTATTTTATCCTGTCCAAATTCCAATGTCCGCCTATGATTTATTGCGGTTTATTACCTGCAATCGTGCTATCAATATGATAAAAATATATAGTATACAACGAAGACCGTCGAAGCTCACGTGCATCAGCACCTAGTATATTTTGCATGCTTCTTTTACGTGCAAAAATTAGAGCTCCTTCTCGAGCAGTTGCTGCTTTTGCCCATTTTAAATATTCGTTGCTCACACTTACTATGAATTCAGTTGCATTTTTCTCAATATTGTTAGCACAAGTTAATGTTACATTGCACCTATCCCATATTTGTTGAAAAGTGTCCACATTAAGCACAGGGTGACAAGCAACGCTTTTTTTTCAGAAGCAGGAGGCCATCACTCTTGCGAGTAATAAGAGCACCGTAAAGTGCAACCGATAGTTTAGTAGTGGCTCGTTCCATTCGAAAATGATGCTTGAAGTATTTTTCTAAATATTGGTAAAAATAGTCCCCACATAATTTTTGACTCTAATATGATTACTTCGATTTTCTGCATCTTCATCATCTATGCTAGATAAACACTGCTGCTACTGTTGCAAGTTATAGAATTTGGCATAGGTTTCACTCTCAGATTAACAAATAAAATAGATATGTTTGTTTTGATTTTTTTTTACCCAAACATCCAGTCACATTCTAAGCTCACTTGCGGATACTTCCACTGCTTTGCCATATTTACAAAGTCTCTTTAGTTGCAGGAAAAATGAAACTAGAAGTTTAATTGAAAACTTGTTAAAAAGCTATGCAAATAAAAAAAGGCATACTAATTTATACGTTTGAGTCGCTGCTTTTGAAATTAATTAATAATACTTGAATTTTATTTAATAAAGGCAACATTACTCAAAATTTCAGTACCTGTTTAATGTGTCAATAGTAATCTATTTAGTAGTTTTGTCCTTGTGTAATTACCATATAAAGAGAGATGCAAATATCGTCAGAGTGTGATCGACGATCATTTCGAATACGCCGTAGTATTGTAGTAAATAATGTCAAACGTGTTTTTTTATACGAGCGCCATTACGACTAGAGAGTAAACATTTAATTCTTTCGTTTTCATGTATTTTTCAAGACGTTTAGTGACAAAATAAATTTTTAAGTTAATTAATTTAATGTTTTTGGATTATCATGGTTCGATGGTGCCAAGTTTGTCAGAAAAACAGCCGAAATTACCAAGGCCATGTATCTACAATACCATCCCCACTTTTTGTAATTCATACATATTTTCACTACTGGCGTTTAGAATTGTTGGCCGTAAAATAAACGTGTTTATTAATGAATAGCCCCTTCTATGTTTATTGTTACTCTAAGGTTTCACTAATTCTAACTGCAAAAATACAAGTCTGCTGTTACGGTTTGATTTCACCATTAAACATTCATAAATTATAATTCTTATCATTTTAGTATATTCTCGATATATTCAAGTGAAATATCTGGTTGATTTACCCACAACTGACTGTTATTATGCCCAGTTCACGTTCTACTTCTGCAACTCTTTCAACTAAATCTTGATTGAACCTTTATAATTCAGATATCTAGATAATGTTTCGTTTTATGTTAGTTGCATACAGGCAAAACGCATTGTGTTTTGCTAAAATCAACATTCTTTTTTTACGAATCAGATCGTCCAAAGGTAGGGTTTTATAATGAAGGAAATTGTAATTTATTATTTTGAAACAATGCGTGTATACAGGCCTTCACTGTCGTTTCTACACTTTCGGTATTTACCAAGCGGATAAGTTTTTGCCATCTAATGTCCTTTTTATATGATTTATTTTTATCGGGGTCTGGGAGAACGAAATTTGAGGAGAATTTTGATTTCTCTTGACTTCAAGAATTGTGTTCGGCTGGTTGGAAATTTAATACCCCGTCTTTTGTCACTTATTTGTGGATTTTGGGTCCTTTTCTCCAAAGAAATCTTCATGGATGTTCAGTTCTGTACTGGTCATTTGGTTAAATACGTGAAGATTTATCTGAAATTCAGGATTTGAGACCACCGACTACACATTTCTTTGAAACCCCTATAAACCATCCCAGGGGTTTTAAGCACGAGCTACAAGATTTTTGAGCGAGGGATTAGTAAAAGTAGCTTCTGAGTAAAATACAGCTACTTCACTACGTTTCACCAGCTCCCAGCTGTTGGTACTACCCGGCTACGACCGGAAACTTGGTGAACATTTTCTTGCTTTGTGTCTTACCTTCATTATTTTGTTTATATATTTAGGCTTTTTGTCACTAAAATATCTGTATATTCGTACACATTATTATATATATATATATATATATATATATATATATATATATATATATATAGTTCGACTACTTTGTTTTATTTGTTCACCACCAGGCCTCTGCTTATAGATGTTTAGAACTTTTATTATTAATCACTTTTTTTTAATAATTATACCAATATATTTCACTTAAATATTCATATTTTTCTTATATATGAGACGTTAACTGATAGGGAGTTCCAGGACAGCAAGAGAGCATCTGTTTTGGCTCAGCGAAAACAAAACAGTGGCGCCCTATTAACTTAACCCACCCCTACTCTCCGGTATTTGAGATAGCTCGGCATAATTGCACACTCACTTCGCTACAATCTATCAGCTTAACTTTCATTTTATATTTTTCATTTTTCTTTCAATTCTTTCATTTTCATTAATAATTTCTTTAACTTCATAATATTTTTCCTCTCTTCTCGTTAATTAGGCACAAAGAAAGCGCGTGGCACTACCACAGAACTCAAAACAAGAATTAATAAGCAACTTACTAGACTATTTTTTTAATATCGATATCCATTTTATAAAAACAATATCAATAATAATGATTTTAATAATTCAACAGTTAAAACCGGTTGACAGTTGACAATCTGTCGAGTGCAAACTAATTCATTTGTCCTCTTGTCACATTACTATTCAATCCTGATTTAATGTATTAATTAGTGATCATGATTCAAAGTATTTAAGCGAAGGAAACTACCTAATACTAATACTATATTTTGTAGATAATAATTAGTTATATCAATGTTACCAGAAACTTTTTTTCTAATTTTTGCAAACACTGGTTGCAAAAATTCTTAATGAATTAAAAAATATATTATTATTGTAAATTATCACATTTTATTCCAAAAGATACGCCACCCTTGCGCTGCCAGATAGATTCGCGATACGTTAATTCGACGTCTTAATCACGAAACTTCCACGTCTCCTTCAGATGCATACATCTTTTTCCCCCCGTCCGTATTTACCCGTACATTGCAATTACTACACAGACAGCATTTGTTTACTTCCTGTCTATCCTCTGACACGTAAACCGACTTTGATTATAAGGAGGTATGTGAGGGCAGAGACGAAACGCATTACCATGTAATTTCTGAGTGTTGTATCCAGGGCGTCGAGACGGCGACGTCCAAAAGACGTCGTTATATCGTTGTAGGTGGCGGCAGATGACCGACACGATCACGAAGGAATGTTTTTGATCGTGCTCGAAACAGTTCACAGGGCCCATTTTCACGCGATGTCTCACGTTTCCTGTTCTAGTTCTAGTTACGTTTATAAGAAAACTAGGATATTGAGAGTTGAAGCGATATTCAGCTGGTGCGTATACAATGTTGAAAATTTTATTTGGGTCGATTGAAGTTGATCAACAACATTTTAATTCTAGTTCAAACGTAAATTAAGTAGTAAAATGAGTCGAATGTTTAATTGGTTCCATTAAATTGAAAAACGTACGTGGAAGTAACTGTACGATACTTGGTATCTTTTTAGTTTTACTTTTTTTACCATTGACGCTGCAAATTGACTGGGCAAAGGTGATTACCTATCCGCGCCCGTCCAGCTCACACCGGTCGTGCTGCAACGACTAGCCTCGAGGCGAGAAAATCGATTTTCAGGAGAGAGTGCCGCGAATAATGTCGAGAGAGAACTGTCAAAACAGACAGAACGAAAAAAGTCAATTAGAAACTCGTAATAATTTTGAATGCAAAAAGTTAGTCACTCAGTAAGTTATTGTGGTAAATCATGTGTTTTTCACCAGCATTGTAAACCAAGAGAATAAAATAAATAGGTGTAAAATTGACCAAATACCACGTAATTTAAGAATTATTTCTGGTTCCTCACAAAAGGAGTCTGTGAAACCTGAAGGTCAGATTTCGGCCTACAGAACAGGACACGGAAAAGTGGGCAAGGCCGACTCAGGTCCCCAACAGTAACAGAAAATATTCTTGATCACCTTACCTTACTAAACGGCACTGCAGCCTTTGGTGGACTTTGGCCTTCTCAACAATATACTTTCACAGCGTTCTGTATTTTGCCTTTGAACTCCATCCTGACACTTGCATAGTTCGGAGATCATCTGTGACATCGATGTACATGAAGTTTCGAAGGTTCAATAAACGGAATGATTGTAATGTTTTCTTATTCATTTAAAAGGAAGTTCCTCCTGATACTTCTGTGTAACCGGCGCTGGATGTTTAAATCGGCAACTGTACCCATTTCCACACTTCCCGGTCGAATAGAAATAACATGGAACCGTCTTTATCGGGTACTGATAACGGGGGGTACAGCTACAAATTAATATGTGGTAACTGGTGTCTTGGAAGATCACCTCCACCATGTTCCTGATGACTCACCAATCCAACTGCTCTATATATTAGGCATAACCAGTTTCTTCACGTTGTATTCTAACACATGATCTCGAAAGCTTCGAAGCGCTTTCCACACATCGCGGTCGGTGGATCGATCTTGAAATTCGTTTTTCATTACCAGGTATAAGACGTACCGCAAATTGTGTTTGAGTCTCAGTGTCTTGCCAGGGGCTGGAATCTGGTTTTCAAGTTTTTCTAATTACCCAAACTTCTTTCGAAAGACGGTTGCCAACTCTCGTGCGTGTTTGTTACTGGCGGAGGTATTGTGTGCCAGCGAATACTCTTCCGGGAGCGTGAATAAATCTTATCGTTATATTGTACTACCTCCATATCTAGCTTTCCCTATACCTCCATATCTTTCTTTCTTCTTCTTTCTTTTCCTGGCTCTACAACTCTGGGTGAGTCTTGGCCGCATCCACTATCGCCCTCAATCTTCCTGGATCTTGTTCTTCCATTTCCCACTGTTGGACTCCCATTCTAGACACATCTGCTGCGACGGCATATTTCCATGCTTTCCTTGGTGGTCGGCCTATTGATTTTCTACCATCTGGTCTCGCAAGGAATACTGTTTTTAACAATCTGTGGTTCTCTGATCTTAATACAAGCTCTGCCCATCTTATTCGATTAGCCTTTATGTGTCTGACTATGTTCTCATTGCCATACAGTGCTGACATCTCAGCATTGTGGCGTCTTCTCCAGTGTCTTGTTGCCTCATCTCGTTGCGGTCCAAATATAATTCTACGAACTTTCCTTCTTTCTCCTCGTCGGGTTATGCAATCATACTTTGTCCCCTTATTTGAAACTGCTTTCTGTGGCCTACGTGTTGTACCGTTTTTTTCATTCTGTCGCTGGTAACTTGAAGATTCGTTTTTACCAATTCGTGCACACCATCTATCTTTCTTCTCAATTGAATCACGTAATCTGCACTCGCTTGGTCTTCTCCCGGTCGACCAAACCAAACCAAATTCTAGGTCAGAAAGTCGCCTTATTTCGCGTCCAAACTAAAACGTAGAAACTACTTTGGAAAAGTATTTTTCAGTGGTCAATAGTCACAAATTTCCTGGATCACGTGGTTCTCGAAATTTTTTCCTTGATGGCTGTGAACTTCCAAGGGAACTCCATATGGATTGATCAATACACTCGCGCCAGTTGTGGCCTCTTGGTTCGGGATCGCGTAAATTTCCACCCACTTTGTGAAATAATCCATTGCAACCAGAATGTATTTACCACCATTTTCTGTTGTCGGAAATGGTCCAGCGATATCTAAAGCAATCCTTTCGAAATGGCTCCCAACATTATATTGTTTCATGGGTGCCTGTCTCTTGGGATGTTGTCCGTTACTCGTAGCACAAATCGTACATTCATTACACCAGTCCTTTACGTCGTCGGAGCTGTTTATCCAATGAAACCTTTCACGGACTCGCTGAAGGGTTTTCTTCACTCACAGATGGCCTCCCGATGGACTGTCGTGTAACTTCCTCAGAACCTCAGCTAATCCTGTTCTCGGAATAACTATATCTTCTCTTCTCAGAGCTATCATCGTTTTCAAGGATTCTTTTCAGGCAGTTCCACTGAGTGTCGGTGAAAATTTTGACATTTCTTGCCAGGTAGGTTGCCGATTCTCTTCCTTCCATTGACGGATCGTATTTAGGTGATGATCATTCTCCTAATCTTCTCTGATCCTGGTGGGTGAACATTCTTCGACGACTACTGTACTTCTTAAAACTGCAGTTTTATTAGATTCCGCCACGTTGCAGTGAGAATATTCTACTGGGCATGGCGGTCTAGACAGGGAGTCGGCATTTTGGTGACTCACACCTGCTCGATGTTCGATGTTGAAATCGTACTCTTGAAGTCGTTCAATCCATCAAGCGATCTGGCCCTCGGGATTCTTGAACTGCATCAACCACTTGAGTGCTGCATGATCAGTCCGGATTAAAGACTTCCTTCCATAGAGAAACTGGTAAAAGTGTTCCACAGCCAAAAGTTCTCTTCTCATGACACAGTAGTTTCGTTTTGGTTTAGAGAGGACTTTACTGAAATATAACAGCACTCGTTTTTACTCTCCTTGTAGCTGTGAGAGTACTCCTCCAATTACTAGGTTGCTTTCATCAGTCTCAAGCCGTATCGGCGCCGTGGTTAAATGTTACTACAGTGAATCAAAAGCCGTTTGAGAGTCTTAATCTCAATGGAAAGCTCTTGCTTCTTGTGTGAGTCGAGTTAGTGGCTTTGCAATATCTCCAAATTTCCTTATAAACCGTCGATTGTATGTGCAAAGTCCAAGGAAATTCCTAAATTTATCTTTGTCGGTTGTTTGCGGTCATTACTAAATAGAAGCAAATTTCTCTGTATCCACCGCCACTGCTTCATTGCTCACTATATGACCCGGATACTTGACTCGGTTTAGGATTTGCTGACATTTCTTCGGGTTTAACATGAGCTGGGCAGCTTGAAGTCGTTTGAATACATTTTTCAAATTCTTCAGGTATTCGTCAAATGTCTTCCCCAGTACCACGATGTCGTCCAAATGGACCAGGCATGTCTTCCATAATAAGCCTTTCAAGACATTTTCCATGAGTCTTTCAAATATCGCGGGCACATTACAGAGCCCGAATGGCATGACGTTGAATTGCCATAATACATATTCGGTGGTTGTCTTCTGGATTCAGATTCATTTTTACTTACCAATAACAAGACTTCAGGTCCAAGGTGAAAAACAGTGCCGGCTAAAGTGTCTAGCGTATCGTCGATTCGAGGCAGAGGATAGCTGTCTCTCTTCGTCTCGTTGTTTAGTAGGCGATAGTACACACAGAATCTCGTAGTTTTATCCTTTTTCATGACGAGCACTAGTGAAGACACCCATGGACTAGTAGATGAATCTATTACTTTCTCTTCTTCCATCTCTCGAATTATTCTTTCAGCTTCCTCTCTCTTCACTTGCTGTAGTCTTAGAGCATATTGCGTAATCGGCTTGGCACCACCAGTATCGATTTTGTATTTGACGGCTGATGTTCTACCAGTCTTCCCTCCTTTTGGTATGAACAGGTCTTGATACTGCAAGAGAAGTTCTCTCATTTTCCTTTTCTCAGTTGGATTCAAGGATTGATCGGCTACTGATAACATCTGGCATTGGAATTGTTAGTTGTCGTTGTTTGACAAAATATAGTCGTCACTGGTACGCATGATCCAATCGTGTATGCCTTTTTGATGGTAATTGTTCATGTATATCACACGTGCTGGGATCTCCTTCGTCGAGGTAACCAATCCCTTTCCAATTCGTACTCCTTTGCCAACTTCTTCGTCGTGCTTCCTTGGCTCCATCATAACCGGTGTACTTTCCACCATGATTCCCTGTAACCATGCTACTATTATGGATTTGCTTCGTGCAGGTAGAACGAAATCTTCTTGTACAGCTAACAACATTGTGCTGTCTTCATATGGATGAAGAAATACCTCCTCGGAATCCACTTTAATTGTTCTCTTTCTTGAGTCAAATTGGAAACTATGTAGATGCATTACGTCCATTCTCAAAATTTTCGATGTCAGCTACGATTACGGCTCCCAGCAAATAATCGACTTTCTTAGAATGTATCTATAAATACAATCAAAAAACACCTAACCCTTCCCAGATAACCGTGCGCTCCTGCCAGAATTTCAACTTTAGATATCGATCTAGATCAGGGTCGGCTGCAGGGACTACTACAGTGTGCAGTTTCGTAACAATAGGACTTACGTCCTGAAAATAATTGGATAATTATTTACCCTTTTCTTTGAAGTTATATGTATCCATAGGCAAAACAACACAATCTAACTACAAATATATTTTCTTGCTTAACATGTTACATGAAATGATGAAAATTGCTTAAAATACTGTTTGTTATGACATATTATTCACGACTGTGTCAATAAAGCTCCATCTGCCCGGTATTCACGGCGCGTTTTTCCCTCCAGCCAATTAGCTGCCGTTCACACTCAAATCTCCTTATAAGGAACTCACGAAGATGTCGGCAATCAGCACCTGCCAAGAGCACCCTTCGTTGTTTACACGGAAAACATTGGCGTTACAATGAAGGTTTAATTTAAGTTAGTATAAACTTAGGTGGAATTATTTAAGAATTTCACCACCTCCTATAACAGGGAAACTTTTATCTTTTATGTGTTTCTATCTGCCTCTAATAAATATAAAATAATAAACTGTATCATAATAAAATATTTGCAAAGTAACGTTAGTTTGGGAAAACAATTTATTTCGAATGTTGGTGATATTTTGTACTTGTTTTTTTTAACGATAAATGTGATTGGCGCTCCATTATTTAAAAAAAACTCTTGATTTATATTATCAACATTTTTGTGAAAGCATATAATAAAACTGAAGTAATGTATATTCAAAAATGTCCATTACTTTCAAATTTTAATCATGCTTCTTTTTTGTTTCAGGTAAGTTCCCAACAATCCGAACTAGTAAGTACCTAGTGTGATAATTTTGTCCATTTAATTCAAAATATTTCGATTATAAGTAGAATTAAGTCCAGTTTAAAGTAGCGGAGCAAGACTTGGGTTTTAAAACATATTCGAGTTAATCTCAAGTAAGGTCTGAAATGATTTTTGACGTGAATCTCGAGTAGACAATAGTAGCAAGCAAACCTTTATCGAGTGAACGTCGCATTGTTTTATCGACATAAATAGTTTTGAAATTCCGTCAATATTAAACTATGTACAAAGTAAGTGAATAAAAACACTCAATTAGGTTTAGTATTATTAATTAGTAAAATGTTCAACATAAAAATTAAAATAAAATAGTCATACAGATGCAAACACAATCAGAGTCAAACATGTACGTACAACCATATCCAAATATACCAGGGGCATACCAACATATTTCACAACCAGTAATGCAAGTTGATGAACAACCGATAATACAACCGCAGCATGTATTATATAATAATAATATACTACCACAGCAACCCTTTATAACAACACCACAAATAAATATGCAGTCAATGTAAGCTGACTTATCTCAAAATACAAATATAAATACATCACAACATAGGAGGAGACAACAAATAAATCCATATCAATATGGATATCGCAGCCAACAAATATTAAGAATGTCTTCTACCAGCGAGGAAGAGCAAGACGAAACAGAGAATCTTAACACAGCTCTTTTGCAACAGGTTCCAAAAAGTAGTAAATGGAAGAAAACAACACATACAAAATTAGCAAGCAATCACGTAGTTTTAAATAACGGATACTCTATATTAATCGAAGAAGAAAATGACGTGAGTCAAACAAAAACAACAGAAGTTATTAGCATAAGACCTCCACCCATATACGTGTATGGCGTAGTCAAGTACTCAGAGATGACAAAACAAATAAGAGATATGTTAGATGATGAACAATATAGTACCAAAAGTCTACCAAATAGCACAGTCAAAATAAATTGCAATACTCCAGATGACTACAGAAAGCTAGTTAGAGAATTCAAAGAACAAAATATAGTACATCATACTTATCAGCTGAAAGAAGAAAGGGTCTATAGGGTAGTGATCAAATACATGCACTATTCTATAAAACAAGAAGATATCTCAGAGGAATTAAGTGAAATGGGACAAAAAATAAGGAACATAGTACATGCTAGGCACATAATAACAAAAGAACCATGAAGACATATATATGATTGAGAAGCTATAAAATGCTAATATAAACATATAACCGCCCCGTAAAAATAAACGAGATGTCGTCCAATATATGAACATCCAAAAACGTATTGTAATAGGCCCTATGTGTGTGTAAAATGTAGCGGCGCCCACAGTACAAGCAGTTGTAAAAAAAGCAGAGATTCTCCAGCTAAATGTGCATTGTGTGGTGGAAGCTATCCGGAAAAATATAGAGGCTGCGAATACTATCATAAGCTTATACAGGGAAATAAAAATCAGCAAGCAAGAATAGAGCCAAAAATACATACCATATCAAATACACAAAGGAACGTTCACACACAACAAAATAGTCATCACCACGGAAACAGAAGCTACGTAGAGGTAACCAACAATAATATTAACGCTCACTGTACCCATGTGAGTACAATTAATTTTAGAGTTGCTATTGCTATCTATCAAAATGACGGATGATATTTAGTAATATGGAAACAAATGTCAATTTTTTTGAACTTTTATCATTTTTTCAAAATATTGTCGAATTATTTAGAAACAGTTAGTTTAATTAAAAAATGTAATAATTTCATATGTTTATAAAGCCGGGTACAGAATAATAAATTTGTGTGTTGAATATTATGGGTTGATTTCGATGGATATGATTGTGGCGCAAATTTTCTTTTAAAAACAATTTTAACATTTTCGTAATGAATATGTGCGTTGAGGTGGTGATTTTATTGTGATCCGTTTTCGTGCGTAGTTATTAAAAATATACACACTACTATATTAGACACAAATATTTCTTAACTCAAGTCCACATTAAAATAAGCATTCGACGCAAATCTTGCTACATAACTCATATAAAAAAAATATGTGCCACGAGTTTACTATAGTATTAGAGAAAGGAATTTACTAGTTTAACATCAGGTGTGAGTATCGCCGAACCTAGACACAAAACCGTTTCAAATGATCTGTCTTCAGACCAAGATATAAGTTGAGCGTCACTAGGTTTTTATTGTTTAGTTGAACCTAGAAACAATAACATAAAGATATATCCTGTTCATTCCTAGGCATGCACTGTGTAAATAGTTGATTTCAATACTAGCAGTGTGTATCTTAGACTAGGAAAGAGAGAACGCTGTCAACTATTGTGATCAATGCCCACCAAGTCATAAACTTCATTGTCGTTATATTATAGTTCCAAAGGACTAAAATTTTTATTTTATAAATCTTTATACATGGGAAATTTAAAAATAAAACTATATTGATTTATTTAACTTATATCAAAATTGTAGGCATTAGTAATTAGTAATTATGATCTTTTGGGGTTAGGAATTCCGAGAAACCGAACAATAAATTCGTTAATTTTCAATGAAAAAGTTTCGTAATGTCTTTTCTACTAACATAATTGAATTTATTATGAAATACGTTTTAACTCACTAGTGGGGTTTTATGATTAAAAGCTTATTTTTTAAGATATAAAGAAAAAAGTAGCTACCAAAAAAATAAGTTAGAAATAATTTACCTATGAAACGAAATTTCAAGTTCTTTCTTTCTGCTAGAACTCTTACACTGGTAAGCACAACAATTAACCATCTTAACAAAATCAAAAGTCCACTTTAAAATCACTTTAATCGCAAAAAACTCTCTGGTGTTCCCTATAACGTTGCCCACCAAAAAATGGCGTCGGTTTCAAAATAGGTATTCAAACTGACTACACAGCTTGCATAGAGAGTTACGCGTCCCCTCTCTTTCCTAGTCTAAGGTGTGTATAATATTAGTGACCTAGGGAGTTAAGAAAAGGAACAAGTGAATATAAAAATTGTAAGACAATGTACTAATCTCGATTTACAATGAGATGATAAACAGATTTTAATCAGAATAAATATGAGTAAGTTAAATTAGTATTGGTTAGTACCTATACGATTTACTAAAATTTTAATTATAATAGGTTTGGCACAAAAACCAAGATGGTCATCTTAAAAACTAAGTGGTACAAATGTATTGATTTGATTTTATTAATACTTGTTGAATGAAAACTTCGATTGATACAAACTGCAGAGTTGGAACATCAAATCCACACAAAATAAATAAAGGTACTTAGCTTCTTATTGTTCCACAGAGGGGAACAATATCTGAACTCCAAAGAATGTAAATGGATTATTGTTGTCCTCGCAACTCTATCGGAATGTGATTGAGGTACCAAAAAAACCATAGAAACATCAAAAGCTATGCTGTAGATATACTCAATGATACTCTATCTAAATGTTAGCTAACATCTCACTGATATTAAGCCATATAGAAGGCTTACGAAATCCTTACAAAAGCCTGGCAAAAACCGCTAGAATAAATTAAATAAGAATAATTATAATTATGAAGGTAATAACCATAATCTTCCTCTGTTGAAATTCGCTACAGACATTTTTTTAAATTTTTTATGTAGACTGTAATAAACACGAGATATGACATAGGAAATTTTAAGGACACCCTATATAGATATAATTTTCTTGATAATAAAGTAAGTCGAATCTAATTAATATTAAAAGAAAACAATTGTTGACCTACGCCAGAAAAGAATTCTATACAAACAATTTTACATAACCGGCAAGGTCGATAAACAAAACATCGTGTGTTTTGCCATGTTTTGTTTATCAAAAATATAGTCAAACCTTGCAATTTAGTATAAAGAAATTGAAAATTAACCTTCAATTACGAGAATAAAAAACATGAGACAAGGGAAAAAATGAAAAAGATTCTAAAATAAATAGCAGGAAATTTGGTAACGGAGGCAGTGAGGCAGTAACCCTCATAGTAGTGCTCAGGTACTGTAAGGCCTGACACTTCGACGGCCCTGCGCCAATTGTGATATTGTGTAATTGTGACTTGTGATATTTTCAAAAACCGTAAGTTTTTTTTGTCATATAATTATTTTTTTTGAACAAATACCGTATTGACATTTTTATATGGATCTGACTGGGTGTCCAAAAGATACATTTTCCTGGTCATATTAAGTGCACTATTGACATTTGAGCCCCTCATATCTAGGAAACTAGTACGATCGGAAATCGATCTAACTTAAAATTATATAGGGATATCCATATCTAAGAAATATAGTATTTATACCTTCAGGTTTCGAAAGTTTTGTTTGCTAATTATTTTTCTTATATTGTACAGAATATTCATATGTAAGAGATATCGTATTTATACCTTCAGATTTCGAAAGTTTTGTTTGATAATTATTTTCTTATATTGTACAGGATATTCAACTGTAAGAAATATCGTATTTATACCTTCAGATTTCGAAAGTGTTGCCTTGATAATTATTTTCTCATAATATTCAACTGTAAGAAATATCGTATTTATTCCTTCAGATTTCGAAAGTTTTGTTTGATAATTATTTTCTTATATTGTACAGGGATATTCATATGTAAGAAATATCGTATTTATACCTTCAGATTTCGAAAGTTTTGTTTTGATAATTCTTATATTCACCTGTAAGAGATATCGTACTTATACCGATAGATTGCGAAAGACCTTTTTGATAATTTTTTTTTGCTCATATAATACAGGGATATTCACACGCCAGATACCTTTCATTTATGTCGTAATCAGGAAAAACTACTTTCAGAACTTCGGAAGACGTTTTGCCCGAGGCTCTTATACAGGATAGTCATACGCAAGGCATCTTTTACTGTTGTCATAATAACAAGAAACTACTTCCAGATTATGAAAGACATTTTTCCCTAATTAAATTTCTAGTGTAACATACCGGGGCATTCTCCCCCGAGTAACTTTTATTTTTTTCCAAACCAAGGCTGTATTATTGGATTTAAATAATTACTGTTTGTAATATATATGTACATATTTATCCACCCAGTCTGTTTCATTTATCAACAACCCCTACCCTCGAACCAGCAAGGTAGAACGGGCTGACGCTACCTGCCTTAGAACTCAGGCTTGGCACCTTGTATAAGCCCAAGAGGCTCCACGGAGACCTTGTCCGCTCGTGCCAGGAAACCACCTCCACCGAGGTTACCCACAGGGGGATTCCTGGCTCTAAATTGTGCCGTACGGCACTGGTGACAGCACGCTGCAAAAATTCGAGGCAATAGGAATTCAAAGGTTGTCCTACACTGGTAACGGAAGGCTGTAAACCCTAACTGACCACTAGTTATTACACTGGTGACAGCGGATTCCTTGACCCACTTCATTACAGAACTTATGAAAGTAATAAAAAAAATGAATGAACAAATTTCTCCGGAGAAATACATATAACGGAAGGGAGGAAAAATAGGAAATACAGTAAGGGATCTTCTCAGAATATATCATTGTACTATAATCACCGACCTTCGATTTTGAATATTATATGAATTAATGGGTCGACACCATTTTGTAAAACTGTCAACCTATTCCACTACTAAAACTCTGAAATCTGAGTCTGTTCGATCAAAATATCCATAATATTCAAATGAACACTCACCTGTAGAAAGATCTGGCCCAGTTTTAAGACTCGGTGTTAATTACAATAGTCAAAATTAGTGGATTTCCTACAGCGGTTCTTATTTGAAGCTGGAACGCCTCGACAGCTTCCCTTCGAAAAACCAACTCTCCCGTTCGGAGATTGCCGAACAGCGCTGAATATCATCCGAACGTCTACTGACAGATAACAGTAGTGACTATTCCACCATCAATCCGGAACTATACTTCGCTGAATAAGAAACTGACTAACCTCCCGACGGAAATTAATGAGTGAAACGTGAAACTTAAGGTTTCAATTTCTTTGAAGCTGGCAGAAAAACTGACTGATAAGTGGGTAGCGTGTGTTGTATCTGGCGTTAAATACAACGCACCACGTAAATCTTTATTAATGTGAACCCGGCTTAAGAATAAAAATTGTCATAAATTCTATTCCACGAATGTATAAATATATAAAAGAAGTAATATCTCCATGTCTCCATGAGCAACTAGTTTCGGCCTACAATGGCCATCTTCAGGCTACAAATAATGTTTGGGTTTAAGGAAAAAATCATTTAATAATACACATATCTCACCTAAGTGAAAATAATGAATGGGGTAACAAACGTCTAAGTAACAGCGCTGATAAAGGGAAGGATGTGAGAAAAGTAGCAAATTTTATGGATAAAATTAAGGTGTACTAAGAAAAACTTTATGACTCATAATTTGAGTTGAATTATCATTGTGACATATAGAAAATTTCGGAAAGGAAGTAGTAGAAAATAAAAATGTTTAAGGAAACAGATTATATTTGTAGGTGGAGGAAGAAAAATTGAACTATAGTACCAATTTAATTAGGGTCATGATATAAAGGGAAGGAACATCTTTTTGTTTAATTAATAAATACCAACTCTCAGTAAAAGAATGGAGTCTGTAGGTGTTAGGAAAGGAGGAAGGGTTGGCAAATATGATCTCAAACTCCCTAAATAAGAAGGAAGAAACAACCGAAAGAGGAGGGTCTTTCATCAGACAAGAGAACCGGTTGTATGAATAAGTGGACAGGAATGTAACAAACGGTGAAAAGGTTGTGCATGTTATGCAATGTTGAACCATTATGATGTAGCCAATATAAGTCCATAACATAAAGAAAAATGAAATTAAATCACGAAAATATAGAGACATTCAACGGAATCACTTTTGACAGACACACTAACAATGATATGAACCACATACAATATGGAATATAATTCCAGTAAGAACATAATTAGAGAAAGTATGTCAAATTTCAATGTTGACCCCTCAGAGGTAAAATCAAAAATCTTACAATTATCTTTACATATGGAGCCAAATAAAATCGTAGAAAAGTTTAGTAACAAGGTAGATTGAGTTTAATGGAAAGCGCAACAACTATAAACGTATGCTACCCCTAAAATTGAAGAAACCAATGAAATTATGGTAGAAATTATCGTAAACAAAAGCCTTCAATAGGGAAATCAATATTATTAAACAAACTGAAATAAATAACAACTTCCCAATTTCTTTATTCGACAAAATCAACATTAGACATTTTAATAAATTTAAACTGATTTTTCCCACTATTACATTGCACGATAACATTTCAAACAAAGATGAATCTAAGTATGTTGGTTCTTTACACTTCCTTGGCCCAGTATGTTAAGTTTGGCAACATTTTCAAGAAGAATAATATTAAATTTGGCTTTAAGACTAATAAGAATCTAGGATCTCATTTGGTTAACACCAAAGATTCTGTTCCGGTTCTACATTCTCTTGGTATATATAAATTGAGCTGCCGTGACTGTAATGCTGTCTATATTAGTCAGTCCGTTCGTTTGTTAGACACTAGAATTAAAGAACATCTTAGTTTTGTTATAAGATTTAATAACACTGACCCACCTGCTTCACCATCTGCGTTTGCAAATCACATTATATCTGAGAACCACAACTTTTCTTTATCGAATGCGTGTAGATTACATAAGTGCTTTAAAGGTCCTAGGATTAATTTACTCGAGATTTTTGAAATTAACCAGATTAATTCTGATAACAATGTTATTTGTCTTAATGAACTACTAAGACCAAGAGATCCATACATCTTCCTTGGTCTCCTTTATAATTAGTTTTAATATTGTCAATTTTGTTATTGTTAAAATCGCCGTTAATAATATTTCACTAACTTTATGTAATTTACTGTAGAAACAATTTTGTTCAATTTTTATTCATTCTTTTTAAAGGTTTATATACTTCTGTCATATTCTTCTTTTTTATCTTTTAACTAAATTGTAACGCGAAAATTCGCCGAGCTGTCGGGGATTTAATATTGGCAGGACTGTCGACGGAGAGAATTCAGAGAGCGCTAATTCTGCGAGGTTAAAAGTCAGTCCTCCATTTGCCGTCAACGTGTAAACACACATTTCTAACGTAAAAATTCTTGCATGTGCTCTGGGAACCATAACGTATTTTACGAAAAACCTGACAATTCCTACGCAGGGGAAGAGAATACGGCTTAAGTCAACAGCTGGCAGCTCTGACCCGTTAATCTACTGGTCTAGGAAGGGCCGATGACTAAGGATACCAGTAGAATTGGTGGAATTGGGTAACACATGGTAAATTTCCGTAGACGGCGTTAGTTAGTAGGATTCATTATCAAGGGTTTTTTTATGTGGATATTAAATTCACTGATTGAAGCTTGATGAGTCAGTGAGACCAGTTCCAGGAGAGCTGGAATATTCTGGAGCGACTTCAGTTGCTGTTCTGGGTCCGGAAGAAGGATAAGTGAACAGTTTTTCTTTTTTTTACTCTTCCTACATTTGTACATTTCGTAATTTTTTTTATGTAAAATTTTTATATCTCACTTTTTGCAGCAATAGTATAAATTTATTTTCACTTTGTTTTTAAAATTGTAATAATTTGCTTATAGTCTAAAATACTGGGCTGTTGGCTCTGAACGCTAGGATACTACGGTACGTACCTGGGTACTGCGTTATTTAGTGGAGTTTCCAAACTCTGATGATTTTATGTAAATAATTTTGCGCCGTACATAATTTCGATTTTTATTTTCCTTTAGCAACGCTGAGCTCGTATGCTATTTAAATTTTATGCTTATGCATTTATTTATATTTATATTCGTATAAATTGCGGAAGTGTGAAGCCATGTAACTGTAACATTGGTAGTTTTGGTATATATTATCATAGTATTTTGAGAAATTGTACATGAACCATTTGGTCGTTTCTGTATAATTGTAGATTTGACACATCGGTGTAGTTTGGGGCTTTCAGCTCTTCTGCACCCTGTGTTTGAAGCCTTCAGCTCTGCTCAGAGTTTATAGAACCTGCTTGTCAGTTATTTATTTAAGCTGCGATTTCGTTGTAACTGATAATTTAGTTTGCGGTTAAGGATTTATGTAGATTCCGGCCTTCAGCCTAACTACGTTCTGAGTCTACAGCCTTCAGCTGAGTTCAGACATTATTTGGGACATTGTTGTAGTAAAATTGTAATAAATATTTTGAAAAGAGACCTATGGTCCAAAGTGATTAATTAAAATTTCAATCAGAGTATACTTGCTGACTTTTATTTTCTTATGATAATTTACCTATCAGTTTAACCTTTGGAGTGTGTAGTGAGTGTTGTTAACCCACTGAGGAGTTGTGGGCTAACTTAAGAAGTCTTGGGTGCTTGCTAAAACTTCTCTGGCGCCCTTTTTGAAAACTTAATAATAGTTTTTTTGAATAATCCACCCCTTCTTCGACTCAAAGCTAGTCGATTGGCGAGCACGGGTTGTACCACGTGAGACAACCCGCATATCTATAACGAGCACTGAGAGGGTTAGTAGCGTTTTCTCGTTATAAAATTACTACATTTAGTTTGTTAATAAGTCTTCTTCTCTCTTTACGGACTAAATTTTGTTTACGATAATTTCTACCATCATTTCATTCGTTTCTTCAATTTTAGGGGTAGCATACGTTTATAGTTGTTGCGCTTTCCATTAAACTCAATCTACCTTGTAACTTAACTTTTCTACGATTTTATTTGGCTCCATATGTAAAGAGAATTGTAAGATTTTTGATTTTCCCTCTCAGGGGTCAACATGGAAATTTGAAATACTTCCTCTAATTATGTTCTTACCGGATATATATTCCATATTGTCTGAGGTACATATCACTGTTGGTGCGTCTGTCAAAAGTGATGCCGTTGAATGTCTCTATATTCCATTTTTCTTTGTGTTATGGACTTATATTGGCTACATCATAATGGTTCAACATTGCGTAATATTTTTAGCCATGTTTTACAGGCCCTTATTTTATATTAGTTTCTGTGAACAGACTAAAAAGCCGTCGTTTTTCCTAAAGCCAAACTTTTCACCGTTTGTTACATTCCTGTCCACTTATTCCCACAATGGTTCTCTTGTCTGATGAATGACCCTCCTCTTTCGGTTGTTTCTTCCTTCTTATTTATGGAGTTTGAGATCACATTTGCCAACCCTTCCTCCTTTTTTAGCACCTACAGACTCCATTCTTTTAATAAGAGTTGATATTTATTAATTAAACAACAAGATGTTCTTTCCCTTTATATCATGACCCTAATTAAATTGGTACTATAGTTCAATTTTTCTTCCTCCACCTACAAATATAATCTGTTTCCTTGAACATTATTATTTTCTTCTACTTCTTTTCCAAGTTTTTCTATGTCACAATGATAATGCAAGTCAAATTCTGAGTCATAAAGTTTTTCTTAGTACACCTTATTTTTATCCATAAAATTTGCTATTTTGCTCACTTTCTTCCCTTTATCAGCGCTGTTACTTGGACATTAATTATTTTCACTTAGGTAAGATATGTGTATTATTAAATGTTTTCTTCCTTAAACCCAAACATTATTTGTAGCCTAAAGATGGCCCTTGTAGGCCGAAACTAGTTACTTATGGAGGCATTTTAGTAAAACTTCAAATATAAAAAACTTTGTGACATATTGACTTTGTGTTTTGCATTGATTTGAATAAATATATAACTAAAAGTAAGTCGGTGATGCGGGGTTTTGCAAGTTGTTGAAATAAAATTATAATTAACGTGATTGCTTTAAAACCCAATCGAGCTATTATCCTGTATTGATCGATTAAAGCGGTGTCCGAGCAAGACAGCTGGATAATAGAAGCAGCCATTGTTACAAATTATCCATTAGTAGTCTAGATGTAATCCTATTCTGTATCGTATCCATTCGCCGCTATCTCCTATCATTTCAGTTTCGAATAGGCACTAATTTCGATTATCGGTTCAGAACTAAACGTACGATTCGAAATTTTTCAATGAAATACGTTATTTCTGTAAACTGGATAGTTAATAATGTGAATCGTAGCTCTTCATTTGACGTTAAAAAAAATTGTATAATTGTTCGTATTTGAAATTTAAAAAACGAATACATGTGATACAATCGTTGGGTGTTTGCATAACCTATTTTATTCGCATTATATGGTCATAATTCAATTGCTTAACGTATTTTAATGTAGTCTATAAAATTTTAGTGTTTCATTCAGGGGCAATAAGTCTTTTTTAAAAAAGTCAAAAAGTCTGTCTTTTTGAATTAAATCCGAATTACTAAGAACTTTCATCAGAAACTTTAATTTCCCAGCTATTCCTACCAATCAATAGGATGAAAATATTTTTTCGACTCCTGCGGATGAAACAACCGCTGTCATTAGTTGTTTAATATTGCTTTGTGTTGCAAGATATATCTGTCAACGAAAACATTGCCGTCCACTATTCAATATCTGTCATGTTTAAAATAACAGAGTCTTGCATTAGCAGCTGATTATAAGGGGACATATTTCCATGAAATCTTAACAATACCGCTAACAAGTTTGGAAATTCACTACCTGCACATTCCAACGCCCTATGTTTCTCTTCTTCAGTTAAGGTTATATTTTCTTTGAGATTCCCTGGGCTTAACACGTGTGCTATAAAGTGGTACTTATCTGAACATACCTGGACATAACTTTTATTTGGAGATGAGGTCTAGACACACATCATCCAAACTCATCAATCTTTTTTTCCAAATAACAACAGAGTTTGCAATGGCGCAATTCTCTTTTTGCATTAAATCCAGAGGTCACGATATAGGTTTTAGTCGAGACAGTAGATCTTCAGCATTACGCTTAATGACTATATTAGAAATCTTAACCAGTTTGTGCCAGTTTTTTAAATATGCCTCAAGTGAGTCACATGAGCTATTCCAGCGAACCTCAATTGGCAATGGCAGGGAAGTTCCACCTTCAGATGATAATACTGCTTTTGCAAAATGGTTGTTTCAAAAATATTTTATGATCCGGACTACGTTGTTCACAACTCCTTCAACATTGGAATCTTCAGCAAGAAGATTTAATAAATAAGCCGAACATCCACATGTAATAAAATTCACATCATCTTTATCTTCAATTTGTTTTCGCATTTTTGTCATGTTGGCAGCATTATTTGTTAGTACACTTCTTATAAGACATTTAAGTTTTTTCTCAGCATCCTCAATGATTTTTAGGGTTAAACTTGTCAAATATTCACTAGTATGAGGACTCCCAGATGTACCTCTTGTATTGACCAAAAATACTGTTCCATCCTCATTTACAACACAGGCACATATGGGCCCGTTTCTTACATTGGACCACCTAGTCAATACTTGAACAAACTGTTTTATTTTCTAAATAAGTTTGACACTTTTCCAGTTCCTCTTGGTAAACTTGATCCAACAATCTACCTCCAATTATTTTTCTATTTGGGGGCTTGTACCAAGGATGTAGCATCTCGGAATACTTAATAAACTCTGGATGTTCACAAATTTGAAAACTGAATTTGTAGCAAAAATAAATCGGGCATACTGCTTATCAAACCTTTCTTTATCAGTTACTGTAGTTTTTATTACAAATGACTTTAATGTTTTTTGCTGCGTTTTTTTAGTTCCAGCTTCATCTACTGTCTTCTTACAAGTTTTTGAAGTTGACGGTTCTGTACAAAATTATTTACATTAATATTCTCCTTACCAGGTAGGTACCCACATATCATTATAAAAGTAAAAAAATACTCTGCCCATTGATAAAAATTAAAATATATGTTGGGGAGGGGGACATTATTGTACCCACAATGATTAGAATTTGAGAACTTGTTCTCTTGTGACCCCAGATTCCAGGCTTAGTTACAATTCAATTCAATTGATGTGATTATCTTTTTATATAAAATATGGCTTGTGCCATATTTTCTATAAAAATAGAATTTGATCCGCCCCTCCATTGCCCTCGTTGGCTAACACAAAAAGAAATTTGTTGTTGAAGTCTAGACCCAAAATCCAATCATTTGATACCCCCTCAAACTATACTTTCACAAAAATGCCAATTTTTGAAAATCACCGCCGTCCTTTTTCTCAACCTTAACACGTTCTACAACTTTTGTATTCAACATTTTTTTCGAAAACGTAAATTAAATCATTTATTTAAGAAAATTCACAAAATTAACAGAATTTTTTTAATTTTTTTGTTTTTGATTTGATGCCAAAATGTAATTTTATTTTGGATTTGATACAAAAATGTTACTGAAATAAGCCTGTCCAATTTGTCCTGTGCCATTGGGATTTTTTTTTAAATTCTAAATGTAAAGAATAACAAAGCAACTCTTATGACGACGACATCCTAAATTTCATGTTTATTATTTGCTAGGTTGCCAGAATGTACCAAAATGTTATTGGATCTTTAATTTTTAAGGTTAATCATGTAATTTGCTTTTATTAAAAAAATGAATTAATTCATGACTTTTAAAAAAAAAGTCATTTGAATTAATTCGCGAATTAAATCATTGAGTTAATTAATTAATTAATTCTTGCCAAACCTGGTTTCATTAGTCATAAAACACTGAAAATTTATTTATTAATATTCACATCAATATTCACACTAATAGGCAAAACATTTAATTTTTTTGTTATTCTTTTTTTTGTGTTATTGGCGAAGTAAAATAGACTTCAACTTCTTAAATCCGGTATTTTGTAAAACGCAAAAACACTAATAGTCTTCATTTCAATTCCAATTTAGTTTGGTGTGAATACGTTTTGCTGAATTTTCAAAGGCGTTTTTTTAGTATATATTGAATGTTATCCCTTAAAATGAACCAACATCAGCAAGAAAATAAAAAGTTGTCAAAATCTGATAGTATTAGAATCATTAATCTCCGCGAAGTTTGATGTCATTCAGTCAGCCATTTCAAGAGTTGTAACACGTTTTGCTGTCACTGCGAGAGATCTAGTCAAAACTGTAGAAGGGTATAACTCCTGATAAAGACCGGTTTTTAACACTTCGTACACCGAGACAAAGATTTGTCACCAGTACTTCTAAACAAAACGAATTTTGGAATCTTTATAATTTTTAAATAAGCCAAAATACGATAAGGAGGAATGTCTTACTGTAAAATTTTATTGTTACAGTGAATTTCTATTTATTTAAACGTTTCTATACGAAGGGTGGGATAAATTCATACACACAGTATGTCAACTCACTTAATTTTTTTATTCACTAAACTATTCACTAATTTATATTATATACACAGTATATTCACTTTCATTAATTTATATAAACACTTCACTACTTGGACTATTCACTTGTTCGCTGTTTATATCACGAGATCACTTTATAAACTCACTTCTCCCGCTGGTCGGTCCTTTATATATTAGTGCCTTTTTACTAGATAATTCTAGATTGCGGCTTACACAAAAACAGTTGCCTCCCTGGAATTTGATAGATAAGAGTGGTCACAAAAACAATGTCTAGATAAGATAGTCACAAATATCGTAAACAGTTCTAAGAAATCTCTCAATGTCAAATTTTGATAGTGTCGATGTACAAATCGTTCAAACTGATTTCTCCCTAGGCGTTTACTCCGTCGTCTGACTGACACTGTTTTCGCCTCACCTCACCCATATATTATGAACGCACTCCTTATGTCATCAGAAATTTTTGGTTGAGCGCGAATTTTAAACGAATGACAGTTTTATTGAAATAATTTTATCTTGTTAGGTAATTTCAAGCAGTAAATATGTTAAAGACAATCTCCTGGGTATACAAAATTATGTTGCACTAGTTTTTGTTAAGCTATTATTCCTGAATTCTCAAAACATTTGAATTTGTCCATTATTGACCTAGGTTAACAATAGAAAAAATTATTAACCACTAATAGAGAAATTCTACTTCTCAGTTGGCTAGAAGACACAATAATTGTCAACTTCACAGCTAGTAGTGGAAATTAGTATATTATACACCAAGCGATTAAAGTGACCCATTTAATGCCGCGGGCGGTGTTTGATTTCAGAGAGAAGTAATCCACCTAAGAGATTAATGTCACTATAGTTGAGATGTGTATACGCTATTTTTTGCAATTCCAGTAATTCTACATACATTTTCATAAAAATAAATACTACTTAAAATGGACTTTTACGAAACTTGGCTGGGCATCGAGGATGTACGTTTTTATTTGTACTTTAAATCCCCTAATAAGATTATCAATACAAGTAGGTCGTAGGTAAAGTATAGTACGTAACACATGTTGTAACGTATTTTACGCACTCACGAAACTTTTCCATTCGTGCGTAAAATGCTTCTTACAAAACTCGTTACGTAATATACTATAAATTAGAGGTGCATTTCTTCTTTTGATTTATATTTATACTCTAAACAGTGTATGGCGTTCTTAAGAACTTTTTCTAGGAATAATATATTAAAATAATGTCCTGACCTACTATTAAACTTAGATTATAATGCTATGAAAGTGCTACTTATATTTGGAACTAGAATAACCAACTGCTCTCTAATGTGCTGTGGCTATAAAATTATTTCATTTAATAATATTTTGATACTTACTTCTTAGTAACAATAAACGCAGCGAAAATTAGCCCTAATATACCCAAAAAAAATTAAAGATATTTTCGGAAACTAAATATAAACACAACTTTTAAAAGCTGATTGATGTGACATTCAGTGTGGCCAACAGAAATTGACATGCGTTGGTGAAACGCATGCTACAGTCATTTACCGAACAGTGGGCTAGCAATCCATTTTGTTTTCCTACATCCGTGCTTCCACTATTACAAGGCATCCACCAAAAATTTGAATTCAAGCGAGTTCGCCATAATTTCAGTATGTAGCCACCAAAATTACAAATACATTTGTTTCCAATAAAATATTATCTATCTATCAGTTAACTAACAATATTTGATCTCTTCTTATGCGTCAGACAGTGAAAAAACTGAATAAATTTTCAATCGTCTAACGGTACCTACCAACTTTTATAGCGATGCAGGTATCGCAAAAACAACTCTAGTTAAATAACTGTTTTTGTATAAACTTTTAAAATTCAGTTATCTCAAAATTGTTCTCTACTGAATTGTTAATGTATAATCAACACACGCGTATAGAGAGCAAAACACAAACGATTATATTTTTTATCTGCAACCAGTTAACAAAAGAATGTCGAGTGTGATGACGTGCTCTATCGCGTTTGTGAAAATATAATTGCTTGCGAACTACCGTTAGCGAAGAGCGAGATCGCAGACAGATATGGTGAATTATAGGTATCATCTGGGATTTGGGAAGCTTATCTTTGCTTTTTATCCTACTGGTATATTAACATACTGAAGCGTCGTTACAAAAAGTCAAAAGATTGTTTAAACAAAAAAATGAAAATTTCACTGTTTATACAGTGTTTCGCATTTAAGATTATGACACCTCCATATTTTCGTTATTTGAAGAAATTTAGATTTGTATTTTTTCAGTCATTTTTTAAGATGATCGACTGAAATTTAGAATTTATACCTTGCCTACTACGAGTTGATAAATAGGACAAATTCTCGAAATTTTGCTTCGAGTTCGAGGATATCTGAAAAAGTTGCTCAAAATATTATTTTTGCGCAATTCCGCGGACTTCACTACCGCCAAAAGCTCTCTTTTTGTGACGCAGTAGGTTCGTTCTGGCTTTGAAAGAACTTTATGGAAATATTCCATCACTCTTTCTTGCCCTCCTTGGATCTGCCAGAACACTCCTCCAATTCCTACGTTGCTTGCGCCAGTGTCAAGAATAAAGTCTCCCTCTGGTAACGGACATCCTAATATCGGCGTCGTGGTTAAATGCCTCTTCAAGGTTTCAAAAGTCGTTTAACAGTCTTCGTCCAATTAGAAAGCTCTTGTTTCTTCTATGAGTCGAGTTAGAGGCTTGGCAATATCTCCAAACTTCCTCATAAATCTTCTATAATATGTGCAAAGTCCAAAGAAACTCCTAATTTGGTGTTTGTCACTCCTTCATTACTCACTATAAAATGTAGATCGTTGACTCGGTTTTGGTATAGCTGAAATTTCTTCGGGTTTAACATGGAGTCGTTTGAATACATCTTCCAAATTCTTCAGGTGTTAGTCAAATATCTTCCCTAGTACTACGATGTCGTCCAAATAGACCAGGCGTGTCTTCCAAGACAACCCTCTCAAGACATCCCTCTCAAGACATTTTCCATGAGTCTTTCAAATGTCGCAGGCACATTACAAAGCCCGAATGGCTTGACGTTGAATTGCCATAATCCAGATCCGGTGTTAAAAGCAATCTTCTCTTTGTCGTCTGGGTCTATTTCTACGTGTCAATATCCAGTCTTCAGGTCCAAGGTGTAAAACAGTTTGCTGCCGGCCAAAGTAGCAGGGTTCCTAGATATTTATATTTATAGACTCGCTCTATTGCCTGATTGGTTACGATAGGTTGTGTGTTTTGATTTGGTTCTTTGGTAAAGATCATGAATTTTGTTTTATTAAGGTTCATATTCAAGCCATAATGGATACTTGTTTCATACACTTTTTGGACCATTCTTCCAAGGTCATTTATGCACTTTCTGCTAGTAGTACGATATCATCTACATATCGTAAGTTGTTTATAGGAACTCCGTTTACTACTACTCCAGCTGTTTCATTGTGTAATGCCTTCCTCATGATGACTTCCGTGTAGATATTCTCCATTACGGAACCCGAACTGTGTAAAGCTGATGTCGTTATCCAGTTTTTTATACACACGGTTGTGAATTATTTTTAGAAATAATTTGAGTGTATGGCTCATTAGGCTTATGGTCCTATGATCTTTACATAATCTTGCGTTTGCTTTCTTGGGAATCACAATGAAGGTCGGCACCAACCAGTCATTTGGTATCGTTCTTGATCTGTAGATCGCATTGAAGAGCTCAGCACGTGTATCCAAGATATGCTCCTTAAGCAGTTTTATCATTTAAATGGGTAGTTCGTCTGGACCAGGTGCTTTCCCGTTCTTTATGTTCTTCAGCGCATATTGTATTTCATCTGTTGTTATTTCTGGTCCGGTTTCTATATCATTTTCTGGGGGTAAGGGGCTATTTCTGCCATCTTTGAACAGCGTTTCCATGTATGTTTTCCATGTCTTAAGCTTTGATGTCAGCTCCACCACTATATTTCCATTATCATCCATCAGTATATCTGCGTTCTTCTTTTTATAATTTCCAGTGATCTCCTTAACCTATTTATATATATTAAAGGAGTCATGTACTTTTTGCAGTTTTTCAGTTTCGGCACATTTTTCATTCAACCATTGTTCTTTCGCCTCTTACTTTCTTTTGTATTTCCCGATGTATACTTTTATATCTGTTGTTATCAGTGTTTCTAGCCTCTCTTCTTGTTCTAATTAATTCGATAATTTCATCGGCCATCCAATCGTTTTCTTTGTCTCATTCGCCCCGCTCAACTCTTTGTTTTCTATTCCAAGAATTGTGTTTTTAATTTTCTCCCATTCGATGTTTATGTCTCCCTTATCTCTGCTATGTGCTGTCTGCAACTCTTCTGCAAGTCCTTCTTCAACCATTGATCTAGTTTCGCTGTTTATTAATCTCGTGACGTCCATTTTGTTACTCTTCTTGGACCGTTTGATACGTTTTAAAGCTAGTTTGAATGTTGCAACTACAGGGTTATGATCCGATGCCATGTCTGCCCCTGGATATGTCTTGGCTGAGAGTATGCTATTTCTGTATCGTTTATTAATCATGACATAGTCGATCTGGTTTCTTACTATTTTATCTTTTGTGTCCTGTGGTGATTTCCACGTGTATAATCTTTTTGGTGGTAGTTTGAATGAGGTGTTTGTCACTACTATATCTTTCTCTTGGACAAATTCAACCAGCATCTCTGCTCTCTCGTTACGCTGTCCCAGTCCGTGCTCTCCAATGACATCCACAACCCCTCCTCTACCGATTTTGGCATTGAAATCTCTCATTACAATTGTCACTTCGTGTTTCTTAATGTTCTTCCATAATTGTTCTGTTTGTCCGTGAAATTCATCAATTTCTCTGTCTTCACTTTGTGTCGTTGGAGCGTACACTTGAATTATATTTGTTCGTATCTTTGATGTTTCTAACTGTATCTTCATTACTCTCTCTAAGAGGGGTAGAAATCCTGTAACGGATTATACAAATCCTGTAACGGATTTACTTGTTTCTTTGTCCAACACCGTTTGGATGCTTCTGTTGATCGTCACTACCAGAGTAGTAAAATGTTCCTCCATCAGTTATGCAGTTAAGTTGCCCACTTTTCCAACCTGGAAAATGCTTCTAACATTCCACGTTCCAATTTTTAATTTCCTCCCGGGGACTCTTCGCACCGCCGGAGACTAAGGGCCATTGTTTCAAGTGTATTTGTCATGATGATTATACTAGGGAAATATAATGAGGTGTTTTCCCTTTGCCTTCCTCATCGCTGTTCAAACGCCTTTCTGTGGTTTCCACTCTGCCTTTTGATGTCTGATTCCCAACCAATGGAGTTTTTCCTTCACTCCTTGCTTGGGGTTAGTTCTGAGCAGTCAGTTGCCGTTGCTCAGAGCTAGTTGCCTTTATACTACCCCTAAAAGCAGGGTTGCCACTTACGCCGGATCCGATGTGTCGGAGCTTCTCTTCTTCGCCTTCCCCGCCGGTGTGGTCTTCATGCGTAACCCTGGTCAAGGGGCCCTTACAAGGCACTATCAGTCGGAGCCAGCTGAATCTAGGTTTTTTAGCGAGGTGTTACTCCTCGATCCCTCCTTCTTCCTTACCTCTTGCGTGATAAGGCCCCAGGCTTGGGACTGGCCTAGCGGAGTCTCGATACTGCAATAGAAATCCTCTCATCCTTTTCTCAGCTTGACTTAGGGGTTGACCAGCTACTGATAACATTTGTTCGAATCTGGCATTGGAATTGTCAGTTACCGTTGTTTGGTGAACTATAGACGTCACTGGTACGTAGGATCCAATTCTGGTAGTTTTCTTGATGGTAATTGGCTAATCGTTCACACATTTATCACACGTAACCAATCCCTCTCCAATTAGTACTGCTTTGCCAACCTCTTCGTAGTTGTTCCTTGGCTCCATCATAACCGGTGTACAGGGTTTTTCATTATATATGGACCCTTCCATATCTCACTTATTATTTGTTACGATTAAAAATGTCTCAAATAAGAGTTGAATGGTTATTAAAGTAGTTTTTAAAATCCAACGAAAATATTATACAGAATGTCCCGAAAAAGAGGGTCAGCGCCAAAGGGTTCTTTCTTAGATCGGACACCCTATATATTTTTAAACTGTTCACTTCAATCCGAATTCAACAATATATAATTATTATAGTCTTACCTTAACAGTTCAGAAAATATCTACGACAAAGTAAGATGTAGTAATCTATCGATTGGAATTCAGTAAATTTATTTACAAAATAAAGTAATCTCAAACTAGGTAAGCCCAAGTGAAACTATGAATATTGTTCAAAATGACCCCCCATATTGTCAATGCATAGTAGGTATCTTCGGCGTAAATTCTCTAAACATTTAGAAATAATATCAGCATGATTATTTAAGTTATTAATTTCGCCTTGAATATTTTCCTGAATTATCTCAAGATTGTTATTTTGCCAAAGGTAACTTTATCTTCCAGCATCCCCCACAAAAAAGAATCTAAGGGAGTTAGGTCGGGGCTATTAGGAGGCCATAGAATTGTCCCATTATTTCCGATCCACTCTGGAAACTGATTGTTGAGATGTTCTCTCACCTCTAATACATTATGGGGTGATGCCCCATCTTGGTGGTCACTTATTTTGGGTATTATGCAGTTTAGGTAAGTTCTTCCTGTTAACTTATAATTGAAAAATATTGGCCCAACCACTTTATTCTGGAATATTCCACACCAAACTTTAATTGATTACCGTCCAGATTTCTTTATTTGTTGCACTTTACGCTGTCTATGAATTTTATTTTCCCATGAAAGTCTATTTTTTCTATTAAACACGCCAGCCGTAGAAAAACTGGATTCATCTGTCCAACAGATTTTCTGAAGGATATCTGGAGTTTCATTCAAGCGACGAAGCATTTCCTGACAAAATATTAACCGTTTTCGTTTGTGCAATTCAGTAAGAGCCTGCACGGGAAGTATCTTATATGGTTTATAATTGTGTCTTTTCAGAGTCCTAAAAATTTTCATAGGATGTTTTTGTAATATATTGGAGCTGGTTACTAACGAGTCTTCAGAGTTTTCTGCAAAAAAGTAGTAGCGCTAAAATTATTCCTTCTTATTCAACTACCATAAAATCCAAAGAAATATATATATTTTTTTACCTTCAAAATGCAGAAGCGTATCTAAATCATCCTCCTCATTAATTTCACACGTTCGTTTTTTCGTAGAAAAGTTCTTAGTTGTCATTACATGCTGGTATATTCTGTTGAACGTATTTTTGCTAGGCGCATGCCGATTTGGATATAATTCCATAAATTCTCTCCTTGCATCTAATTTGTTATTATTATTTTTTACAAATAGAGAAAATATTTCTATCGTTTCATCATCTGTATACTGCATTTTCCAAACTATCAAATACAATGTTTTATAATGGTGTAAATAACTATTTGTCAAATATGACAATGCTTTCATTGCCCGTTGTTTATAGTTGGTTTTCATCCCACAGAAAACGATTTTTAAATGAATATATTTTCTGAACTGTTAAGGTTAGACTATAACAATTATATATTGCTGAATTCGGATTGAAGTGAACAGTTTAAAAATATAAAAATATATACGGTGTCCCATTTAAGAAAGAACACTTTGGCTCTGTCCCCCTGTTTCCTGGGACATCCTGTATAATATTTTTGTTAAATTTCAAAAACTACATTAATAACCCTTCAACTCTTATTTGAAACATTGTTATCTGCATCAAATAATAAGTGAGATATAGAAGGGTACATATATAATGAAAAACCCTGTACATTCCTCCATGATTCCCTGTAGCCGTGCTACTATCATGATATAGAGCTGCCAACACCGCGCAGTCACAGTCTCGTTGGTAAAAGCTTCTTCTTGGAGTTTATTATCTCTGGTCGTATAATGGATCTAGTAGCCCCAGTGTCTACCAGCAGAGGATATTTCTTGCCATTCACTTCGTCATCTACATATACACTGTCGTTGCGACATCTGAGAGAAGCTATCAGTATGAGAGGGTCTTTGGGACGATCATGGCCGGTGCTGCCCCCTCGTAGCCGACCCGTTTTAGTTCTTCTGTGACTGGTGTTCTCCACTTGCAGGAGTCCTGGTGCGTTTATACGAACTACGTACATGCTGCTTCATATTCAAGAGCAGCTGTCAATGCATCAACTAATGTTTTGGGATGGGCTAAACGAAGCGTCCTCTGCATATCGGGGTCGCGTCAGCCATCAATCAAGGCCTGGATGCCCAAACATTCTATCATGTTCTCTGGTGCTGATGGATAAGCGAATTGAACTAATCGGGCAATATCTAATTCATACTCTTGAAGAGCTTCGTCACATAACAAATGTTCTAGATGTTCATGGCCATATCGCATGTCCAACCTCTTCTTCTGCTGCTCGAATTTATCCGTTTCTTCGAGTGGTATCGTTTGTAGTACATTTAAGGTATTTCCCCAAAGCGCGATAGTTAAGTTCACTGCTTTCTCCCTATAAGAGCAATTATTCACTCTAGTAGCGGCTTCAAACTGATTTGCGTAATTGGTCCACGACATTTTCCATCGAGCGTTGGGGCCTTGACTCGGGTAAAACTGCAAATCTGCCACCTCGGGAAGTATTTCTGTCTTGCGAGATTTTGTTTGCTCGGTTTTCTTTTCTTCCGCTGGCGTGGCTTGAGTTCTTGAATCTGTCATCTTTTTTTCTAACTTCTTGATTTTCTCGTCTATTTGTATTTGTTTGAAATAGTTGTATTTTGTTGTTTTTGACTGGTGCGTTTGAAAATATTGTTAAGCGTAACGAATTTTTTCGGCTTTTCGAACTCTGGAGGAGTAAGATCAGCTACTTCCATCTGTTCGTTATGTAGGATGGTGGTTATCGGATCATCGTCTTCTGTTTTATTTTTTGCCATATTTAATTTAGTTGCAGTTATTGGTAGTTATTGGCTTATAGGATGTGTACGCCTGCTTTGTGGACTATGAGAAGGCATTTGACAGAATCCGTCGTGAACAACTTATCAAAATTATGAGAGAAAAGCAAATAGATACCAGAGATACCAGAATTATTGAAAACCTATATTACGAACAAATAGCAAACGTCATGATAGATAATAAATACACAGAAAACATACAACAACAACAACAAACGTGGTGTACGACAGGGGTGTAAAATTTCTCCGCTATTGTTTAATATGTACTCGGAAGTCATCATGAGGGAGACATTACACAATGAAGCAACTAGAGTAGTAGTAAACGGAGTTCCTATAAACAATTTACGACACGCAGATGATACGGTACTGCTAGCAGAAAGTATAAATGACGTGCAAAAAATGGTCCAAAAAGTGTATGAAACAACTATACATTATGGTTTAAATATGAACCTTAATAAAACAACATTCATGATCTTTACCAAAAAACCAAAACAGAACACACAACTGATCGTAAACCATCAGATAATAGAGCGAGTCTATAAATATAAATATTTAGGAACCCTGATCAACGACTACAATGATTACTCATCAGAATAAAAACGAGAATTGAAATAGCACGTAACACCTTTATTAAAACTTTAAGTACCCACCTTAAAATATGAATGCTAAGATGCTATATATTTACAATGATGCTCTATGGAGTAGAAGCTGCCACTCTAATAAAAGAAATGCTTAAAAAGATAGATGCCTTCGAGATGTGGCTTTACAGAAGGGTACTCCGGATATCATACGTTGACAGAATTACCGATGAAGAAGTCTTGCGGAGAGTCTCAAAGGATCTAGAACTGTCCCAAGAGGTAAAGGTCAGTAAACTCCAATATTTGGGCCACGTAATGAGAGGTATAAGATACAAGCTGCTACGACTATAATAAAATAATAGGTTAAAGAAGCATAGGAAGAAGACGGATGTCGTGGCTTCGAAATCTCAGAGAATGGTTCAACTGTACATCAAACGCAGTCAGTAAAATAAAATTAGCCATAATGGTCGCCAATCTTCGCAAGAAGTCGGCACCTTAAGTAGAAGACGATTTGCTTATTGGATTTGTTGATATCTGCATATTGGGAGGTAAATTTGTCCGTCTTTTGGAAGGACTCAGTGTTCCCCTTTTCCTCCTTTTCCTGCACACAGGATGAATTTGCTTGCTTATGTATTTGAGCTTGTGTAATGGTAATCTTCAGTGACTGTGATTTAGAGTTTTGTGTACTTTTGTATGATGTTGTGTCGCTAGAGTGGTATCCAATAATGCCCTCTTCTATATTTTTGAGGTTAAGCCTTCTATTTTCGGGTATTGACTTTTTGGGAGTAGATGTTCGATTTCTATTATTTCCACGATATGAGTATTGACAGAAGAGAACTCTTTTCACGTGCTTGTGTGTGTGTGTGTGTTTATGTTTGCTCGGGTGACAATTTTAGACACTTTTCTATGTCTCCTAGACAATTTTCTGTGCTTCCTAGATACTTTTTTGTTTGTTTCATATACACTTGTTTTCGGTTTCTATACACTTGTTATCCTGTCTTAGACTCTTTTCGCTTTCGTATTCTATACACTTTACAGCGTGTGTAAAATAAACAATCGATTAACATGAATAAATATCTCAGGAATAAAACTTTATAATACAATAACTGGTACTAACCGTAATCTTCCTGAATAAAATTGTATAATCATAAGAAGAAAAAAAAATTACGAAGTATAATACTCTCTAATTACGGTGATATACGCCTCAAGCTTCAGTATAACACGTATATGGCAGGATAAATAGCCAGACACACAAAACAAAACAAAAAATCAATACCAATATAATTTTTCCTAAAAAAACAATAGAGAAAAAAAGGTTGTCAGATTCAAAAACTTACAGTTTGGTAAATCCTGGTCGGACGTCACAAAAAAAGAACGGCGTCTGGATTCTATTCTCGATTGGTCGACGGGAGATGAGCTCCGATAGGCTATTTCTGATTTAAACACTTCGCGACAATCACTAAAACTCACTGTCAAAAAACGCGGGCTGTCGTAAGTCGACAAGCCAGAAGTACCGGACTGCACTATCGCTGTCCGACTCTCTCTCGTTGTCCTCTTCCCCTCTATTTATTTAGAGTTTTTTTGAACGAGTTAGTTATCCAAAACAGTAAACGTAGCTGTGTTTTTATGCGTCATTTACTCGTCCTCGCCTCTTTGATTTTGTTTTCGTTGTTGAAGGTTAACTTTAATTAAATTTCTCTATGCTAAGTTGCATAATTCGTCTGTATTTTTATGATATTCAAAACAACGGTGTTTTTGTGCTCGACTTATATGCGTGATGACCTTGTGGTAATTTGTTGATTTTTCATAATTGTTTAATTAAGTTTTACTGCCTCTAATAATCGAAACTATGTCGCTTTTCTTTTAGACTTTTTATATTTGATTCAACTTATATTTGATTTAAATTTTTTTTATATATATAGGCTGTCACTACATTCCCTTGCCATATTTGTGCTTATTATACTACCAAAATTTACATAGCCATAATAGTTGTTACCAATGGATTCTAAGTGTTTTCGAATAGCTATTTCGTCAAAAACCAAAGAACAAATTATTTTTTTATTATCAGAATATTGCATTTTAAATCTTAAGGTAAAACTTCCGAGGTGAAACCCGGCTTTGAATCCACTGAGGCATACCATTTACCCAATTTTTTTTTGGGATGAGTTAAACAGTTTTCACATGTTTTTCGAACATAAGCATATGCTTTGGGTGGAAAAACGCAGAGTAACTGCAAAAGCTCTTGCTGAACGGCCATACGATTTTTTCCCTCAGTGAAGATATTTGTTTTTTGTATCTCTAGCTAGCCTTCTGCGGCCTATGTATTTTGTGGCTCTTTAAAAGATTATTATTTTCCAGGTCAACAATCTTCTTTTTAATTTTTTTTATTATGTGTATTTTCTTCTACTAATCCTAGAGATGTTTCTGGACGGGGCGAAGGAGTTCGTTTTCAGCAGAGCATTCTTGCACACATAAATTATCATCTGGTATATAATGTACTTTCCACATTTGTAATAGGTCTTGTCACTTCTGGATTAAACAACCTTACCTAAAATCAATAATACTATGTTCATTTCAAACTTGAACTTCAATTATTGGGGTAGGATTTCGTCGTAGTCTCACTTGTAACTTGGATGGTCGATCAAAAAAAATACGAGAGCATAAAATATTACTGCTTTTTGGAATAAACTCAAGGGTTTTCACAAAATTAACCCTTTGCATTTTCTTTTTTAATTTTTAGGTAAGCTAGAACAAATGTATTGTATGGTATATGTAGGTAAGTACATACAATCGGTTAACAACAAAAAATGTAGGTTAGGAAAGCTTTTAGACGCTCCCATTATGTTAAAGAATACATTAGTACCTTGTGTATTTTTGCCATATGGAATAATTATCTAAGGATTATTTTGTCATTCTTTTTTTGCTAACCAACTATTTAAGTACCTACATGACATTATAAGAAATAATATTTTCCTTTTTCCTAGAAAACTTATATCTAAACTTACGTACACCTATTTTTTCCCAAAAAAATTTAATTAATTTAATTTAAACGCTATAATTTTGATATTGATATAAGCAACTTTCCAACTTCTTACACAATCATAAAAATTTTATTACTATTTTACCCTAAGCTACGCCTATGCAGATTTCCTGTTTTGTAAGTTAACCTCTAAATGTCAGTCAAATGAAATTCCTATGTATTATAACACACAAAATCGCCCTAATTATTCACATTTAAATTGTTTTTATCTTGCAAAACTAATAAAATCTATTAAATATTCACTTTGTAAGCACTTTCTTGACGATAGCACAACGATTACAACATACACAACCAAAACAAATGTGTCATACTTGGAAGCCCAACATGACGGATTTCGTCAAGCGTTGCGTTATGGTGAGAGATAGGAAACGCTCCTTCCTGTGTTTTTATGTTCTAAGATAGCAGTACTATATCGCCCGCGTATGCCAGTAATTGTATTGTCTTAGTTTTCAGTGTCCCTGACCACAGATAACCCACAGATAGATGAGACATTGATTGTGGCGTCATCTAAAGAGCCTGTCGACTAAACAATTGAGTGATTTTGAAAAGATTTCTGTAATTTTAGGTTTTAGCGGTATATTCAAATTTACTGTATTTTAATATTATTCAAAATAACCATTTATAGTCCATCATTTAAGATTTCATTCAATTTAACTCAATAATGATTAGATGTTGAGTTCAATTAAATGAAATATCAAATGATGGACCATAAATGGTTAATTAAATTGGAAAAAATAAAACAGTAATCATATAAACAGTTTATTTATTTTGGTATAAAAATACACAACAAATAATTTCTTTCCCAAAGTATTTTTCTTATAGGTAAAACAGAATGACAGTAAATAAACTATAATGTAAAAAGAATGCAATCATTAAAAAATAATACATACATTCTAGTTTGGAGTATCATTAGATTTTTAAATGATGTTAAATCAAAATAAAAGTAGAAAATCATTTATGATAAGTTTATATCAATTTATTTATTATTACACTCGTATAAACACACAGAGCTGGACAAATTGCTGGAGTATAACTGCTACTTACTTAATCAAAAAAAGTGTGAGCAATGAGTAGTTAACTACTATTTTGGCAACTTTCTGTGAAAGAAAATATTTGAGTATAATGACAGTAAATGTTAGAACAAAAGTAATTAAAATTTGTTTAAAGGAAATGTTGTTAAATACTGCCCAGCTCTGTAAATACACGGTGCCAAGTAATTACATATAAGGGTGCTAAACAGCACCTGTGACTGTACAACATTTAAAATAATATATCTAACATTTCATTTCCACTTAAAACACATCTTTATTTCTTTACTGGAAGTATTAAATATGTTTATATCACAAGCTTAAACCTAGTATATTGCATATATTTAAAAGCATTCCGTTCCTATGAAACCATCGCATAAAGCAGTTTAAGTTACTCTGCAGCTCCTGGCAGTCTATTATTGTTAAAATGTTTCTTAAGGGCTCTTAAAAATTCCACCGTCTCGTGGAAGTCCTTTCTCGTTTCTGGTTGAGGTTCTACAAGTAAACACACAAAATAACAATAAATAAGTAAACACACAAATATGTTTGAAAATTTATGTCAACAAAAGAAAACAAAATGCGCTTTCTATTGAAATAGTAAGTTTACACATGTTTTTGTACTAAGCCAAAAAAAATTTCAAAAAATGTTTCAATGTTTAAATTTTTTTGTTTTTTTTTAATTCCTTTTTTTGGAACTTTCGATTTTTTAGGAATACTTGATTTTTTTGGTTTTTAACTATTTTTTTATTTTTTGTCTTTATTGGATATTTTGGATTTTTGGTTACCGCTAGACGTAATACCTCAACAAAAGTTAATACCATAGCTGGTGGAGGAAATAGCTATAACATAAAATGAAACCTAGATTATTATTTCTTCAATGGGTACATTTTAAAATGTTATTGTCTGAGTATGGTGTACACACTAGATATAAATTGAGTGTATGAAAAGACGAGTACTGAGTGTGTCATTTGATTAAAATTCCAGCTAAGCGCTTTCAGCCATTAGGTCATTCTCAAAGCTGTCGACAAGAGAAAAACATACAACAGGTACAATGTACATACAATGAAATAAAATGTTTGATGTTACATCATTATTTAAGTAAAATTTGTTAAAATTACCATATAAAGAGGGTGTACACACATATCATTTAGTTGATAATTTCAAATTAGATGTTTCGTTATGTGAATTACAATTGTACACGCTCTCTATAGAGTAATTTTAACAAATTTTTCTTAAATAATGATGTAACATCTAACATTTTATTTCATTATGTGTAGCAGTTACAGGGTTTGTGTCTTATGACACCTTCTGTATGTTTTTTTCCTGACGAGAGCTTTCAGAATGGCCTAATGGCTTAAAGCGCTTAGCTGGAATTTTAATAAAATTACACACTCAGTACTCATCTTTTCATTCACTCAATTTACATTTTAAAATGTCCAAAATTATAGCATGCTATATTGAATACAATAAAACTTACCATCAATTTTTGTTAATTTCCACTCATATGGGAAGGCAAATCAAACTGCCTTAATAACCTCTCTTCGTCTTTCTCAAATCTAAAGAAACACTGTTTTTAAAAATGAAGGGATCATATCCTCCATCGTTTCCTCGTCTACAAATTTAATGATTTATATTACAACTGCTTTTCAGCCATATTATTTTATCTTCCTGCGTTGGAGGAACAAAACTGTAAAAAGAAATATTTACTTTATTAATGCAGCAATTTTCAATTCAGCTAATGTAAATAACAACCATGATCTCTAAAGTTGTCGATTAAATTAGTAGAAATTCTGTGGTTTATAAAAATAAAGATAATGGTTGTTAATTGTGAAAGAAAAAATCCTCAAATTTTTTTAATAAAACTTACCGAGTACACCACTTATTAGACTCCTTCTGAATATACTTTGACATTGTCTTTTCAATTAATAACAATAAAGCAACTAAACAACAGATAAATATTACACTATAGCAATTAAAAAATACACCAAAATACCGTAACCTTATAATAACCTCAACACATAAACTAAGAAATGATAACAGTATAACATATCACATGTGGGGACGAGCAATATGATATCGCGCATACGCAGTAATAAAAATCAATAAAATTTGATTACTAACGACGTTACAGTTTTCGTTAATTTTTTGGAATTATCTACCGATTTTAGTTACTCGACGGGCTCTATAGATGGCACTGTCTGCAGTGTCCCTAGCCTGTCCCTGCTCTGTTCATGTCGGTTTTGCGTATTATCCATTCTAATACAATGTTAAACAAAGTGGTGGACAACGGATATCCTTGTTTCAATCCTGTGTTGGTCTCGAAGCTTTTTGATGTTTTTTGGTTCACCTTGATCTTAGTTATTGTACGCTCGTTTGTAATGTTGGTAAGACTTATCAGTTTTTTGGAAGTTTAATTTAAAATAGTTATATTACAAAATTTAGATCAAGTGTATAAGTAGCTACACAATTAACCCTAAGGAAGCAATTATTGAACCTGAAGCTGCAAAGTGATAAAAACTTTAATAGAGCATTTTACACATTCATATAAGATAGTGACGGAACTCACCTCTGCTTGAGCAAAGTTAGGGGAAATGGACAAAGTGTCCCACATATTATTAATAATACTCTCCTCATATGCTAGATTACGAGGTAAAATTTAGGCAGGAAAATTTGAACAACAAGGTCCTTTACAGCAAAAAAGAAGTATTTAATCCAGGAAATTTTAAAGACAAAAGGAAGAATGGTTTGGAGAAAGAAACCTTTCCCAAATAGCAACAAAAGGAACTTTAATAAATCTCAAATATAAAGTGTGATTATTGTGGGAGAAGAAGTCACATAAATGATTGCTATTTCTATAAACGGATGCAAGGTGAAGGTAGAAGTCAAACCACCCAAACGATCCAGACTGCGCGTCCAAATTCTCCATCAGGAGAAAATAGTTTCGCGTCTATGGCAGAGTGCAGCAAAAATGAAATAAAATTCATTCTAGATTATCGGGCACAGATTACACTGTGAATAGTGATGAAGTGTTCAGTTCATTTTCCACGATGAAACCTCCTTTACGCATTGGCATTGCAAAGAAAAATTTTGGAGTATTCGCCACTAAAAAAGGCACACTCAAAGTGACCTCTGACCAAGGAATTCGTTGTCTATCATGGTCAACTTTTTTAATAACAATGATCAATATTCTCAAAAATAATGGAACTTTACTATTGAGTAAAATTCGCATTTTTTGACAAACATTGTATATGGCAATATGGCTCAAAAAAATTTGATATCTGATGGTTGTATTTCGGGTTTTAGACCAAGCACGACTTTTTATAAAGAATGCCTTTTTTATAAAACTAAGAACAAACTTTCCCGTATGGTTCCAACTTAATTGGACACAGTGTAGAAATGTCTATGTTATACCAAACATTTTTAATAAACCTAATATATTCCTTCCAAAATATAATTCACTGTTTCCAGTAGATTCATATTAGAACATTTTTTTATGAGAAAAGCGATGTTGGTTAATGGACCATGCAGCTTTCTATTTGCTCACGTCGAATATAACTATAAACTAGTGATTATTTGCAGACCTATCAAAATAGATTAGACACATTAGGAAAATTTGTTTGTGGTTATATTTTCCCTTGTTTGTGTGCCATCTGAGTTAATTAAAACTATGCATCGAATGGAAATGTTTCGACATAAAGTTGCAAAAGAACGTTCATTGTTTTTAATGTACCATTTGAATGCATCGGAGAATCGCATGCTTGGCATCCGTGCCGTGTCCCATCATTTTTCAAATTTATTACCAACGTTTAAACTGTCATCGCGAACAAAGTGAAAATTAATTAATTAATTCTTTACTTTGAAATAACAAATGTAATTGCATATTCATGTATTCATAATTTGTTTGTTGGAAAAGAAATCGACTTATTTTTGTTTAATTTCAAAGCCGGCTTGTTACTTTTACCTGTAGAAATACACTACTCCAAGAATTTAACGCACCACCAAAAAATAACCAAAAGTTTAAAGTAAATTTTTGTCTAAACTGCTTGTCGGATTTGAATGAATTTTTTTTTGAATGACAGGTTGACACTTCCAGAGAGTTCGTGTACTACTGTATTTGCATACAAACTTATTTTTGTAAGAATACGGGGTGTTGCAATGACAACCTGATTTTTTCATAAAATTTGTAACACCTTGTGGAGTTCAACAGTAACAATATCAACTTAAAATTAAAATCAAACTGTAGCTTTATCTTTTTGTAACATTTTGTGTTTTGATTTACTATATTATCTTGGCCACAACAAGAGAAAATCAATTTTATAGCATAACATGTTTTTTATTAAAATTTATTATTCAACTTTAACAACGAAAAACAAAGAAACAAAACGTAAACAAAAGTCAGTAGCGAGTATTTTCGCCTCTGGCAGAAATAACTGCTTGGCACCGACGGCCCATACTTAAAATAAGCGACCGTATATCATTTTGGTCAATTTCTTCCCATATTTCAATCAGTCGCCTCCCCACGTCTTCCAAGGTGTTCAAGTTCCGTTCCTCTCGTAACCTCCTACCAAGAGTTTCCCAAAGATTCTCTATGGGATTTAAATCAGGGCTTCTAGCTGGCCATGCCATGATATCGATGCCAACTTCCTCTAGATAATTCCTCACAACTCCAGCAACATGAGGCCTGGCATTATCGTGCATCAACATAAATCCTTGCCCTATATATGGCGCATATGGCATTACATGTTGGTCTAAAACCTCCAATATGTACCTTCCAGCTGTAAGGCTTCCATTATTTATGACCACAAGTTCTGTGCGACCAGTCAAAGAAATACTTCCCCAGACCATCACAAATCCTCCTCCAAATAATGTGTTATTTGAGAAATTACACTGAGCATATCGTTCGTTAGGGCGTCGATATACACGTATGCGCCTGTCATTATTGTACAAACAAAATCTTGACTCATTCGTAAATAATACCTGTTGCCATTCCGCTTCTAACCAGTTACGATGTTCCTTGGCAAAATTCAGCCTCGCTCTTCGATGATCTCTAGTTAGAGCTGGCCCCCGAGCAGCAATTCTAGGTCTCAAATTGTGTTCTCGTAGTCGCTGACGAGCTGTTTCACCACAAATTTGTACACCAGTAGCATCTCGAAGCTGGGTTTGAAGGGTCCGGGCTGTTACAAAACGTTGTCTTAATGCCGATAATCTTAAAAAACGGTCCTGATTAGGGGTTGTTATTCGATTCCTTCCTTGTCCCGGTCTACGACCATGACTTCCAGTGTCTCTATATCTTTGTATAACTCGTGAAACGGTTGTATGGGATACATTAAATCGTCTACCAATTCTTCGGTAATTCCAGCCTTCCTCGAACAATATTAATGCTTGAGCACATTCTTCGCCAGTAAGATTTCGTGTTTCACGTTGCATATTAATTAAAATAAAGGTTTTTATAAAAAAAACGTAAGGGCTAACACTAAAAATACACTTCTATGAAATACTTTTTGACACCTGTATTTAGCTAATGACAATTTACTGTAACTTATTGTTTTTCATAGCCTGCTACTCACTTTTATTATTATAAATTTTAATAAAAAACATGTTATGCTATAAAATTGATTTTCTTTTGTCGTGGCCAAGATAATAGAGTAAATCAAAAAACAAAATGTTACAAAAAGATGAAGCTACAGTTTGATTTTAATTTTAAATTGATATTGTTACTGTTGAACTCCACAGGGTGTTACAAATTTTATGAAAAAATCAGGTTATCATTGCAACACCCCGTATTTATGCAAAAATAAGTTTGTATGCAAAAACAGTAGTACACTAACTCTCTGGAAGTGTCAACCTATCATTCAAAAAAAAATTCATTCAAATCGGACAAGCAGTTTAGACAAAAATTTACTTTAAGTTTTTGGTTATTTTTTGGTGGTGCGTTAAATTCTTGGAGTAGTGTATATTTTATTGGTGCGTCCTTTTACCTATTTTAAGCACGCGTCAGCCTGTTTAAATCAAAATTTCAAACACGTGCGTTTTTTAAATTTACCATGGTAACGACAACAACTCGAGAAACGTAAGTCTAAATGACTATGATTATTGATCTGACAGCACTACCTCGTAACGTGAAATAATAGTATATTATACACCAAGTGCCTAAAGTGACCCATTTAATACCGCGGGTGGATAAAACAAAATAGCGTAAAGTATTCGTGGGTAACTGTTCTTTCAAACACTTGATCTATTTCGAGTACTCCGGCTGCGCCGTCGTGCTCGAAAGACCTTTTTATCCACTTATACTTCAATATACTATATTCAAAGTTCGGAAATACACCGACGACAGGAAATAGTACAGGTGAAGTTTGCTTGTCGTAAGGGCAATAGCATAGTTACAGGTTGGCAAATTAATTTTGGCAGTTGACGATGCGCGAGAAAGCCATACAACTTGACAACGTTGCATATGGTGGTTTTTGGATACGGAGAATACAAAAAATGTGTCAGTTGTTCGAAAAAAAAATTATTTCGAGTGGGAAATTCAGGAAAATGATTGAAAATGGAATTTTTTGGAAAATGTCCTCGTTCCCTTAAAAAAAGAAATATACTGTACCCCTCATATTAGTCAAAGTTACAGTTTCCAGGTAAAAAAGTAATATAAGATTTACATACATAAACGAAATTGGTCAGCTCTGAGTAGGCTAAGAACTGAATTAAGTAGGTTCTCGGTACACAAACTACAGAAGAGATACATATTTCATGGACTGTACAAAAGAAAATCAAACAAAATGCCTTTAGGGAGCGGAACAGATACAGACGAAGAATACAAAATGAAAAGGAGGGAATTAGATGAAAGTTTTAGAAGAAGTAAAATAACTAGGAGAACACCCAAGAAAGGTGCCGAAGAAAAAGAGAACTCGCGGAAGCAATCATGATAAAAATGATGCAAGAATTGATAAACAAAAACGATAAAATGATAGATGAAATAAAACAATTAAGAAAGGAAAACAGCGAGAACAACAAACGGCTACTGGAAATGAAACAAAAAAACTTAAGAACGAAATAAAAACACTAAATAACAAAGTAGCATATCGAGAAAAAATAACTAAAAAGAAAAATGTGGTCATCACTGGATTAGAATTGAATACAAAAGATGATAAGGCACTAAAGACAACTATGGAAAACGTCATAACAAAAGGACTGCAAATGGATGTCAAAATAAGAAGGGCCCAAAAACTAGGTGAAAAGATTTGCTTAATTGAGATGGAAAGTTTCGCAGATATAATGGACATTCTAAAGAACAAAAGTAGACTGAGAAATTATCAGGAACATATTTTTATTGAGTCGGACCTTACCAAAAAAGAATTAGAAATACAAAAAACAATTAGAAGAAAAGCCAAAGAAGAAAAAGAAAAGGGAAAAAATACAAAAGTAGGATACAATAAATTGATAGTAAGTGGAATAGTTTGGAAATGGAATGATGATTCAGAGGAATTATAGTTGATGATTAGAGGGCAGAACCAAAAAAACTAATAAAGAATACACTTAAAGATAGTATACAGGTAACGACTCCAGCTGAGAAGAAGGAAAATGATAACGGTAAATTAAATAACAAAACACAAAACGGAAGAATAACAAGTAACATGCATAAAAAATTAAAGGATGATTATCATCAACAGAGTAACAGTAAAAAACACGGAATAATTACAGATTGGCATAGGTATATGGAATATAAGCACATTAACAGGAAAATAATTAGATTTGACTAAAGAAATGGAAAACAATAATATTCAAATTCTAGGACTAAGTGAAACGAAGAAAAAAGGTAAAGGATGTTCGCAACTAACAACAAAGCATACATTATATTATTCAGGAGTAAAACCAGAACAAAGAGCAAAGGAATAATCGCCACAGAAGAAATAATACAAAAGGTAATACAATTTATGGCAGTCGACTGGAAAATAATAGTTATTAGTATAAAATTAGATGAAATAATCAATTTTATACAAATATATGGGCCAGAACGGCAGGGGAAGAAATTTTAGAATTTTATTTTCAATTGCCAATTATTGGAAAGAGCAGGCGACGTACATTCCGCATGCAAAGTTTTAAAGGTTGTGAGGCTGCTAATACGTACGAGGGTTACACAATATTTTGAATTTGAATTTAAAAATAATAAATTGTGGCACATATATAATGCTATATAAAATCGAGTTTACAAAACAATAGTACATTATGTTACTAGGCTATCATTATTGTTGAGCCCAGATTCTTGCACTGCCAAGGCGTTAGCCGAGGCTGTGCAAACTGGGCGAAACATATAATGGGTCTTCTGCTCCGAGTGACATATACTATTTTTTCTTCAAGTGTAAAGATAATGCAATTCATAAGTAGAAAAAAATTGAATACATTGTTTATATCTCAACTATTTATTAATACAAATATGAAAAAAACAGTTATGGCTTGCATAAGCATTACCTATTTATTAAGTGTAATATTGAAAGTGCATTTTTGTATACTGCAGTTATTTAAATTTAGGCCACTGCCACCGCTTTCGGCTTCGACATTCACAATCTTGTCATTGGTGTACATGTTATGATTAGTAAGATGTTTATCTATATTTATTATGTTAGAAATATTGTCATTTGAAAGGTTTCCTGAATGTGAATCTCTCTCGTACTTGGTTGTTCTTCCCAATGAAGTATTTTTTGTGCAGTTTGTTTCTTGCTGGAAACAGAATATTCTAAGTACCCTTCAGCAACACGGGTGGATTTCCATCCACCATGTCGTTTTAAAGCGGTAAGATCCCCTCCCTTGTCAACTCAAATAATTGCTGAAGTCCTACGTAGGCAATGTCCCGTATATTCATAGGGATTTGTTAATTTGAAAAACATAGCAACGTCTTTTGGAACGTTTGAAATTTTATGTATACCCATTACCACACGGTGACATTTACCGTTTTGATATTTAATAAAAAATCGCTGCAGATCCATATCATCCGGACGAAGTGCCGTATACTGTCTGACCAAGCTCAAATAAAAATCGCCAAGTATAGTAAATGACCGTTGTTTTTTGTGTTTGTGATATTTACTAAAATTAAATTTCCTATATCTTGGATTTCGCTGTACTTCAAAAGAACGAGTTCATCGCATCTACAGGCTCCTGTCACTCCAAATATTAATATAACCTAAAAACAAACGTTGAAATAAGTAAACAATAAAATCCGCCGGCGTTGAGATTCGAACCGCAGACCTCCGAGACGGAAGACAAAACCTCTACCGCTGAGCTATCGAGGTATATACGGCTTAAGTTCGGAATACGTTAATTATTGTCAATTTGAATATTAATCTGCTAAAGGATATTATTACCAACGATTTAATAAGTGTAATAATATTAAAAAAAAATAAGAAAGTACGCACTTTTGCTGCTAAATAAACATTATTAGGCGCATTCTGAAGAAATTTATCAAATTGGTCTTTTGTTAATACTTTTGATTTTTTCGGGGAATAATTTTCTTGTCGCTTTAAAAATGCAGCTAATTTGGTATAATTTTCCATTTTTACATTATGTTTGATGTTTAATTGAGCTTAAATCATTGAATATTGTGCCCGTAGTGTCGAACTTTTAAATTTTCTTGACAAATACGTAAAATATACGCAAGCATAACATTTTCTGTGTATCTTCGTACACTATTTTCTTTGCACCATTTTATAAATTTTGCATAAGCAAAATCATATACTTTTCGTGACTTCGTCGGAATTAGTGTTTCAATAATGGAATTAGCTATTTCGACTAATTCTGGAGGTGTACATTGGAATTCTTCTTCTTGAGACATTTTTACAATACACTTTTCAAAACTGACAAACATGAAATTAAATAAAAATTGAATGACAGTTCCAGTTACAACTGTGGTTACAACGCCCATAATAAGACGTTGCTATCGTTTCTCATTATTTTGTGACTAGTACAATAATGAGCGTTCATTATGTTACTAGTAAAGGAATAGGTTATTTCTATCATATGTGTTGCCGAAAAGAATATAGATATTATGATACGCTTGGAGAAAAAATAATATTAATGTGTTCATTAGTATCAATTAAATGAATAAGGAAATAAAACCCATTAGATTCTTCGGAATTGGGTTTTTTTGTACAGACATAATTATTTATTGCTTCAAAAACCATACGGGGAATTCTAAAATTACCCTTTATTATTTTATGTGATGTAAATAATATATAATAAATATATTCCAAGAGACATAAACTTTCACCTTTACTCCAAATTAATGTCTTTAATGTGGTATCTTCATAATATTCGTCATTGAGGTTTATTTGTATATGAATAGGAAATCAGGTAGATTTTGTAGGTAAAGCGTACAATGTGATAAGGATTGTTAAACGACTTTCTAAATTTAACAATGGCCAACAATTTTTCCTATCTGTTCGTAGTAATAGTTAATGACATACCTACATGTTAAGCTTTCTAAAATTGTTGTTCTTAATAATATGTATTAGATAATAATTTAAAAATTCGGGTTTATACATAGAATTCGTAAAAAAATTGGGGAAATTAGAGATGGTCTAATAAATATACTAATAATATAAATAAAATATTGAAGGTTTTTTGTGGTAGATATTTCTACTTTCATATGTAAATTTTTAGGTTTTTTCCAAATATTTACTATGAAATTAGAACATCCCTTCACACTTTTAACAAAGTTAGGACTGGCGAAACAAAAAAATCTTGGTTCTGGGTGCCGCCAATTATTGTTTATTTAGAACTATGTACAGATGTGCTACACATATTATATAACTCTAATGGAATTCGTCTCTAATATATACAATTTTATAACACCTATCTACATTTTTACATTTGTTGCGATTAATGTATTTAGTTATACCACCTGCAAACAAACACTATAATGAAAAATATGTTTTAGATGTACAGGGATCATCAACAGTAAAATGATGATGTGCATCTACAAACGATTCTTCAAAATCACTTTCTATATCAACTTCATCATCCTTGCTATCTCCGTCTTCGGCCAAATTAATAATAATATTATCTTCAACAGTATCTAAAAGTGGTTCATTGCTCATAAATTCATTCATTCATTCACGTAAATTGTTGAGCTTCTGATAGTGGGTCCTTAGATCCATATCTGTTTTCCAGAAAAGTTATAAAGTATTCTAAAGGCAGTGTGAATGAGTCAGGAGATTTATTATACATGTCGGAGATTATTGTCCTGGAACTTTCCGGTATCTTATTTTCAAGCTCTTGAAAGGTTTTGGAATATCTATGGACGGAATATCGAAAGTGGGGGCTGTGTTGATAGTACTAGGAGAAATAGATTCTCTGGAACTTGGTAAGGGTCTTTTTCGGGTAGGTGATATCTGTATATTTGGGTGATCTGTAGTAGACAGAGGAACTTTAATTATGTCTGAAGTAATAGATGTGCTGTTTGTGGATTGGCGGAGCTGTATGTCTGGTTTCTGGGAAGCTGCTGACGTAAGATCAGATTGAATATTAGGATTGTTCGTGTTTAATACTTGCATGTTTAATGCTGAAGGCTGAGAAGCAATTTGAGTATTAGGGCAGTAGGTTGCAATATCGCCGGTTTGCTTGCATATAAAACACTCCATTTTATCGGTTGAAAGAAAGATTCTATAACCATTATTTTCAAAAGAAATTAATGAGGAAGTCTGGAGCTCAAAATTTTCTTAAGATAGTTCAATATAAACTTGCCTGCGGAAGGATAATATATGATAGTAGATATACTATAGTCCTGGCTCATCTTAGTTCACTGTTTCCAATTTTCGCCACTCGATGGCGCTGGTCGTTGGCGGGTGATTCAAATTTGGCGGGTGATTCAAATGGGGCGCTGGTGTCGTGTGGTGACGTCACTTCGACGTTCGATATACAGGGTGTCGACATAAATATATCATAAGGGCACTCTGCTATTATTGGTTGGATTTTCATCGAATAAACTGCATTGTTAATTATTTTTATATACGGGGTGTAGTCATAAAGATGTCATAGGGGTCTATAATGTATATCTGCTATTCTATTCGCAGTTGAAAATCAAACACATATATCCCAATGATGAAATTAAATTGGAATTGATGAAGTCCATCCAAAAAGATCAGCCTATAGTTATTCCGATTAGAAAATGAGAACTCTACGAGTTACCTGCCATTACTAGGGAAGCAAGAAGGGGAGTTTGGGCCGTTAAAACTACTACTGCAGTAGAAAGACCGCGTTACGTCATTGTTTTATTTCAAACCGATAAACGTGACAAAAGTACAACCGACCCCACATTATTTGACAATGGCGACATTCAAAGTATTAGACTATCGTTGAACGGTGAATATTGGTCTAATGAACGAATGCAATTGACTATATATTGACGACTATAATGAAGCCTATTTCAAATATACGGAGTTTTATCCTAGCTACACAAACTCTACGCAGAAACGTCCTCTGTTGGATTATTCTTCGTTCAAGAAACGTTCATTATTCATCATTGATTGCTCAACACAAGAAGAAAGCGTGAAGGCATCTACCGTTGATGTGAAACTTGACATCGGAGCCAACATTGGTTTTCCCAAAAATACCAAAGTCTATTGTATCATAGTCCATGATTTTGTGATGGAGTATTTCCCCCTCACGGAAATTGTTAAAAATCTGAATTAGCTGCTGTCAAGAGATCAGTATTCGAGCAGGCGTCAACATGAAAGTAGCATTCGTATATATTCTAGGATTCTCTATTGACGGGCTCTTCACACCCAAAGAACTTACCATTGAGATTGGCTCTAAGCAAAGTCATTACATATTTATGCCTCCACAACTGTTTGCTACATTGAGTAATCAGGATAAAAAAACTACTGTTTACTTGGAGAAGAAGGTGCACGGTATCCGATACTCTGCAGGACACGTAGAATATTCCAAATTAAACGATATAATTTCCGAAAAATTGTTGTATGCTGCTGACTATATCTACCTTCGCGGTCATCAAAAAGCTGAATTTTTAATTAAAAAATAATTTTTGGTGTATTCCCAATCATAGTGGATACCTGCAAGTTTTATGGAACGCTTTGTGGTACGAGAAACTTTCACCATGATCCAAATCCCTACCACACCACTGGACTGTATTCGTGCACGCAAAGAAACGTGGAACATCTCCGACGCTGGTTTTCGAATATAATATTACCGATGTAATTTTTTATTGCAAATAAACAATGTTAATAATTATGTAAATTTTATTAAAGCACCTCTATATTTTTGTATGCTCTACAGCTTATATAATAATTTCTCCATTATTTTTCTCATAATGTAGACGGTAAGGTCTTTCCAACGAGCTCACGCACGCTCAGATGGGACGATTCCTCGTTAGGCTGACATAATGATGATCATTGAAGCGTCGCTTTAGATATTTTTTTCGTAATAGAGACCCCGTCACGTGTAATGTCAAACGTCACGTGTAACGTCAAACGCCACAATAATAGCAGATATACATTGTAGTGCCCTTATGACATATTTATGTCGACACCCTGTATATTGATCGAACGTCGTAGTGACGTACCTATCATAATGCCGTTTGTTCTATGAAAATCCTACCAATAATAGCGGAAATACATTGTAGTGTCTTTTTGACATCTTTATGTCGATACCCTGCCTATTGATCGAACGTCGTAGTGACGTACCTATCATAATGCCGTTTGTTTTATGAAAATCCGAACAATATAAGCAGAGTGCCTTTTTGACATATTTATGTCGACACCCCGTATATTGATCGAACATCGTAGTGACGTACCTATCATAATGCCGTTTGTTCTATGAAAATCCGATCAATAATAGCTGAGTGCATTTTTGACATCTTCATGTCGACACCCTACATATTGAACGTCGTAGCGACGTCACCACACGACACCGGCGCCTCATTTGAATCACCCACCAAATTTGAATCACCTGTGATGATTCCGAAAAAGACAGTATTGAAAAAAAGACATTTTCATAGAAAAAGATTAAATTGTGAAGATTATATTTCCAATGTTAATAGCGGGCATCGATCTGATTAAGGTCAGGCGAACACCCAGAAACCACGTTTCTATTAAACGTAAACGTAAAAAAATGTATAATATATTGTAATCTGTGTTAATTTTAAATATACTAAATCCCAGTGAGTTTTATAAATGTTGTCGTTTATTCAACCCCCGAAGATCGGTTACTAGGTAAGTGCTTTCCCAAAGATATAATACTTTTATGGTAGACGTAGGTAATACGAGGGGCACTTACTAAGTAACCACCACACACTCGCCAACGATCAGCGCCATCTAGTGGTGAAAATTGGAAACAGTGGTCCAGGAATGGGCCAGGACTAGCTTAGTATATCTACTTATGATTGTATTCATCTCCGGGAATGCCAGCTTTCAGAAAAGATATTGGTGATGCTAACTGTAGTCCAAGATCTATTAATGCTATTTCAATTAGTTTGTGAGCAATGGATGGGCACACATTTGAAAGAACAATGCGTTTTGGGGGGGTAAATAATCTTCTTAGATTCAATTCCATGTCTCCAGCTTTAATTGTCGAATGGTTGGTAATTAGTTGGTCAACTAGTTCAATTTTGTTTAGATAAATGCAGATTCTGAAAATTCAGGATGCGAAGCATATATTTCTTGGGCCTACAATATCACCAACTGCTTTAACGTATTAGAATAATTTCAAATTATCAGGGGAGTGGAAAAGTATGGCTTGATCACTCTCTTGAGAAACATTGGTTTTGGAGTAGATTTCGCGGCTGCTACATTTGAAGTGGAAATTTGAGGAACGTTAGATTTATTTTCAGTCATTGTAGGTTTGTTTCCGATGTGGAAGTTATTGCTGCCCTTGTAGTCAAAGGCAGCTTCTTGTGTTACGCTAATGGTAGAAATCTTGTGTTTTATTTGTCAGCAAACCAAAATACACCATAGAATTGAATTGGTTGCCTAACGAAAAACTGAACCAGCCAGTGTAGAATAACTTTCTATCAGTAATCACACAGAAATTTATTATTATTGTTTACTAATTAAGAGGGGCCTCCTCACAGGTATATAAACCTAAAAACCTACACAATATTAGTTACTAATTTAGTAATTATTTGGTTAAAAATATTTACGATAGATGTCGATAGTAGTACTGAATCATCATCATCATCACGTAGCGCTACAACCCTGGGTGGGTCTTGGCTGACTGTACAACTTTTTTCCAATTTGTTCGGTCTTCCATCAACCTAGGGTCAAATGGAATGTTCATTTTCCGAAGATCTGCTTGGATGTTATCTCTCCATCGCATTCTGGGACGTCCGAGCGGTCTTTTGCCTGTGGGAATCTCCTCCCATACCAGTTTTACAAGTCTTTCGTTATTCAGTCTGTGCACGTGGCCTGCCCATCTTAGTCGCTGTGATTTAATTTCTTGGACAATATCGGCGTCGTTGTAGAGTGCTTTTAATTCGATATTGGTTCTGATCTTCTACTGGTTTGTGGTGATGTCATGGTGAGGTCCGAAAATTTTTCTAAGTATTTTTCGTTCAAAGCGTCTGAGCTTTTCTTCGTTTGCTTTGGTCATGGTCCACGTTTCGCATCCGTATGTTATTACAGGTCTGACGATGGATTTATAGATTTTGATCTTTGAACTTCTTGTGAGATTTTTTGATTTTATGAGCTTATTCAGTGCAAATAGACAGCGGTTTGCAGATTGGATTCTGTCTTTTATTTCTTCGGTAACATCGTTGTCCGCTGTGATTACGGCCCCCAGATACTTAAAACGTTGTACTCTTTCGAAATTAAAGGTGTTGATCGTCACATTTTGTCCTATTCTGTCTCTTTGTGTCGTTCTATTTATACACATATATTTCGTCTTCTCTTCATTAATCTTCAGCCCTACTTCACTTGTTGCTCTTTCCACCTTGTTGAAAATGTCTTTCGTGGATATGATGGAGTCTCCAACGAGATCTATGTCATCTGCATATGCGAGTAACAGCTTGGGACCTTGAACCGATAGCAATTCTGTTTTTATTTCGGCCGACCTCATGGCTTTCTCTAATACAAGGTTAAAAAGTAGTGGAGATAACGCATCACCCTGTTTAAGTCCACTGTTGATTTCAAAGCTGCCAGACAGTTTATTATTTACACGTACTTTAGATATTCCACCCTCCATACAGACTTTGGTCATCCGAATGAGTTTCTTTGGTATTGAGAACTCCGCCATGGCATTCCATACTTGGCTTCTTTCTACGCTATCATATGCCTGTCGAAAGTCTATGAAAAGATTGTGTATGGGTCTGTTATACTCCCATCCCTTTTCTAGAAGTTGTCTCAGCGTGAATAGTTGATCTATTGTTGATCTGTTTGCCCTAAACCCGGCTTGATATTCGCCTAGGACATTTTCAGCATAAGGGATTAGTCTACTAAGAATGATGTTTGAGAGGGTTTTATATGCCGTGTGAGATTCCTCTATAATTCGCGCATCTTATTTTGTCCCCTTTTTTGTGGATGGGCACTATTATGTTTTCCTTCCATCGTGCTGGTATCCTTTCTTATAACCATATGTGCGTTATTAGCTGGTGGATTTGGCGATGTAGTGCGTCTCCCCCATATATCAGAAGTTCTGCTGGTATCTCGTCCGTACCCGGCGCTTTGTGATTTTTCAGCCTATTTAAGGCCTTTTGGGTTTCTTCAAAGGAGAGATTTTTGACGGGCATGTCCGCTGTGATATAGATCTCTTCTTTGTGCTGTTCTTCCTGTATGATGTTTAGAAGGTCTCTAAAATACTTTTCCCATTCTTCAGTTATTTCTTTACCGTCGATTATCATGCGGCCTTGGTTGTCTCTCAGTGTATGGATGGAATTGGTTCTATGCCCTCTTTTCTCAGAGGAAATTGCTTTATAGAATTCTCTGGAGCCTGGTTTGGGCCGGTCTCTCTCCATAGTTTCATATTTTTGTTGTTCGTAGTTTCTTTTCTTTGTGCGTATTATTTTTCTTGTTTCTTTTCGGCAGTCGTCATATTCCTTTTTACTTTGGTCTGTTTGCAGTTGTATCCAAGTCTTTCTTACTGTTTGTCTTTTTTCCAGTTGTTTCCGACATTCCTCGTCATACCATGTTTTTGCCCTCTTCTGCTTACTCCTTCCAAAGATCTTGTCAGCTGTCTTGGTTATTATTTCGGCAGTCGCTTCCCATAGCTGTTCTATATCATTGTCTTCTCTTTCAGAGTTCAAGGTTTGTTCAAGTTGTTCTCTATAGTTTTGCTGTTTCTCTGCATTGTGTATTTCGTCCATGTTCCATTGTGGGTTTATTGTTGTTTTATTTTATTTGTGGCTAGATATTCTGGATTTGACTTTTGCTCTGACTAAGTAATGATCTGTGTCTCCGTCTATTCCTCTCAGGCTTCTTACGTCTATAATATTGTTACCATGACGGGCATCTACAATGATGTGGTCAATTTGGTTGCGCGTAATATGGTCGTTTGAGACCCAGGTTTGCTTATGGATGTCTTTATGCGGAAACATGGTTGACTTTATTAGCATATTATTAGCTGCTGCAGTTTCTGTGAGTCTTAAGCCATTGTCGTTGGATATATTGTGTAGGCTGTGTTTACCTATTGTGGGGTATAGGCAAGGCTCTTTGCCTATTTTAGCATTAAAGTCCCCGCAGAGTATGCGCATATCATGTTTGGGCATCGTATCTATCTCTCTTTCTAGGGAATCGTAGAAGTCATCCTTGATATCTTCATCCTTCTCTTCCGTTGGTGCATGCGCTGAGATAATCGAAATGTTGTATCGCTTACCCTTCATTCGTATGTAGCATATCCTTTCATTTATAGGTTTAAAATTTAGTATATTCTGTACTAGGTTGTCTCTAATCACAAAGCCCGTTCCAAATTCATGTCTTCCGTTTTTGTTACCGCTGAAGAAGATGGTGGATTTACTTATTTTTATATTTCCATCGTCTGGCCATCTTATTTCTTGGACGGCTGTTATATCCATTCCTAAGTTTTCCAGTTGTTCCACAGCATTTATAGCAGCTCCAGGTCTGTACCAACTCTGGACATTCCAAGTTCCAATATTCATGGTCCTTTTACATTGCATTTGTCGTTTTTTGTGTTTATCTGTCCGGTTCCGAGGCAAAGTTGCAGTTTTCATAACTAGTTTCTTTTTTCCGAGGGTGGGTAGTTAACCCTCCGCTCAACCATCCTCTTTTATCCGGGCTTGGGACCGGCTGCAGTAAGGTGATTTCCGAGCTACTCAATCCACCCGTTCCTCACCCTACCCCAGGCAGAGTACTGAATCGGCTTTTACTTATTCAACATATTTTCTTTCTCTGTCTTTCCACTCTTGACGGTTCAAAGAAACGCATCTCTGTTCGAATGTTTTGATTTCAAATAATTCAACTTCTTGTGAGCACAGAAACCTTAAAGCCTAAAGCTATGTTTGAGGTTATGTTTACTGGATTATTTGATAAATGTGAAAATATGAGATAAATAATACTGATGGTTTGTTCTAGTATCATCAAACCATCTTTCAACATTCTATTGAAACCCTGTTTTAATGATAATATGGGTTTGTTAGCGAAAAGCGAAAAATGCTTAATTGAAGTGAAGTGACCTTCGAAGCATCTGAATAAATAAACATTAAAACCGCTCTCAAAAGACAAGAATTGCATAATTCATTTTGATGAATATATAATAATGATAATTGAAAAATATAACTATTATAACCTGATACTAGGTGCATTACATATTGCATGAAAGAACATGTGCTATTTAATAATATGGATACCAAGTGACAGCATTGCGGAAATTGCTAGAAATTAAGAATGGAAGGAAAATATACATACTTTAAAAACATTCACCTTTCAAAATTTGTACCATTTATATTAACATAATAAAATGTTTTCATGATTATAAATTTTTGTTTGTTTCATGCTAAGAAAATTAAACTGCGGAAAAGTTGCAAATTTACATGATTTAAAATAGGCCATTTAGTCTGAAAACACAGAACGTCATGTCACAACTTTGCCTCAATCTAATCATATTTGTATCAGTTTCAGAGTTCCTGTTGGTTGCTTTCAAATTTTATTTGCCATGTAGGCTCTTTTTTTAACTACATGTGTAAATATATTCAATTTTATCTAGAAACATATAATATAAACAAAGAGTTTCCAAATTTATTATACAAATAAATATTTACTTGTAATACAATGCTTTACATTTAATAGAAAGAGGAAAGTAAAGTACAGTGAAGAATTTAAATTAAAAATAGCAAACGTTTAAAAAACTTACAAAGCAATTATAACAACTAATAAAAAATTTAAAGCGAAAGATCTGTAATGATAAATAATAATATATATTTTGTGGGGAGATCGATATATACAGTACAAAATCAAACATACAATCAACATGTACAAGTTTACTTCTACCTTGTTTGCAAAGATTGATCATATGTGTTGTGGAGATTGGAACTGAAACATTTTTCGTTCATTATACAAAAAAATAGTTGGTTCATTCTCTTTTTCCCATGACAGATACACATATGTGTGATCACCTGAATGGTAAATATTTTTTTTGTTTTTGTATAATACATTATTGGTATTATAACTTTTCCATCCAACCCATCTAATATGCGAGAAAAGTATAGGTTTACCTAAAAAAAGTTGGAATTTTGTATTTTTTTGAGTTGTTTTTACGTTTTTCAGCAAGAACAACACAAAAAAATGGTTTTTAGAAAAGAAAACATATCTGTATAACTCGATACAGCCCCTGAAGTGCAACAAGTAGACAAAATTAACTTTTTAGTCGTCCTTTGTTTTACAATCTTTTTTTTAATATCAACAACTAAGACTATTACTAAGTAATCCTTTAATAATAATTTGGTTTCTTATTTTCTTTGATTTTTTGAAATGCTTATATAATCAAACAATTTGCAAGGAAATTTTGACTATTAGCTAGACAAAGTTTTAAAATATTTATGGTTCAAAGATTTTTATAATATAATGTTATCTACTTCATTCATTAATTTTATTCAACAATTACTATTACCTATGGTGCATAGGCTAAGGAAAGCTAAAAAGTGGATAACCATCCTAATTTCTTATAAAATCTTTGGACAGGTTGTTAAGAGAAAAACAAATACACCTTGTCATTCTCTTGTTAAAACTGTTCTTAAAAAGACTTATTGTATGACGGAGGTAATGGAGTATGGAACTCTTAAGGAAAAAGTGGCTAAGAGCATTTTTGAACAAGTACAAAATGTTGTGGTTGATTCAGGATTGTGGGTAGATGTTCAACACGGGTTTCTAGGTGCTTCTCCTGATGGTAAATATATTTAAGATAACAAATAATTACCATGTGTTATGTTGTAGGTGATGATGCACTACTTGAAATAAAATGCCTCCACTCTGCATCAAAACTGAATTTACAAACAAATACAATAAGCGAAATAATTGACCTCATGAAGAACAAAATTTGTCTAGGAAAACACAACAATAAAATTCAACTTGAGCGGAATCACAATTACTATTATTAGGTATAAACATGATATATTTATTCCAAAAAACAAAAACTCAAAATCATTCTCACATAATATATTTAATCACTTTGATGTATTTACCAACAATAAATAAGAATAACATTAAAAAGTAGTTATTTGTGTAATAGGTGCAAAAAGTGCATTTTTCTTGCAACAAAGCATGAAGCACTAAACACAATCTTGTGGAGTAGATATAAATAGCATTTACGAAGCACAAATTTACTTATTTAGCATGAAAATTACTTAATTATAATCAGTTAAATTTGGGATATTTTTATGAACACAAAACATATGACAACAGCATTTGGCCCATAGAGAAAGTTATAATATTATTTGTCTATGAATTGACCGTCGTCTTCTGTCATTGTTCTATATTGTTCTATACAGCGCCATGCATCAAGACGGTGGAGCGGTTGAACTAAAGTAAAAAGATGTTCGTTTGCAAAAATTTGCGCACAACAAATCTCAAAAAATACAATGATTTGAGATTTCATATTTTCAGAATTAAATTCTCTAGGCTTCCTTTTGGGGATCAGGTTTTGGTGTCCAGATCAGTGACCACAAATTGTCAAAACTGTCAAAATCACACCATCACTTAATGGCTTATATCTTTTTTATAACAATATAAAACTCAACCAAAATACCTGATCCCCAAGACAAAGGTCCAAGTGTTAAAATTTCAACACTTAATTTCCCTGCGTTCATTAGATTTGTTGTGTACAAAATGACCTAAATTTTGTTGCAAATCACGGGTGCCAACTGTTTTCAGGTTCCTAAAACGTGAGACCCCTCTTAAATCAAAATAACACGAATCCCGTTATAATTTGCAGGATAAGTCTACGATAGAGAGATATACAACTAGTATAAAGACTCTGAATAATTGTCAATTGTTTACCTGATGAACTTTGAAGAACTACGCACTTACCTTAATTGAACTTGCATTCGTTCAAGTCCAGTGGCGGAGTCCTCCCTGGCTTTTAATCTAATAGATTTCGACAATAAATAATGAATATCTCATCTCATATATACGAGGGCAATTCAGAAACTAACCTCCGATTGGTCACAGTGCGGATAGTGGGGGGAGTAGCGCGCCATCTGTGCATTCACACGCTCAGCAGGTCAGTCGGCATCAAGCCGTAGTCGAGTGAACATCGTACCTGCGCTAGTTCAGTTTTTGTGGCAGTGAAATGTGTGCTGCAATAGAAAATCCCGCCAAATGTGAAGTGCGTGCTGTTATAAGGTTTTTTACAGCCAAAGGATACTCTGCAGCAGCTATTCATCGTGAGCTTTGTGCCGTGTACGGACCAAAAGTTATGAGTGAAGGAGTTGTCCGTGAATGGGTACGTTTATTTAAAAGTGGACGAGAAAACGTTCATGATGAAGAGAGGAGTGGTAGACCATCCTTGGTGACTGACGAACTCGTTCAGACAGTTGATGCAAAAGTTCGTGAAAATCGACGTTTCACAATGGCGGAGTTGTCTACTGATTTTCCACAGATTTCTAAGACTCTTTTGTACGAGATAGTGACAGCAAGATTGGGTTACCGTAAGTTCTGTGCACGATGGGTGCCCAAAATTCTTACCGACCACCACAAAAGTCAAAGAATGGCCTCTGCATTAGACTTTCTGTCACGTTATGAGGACGAAGGAGAACCATTGTTAAATAGAATCGTGACCGGTGACGAAACCTGGATTAAGTACGTGAACCCTGAGACAAAAGAACAATCAAAGATGTGGGCACATTCAGATTCGCCTACCAAACCAAAAAAAGCCCGGCAAGATTTTTCTGCCAGAAAACTGATGGCAACGGTGTTTTGGGATGCCAAAGGGGTGTTGTTAATTGAATTCATGGAACGTGGGACGACCATTAATCAAGACGTGTACTATGAAACACTAAAAACATTACGACGGGCTATACAGAACAAACGCCGTGGTATGCTGACTTCCGGTATCGTTTTTTTGCACGATAACGCCCGTCCTCACTCTGCTCGCAGAACAACAGCCCTTCTTGAGTCCTTCAAGTGGGACGTTTTCAACCATCCACCTTACAGCCCAGATCTGGCGCCAAGCGATTATCACCTCTTCATGAATATGAAGAAATGGCTCGGGTCCCAGCGGTTTGATGACGACGAAGAGCTCAAAGATGCGGTCACAGGCTGGCTCAAGGCACAAGCGGGTGATTTTTATGCAGAAGGAATTTCAAAGCTTGTGAAGAGATACGATAAGTGCCTCAATCGTTATGGAGACCATGTCGAAAAATAGTGCAAAGATGTAGTTGTAAGATGTATATATTAAAATATTTTTAATTAACTTGGTGTATTTTTTTCAATCAACCGGAGGTTAGTTTCTGAATTGCCCTCGTATGTGGAGATCAATGAAGTAATACACTTCCAGGGGTTATTTGAAAATATATTAAAAAAGGAAAATCCACAAGATGTTTTTTTCGAATATTGTTGTTTAAAATTCAAACATTCTCAAAAGAACATCGTTTTTACATATTTATTATTTAAAATGAATAAATTGCGATCTAATTAATTAATATCTCGACTTTAAATTAGATTAATCCGATCCTGTTACTGTCCAATTGTTAATCACTACACGTAGACCACTTTATATATATAAAACTTCCGACAAAACCGTATATATGTACCAGTGCCGTAACTAGGAATAGAGCGCCCGCGGACAGTGTTAGGGCGGCGCCCCTATTGTATACATTTTATTATCAGATGAAAACAGCAAACAGCTTTCTTAAATAATTTTTTTTTTGGTTTATACATGTACAAAAGGATTGAAGTCGACATTAAAATATAATAACATAAAATACAAAAAAAACAACTCTTATATTGATATTATAAATTAAACCAACTAAAATACTAAATACGCGAATGACTAGGTAAAATAACAAAAATTAAAGCTAAACTTTGGGTAAGTATTTAAAACAAAACTAAAATTGCACTTTTCTCGCTTTTAAAGTAGCACAGTTATTAATGACTTCATTAAAATCAATAGATAAAGATCATTTTCTTTCTATGCTTAAAACGGTCATATTAGTGAGCCTGTCCTGCCCAATCGATGATCTTAAATAGTTTTCTATCAACTTTAATTTACTAAATGATCTTTCGCATGAAGCTGTTGTGACTGGCAAGGTAAGAAACAATCTAAGAACGATATCAATATTTGGATATACAGATTCCCACTCATTTTTGCTAATGAAATTTAAAATTTCTACATAGCTTAAAGATTCCAAGTCTTCAATATGAGAAGATGATTGAAACTTTCAATTTCAATAACAAATTTAAATGCATCTAAATCTTGGTCATATTTTAGAGCCAAATCAGTAGTATGTCGTTATATGTCATCTGCAGAAAACATCTTGTGATTTACCAGTTAGAAAATGAAAATCATCTGCAACGCTCCGAAGAGCACAAAACCGTGAATTCAGTTGAGTTAGAATTACATCAACAATTTGCAAGCATAAGATTTTAAATTTGTTATCTTCACTTAAATTGCTTGCCTCGTCACAGCAAGACTCTCCTACCATTTTTTTAACTTTTCTCTTTCATTGTAAATTCTGGTTCCATATCTACAGATTCAGAAATGTGATTAGCTTTTTGCAGGACATTTACAAGCAAATTTTCCCTAAAGGATTGAATTTCCTCAACAAGCATTTTTATTGAATTAGACCCATCCAATACCGATACAGATGTTTCCTGCAGAAGTTTACTAACTTTATCAATTTTACTAATGAAGTTCCAGAAAACAAGAAGACATACAAACTTATAGTCCAAAAGCAACTTTTAAAATGATTTAGAATCGGCAGCATCAGAATCTGAGCTCAAATTATTGCCTTCAACTTGTATTTTATCAAGTAAATCAATTACTTCTTTAAAGCTAAATGCAAGAGCTTTTATAGCTTCACCTCGGGTACACCACCGGGTATCACTGTGACCTTTAAGCCTAGTCTTTAAGGTGGAAACTAAAATTTCCTAGCGAGTTGTTGACACAAAAATTAAACAAATTTTGAACAGTCCCAAAAAAAGTTATTATTTCTGGGAACCATTTAGCTACATGATAAGCTACTAAATTTAAGCCATGCGCAGAGCATGGGACAAACCGGGCAAACTTATTCAAATTTAATATTTTTGCTAGAACGCCGATATATTTTCCCGCCATACTGGCACCGTTGTCGTAAGCTTGACCCCTAATGTTGTCAATATTAAGTCCGTTATCAACCAGTTTTGACGTAATTTGATTTGCCATTGCATCTCCAGTTTTGCCTGTAATCTTTATAAGATCAATGAAGCTCTCTTCTATGGAACATTCGGTTTGGTTGCATCGGACATATGTAATAATGTTCGACAATTGCCCCTGGTGGGATGTGTCTGGTGTGCAATCCAACATTAAACAATAATACTTTGATTCAACTATATTTGAAATAATTGTGTTTCTTACTTTATTCCCAATTAAATGTATGAGTTCGTTTTGAACCGTAGGCGAAAAATATATTTGGTTTTTGTTATGAGATTTTATGTGACTTGCAATTGTTGGATCGTAATGACTATAAGCTCAATTGTATTTAAACATTTACCATAATTTGGATGTCCAATAATTTCTGACGATCCCCTCAATGCATCATTGTTTTTAATGCAATATAAAATCGCGTCCAATATGACCTTAAGAATATGGCGCCATTTTTGTTTTTCTGTCAAAACTAATTTTTCAGTTTTATCGTCTATTAATGTGCCCATCTTAATACCTCTTTCGAATTCCTTCCATTTCAGGCAGTTCTCTTTGTGAGATAGCGAGTTTTCATGCCGAGGAATAACAGGATTTAAATGTTTCCAGTCGGAGAAACCGGTTTCGCAAAAAACACCAAAAACATTTTGGATAAATTCAAAAAGTTTACAAGGAAAGCAACATAAAGAATTATTTATTCTGCATAAATCAGCCAGAATCTTCGTATTGTCTCTCCATTCACCAGAACTTTATTAAACCATTTTTTTGTCACTGCCTATTATTTACTACTGGATATACATTGATGTCATTTCTCGGGTCTGGTCCGCGTTCTATACAAACTCTTAAGTTTTCTATTGTCCAAGTCTGGGGATCATTCAAATCAAGAGTTACTTCTACACAACTTAAGCTTTCTACTGAATTTAATGGCTTATTATTATTGCTAATAATAAGATCATATTTTTCCTCGGATTTCCGGTCTAACACATTGACATTGCTCTCACAAGAAGAGGACGGAGGAGTAGCTTTTATATTCAGCCCCAGATGGATTTTTGGGTGGCATTTTCTTTGTTTCTGCTCTGAAAAAATAGAGGATTTTACAAAAAATATATGTTCATTATTTTCAAAGAAAAAGACTTGGTGCCAGACTTTATCCCTACCCTGTATAGTCATTTACAGCATAGCTTTTCTCTGTCAGAAAACTCACCTTATTTCCAAGATGATTCGAAACACTAAAAATACTAAAATCGACCAGAACACAACCACGAACGCCGAGTTTATCTTTAAACCGGAATATCCACTCTATTTGAAAAACAGATCTTAGATCTTTCCCATGTGAGGAGTAACTAAAACTGTATATATATTTATGGCACAGCGCCATGGATCATTTTGTACACAATCCATCAACCTTCGTCAAGTGTAGAGAACAAGTGACTTATTCAATGGTTCCCATCCTAGAAGGGCTCGCTTCTCGGAGATTTATATATTTATTTATGAGTTATGAGACTAATATAAACATAAATTGTCTGTATTTTGTTCTGGTGATTATTTCGTGCTTTAGAATGCTGAATGTATTTTTATTTACTGTTCACTTTTTCACATTATCAAGTTTAATAAAAAGAGTGCTGTTTTTTTTTGAAACAGTAACTACATAATACGCCTAATTTTTTCCTTTATTAAAATAATTATTGTCTATTTTTCTATCGAATGATTTGGCGCCCTCAAAAATCTCGCGCCCGCGGCAAGCGCCGCCTTTGCCACGCACTAGTTACGGCACTGATATGTACATTAACTACTGCAAAAAAGCTTTTTAGAGGGTTTACTTAGCTAATCCCGGATACGGTATATTCAGCATCATTTCAACTACCATACCGACCACGTCAAATCGATAGCATTCTACAAACTCATGCAAAAAGGATTCACCAGCTGGTCCCTTTGGAACCAGAACGCACTGAAACAAAATTCTCGTTGCGAGTAATATGGGCAGCGATGGGAACAAGGCAAATGGGCATAATGTTTTTAGAGACTGTAATAACCGAGAAGTTATTGTCGGTCGGCAACAAACCCCTGAGACAAACACAGGGACGTACTGGATGTTTTGGCGTAGTTATTATTTATTGTAGCTATCGTGAGATATTATTTTATGTAACGTAGCCATTAATACACGAGTATTTTGTAGCCTTCAGTTCATTTCGTATTTATATTTTAAGAATGTTATGATAAACCTGACAATCGTACCGTACCATTCGAAAAATTGAAATAAAAAACGGTATTAGTTGGAACATGTTTATTGACGTAATTAGTATTAACCTCTGACTCAATTTGCGTAATAAAAACTAAAAAGATCTTAAACGATTAAATAAAACAATATAATTTGTTTAAAACTTCATTTATTTGAACTAATGTTCAATTTAAACTGGTTGACGCGTTTCACTGACACAGTAGCTTTGTCAAAACGAATGAAGGTATAATATAAAAATGTTTTAATATATACAGTACATAAACACAGAATTCTATTCACTAATGTTAACAAAGGTATTGAAAGAAATTACCTGGAAATTCATTCACTACAAACATTCCTAAGCTATCTTCTAGGTAAAAAGGTTTAATAAAGAAAAGTGATTGATATATATTTGGTCGTTAAGAAGATTACCTGAATATTTATTTTTGTTAATCTCAAGGGCCTCTAATATATTTAAACCTTAGAGTAATAATAAACATAGAGAGGACTATTCATTCATAAACATGTTTATTTTTGCGGCCAACAATTCTAAACGCCAGTAGTGAAATAATGAATGAATTACAAAATAGTGGGGATGGCATTGTAGACACATGGCCTTTGTAATTTCGGCTGTTTTTCTGACAAACTTGGCACCGACGAACCATGATAATCCAAAAACATCTAATTAATTAACTTAAAAGTTCATTTTCACACTAAAAAGTCTTGAAAAACACATCAAAACGAAAGAACAAAATGTTTACTCTCTAGTCGTAATGGCGCTTGTATAAACAAACCACGTTTGACTATTCACTACAATACTACGACTTATTCGAAATGATCGTGGATCACAGTCTGACGATATTTGCATCTCTCTTTATATGGTAATTAAACAAGGACAAAACTACTAAATATATTACTATTGACACATTAACAGGTACTGAAATTTTGAGCAATGTTGCCACTTTTAGTTATAACCATAAAGGTATCTAAGGATAAACAAATTCTTGTTTAAAATTTATATAAGAATATGTCTTTATTAAATAAAATTCAAGTATTATTAATTAGTTTTAAAAGCTACGACTCAAATGCAGAAATTAGTATGACTTCTTTTTTATTTGCAATACCTTTTTAACAAATTTTCAAATAAACGTCTAGTTTCTTTTTTCCCGCAACTAAAGAGGATTTGTTAATATGGCAAAGCAGTGGAAGTGTTGTTCGCAAGTGAGCTTAGAATGTGACTCAATGTTTGGAGCAGGCAAAAGTCCAAAAGAAACACATCTATTTTATTTGTTAATCTGAGATTTAAACTAAAGGATTTACCGACTACATGGAGAATTTCAAAATTTTGGGTCGAAAATGTGTTGGTTTTCTAATAAATGATTTGAATAGTTAGAATCTAATTTTTGTTGTTGTCATAGCTACGTTTGTGTGTAGTTTTAAAATTTATGAAAGTTCTACTGATATAAATTTTCATGTCTAAAGTTTCTAAAAATGATTTAAGTTTTAAGGATGGTGTTCCAAAGTATGTTAAGCATTTAAATTGTTTATTATTATTTTTATCAGAAGGGGATACTTGTTCTAAAGACTGTTTTTTTATCTTTTATATCTATGATATTGTCAATTAAATTTGGATCGTAATTATTATTAACTGCTATTTGTTTTATGATATTTAATTCTTTGTTATAATTATTAATCGTTTCTGTAAACCATGATTTTCATCTTAAAAATTATCAATAATCTCTTTCCGCAATCTTTACATACTAAGCTAGTTCCAATCTCACAAATACATGATAAAAACACAAGCAAATTCAATTAATTTTTATGTGAAAACAACCATTAAAAGAAGTTCGAGAAGAATTTATTCCACAAATGATCTACCGCAGTACATAAAAGTTAGTCAAAGGGTAAAAATTATTGATTATATACATTAAAAGTAATCCAACTCAAATCTAGTGGTTCATATTCATGTTTATATTCGTATTTATTTATTGGCATGCATATAATATCATTTTTTGTAATATTTTATATTCTAAATCTTAATTTTATATTTTATTGCTTACATAGTACTTTTTACGCTTATTATATTTTATTTGGTGCATGTTTTATTTTATTCGTATTATATATTACTTTATTTGATGGTTGCTTTATACATGTTTCTGTTTAATTTTGGTACAGTTTGTTTGTTTATTTGCTTATACTATTTTATTGATATTACTAATTGTGCATTTCTATTTCTATTTATGTTTTGTGCTTACATCCTGTATATCTGTATGCTTGTATTTTGTAGCTTGCAGATCGCTCTTTGCGTTGTTTTTCGTTTTTTCTTTTTGTCTAGTTATTTTTTGATCATTTGGCTTATTAAGTATGTACTTCATTGTTTTTATTCTTCATTGTTAACATTATCTATGATAAATAAACCATAATAATAATAATGATTAAATCGATGTGGAAATCCCATTATCACATAAAATCACCTTAGGTACACCATATACAAGAAATACTTCCTCTTCAATCTTACGAGCAACGGCCGCTGCAGACGCTGTTCTAAGTGGGTATATCAGCACATACTTGGTCAAATAATCCGTAACCACAAGGATGAAAGAATTATCCCGTTTCGACCTTGGGAGAGGCCCCATCAAATCTGTGCAAATCATTTCCTACGACCTGCTAGGCTTTGGATGAGACGTCATCTTATCAACAGATTTATCTTGTGACACCTTATGCGCAGCACACACCTCACACCGATTAACATACCTTGCGACATCAGCTCTCATTTTCGGCCAGAAAAAACGCTCAGCTACTCTGTGGAAGGTTTTAAAAATACCCGTATGTCCAGATGTGGGAGGGACATGGCCTTCCATGATAATACGCGACCTACTAGCTTTGGGAACTACCAGTTTCCAAGATTCACCAGGCGACAGCGGTTGTGTGTACTTATTGACACCATGTTTGAAGAGAAGATTATCCTTCACACGCCAATCCGGAAATTTAAGGGGATTACTAGCGACATTCTTCACCATCTTACAATACCACTTATCATTGGTTGTATCAAACGGAGGAGGCGGTACCTCTTCAGACGAAACCTCCACAGACACCTCGACAACAGGGACGGACCGAGAAAGAGCATCCGGCACTACGTATTCACGACCTTTGCGATGTATAATTTGGAAGTTATACTGTTGCATTTTGACTGCCCATCGGGCTAGACGACCCTTCGGACTCTGCAACTTCTGTAGCCACAGTAGACTATAATGATACGTAATGACAGTAAAAGAAACACCCTCTAAATAAGGCCGAAGTTGTTCAAGTGCCCAAACCACAGCGAGACATTCGCGTTCAGTGGTTGAAAAATTCCTTTCTTGACGAGTAAGAGATCTACTTAGGTAGCAAATAACCTTGTCACCATCCTCGTGAGGCTGACTCAACATAACTCCTAAACCATAACCACTACTATCGGTCTGTACCAACAAAGGGTTTATTGAAATCGAGACAAGTAAGAATCGGCGCAGAAACCAAACATTCCTTAACACGACGAAATGTAGACTCAAATTCAGAAGACCACACAAAAGGACGATTTTTCCTCAGTAGACCCGTAATGGGGACCATGATGGTTGAAAAGTTTGGGATACATCTCCGGTACCAGGAGAAGGTTCAAACCACACAACGAACTTCCGTAATATTACGAGGAGTCGGTAACTCCAACATTGCCTTCACCTTATCCGGATCCACATGCAACCCAAAACGATCAACTACATACCCAAGGTACTTCATCTCAGGACGACAGAACTGGCACTTATCCACGCTAACAGTAATTTTAGCTTCCGCTAACCTCTTAAAAACCACTTCGAGTACCCGTATATGTTCTTCGAAAGTTTGTGTACAAACAACCACGTCGTCGAGATAGATAAAAACATGTGGTTCAAGATCATGGCCTAAAACATTATCGATAAGTCTCTGCCAGGTGGCTGGGGCGATATGTAAACCAAATGGTAGTCGTTTGAACTGGAACAGACCCCTATTAGGTACCGTAAAAGCAGTGTATTGCCTTGAAGATTCGGCTACCGGAACCTGCCAATAAGCAGACTTGACATCTAAACTAGACAAATATTTGGCCTCACGCAACTTCTCTAAAATATCCGTTACCAGGGGAAGAGGGTAACTATCTCGGACAGTGACAGCATTCAACTTCCTATAGTCCACGCAAAATCAGTAGGAATCATCCTTCTTCCTGACCAGCAAAATTGGAGAAGGCCACGGACTATTGCTGGGTTCTACAACACCTAACTGCAGCATCTCATCTAATTCAGCATCAATATGCCTCTGTACAATGGGATTGACCCTATAATATCGCTGCTTGATGGGGGGACTAAAAGTTACTATCACGTGTTCTACTCTATCGGTACACCCTAAACCTTTTCCCATAATTTCCATATTCCTATTGATCACCGCCTGAAGTCTCTGCTGTTCCAAAGTCATGAGCAATAGGTCCAGAGGAAATCCAATATATTGAAGCCATTTAATGTGAGCCACAAGTCTCAACTCATTTTGATGTCCTAATTTGGAGGGTCTACTAATGTCCTGCTTGGTTTTCCAGCCCCTGTGGATGTGTCTAAGTAAGGTTCGTGATGGTATGTCATACGTCCGGCTCGCCTCATATATACTCCAATTTTCTTGCTTGTTACTTTTTCTGCCACTTTTATCACATTTGCTTTCGTCCATTTTCTTGAATCTATAACTTTGACTTTTCCATTTTTTGAAATATAATAATTAAAATAGAAATTCATAAAAATAACAAATTTTAAATGATCCATAGATGGAGTACATAACCCGAAATCAATTCGCATTTGGTAATTTCAAAGGGATGCAACTTGTTTTTTATGGTACATTTCTGTCAACTATAGTACGTTTTAAACAAGTTATTTTTGGCTTTAGAATATGTGTTTTAATTTTTAACGAACTCTTTTGTTACACCCTGTATAACGTTACTCCATTTTGATAAAATAATATACTGAACACACTGTCTACTACCACTATACCGACATTCACAGTTCCACTATCCGACTATTTCGATAACCAAGTTATCGTCTTCAGAGACTGAAAGGAAACAATTTACCTTCGGGCTGTGGTAATGAATATCGCCAACGGTTCCAGTAATTCCAACTTAGATAATACAATACGTCAACAAAAGTTTCTTTAACAATTATAAAGTTTTATAATCACGTTAGTTTGAGATAATTGGAGTACGTGGAAATTTAGCATTTCAAATGTTATATTGAGGTTATAGCTAGCGTCAATGTCTAGGGCATTGTTACCAGTATAATATCTATTGGAGAACACCAACTTAACCTAATTTATGGGACGGCAAATGAACTACTACTAATATCGAGGCCACATGCAGTCACAAGCTTTGTAAAAAATTGGATTTGAAGTTTTAAACTTGTTTGGATTACGATCGGTAAACAAACCAAATTTTTGTACTTTATACAAACATCAAGTTTATTCAGTAACGGCATTGAAAATGTCACACTTACTTGGATGGTTGCAAATTTGTTCATTTATCAAGTAAAAAATTATGGATAAGTTATTGCGAATGAGATAGCTATACCCTGCATTACACTAGCAGACCTCATATTTTGAGTCAAAACGGGACTAATTGATTGGTATTTTTTGTCTTTTGCATTGAAATTATAGAGTGGTATTGAAAATTCAGTTCGTATTATTCTCTCACAATAGAAACAGGGTATAGATTATCTAATGAACATTTCGGAAATTTTAGCGCTTCGAACGGTTTTTGAATTTGATTAAATCGAGTGAATAAATGATTTAAAATATTCTTATGATGAAAAATAAATACTAATATCATCATCATCTGTGGATCTACAACCCAAGTCGGGTCTTGGCGTCTTGCAGAGCCTGCCTCCATGACTGTCGGTGCTGTGCTGCGTTGCGCCAGTTTCGGATACCGATAGAGCATGCATCCAGCCATCGAAGCTTTGGTCTTCCAACTCTTCTCCGACCTCCAGGTGCGCCATCCATAATTCGCTTTGGAATATCTCCTTCGCTCATTCTCTCGAGATGTCCAGTCCATCTGAGTCTTCCAACTTTAACTTCCTTAGAAATATTAGGAGCATCGTACAGTTCGTATAGCTCCTGATTGTATCTAATACGCCATTCTCCATTGTCACAGACTGGGCCGTAAATCGTTCGCAGTACTTTCCTTTCAAAAGTTTCTACGGCTATTTCATCAACTTTACTGACTGTCCAACATTCCGAACCATACATGAGAACAGGTCGTCCGAGGGTATTGTAAAGCAGGACTTTAGTTTTCCTAGTAAGGTGACGAGATTTCATGTGTGCTTCTGTAGCCCAAAGTAGCATCTATTTGGAGCTACTATTCTGTATTTGATCTCACTGGATACATAGTTGTCATTTGTCACCAGCGTGCCGAGATATACAAAATCGCTGTCAGTTTCAAATGTATAATTATCTACCTGTTACTTGGTGGTTTCTGGCATCCGTGTACAGGCATATATTTTATCTTCCCCTCGTTAACCACCTATCTCATGTTCCTTTCTGACGTAACTAAGGCTCTAAAGGTCAATATTAGTTCGTTTTCTGAACGTGTGATATCGTCAACATGACAAGGAGCTGAACGGACTTGTTAAAAATATGGCGTTCACCGTTTAGCAGGATTCCAGCTTCAATGTCTTGCAGGGCTTCCCTGAAAATGCATTCCGAGTACATGTTGAAAATTACAGGAGATAGTATGCATCCCTGTCGTACACCATTTGATATTTGTATATCTTCTGTTGTCTCTTAGTCTACCCTGACACAAGCCCTCTGATTCCAATAGAGATTTCTGATGATTTTGAGGTCCTTCCCATCAAGGCCAGCTTTTTGCAGACCTTCCATCATTTTCGTGTGCCGTACTTGATCAAACTCCTTCCTATAGTCTATAACATATGCGTAGACATCGCAGTTGACATTCCTGCATCGCTGAAACAGCACCTGGACTGAAAAAAGAGCTTTCCTAGTCCCCACAGCACTTCTAAAATCGAATTGAGTCTCGGACATATGTTCCTCACACAGTTTAAATTTAAGTTATTGAAAATTCTGAAAAATTGACAATTCTTTCGATAAATCAATATCATTGTCAGAATGTAACTTCTATCATTCTGACGATGATATTGATTTATCGAAACAATTGTCAATTTTTTAGAATATTCAATAACTTTTATTATATTGTGGAACTAACTAGAAACCGTGAGTTTAATTTAAAACACTATTATGAGCAGATTCCACGAAGTAAGGGTCGAGACAGTTAATTTCATTCAGGAAAATATTTAACAGATGACTCATCAAGCTTATTGTTCGAAACTCGCTACATTTCCTAGCACTAGGCTTCTTGGGGAGAGTAATGAATTCAGACCTCAGCCATTCCGTGGGTATGACGACCGTATCATATATCACATTGAACACTTTTGTAAACCAGTTTAGATTCTTCCCTTCGATCAGCTTTAGTATTTCAGCAGGATTCCCGTCGGGCCAAGGCCTTTTGATCTGTTGCATTTTTCAAGGCTACTTGCCCTTCTACCTCTAAGATTGGGGGACCATCTATTTCTTCGATATTGGGTGGCACCGTTCTCACGTCATCAAACAGTTGTTTAAGGTATTCTTCCCAGGTTTGCTTAATTTCCGACTTTTCTACTATAACTCTGTCTTAGTTATCCCTAAGTACATTAACTGTTCTTCTCTTCACTGTTCCCGCCATTTTCTTTGCCTTCTTCTGCATATTAAAGTTATTATATTTAGCTTGACATTCTTCGATTTCCATATATTTTTCCAATTTCTCTTCTTCTTTGGCTGTTCTTATTTTCGCCCTTATTTCTTTTTGTATGTTCATGAATCCTCTTTTATTATTTTTATACAATCTCTTTTTTTCCATCAGTTCTAAGATCTCATCCGTCATCCAAGATTTCTTCATCTGTTTATTATACTTTAAGTACTTTTCTTAAACTTTATGTACACTTTCTTGAAGCATCTTAAAGTATTTTTCTACATCTCCATCGTTTTCCTGTTGTTCTGTCTTTGTCAAGAGTTCGCTTTTTACCAAGTTGCTTGTGGCTATGTCTTTCAGTTTTCTGTAGTCGTATCTCCCTACACGTTTTTTCTCTACCTTCTTCAAGCTGATTCCCATCCTTCCTATCAGCGGGTTATGATCCGAATGTACATCTGCTCCTGGATAGGTTTTTATGTTTTTGATGCTGTTTCTAAATCTGTTATTAATGATTACAAAGTCTATCTGATTCCTAGTTTTCCCATCATTCGATTTCCACGTGCACAATCTCCTAGGATGGTATTGGAAGAATGTATTGGTAACAATCAGATCATGTTCCGCTACGAATGCATTTAGAGTGTCGCCACGTTCGTTTCTCTCGCCTAGTCCAAAGTCTCCAATGTGTTCCCCAGTTCTACCTTTCCCAAACTTGGCATTGAAATCACCCATAATGATAGCTCCGTCAAGCTGCCCCCCGGTTAGATTTTTGTTACCAAAATGCTAGCACACATAAAGGGCACCTAGCACAATCTAGCACAACAATTTTTATAGCTAGTTCACCAACAGCTCACAATAAAAATGCTTTTGAATTCGGGTGGGGCCAGGTTAACGCTAGCCCCCCCCCCCCCCCGATTGGAATTTTTTTCGCCAAAATGCTAGCACAGATAAAGGATACCTAGCACACCATTTTTTATAGCTAGCACACCAACAGCTTACAATAAAAATGCTTTTGAATTCGGGTGGAGCCAGGTTAACGCCTAGCCCCCCCTGGTTGGAATTTTTTCGCCAAAATGTTTGCACAGATAAAGGACACCTAGCACAACCTAGCACACCATTTTTATAGCTAGCACACCAACAGCTTACAATAAAAATGCTTTAGAATTCGGGTAGGGCCAGGTTAACGCTAGCCTCCTTCGGTTGAAATTTTTTCGCCAAAATGCTAGCACAAAGAAAAGACACCTAGCACAACCTAGCACAAAATTTTTAATAGCTAGTACATCAACAATGCTTTTGAATTCAGGGGGTGGGGGGCGTCTGCGAAATAATGCTATGGTTACACGAATGAATGATGAATGGATGTATTTGTACCTAAACAGATGTTGGCCCCTAAGCAGCATTATTGTTATCAGCTGTTGCCGGATTGTGCGTGATATCTATATTTTCCCATCTAGCAGGGTATTAGATTAATTAATAATTAACTATTATTTAGTTATTAATTATCTATTTATTTCCAAGTAATGCTAAAAAACGAAAGAATACAAAAAACCTTCACTTTTAAAAATAATTTTGTCAAAATAATAGTAATTTTAATAAAACAAAATAATTAAATTCAACCATTTAGTCACGGAATCAGATACAATCCGTTCACGAATAAGTTGCAAATTATGTCACACTATAAAAAAGGCAACGACAAACGTTTGCGTACAGACATGTTGGATAAATAAACGTCCAAAAAAGCGAAGCCGTGTTGGATATGTCCTTTGGACAAAGTTGTGTAATCTAGGAAGGGGCGGCTGAGATCGCTAAAAATGTTCCAATATATTGAGAATACTTGTTTTAGACTGATCGTGGTTCACTGTAGTCCTTATTTAAAATAAACACTCAAACTTTATATAAAAATTTGCCAGAATATTTATTGCCGAAGTTGATGGTTAATTAACCATTGTAATCATAACATAAATATTGCATTTCACTATCATATTTTTTTTAAATTCCCAAGTTTACTTAGAACGTGCAGCTTTTAATTCTTAGAGCCGGTTAACCAGAGCTTCAAATATTTCTGTGGCATATCATGAGATACCAGCTCTATTATGTATTTTTCAAAGTTTTTAGTATGTAACTGGCAATGTATGTTTGTTCGGTTGAAATCTTGCAACTCAGTTTTGAAGCAGATATCTGCAACCGATTGATTTGAAATTCTGTATATACGTCTAGTTTGCATGCCAATCCATGATTAGATATGTGACGTCATTCTAAATTCAACATGGCGGATTACCAAAGTTGGCGGACTAAAGAAAGTGGACTAATTTTTTTGCTTTCTTACAATATGGGTATTAAATGGAAGGCAGCAAAATTGATGACATAGGTATTTTTATTTTTCTAAAAACTAGGTATAATCCAACTGAAGTTCTCATCGGATTCTTTAAAAGGGTCGTTGAACCAAGTCTATCGTTAAAATTTGAATCATTTTTATAATGCCGTTTTTATGGGTCTTAAGAGTAAATAAAATTCTTGTAGGTACATCCAAACTGGCCGAATCAGATGTATGGGTTAAGAAAGGGTTTCCCCGAAGGGCTGATTGTTGTAATAATATGTATTCTTTCTTATTATATCACAAGCAACACGGACTATATAAGTAAAACTAATGATCTAACAATTTTCTTGAGTGTAATTCGATAGAATATTTCTCGATTAGACGACATAAAACTGTATTAATGCGAAATTTATATTATTTAAACAACATTACATGGTATTTAAATACCCTTTTTGGTTCATTTTCAATCACTTATTTTTGGATTAAACTTGAAGAATCGTTTTCAAACCGTGATATTTTTATGATATTTTAAATTAAAATTATGATAATAACAACAATTGTTACTTATATGTTACTTACATACGGACTTAAAAGGGAAATTATCGGCACTGCCGGAGAGTTATCTCCGAAAAGATCCTGCTTTGTTTGGAATTTTTACCATATGAGTGGAATATTCCGAAAATTTTTCGTAACTACAGTAAGAAACAATTAAACCAGCCGTTTTACATATATATTCAACCTATTCATTTATCCATTCATTTATTCATCAAGTAAGTATAGCGTTATTTCACTGACCTCCGTCCCACTCCCCAGAATTAAAAAAGTAGTTGGTGTGTTAGCTATAAAAAATGGTGTGCTAGATTGTGATAGGTGTCCTTCGTTTGTGCTAGCATTTTGGCGAAAAAATTCCGACCGGAGGTAGCTAGCGTAAACCTGGCCCCACTCGAATTCCAAAGTATTTTTATTGTAAGCTGTTGGTGTGCTAGCTATATAAAATTGTATGCTAGGTTGTGCTAGGTGTCCTTTATCTGTGCTAGCATTTTGGCAAAAAAATTCCAACCGGGGGGGGGCTCTAGAGTTAACCTGGCCCCACCCGAATTCAAAAGCATTTTTATTGTAATCTCTTGGTGTGCTAGCTATAAAAAATGGTGTGCTAGGTTGTGCTAGGTGTCCTTTATCTGTGCTAGCATTTTGGCGACAAAATTCCAACCGGGGGAGGCTAGCGTTAACCTGGCTCCACCTGAATTCACAAGCATTTTTATTGTGAGCAGTTGGTGTGCTAGCTATATAAATTGTTGTGCTAGGTGCCCTTTATGTGTGCTGGCATTTTGATAGAAAAAATCTAACCGGGGGGGGGCAGCTTGACGGACCTCATAATGATGTCTATATCATGCTGTGGCAAGGTTTTGATTATATCTGATATTTGTTTGTAAAACTGGTCTACGTCCTCGTTGCTGTAGTCTGTAGTAGGAGCATAAATTTGGATGAGATTAACGTCTACGAGTCTTGCATTAATTTGTAGAAGAGCTATCCTCTCTGATATTGGCACAAAGTTGGTAACATACGCTGCAATTTGTTTGTGCAGTATGAATCCAACTCCATGTTGGAAAATGTTGTTTGCTGTTCTAGAGTAATATACAGAATATTCCTCCCCGTTGCCATTAGCTCCCGTACCCGGCCATCTCATCTCACTAATGCCTAAAATCTGCACTTTAAGTCGTTTCATCTCTTGAATTGTGTTTTGCAGCTTTCCAGGCTGTGCTAGTGTTCGCACATTCCATGTACCAAATATCACGGTCTCCAATTTTACCTTTTGTACCATCCTTTCTTACTAATAATCCAAACATTCCCTCCCGGGGATTCGAGTGAGGGACTATATCCGGACATTTTAAATTTTGTCTTGACCATAGCCATCGCGATAATACTAGGGAAAACTCTAATGAGTCTTTAATGTGTTGGGTTCACATTTGTCTACCACATCCTTATGCCGTTGATCATTTTCTGATTCCTCCGCCTTCGGAGCTGATTTTTCAACTCCAGGACAGAAGAGTGCCCTGCCACTTACTAGGTCCTCCACCTGAAGCTGTTGGCCAGTAAGTGATTGCTTATCCCGGCAATCGTTCGGTCGTCAGAGCCTCGTTGGTTGTCTAGCAACGAGGCAACGCGCAGGTGAGGTTGGCATTTGGGCTGGTATTATTATCTCTATCTTCACCCCTTCCATCCCTCTTGCCGTGCCCTTAAGTGTTTTTAGGATTTTTGTCTGTGGCAGATCTTTAGCGGGTGCCATTACTATTACTTCGCCCTCAATATTAGGTCTTAATATACTGTTGCTAATATTATAACTCAAATATTAATCAACCATTATCATAGATTATTCCTTATAAAAAGTAGTACATTAAAATAAAAAATCAATTTTTCATCTTATGTTTATTTAGTTAATACTTTATGGACACACTGTATATTGAATCATAAATCATTATGTAATTAGTACATACACACTGATGGAAACTATCCAACGTCCATAATTTCATTAGGTGATGCTATATCATCGTTATCTACCTTAGATTACGTGACAGGTTGCCCCGATTAAATTATTCAAAGAGAAAATCTCTCTATTGAAAAAGTTCTTATTAATTTCGCTCCTTCTTCCGAGTCAATTTGCCACAATAGACTAAATATATCCTTAGTTTATGTACCTGTTATAATAAGTCTCACAACTCAATTATATTTTAATTGGCTGGTATGGGGATAAACTGAGAATGTCTGGTTTACATCGTCTCAAACGATACTCGAAAACGAATTTAGGATCTAAATCAAACAGTTATTTTAATGAGAAAAATCAGTTCAAGAGAACTAAACAAAATTGGTATTTCATTTACAGTCGAAACAGTTATTTATGAATTCTGGAATTCCATTACCGATTTTATTATTTCGACTGTGACAGATTTTTTACGGAAAACGCCTATCGTCGCTTTTGTT